>JACEFO010000544.1:0-650000 GCA_015342445.1 Digitaria exilis
GCGACTACGGTTTCACCACGGTGGAATGTCTTGATGGTGGCGGGAGGCGCCGGCGCGTCTCTCCATGCGCCATGGCCGCCGCCGCCAACGGTCAGTATCTTGCAGAACTGCTGCGTGCCGTAGTATGGACGTATAGGAGTGTTGAGGCTGAGCACTTTGTATTCGCCATCGCCTTCTTCCCCCGTGGGGGACGATGACGTAGCCCTCCCGAAGACGAACGAGGTGCGAGTGTCTTGGTAGTAACAGCGCCTGGCAGGACGGTGACAGCGCCTGTGGCGGGGTCGAGCACGCTTAGGGCGCGGTGGTCGTCACGCATGGGGCGGTGTTGGTTGTCTAGGTCGGCGACGCGGCGGATGATGAGGACAAGGTCGAGGTGTGAGGACGACCACAACCGGCGAAGGAGCGACCACGGCCCGGCGTCGAACCGCTTCACGACGTGGCCGGACGTGTCCAAGAGCTTGATCTCGGCTGCCTCGCGGCCGCCGCCGCCTGGCGCCCTGTCGCACACGGCGAGGAGCGGCTGGTCACGGTGGCGCGCCGCGTGGGCGGCGGCGAAGGACGGGGCGGAGAGCACGGAGCGCCACGACCGGCAGACGGCGCGGAAGCGGCAGAGCGGCTTGGCTTGGACGCGGAGGAGGATCTCGGAGAGCGCGTCCCCGTGCAGGATGAGGGCGCCGATGCCGCTGACTTCCACGTCGGCGTCGCCTCGCCGAGTTTGTGGATGTTGCGACGATGCCATCGCCGCCGCTGGAGCACGCGCGCGCGTGGAGGCGCAGATCAGACGGTGGACCTGGGCAGCCTTCTTTCTCTTGGCAGTCAGCACACCGGGCCGCGTGCGAATCCGAATCCTATTCTCCTCCGACTCCAACAGCGAACAAACCGTGTCGTCAACTCGCAAAGACGTACGAGTGGGCTGAGCTGGGCCTGTCCTGCAACGTTTTATGTTTTCAGTAAAAGAACTTGCGGCGAAAAGTCCACGAAAAAACCTTTTATGTTTTCAGTTAGTTTTTAGCTGGCATTCGATTACACTTTGTGTGGCACCAGTCAAAAATTTGTAATCGTGTGATTTCGCTAGCCTAACAGTCATATTTTTTTTAGCGTGTGCATCTACTCCTATGTGTTTCTGTCTCATTCGGAACAAAAAATCGCTACAAGCCTACACCGTCTCCGCCCTCGCATTACATTGTAAAGCTGGGCCGGACCGAAACCTCGCATGGCCTCGGCTCGGATGTAGCTCGGTTTGGTTTGGCTCAACAAGTTAAACGAGCTAGAAAGCAAAACATAGGGACTAGAATATAGTCTTAATTGGAAAAGTTCAAATTACTCCCCTCGAGTATAGTCGAAGTTCACATAACCTCCTAATCTATTTCTCGGTTCATTTTACCCCTAAACTATGTCGTTTGGTACAATTTAACTCTTAGTAGAGTTTGTCTTCTTTATTTCTCCATACACAAGTGTGGTATTAGGTTCAAGGTTGGCAGAATGATAAAGTAAACATTGCAATAAATGTTAGAAAAATATAACATATTTTTTGTCATTGACTTGATAGGCTGTGATATTTAATAATGCATTAATATTTGAGATACAATATATATGAAAAATAATAATAAATAATTCATAATATTTTTTTACATACTTTATGATGTCCACTACAACCATGTAAAATTTTAAATTGAAATCCAGCTAATGTATGGAGAAGAAAAAAAGACAAACTGTACTAAAGGGTAAGTTGAACCAAATGACATAGTTTAGGGTGTAGAATGAACCGAAAAATAGATTTAGGGGTTATGTGGATTTTATCTATACTTGAGGGGAGTAATTTAGACTTTTCCGTCATAATTTTTCTTGTTTTCTTCAAATATGTGTAGAGGTACCGGCTTTTCTTTGCTGAGGTAAAACTCTACATTATTCTTATTGTGTACTCTAGTCTGTACAAGTGGCTCCTGCTATATGATTTTTTTTTGTCATTGTTTCATATATTAGTTATAGCTTTTGCATGCTTCGCGGTGGCAAATTTTGGATTCTATATTTTTTTTATATTTTCTACTCCCTCCGTTCCAAATTATTAATCATCTTGGCTTTTTACCAGATTCATTGAAGATGATATGAATTTAGACAAGTATAGGTTTAGGTTTATAGCAGATGCCATGAATTTAGACACTTAAAATAACATCTAGGATGACTAAAAAGTTAGAATGGAGGGAGTATATGCTAAAGGGACAATGTTAAAGTTATATCTTATTCATGAGCCTAGCAAGCCTGGCTTAAGCTATTAACAAGCTGAGCCAAGCTAACTTTTCCTTATGGTTGAACTGTTTGCTAACTAGTACTATATGGCTATCAGTTATTGCAAGAAGGCCCTCCATATGTCGTAAAAGTCTGATTTTTTTTCTTAACTCACAGTTACAAAACCAAATACTGGGAGTCATCGAACTATAAAATCGGGCACATTTGGCCCTTTGGATTGTTTTAAAGGTGTTTTCCATTTCATGAAAATATAAAAGAATATTGTTTGAAAACTATAACAAAAGTAGTTACAAGAAACGTTCTTATAAAAATTATAAAATTAAGAAGTCTAATAAATGGAAACAAAATTATAATACCACGCTACAATAGTACAGTACGTTGCACAAAGACTACAGCTCCAAAGCAACACATCAGAATCTCCACATTTCCAAGTTTCTATTCTCGATGCACCACTGAAGTCACTCACTTTCAGCACACTGCAGCATCTGCCTATCCATCCGTCGGCAGCATCGACCCATCCCATGCTTATTACAATTTTTTCTTAAATTGGTTTGCCGGCCTAAAAAAAATCTGTAATAATGCAATGTTCTCTCGATCTCTGTCATCTCCTCTACAAGCACGCACAAGTGCAGCCCAATAATGCATGCATGCCCTGCGATCCTCACCCCATCGCATCTCACAGTAGAAAAACAGTGCCCGGTATCGTATAAGCACGCCATCAATCAAAAGGAAACAGCATGCTGCAAGCAACGGCAAGTGCTCTGGCATCCTGTACTGATCGAATGATGATGGGATAAGAAGGGAACCATGGCAGTTGTGCAAGCAGCTAGCTAATCCCGGATTCTCCGTTGATTGTTACTACAACTACAACGAAAAGCATGCATATAAACGGATGCGATGCTTCCCCACCTGGGCTCGCTGGCTCTGGCTCCGCTCTCGCTTTCACGGCCAAGATAATGCCCTGCCAATCCATGGCGTCCCTTTTGACCTTTGCAGCACCGGTAATGCTATGTGCTAATCCTGGGGCCCTTTATTTCTTTACGGTTTTAAATCAATGTGGGAGCACATTCTCTGGACGTGGTTTTAAATCAAGAGCACTGAACAGTGAACACAGACGAACCTAGGAAGTAGGAAGCCACTAGCTAGCTTAGGAGTTAGGACATGGTCGCATGCCCAGTCTATAGGTAGCTGCCCTTGGCTCCCACAACGTGCTGCCCATTCCTGGCAGCTGACGAACCTGTTTGTTCTTGTTCGCGTGTGATCGTGTCGCCTCCTCGCGTGACTGCTCTCAGCGCGGTGTCGACGCCGGTGGCGGCAAGCGACGCGCGACGCTGCTCGCGACGGCCACTTGTGCAATCGGTCTATTATTGCAGTACTTATACTCGGAGAAATTTCAGAACGGAATCCAGAACCCACCCCCGGGCTGCCCTGCAGAAAAATGCGAGCGTGATCGCATTCGCAGCAGCTCGATCTCGTCCTCCTCCCGCGGCGGAATATATGCGCGCCTTTCCAGCGATGGATCGACCAAACCAACTTGATCGAACCGCTCATGCAGGGAGGACCTCGAGCACGGCGGCCGCGGCTCTCCACGGCCGCTCTTTCCGGGGAGCGGACAGACTGGAGACGATGGCGAGGATATCTCTATCTTAGCTGCCCCCTCTTGTTTTTTTTTTCCCGGCGACGGCGACGGCAGAGGAGCAGAGGGCGGCCGGGGGCCACAATCATGCGCCACCGCACTGAATCACTGATGGAAAGGCTTGGTTGATCCAGTACATAATCAGTCATCAGACAGTGCGTGTGGATTGGGAATCTTCGCCAAAGAGGAGCGGGATTTTATTGTTTATCGCCGCCGGCGGTGGTGGTGGAGCCGGCCATGGGGATCTTTGGAGCGTCTTGTCTTAATTGCAGTTATCATCGCTGTCGGAGATTCTTCCCGGATCCTTCCTTTGCCTTCCCTTTGCCGCCACCGTCGCCATTACCAGCCGGAAAGAAAAGCTTTCTTTGGCCGACTACTGGCGGCGTCCGTACTTTACTTTGTCCAATCACCACCGAAATCTCTCACCCTTTAATCCCACGGACTTGGGGGAGTGCGTGTTGGTTGTTGAGGCCACGTCGTGTCCCTGGCCCTCCCATGAAGGAGATCCTCCGACGCTGACATGGCGGATCTCCACTTATCCCAGGGACCTTCGACCTCACCTTCCTGTTCTCGATCGCCACTTTGCCAGCTCTCTCTGGACGTGCTCACGATGGGCGCCGATAGTTCTTGATGCCCTAAGCTAAGCTCGTGATGATCCGCATTGCGCGACCAAAGCAGGAAGGCCGGACACATTACCGCTACTTGCTACTGCTTACTTACCGACGCTTTCCCATCAGTGGCGGGTGTGGCGGCGTCGCCGCAAGACGTACCGGTGCATCCGTCGTGTCACCGTCGCTCGATGACGCTGCCGTGATCGTCGGGTCCGGGTCCGGCTGCGTGCTTGTCCGCCTTCATCTTGTTTGGATCGCGCATCATATGACTTGTTAGTAATTGCCCCTCACGTTTCGACAACCTGACGTGCGTAGCCAAATCTTTTGGCCTATTTCTGGTCACGCAGCGGCGTCTCACTCTGCATTCTGTGTGACTGCGTAGCCCCATGCAAAATAGTCTTTCGAAGAAACAAGACCACACTTTGAAAGACCTCTCCACAGATTTTTAACAGACCATTTGTTTGGCTGGTTGAGCTTATTTCTACATGAGCAGGTTTTGGCTGGACTGATTTCATGGGGAATTCCAGCCTAGCCAACCGAACACGTTGTAAGCTATTGGATCTAAAATAGATGGCTTAGATCTATCATCTCACTCTACGTTATCGCTCTACATTATCTTTTCTCCTCTCATCCTTTCTTCTTCCTCCCGGTTGCTCAGTGCCCAGCCCAGCGCCGCCCAACCCCGCCGCCACCCCTGTTACGTGGTCTTAGCCTACCGTGCCGGCCCCACCCACTGGCACCACCTGTTGGAGCTCTATGCCACCGTTGCCCCCGCCCCTGGCAACGTCAAAACACTAAATCCAAGCTCTAAACTCGACAGAAATCTCGCTGGAGTTGAGTAAGAAAGGGATTTATGTGTGTGAAGAGATCTTCCTTACTCGAGCAGTGATTTAGTAATCCCGAAAGAGTAAATCTAGGAAGTAAAAGTTGCTTCCGTGCCCCGTTGCTTTGGAAAGGGGTGTACGATGCTTTGGGTCATTCTATTCGGTTTGATGACTCCTAAAGTCGGCATATAGTACATGCCTCGTATATAGGAGTACACACGCAGACACGCTAGTGCCACTCTGTGAGCCGTCCCTTTTCCATCGATGCTGAGCAGTGCTAGCCGGCAGATGCTTTGTCTACTTTGCAACTTGCGAGAATAATGGATATCCAAATATTAAGTGCTTTTTCTAGTCAAAAGAAAGGGCTCAACAGTCTAATGCATGCATACATGCATGTATTTTTTAATTTTCAACTAAATTTGATTTCTAGTGTTTGAATTGTATATAACCAATTCAAACAAAAAGCTTAAACCACTAGTAAAAGAGATCAATTCACTTGTACTTTACTCCATCTATTTCAAAATGTAGGTCATTTTGATATTTCTAGGTATATATAAAAATATTGTTATGCAATGTCTAGGTACATAATAATGTATATGAATTTAGAAAAAGTCAAAACGACCTATATTTTGTAATGGAGGGAGTAACATTTTTCATCAGACATTATGGATGCAAAACATTTGCCCTCAAAACATCTTGCATGATTTACGTATTGCTACGATGGGGAAACACTGTTCGAATTGTGTAACCTTTGCAGGCAAGAAGATGTAGTCTCAGAGGAACATTTTCGTGTTTGTTTAGTGTTATGGAAGCAACAAGGGGGCAAAGCCACCCTGAAATGATTTGGTTAACGAGATCGACCAGGAACAAATTGACGATTCGGTGCGAGGTCGTGTTCGGTCTGTAAGACTTATGCTTCGTTTTAATGAAATGTTTGCGCAGGAAAGTTCTTCGAAAAAAGAAAAGAAAGGCACAGTCTGCTGGGTACGAAACTACGAGTGCGATTGAGGGAGCAAAAACAAGGTTTTACATGAATTATGAAGGGATAATTCCAATAATGCTCTGATCGAACAGACGCATTTGACTTGGAAATGCACTTTGATTTCTCTTAATTCACTGCCTTCTTTCAGTCAACCAGATCACAAACAATAATGGAAATTAGCAAGGACACGGTACACCGGCGATGCAAGCTATACATCGCAACACTAATTTTCTTCTTTTCTTTTTTCCTTTCTTTTTTTTGTTGTTGTCGTCGTGTGGCAACTAATAATTAATAACCTGATTTTAATTAAAGACTGCACATACTAGGCGCCAATCATGCATCTGTCCATCAATCTGTGCAAATGTTCAGAGTGCAACGAGCGGATCGATCAGTCATCAGTAGGTGGTGACGAACGGCTTGTAGACCTTGAGATCGGAGATGATCCCGGCGACAGACCCCGCGGCGGAGGCGATGGTGATGATGAGGCATGCGAGGCTGAGCAGCTGCAGGCACACCCACCTCGTGCTCCACCTGGGCACCTTCTTCTGCACGATGTACATCTCCACGGGGAAGTACACCGTCAGCGGCCAGAACCCCAGCGCCCCCAGCAGCCCCACCACGTCGTTGAAGAACGGCAGCAGCATCGACACCACCGTCGTGGCCACCACGAACGCCGTCCTCCACGTCAGCCTGAACAGGTTCAGCTTGTAGCACCTTCCGCCGGCGCCGGAGAAGGAGAGCGGCACGTCGACCTCGCCGGCGATGTACCTCGACTTGGGCCACCTCTGGTTCGCCCACTTCTCGACGAACGCGAACAGAGGCTGGCAGTAGACCTGGTAGGCCCCCACGAGGTGCACGACGATGGCGGCGTTGGCGACGTCGAGGAGCCAGAAGGGCTCGTAGAACCCGAACCCGGTGAGGAGGTTCCCCGGCGCGCCGTCGCCGAACGCGGCGTAGCCCATGCAGCCGCAGAGCATGTAGAAGAGCGTGGTGACCGCGACGCTCACCACGGTGGCGCGGCGCATGACCTTGGACTCGGACGGCGGCGGGGCCCGGATGGTGTCCTGGATCTCGATGAGGATGAGGGAGTAGGAGTAGGCGAAGGCGATGTCGCCGAACGCCTGGAGGGATCGCCACACCTTGTCGAGTGGGGTCACGGCGCCGACGCTGATCCCCGTGAGGCTGCCCTGGACGCGCCCGTTGGTGACCACCTGGACGATGCCCAGGCCGAGGCCGATGGTCGAGTAGGTGAAGGACATGACGGCGGCGAGGATGGAGAGCCAGGAGATCTGGTCGAAGTCGGGGATCTGGGAGAAGAAGATCTCGGCGACGCCGAAGATGATCATGTACGGCGTGCTCGAGATGCTGCACGGGTCCCTGTGGCCCTCCACGTGGAAGCAGTTCGCCTTCTTGATCGCCCTGTTGTTTGTGCCACGTCATACCACCGTTAGCAATCAACTTAAGCTGAGCTCAGCTCAATATATTTTACTACACGTGCCGAGAAACACCACGTGCAGTTGAGGTAGCCTTTCTTTAAGTAATATAATCTACTCACAGCATGCTAATGGAGGCGGCGATGGTGTAGCCGATGGCGACGCCGACGATGTTGGCGTACTGCAGGAAGCCACAGATCTGGACCTTGATGCCACCTGCTCGACGAAACGACACACGAGTGGAGAAACAGAGTTAGACCTCGGCTCTTGCTCTGCTCTGCAACAGCAGACAGCCAGCCAAGAATGGAATCGATCATCAAGGCCCGAGGACGTACTGAGGTTGGCATTGACGGCGTCCATGTAGGTGTAGTTGCGCTTGCCGGTGCACTCGTCGCCGGAGCGGTAGCAGTCGGCGAGCAGGGCCGACGTGTAGTAGGTGACGAAGGAGAAGAGCAGCATGACGGCGGGGCCGGCCACCCAGCCGAGCTGCGCGATGGCCCACGCCAGCGACAGCACCCCGGAGCCGATCACCGCCGTGATGATGTGTGCGCTCGCCGTCCACATCGTCCCTGCATATATATTTGACACGCATCAGCTTCATATTATTCTGCCATTGATCAAGAACAAGCAGAGCAGACATATATGTGTAGCTGGAGCTGGAGGTGGATCCATAATTCCATACCGGTGCGCTTGAGGCGGCCGTCGTCGTCGTAGCACTTGGAGGCGGCCGTGTGGCCGAGCTCGACGGCGGTCACTTCCATGGCCGTCCCGTTCTGCCCCATGCCCATCTCTGCAGAACACTCCAGTGAGATCTCTGGCACGACCACACGGCTCAACATCGTACCAGAAGTAGCAGAGGACCGTCTTGGTTCGTGCTCTAGCTTGCTAGTCAAGTACGCGCTCAGCTTGCTCACCACTATGACTTACGCAGCAATTTATACAGCCGCCGCCGGAGGTGGTCGACAAGACGAGCTGCTGCTGCACGTATTCAGGTGCTGAGCGACACACGGAATTAGCCGAGAGCACGAAGACGAGTCCGCGTGGAATTCAAAGGCGGCTAGCTCTCTCTATGACTCTGCCACTCCACCGGCTCTTGGTTGGCTGGCTGGTGAAGCGAGTGTGAGTGAGGACTGAGGAGGTGGTGGCACCATTTTATAGGCGGTTACCTGGAAGGCGCGGGTGCCACGTGGCTGTAGTTTTGGCGGCAATTCATGCTTTTTCCAAAGACAGTGGACTATGCAAAGACTTGAATAGTGTTGAGAAACAGAACTACTAGTGCTCCGCACAAATTACGAGCTAGCACTATTTTCTCATACAACTTGGCACCAAAAGGTTTCAGTGTGGCCCCCAAAACCAAAACGTGGTTGAAATGGGTCAAGCTTGGGTCTCTCTCCCAGCTTTCTCCCACTAATCTCTGTCTCTCTGCTGTGATGCTAGTAGTACCATTTCGTCAATGAAAAGAGCATGGCTACCTAAAATTGTACAGGACCCTACTGATCACCTGCCTACACGCCATGCCCCCACACATTTCACACAAGGATCCTGATCTGAGATCTATCTCACCTGGGATCGGACAGTGTCCACTGACTAACACAAAAGCAAACCAAGCCCATCAAAACCTTGGAAGGAGACGCATCACACCACCAGGCCCCAGGGATATATAGGATAAGATCGCAACAGTGTACTACAAGCACATGCCTTGTCATGCCATCCCATGCATTTCGATCGTTTACCTTTGCAGAAGTCTCCTCCGGCCTCAGCTCCCCCTTCTCGCTATTTGCTCTGCCAAGAAAGCAGAGCTCGAAGAGGGCGAAGAAGACCTGCAAAGGTTCAGGGGGGGTGATAGGTTGGGTTGGTCGAGCTTGGTGTGGTGTGTTATGCACGCAGGGTCTGGCCGGTTTTTATAGGGGTTTGTGGCGGCATCAACTGGCAATCAAGGCTACCGTATGTGCCTTAGGGTTAGCGCCAGGGGTTTCTCTGCATTGCTGTAGGATCAGAGAAGGGAGGGGTGCTGGAGAGTTGGCACCCCAAGGGCTCTCCTCCACCACCCTTTTGCTCCCCTCGGAATAAGGTTCGGTGCGTAATAGTCTCGCTCGGCCGCGAGATTGATTAAGACGAGGGTCCACTGGGGATCGTATCATGATCTTGCTCCCAGTGGAAATAATTCATTCCCTTGCATCATACAGGGAACGGCAAGAATTTGCCACTATAGTATCGCTCGTTTTCTGGGGTGGCTCGTCGAAATGTGTCCCCTAGCTACACTTAGAGGCAAGTAAAGAGTAAAGATATTCAGTATTTTGTGAGAATTATTGAAATGGTTGAGGCAAAAGTCAAATATACAAATCCACCGGCCCCGCTGCGCGGCCGCCGGCGAGCGACCTTTTTGGCCCCGGCGAAAAGCAGCGGCTTCACTCGAGCTGCGGCCCCTGTGTATATGAATATATGATTATATGGAGG
This sequence comes from Digitaria exilis, assembly GCA_015342445.1. Lineage (NCBI taxonomy): Eukaryota > Viridiplantae > Streptophyta > Magnoliopsida > Poales > Poaceae > Digitaria > Digitaria exilis. Next base: position 10,191 of record JACEFO010000544.1, read on the forward strand.
CTTGCAGGCCCCTCCTCGGTGATCTTTTTGTCCTCGCCATCGCTGGTGCTCCTATCCAGCATCGTGCTACCTGCAGAGCTCCTAGCGTAGCTCCACTCCACTCCACGGCAGCCGTACGTCGGCACGGTTGCGAGAAACATAATGCGATCGCCAGCCACGCACTCAGGTGCTGTATCAGACTAATCATATAGCAGCAGTGGCTTATCCCCGCCACTGATCGAGCCGTCGTGGTCGCAATGCGTTTTCCGGGATCTCGATAAGATCATGAACGTGGGGCAAGGCGGCCGATTCGCCGGGATCCCGTGGTAGTGAAAGGTCGCAGGGCCCTGCTTGCGCGCGCTCAAGGGTCAGTCAGCTCGCGGCGCGGAGGCTGCGAAGTCAAACCCGGCCGGCGCCTGCATTGAGTTGTGGCCTTGTGGGCCTCGGCAGCTGAACCTGACATGACGAGTGAGAATTTTTTTTATTTTTATAATTTTTATTTTATGATTTTTCAGAAATATATACGGACCAATCTTTTTTCAAAAATGTCAGCTTGCCGCCGTTTGGCCCGGCGTTAACAGCCTATCGCCGTTTTATCTGGCGGTAACCAATGGAATCGCCAGTTGGAGCGGCGGCATATTTATTCACCGTTTGAAACGGCGATAGGTGGTGGACCTCACTGGGCCAGGAACTTATCGCCGGTTCATTCGGCGGTAGGCGGACGCGCCACGGGTCCCAGTTAAAAGCCACCGGATGAACCGGCGGTAAGCTGTCGGCGCCAGGGCCCCACTGCCTATCGCCGTTTGAATCGGCGGTTGGCCTACCGACCGCCGTTTGAATCGGCGGAAGGTGCCCAGGCGATTTAAATCGCCGAAGCAGCCTCTCCCACGGCGCTGGGGACCAGAGAAAGAAGAGGAGAGGGAGAAGCGCTGGGGGACCAGAGAAGAGGAGAGGAAGAGAAGAAGAGAGGAGGAAGAAGAAGAAGAAAAGAGGGGAGGGGAGGGAAGGGGTAGGGTGGGGTGCTGCTCTACCGGATCTGCCCTCCGGTTCAGGTATTTTTTTTAAATCTCTATATCTCTATAGATTCTAATGTATATGTCTTTGTAGATAAAAATATTAGCTAGTTGTTTGTATAGAAATATTTTAGATAGATAGAAAAATAGTTTAGATAGATAGAAAAAAATAGTTTAGATAGATAGACTAGTCTAGTACGAATTCAAAATTTAGCCTTTTAGATAGATCGAAAAGGTTGTTTAGAAATATTTTGAAGTTAAATATTTTATATAGAAATGGTAGCTTAGATAGAAATTCTAGTGAATAAATAATTTAGGCATATTGCCTTGTTAAATTTGTAAGATTACAAAATAGTTTAGATAGATAGAAAAAATAGTTTTGATAGAAATAGTAGTCAATAAAATTAGAAATATTTTGCACTTAAATATTATTATAGGAAAAAAATATTTGAATAGAAATAGTAGTCAGTAAAATTAGAAACATAGTAGTTTAAATTAGGAATATCTACATAGAAATATTATTCAATGAATTTTTTAAATAGAAATATTAGTTTAGTTTGTGTAGTTATATTAGGATTCTTTAGAAAATATTTAAGTAGGTGGATTAAATTTATTTGAATGGGAACCTTTTGGCCCCAGATTAAATATCTAAGTTTGAGAAATCGTTGTCAATTGTGTTGGCAGGCATGTCATAAAGATTACCTTTTCAAGTGTTCTATGGGTCTGGGGATGTTAGATATGGTCCTGAAGGGGTATATTTGTCAGACTTTAGTTCCTTCAGAAAGGAAGTACCTCGAGCAAGAGAGAGGACTTGGGTTTCAATCTGCAATTGGCTATTTAAAGCTTTCGGACTTAATCGAGAGCAACATGAGATTTCGGTCACGGCTGTTGTGAATCGGAGGGAACCGGTATTTTGGGAGCTATTGCCACTTCAAGGCACCCAAAACTGGAGGAACTATGTAAATCTAACCACTAGTCGGGGTTTACATCTGGTATTATTTGTGCAAGCGTTCGAAAAGGCTACAATTAGTACTGAAGCAGCTGACGAAGATGGAGGCCAGGGGGATACAGTATTAGAAGATTCAGAGACGATGCATGGATAAGCTGATGAAGATCCAGATACGATGCATGAACCAGCTGAAGATGGAGATGCCTCACAAGAACCTCGTCAAGCAACTGGCGAGGCTGATGAGGGGGAAGCCAATCCCCGCATAGTCAATGAGTTTCAAAGGGAGGGTGAAGAGCATGCAGTGGATGATTCATCTTCAGACGATGAAGATGATTATTGTGTCCTGCAGAATTGGGACGGGTACGACTTTTCGAGGCTAAGTGTAAATGATGGTGAAGCGGTGCAATAGGAGTATAGGGAGAATAAGGTCTGCGTCAGTTCAATGTATGCTAATCCTGATAATATGAAAGAAGCAATAAAACGTTGGTCTATTCTGTCTTTGCAAAGGCAGTTCAAAGTGCTCAAGAGCAGTCCGCAAACATATGATATTCGTTGTGTGACAAGCGAATGCCCGTTCAGGGTGTACGCGTCCAAGGGCAAGTGGCAGGATTTCTGGCAGGTCAAGGTTGTGGTAGATCACACATGCGAGCTTGAGCAATTAGCATCAAGGCACTGTAACCTGACAGCTGCCATTATTGCTAACTACATGTATCCTCAGATCGTGGAGAATCCTAGCTACGAGCCGAAGTCAATTATTTGTGCCGTTGAGGGGGAGTTCAAATATAAAATTAGCTATAACAAAGCTTACAGAGCAAAGCAGAAAGCGGTTGAGATGAGGTGGGGCACGTATGAAGCTTCATATCATAACTTGCCGGCGTTGTTGCAGACTATATGCCTTCGAAATCTAGGAAGCTTCTATGACTTGAAAACATATCCTTGCGTACAGAAACCTGGGAAGCAGATGCTCCAACGGTCATTCTTGGCCTTGGCTGCTTGCATTGAGGCGTTTCCGTACTTCCGACCAGTAATCTGCATAGATGGGACATTTTTAACAGGAAGGTATAAAGGCACCATTCTCACAGCTATTGGATGTGATGGTAATAGGCAGTTGTTGCCTTTGGCAATTGCTTTTCTTGAGAAAGAATCTAGAGATAGTTGGTATTGGTTTCTAGAAAGGGTGAAGCAAATGGTTGTTAGAGATGTAGCCAATGTGTGTCTGATTCATGATCGGTATAAGGGCATCTTACAAGCAATCGACGACATGCAGAATGGTAACCAAGAGCGTCGTAGGGTTCCACAATGACCGGACGTAAAGAGCAGGTGGTGCATGAGGCATATGGGAGCAAACTTTCACAGCCAATTCAAAAACAATATCCTTATGAACCTATTCAAGCGGTTATGCAGCCAGAATCAGGAGAGGAAATTCAACTTGTTGTGGAAGAAACTAGATGAGCTCACAAAGAAGCAAACAACTGAGCTAGCGAATATAGCTATCAATACGGAGGAGGACGACCTCGTCTCCCTTGAAGACGTGGGCTTGGATGGCCCAAATGCCAGGAGGAAAAGTAGAAGGCAAATTAAGACATTCTCGTAGTGGATTGAACATGAGCCCAAAGAGAAATGGGCTTTACTATACGATGAAGGAAGGGCTCGGTATGGTATAATGACTACAAATCTAGCCGAGGTCTATAATTGGGTGCTGCGTGGTGTAAGAGGACTACCCCTTTGTGGGGATTGTGGAGTTCTTCTTATATCGCACCTGCAAGTATTTTATGGACCGATTCGTGGTGGCAGATAAAGATATGCGCAATAGTCAGATAACTTATGGCTACAAGATTACTGAGTACATGGAGAAAGCATTTAAAAAGGCTTATCTACACCGGGTTTGTCCAGTGGGTGCATCGGAACGTCTCTATGAGATTACATGCAGGGACAAAGGTCGGATGGGAGGCAGGCGTGAGAAGCACACCCAGGAGTGTGTTCTCAGCAATGATGGTTGTGTTTGCTCATGTAAAAAGCCAAGGCTATATCATCTGCCATGCACACATGTTATTGTTGCATGTTTCGAGGCAGGGGGATTGCAGCCTCGTATGTTTGTCTCACATTACTTCATGAAGGAAACAATTTGGAACACCTGGCGGCGTGAGATTTATGGATTCCGTATACTGGGAAACTTTATAACTGACCCTGGACATAATGCAACTTATATTCCAGACCCGGATCTAGAAATGATTCAAGGTATTGGGCGTCGCAAGAAAAAACGCATCCGAAACAACATGGATCGATCTGAAGCTGGTCATGCAGTGCGCATCTGTTCGAAGTGCCATAAGACGGGTCACAACTACAAGAATTGCACGGCTTTAACCTACGGTGCCAAGTGGAAGTGCTCCAGGTCCTCAAGATTCAAGAGGAACAATTCCAAGCTCGTGAAGCACAGCTTAAAAGGGAAGAAGAGGACCAGAAGAATTGGCACAAGGAGCCTGCACAATCTTCCACAAGCGATGGAAGGAACAAGAAGGGAAAATTTCTTCGCTTCACCCAGTAGATTGGTCGTTGTCTATTGTCACTTTACATTACCTAAGGCATGTTATCCGTAGGCACGGTAACCTATAGGTTAGTAATTAGAGGTACCGCTCATGCCATTGTACTGATCTCCCTCCCTCCCTGTCTCTCTCACTATTTGTATGCGTGTCTATATCTTCACATGAAACACTAAAAAGGCTATGCATGACTCATGAAGATGTAGCTTTTGGAGGAGTAGCCTTTTCAGATGGACGAGACAAGTCCATGTACAAGCACAGAGCAAAGCAATTCTCTTGTCGCAGCGTAATAAATAGTAGTACTGCACTTGAAGCAGTGGAAATAAATAGCCTATAGCTGAGCAACTAGCCTTTTCAGATGGATGAGACCCGTGCATGTTCAATTATGAAGTGCATAGGTATGGTAGGCTTTTCAGAGCATTGGATGCGTCCTTCAAACATCAACACTGCCACCTTCACTCCATATTCACCCCACCAGAGACCTGTTAGGTTTTTAAGACCATTGCATGCCACCTTCGCAGCTTGATATGACTACTCACTGAGCCGCAAAAATACAAGTGACCCTTTTTCAATTCTCCATGCACATCCATTCGATTCAACACTGTCGCTGTCCACCCGTTTTCATGCATGAACAAAGCCCATACACCATATTACATGGCCTATAAATATGGCCCTTCCCTCTTCATACATATTATCAACACCACTGCTCAAACAAACCAAAGCTACCAATGGCCACAGATGCAGGGAGAGGGCGAGGTGCTGGAGGAGGGTGTCGCCCTGAACCTACCATCACATGGACAGGGTCATTTGGACCTGATTGCTATGACACTGTTGACGCAAAAATCGGTAAAGACCTTCACGTGCTAGCACACAAAATTAGCTGTGGCCGATGATGCAGGGCGTGCCAGTCAATCTGACCTGTTGATTGACAAGGAAAATCGGACGTTAATAACACAATGAAATCGGCTGGATTTCCGATTTGACGATGAATACCAGATCGGCAATGAATTCCGATCTATGATAGAGAGTCGGCTAGATCAGCCGATTCCGATGCAAAGCAGAGTAAGATTACTAAAACGTAACCTAACAAGCTAGGCAGAGCAACACTTAGAATAGATCTAAACAGCTGTACCAGATCCGATAATGAGGTATAAATAACAGCCAATCAAAGCTTATTCTAAGCTAAATAAGGGTTGAATAAAATCTAAACGAAGCAACAGCGATGCGCCAGATACTAAAGCTTAGATGTTTACTCGATAACTGTCAAATAATCCCAAACAAAACAACAGCGATACGCCGGTTGCTAAGGCTTGGATCTTACTCAGTAATACAGGACTTACAGGCAAGTCTTGAGATCTGATCACCCTCGACGTACCCAAAAGAACTCGAGAAAAAGAAAGACGAAGTCGCCGACAAATGTATGTAAGATGCGAAAAAGTATAAAGGTTTGTTTGATGTTGGTGTGTACAGACTTCTACGACCACGCAGGGTTGATATTTATACCCTGATAGCTATGACTCCTAAACGTATACGACAAACTTACTTGACGCAAAAGAAAAGATCTTTCTTACAACTGTTTATGACTCAAACTCTTTAAAAACAACCGACTCTTTATTTTGGTCCTTCTATAAGCTTAACCTGGCAACTTCCCAGGATTCCTCCACATCATCACCCTTTTCTCCGATTTTGACTCTTATCGGACTCTGACTCTGATTCAAATTGCTCTTCCTCTCGGACTCCGATTCCGATTTGAACTGCTTCACTTCCCATACTCCGATTCTGATTCTGTACCTCTGCTTCACTTTTGGCACCGATGTGACCTGTTAAAATCCGGTGTCAACAGACACACCTTTGGAATGCTTTCCTCTTGAGCACGGCCATGAGTTTGTTAATGGGAAAGAGTTGAGGCCCTATGACAACCGTATTGATGAGTGGCCCAAGTGCAATCACAACAAGCTTTGCGTCGTGCAAGTGTATGATGGATTTCAAGATGGTGGTCGCCGGTTCTTTAGGTGTCCCATTGGCGAGGTGAGCATTGGGCATCCTTCTAATCATAGTACCTCCCTTTTTTTTTCAAAAATCCTAACCAAATCATCTTTTGTAGGCCTACTTTGATGAACGAAACTGCCGCTATGCAAGATGGGTGGATCCTACAAATTTCTACCACACTGACGAGTACATCAACTACTTGAAGTGCAAGATCGACGATTTGCAACGTAAGATGGGCTGTTTGAATAGCCAGCTCAAAGAAGCCACTGCATACCCATACACTGTTAGCTTGATAGAGGACCCGCTTTGCCCCGATGTTTGGTGCAAGTGCCCGTACCACATGAAGAAGAATCAACCGCCTCCACCTCCAACTTCCTCTGGTGGAGGTGCAGGACCCTCTCAGTTCTCAGGTGGAGGTGGAGAACCCTCACAGAACTCAGCTGGGGGTGCGTGGTACGACCAGGCACCACCCTCGCAATACTATCAGAGCAATTATTATTACTAGAAAACCTCATTAAGTTGAACCCTCGACTTCTTCAATCACCTAAGGCGTGTTAGGTTTAGAGCGGCAATATGTCGTCGTACATGGCACTGCTTTGCTCGCATATCTTTATGTAATTCGAAGGTTCTTTGTCTCACTATGTTGCATATAATATCGTAGTCTATGCAACAAGTAGGGTGAAACAAAAAATACCTTCCAGAGATGTATTTTCAGTATATTTTAAAGTCGAGGATTTCTAATTTAATTGGTCTTATTTTACATTAACATTATTATTTAATGTCACATGAAATAATGGTAATGCGACTCTTGTTCTCAAAAGACAACTAACTCATTTCAGACGTATATACAAATTTATTTCGTGCAAATACTTTGCCTAGAAATCTAACCACTAAATACATTATTATTTACACTATACAAATATCCTATTTTTTTCTAAAGAAAAGATAAAAAAAGGATTTTAAATTTTGTATCAACTAACAACAATTAATGTTTCAGAGGCTGCTTTATGGACAAACAACTATGACGTCATGCGAGTAACGGACTACTCTATATTAAAGAGCAAAACTCAAATTCATAACATTATGAAACATTATATAATGAGAAATATATTTTTGTACGCCGGTTCAAACGGCTATAGCCGTATCAACCGGCGGTAGGCCGCCCCACAGAATCCGCCCGGCGATAGGGATTACCGCCATTTCATCTAGCTGTAGCAGGCTATATCACGGCGGTACCACTTATCGCCCGGCGATATGTCCTATGGGCCACGGCCCGGCCAAGATATCGCCGTTTCAATCGGCGATGGTAACCTATCGCCGGACCAAACGGCGACTAGGTGACAAATTTGCAAAAAGAAATTATCAGGTATATATTAACGTAAAATAGAAAATAAAAAAAATAAAAAAAATTCTGACGAGTGACGACGGCCAAGGCCCAAGCTAGCTGCTAGCCTGAAGAAGCTGACCGATCGAGGAGAGGATAACCGAGAGCGCCAGACCGCGACCCGGCCGCCGGCCGCACAGGGGCACAGGGGCCTCCTCGATTATCTTGCGCCCGGCCCTTGGATCGTTCGGTCGTCGCTTCGTGCTTGTCACTGCACCCGTGGAAGTTCAGGCTCTCTCCATGTGACGATGTGAATGCGAGTATGTGACGATGTGAATGCCGTGATAGCACGTCCAATAACTAGTCGAATCGCCTAGCACGTAAGCATTTAGGCTGATCTGGAGGAGAGAGGGTTGGAAAGAGAGGATAGCTTGTCGCTGAATTTGGCGATCAGCTGAAAACGCACTCCAATGCACTTGGACCTGCAACATGACAGATGGCAGCACAAGATGGGTGGCCAAAAGAAAAATACAAAAGCAAGACTATATTAGATGAATAGAATAATATGGTGTAGATCAACAATTTTTTGTTGTTGTACCATTTGACTCCTACGGCGACAAGTGCTCGGCGCAACTAATGAACCTGCACTGAGATGGGCGAAACATGCAATGTATCTGTCTGCATCGGACGTCCGCTCACTGTATGTTAGACGTGCCGACGGTAGCCAGGCTGGTGCACGGACAGCGGTTCCGGCTTCTTGGTCCATTTTTCGAAAGGCGGCCTTCCACGGTTCCATCCAAAAAGATAAAAATGATTTTTCCCTTGTTGTCCCCCATCATCATTTTGAGGCTTGCGTTACGGTTTGCAGTGTTCTTCCCTCGTTCAACAAACAGGCCACACCGTGAATGGATTCCAACATCATCGGCTTAAGAATCCGGCCCACAATCAGTGGTGATTTCGAATCACATCCAGCCCATTTATGAATGGGCTGGATATGATTCGAAATCACCACAATTGCCAATTGCCACGGCCCACAGTCAGTGATGGTCAGCTAAGCTTGTAGTAGCTCAGTTCCTACACTGGATGCTGAGACAGAGACCTTCCACGATGGTTTCAGGCGCTAGCATGTGGCAGCGCCACGGCCGCGCAGAGGGAGCTGGAGTTCGCACGGTGGCAACTGGCAACTGCTACAGTTGTGTGCTACTAGGAGCTTCGCACAGTGACAATTGGCAACTGCTAGTTTAACACACGTGCTCAGAGACGTACACGTACAGCCGCACATGACAGAAAAAGGTCGAGCTCTAAAAGGTCAGAGACGCACACAACACATCACAAGCAGTGAAGCTTCCCCTTGCGTTTCTCTCGGCCGAGCAGGCAGCCGACAAGGAGGAGATGCTGCGCGCGAGACCATTCCTCCGTTGAAAAAGTTCTCTCAAGGCACGCCCGCACGCTCAATCAGCGTCGCCGGCCGGCATTTTCCGAGCCACCTCAAGTCAGACCGACAGCGATGTGATCAAGCTCCGGATGTCGCTGCTACACGACGCCAGCCGAAAACGATGGCGTGCAACGTGCATGACCCGGGATCGAGCATTCGAGCCAATGCAATCTGACGGTTGCTGCCTTACATTGCTCCATCGAAAGCCTTATTTAATTCCCCAACTTTCTACTAACTTGGCATGCTGACAATCGTACCTTGTCTTACAGAATACGCTAACTTAGCACCAACTTACCACATGTGATGTGCTAGGGTCAAAGATGTGGGGCAGAACGAGAGACCAGAGCAAAAATATGACCGGAAATTTAGGACACAGATTCGGATCCATGCATACATCCACCTTGACCTTGCTTGGACTTGGACTGTAGCTTTCTCTCCTAACTCGCCATTTAGTCCCACCAACCTTAATGATCAGTTGATTATGCGAGGCCTGAGCACTGGCTCCTCCTATGTTTTTTTTTGCCCTTTACATGGACTAAATATATATATTGCTGCCGCTGGGTCTGCCGTCTGCATGCCACCACTGGTAGTATCTGTACTATATTTTATTTCCTGGGACCGTAGGTCTGATTAGGTCATACGAGCATATTATCTGAATCAGCAGCCGACGAACTGCGTACATGCCCTGGTTCTGGTTTTCAGAACACCACCATACTGCCATAGTAACACGACAGGTGAGCTGATACACTGTTTGTGTGCAAGTTGGTTTGCTTTTGATGCCATATTTGTCCAGTAGTTACATATATAGACTTATAGAGGCATGTTGATGTATAATTCTCTAGAGAATGAGGCTCTCCGCACTGCAATCCATTTATTTCATCCCTCTAAAAGGAATATTCTATCTTAGTCATTAAGATTCTTTCCTTTATAACAACTTCTCCCGCACCCATCATTCCTCTATATCATTTCTTTATATCAACTATACTATATTTTATTCACTCATCCCAACTACCATATCCTCTCCCTTTCCTTCCCTTTTCTTTTCTTTTTCTCATCCCCTCTTATTCTTTTTCCTTCTTCTATCATTATTTTTCCCTTTTTCTTTTTTTCTTCATCTTTTTTCCTTTTTTTTATTCTCCTTTTTCCTTTCTTTTTCTCTCTCTCTATTTTCTTCTTTTTCCCACCGTGGTTCTTTTTCCCCAGCGTGACTAGATCCTTCCCGTCCGTTCGCGAAATATCCCCTTCTCGCTTCGTCTCTCTCCGTCGGGCGTTGACGCCGCATGCGGCTCGATTCGGCTCGAGCAGGGCCCATCTCCGCCTGCGTGCTCGTGCGGAGCTCATCCCTGACGAGCATGGCAACTGCTTCTGTTCGCTCGCGGCATCGAGCTAAGCGCCGTCGAGCTGCGGGGAGTTGCTGCTGCTGCCTCCGCCGGCGTCTGCGCGCCCGTTCCCGACGTTGCTGCCCCCGTCTGCGCGCCGTCGAGCTGCTGCCTCCACTGGTGCGAGAAGCAGGGGCGAGAGGAGTAGGGCAGGGCGGCGGCTGCGGGGAGCACGGTGCGGAGCAGGGCACATCGCCTCGAGCTCCATCTCCGCCGGCGCGGCCTCCATCGCCTCGAGCTCAAGGACCTCCGCCGCAGGTCGGAGCGCAGACGGCGACGGCCATCGCAGACCTCCTCAGGCCGCCTCCTCCTCCTCCTCCTCCTCCTCCTCTCTCTCTCTCTCACGGCAGCGGAGATCCTCCTCTCTCTCTGTGTGCTCGATTTGTGCATCTGTGGTTTCGATTTTGAGCTCGATTTTGGTTTCGATTTGTTCGATTTCCATCGATTCGTGTCGATTTCTTCGATTCCCTGCTTTCCCTTTGCTCTGCTCTCTCTCGCTGCGCCTCCTCGTCGCCACCACCTCCCTCTCCCCCTCTCTCTCCCTCCCGCGTCGAGTCTCCCACCCACGGCGGAGCACTGCACGGACGAGGCCGGCGGTTGGGGCGAAGGGCCCGAGCGCGGGTGTGGCGCAGGGCCCGTGCCGACGTGGCGCGTAGAGGGATCCCTCCACCACCGCTCAGAATAGCGGGGTCGAGGGGCTCCTTTGTTTTAGCGGGACGGTAGCGGAAACCCGCTGCAGCCCGATTTTCCTGTAGCGGTTCCTTTCAGGAACGGTTACAGGGAGCGCTGCAGACAGCCTGAGACCGGGCCGGGGTAGTTTGTTTGATTGTTTTCTGGAGACTGTGCCGGGTAAGCCTCTACTCTTTCTATTTTTTCCGTTGGGAGATGCCGGATGCGGATTAGGTTGGAACCTTTTCTTCAAGTACATACACTGCATGTGCGTGTGAATCAGCCGTTAAGCATATGTGTGGAGAAAGTGTTAAATAACTGCTATTTGCCGTGCATGATGAATGTATTCTGAATTACAACATGAAAGGTTTTAGGTGCAACCAAAATACCTCTGATGTAATGCCTATTATTATCCCTTTATAGTTGCCATATATTTTAGATAAGCTTGTGAGTCATGACCAAACCAGCAAATAGGCAGCCTTTAAATATAATATAAGAACTAAAAATAACTCAGTCAATTTGGTTTACTTATGGTGTAATCTCTTCCTCCGAGTTCTAATCAATGATTCAATATATGTGCTTATATTTTTTTTCTTCTAAATTATTCGATACTGTTCTCTTGATTGTCAGTGATGTGCCAACGAGTCACCTGTAGCTCCTGTAATTTGTCCATCACTTTATCTACCGCCCTTAGCTCTTAGAGTTGCTTATAAGGTAGGGTATGTGCACGAGCTCTTGGAGCTGCTTATAAGGTAGGATATGTACATGCCGTAGCCGTAGAGCTACTGTAAGGTAAGATTTGTGTATTCATACAGTGAGTGCGAACGGTATATGTTAGCATGTGCATGTATACCGTGTTCTGCGATTAACACAATTGTGTAACCTATTTGGATACAATTTTGATATTTTTGAAGAAAAATTGTGATGTAATTTATAAGAAGGTATTCTAACGTCACAGGGACGGACCTGCTTACGCCTAATAGGTCTTTACGACCTAAAGACCCCCCCCCCCCCACCCTCCCACCCCACCAGGCCGACGGTACAAATCTTTTCTGCGCAATTTGTCTTCACTCATACGCACCCGATAAGAACTTTTTTGTCGGTTACTCATCCTAAAATTACTTCGAGCCAAACACACTTCCTTGAAGTACTTTGGGATAAGAAAAAAGTTGTAACCTTAGTTGGGGTAGAAGTGGAGAAATACACTAGTAAATTTTCTGAAAAGCGTGTTCGAGGTGGAGGAATAGCGAATTTTCAATGAATATTGAATTTCTAGAGAAGTTTTCTATAAACTAATTAACTAAATAAATTCTAAGCTCTGGACATGATGTTACTATTGGGAATTTGGGATCACTCCAACGAATGCTTATAGATCCGTCCCTAGTTTTAAACATCGTGTATCCGAAACAATGAAACATGATGTTACTCTATGTAGAGCTGTTCGTTGGTTTTTTTTTTTCTTAAGTGCTCAACATACGAGCTCGGGTTTACCTTTCTCAATTTCGGACTGTTCGACGTCTCACATCTCAGGCCTGTCCGTAGTCGCCCAAAAAACAAACATCTCCCATGATGCCCCCTTAAATCCACGCCACGTCAGCCGAACCACAATCCATCGTTCCCTACCAGACCAGCAAATAGTCGTCTCGTCAACCACCTGCTCGTCGCTCATTTCCTGCGGCCTTCCGGCGAGCCGGCGCACGCCTTCCGAACCCCATCCCCGTCAATCCGACGCACACGACCACCTACCGCGACCCCACCCGTCATCCTCCCCAACACGCGCGAAAAAAATCCGCGCGCGAAGCGGATAGAGAACTCGTGCACGCAATAGCTTTGCGCGCGCTTGGCCCACAATAAACCACTCCTTGTCTCACTCTCCACCCCGACGTCAGCCGAGAAGGAGCTTCTCGGCCACTCGCCGCAGCCGGCCGCGCACCATCCGCTCCCGGAAATGCCGAGCCCGGAGATGGTCAGTCCTCTCCCGCTCTTCGTCGTCCTCTTCTTGCTCGCCAGCTCGCCGTCGGGTGCCGCGGCCGCCGCCGGCGGCGGCGGCGGGAACGCGACGTCGGACTCGTGCCCGCTCGACCTGAGCTACGTGGCGACGTTCCCATGGGACCCGACGCCCTGCGCGGGGGGCGCGTCGCCCAACAACATGACGGCCTGCTGCCAGACGCTGCTCTCCCTGCTCGGCATCGGCCTCGCCGAGCGCCTCCGCACCACGGGCCTCTTCCGCCTCCCGTCCGCCTCCGCCTCCGCCGCCTGCCTCGACGGCCTCTCGGAGGCGATCTCCGGCTCGCCGGCGGCGCTCCAGGGATCCTCCCTGGTGCCGGGGTGCTTCCCGGACCCGGGCCAGTTCGCCATCACCCCGTCCTACTGCGCCAACGTCTCCACCGCCGCGGAGTTCGCGGCCGCCGCCGGGAACGACTCCGTCCAGGCCCTCAACGCCTCCTGCGCCGACCTCTCCTCGCCGTCCTCCTGCGCCGGATGCTACGCCGCCGGCGTCGCTGCCGCCGCGCACCTCACCACCGCCGCGGCCAACGACAGCAAGTCGGAATCCTGCTTCTACCTCTCCGTCCTCTACGCCGCCGGTGTGTCCAACGCCGCTGGCCCCACCTCCCCACCCACCGCAGCCTGCGCCTTCGGCCTTGGTCTCTCCTCCTCCCCTCCTCCTCCCTCCAAATCGAACAACCACGCGGCCATCTACGCCACCACCATCCCAATCGCCTTCCTCGTCCTCGCGTCGCTCCTCGCGTTGTTCTTCCTGTGGAGGAAACGGAGGCATGCCGATAGCAAGAAGAACAAGAGGAAGAACCACAGGATCTGCGAGGAAGGGTCGTCGGCGGAGCGGCGGTCGCACCCGCGGCCCAACACGGGCTCGATTCTCTTCGACATTGCCGAGCTCGCCAAGGCCACCGATGGCTTCGCCGAGCGCAACATCGTCGGCCGCGGTGGGTTCGGAGCCGTCTACCGCGGCGTGCTCGCGGACGGGTCCGTCGTCGCCGTGAAGAAGATGCTGGACCCGGACATGGACGGCGGGGACGAGGAGTTCACCAACGAGGTGGAGATCATCAGCCACCTCCGCCACCGGAACCTGGTGCCCCTCCGCGGCTGCTGCATCTCCGACGACGACGTCGACGTCGAGGAAGGGGGGAAGCAGAGGTTCCTCGTCTACGACTTCATGCCCAACGGCGCGCTCGAGGACTTCATCTACAGGGAGAAGCCAGCGGCGGCGAAGCGGCCGGCGTTGACCTGGGCGCAGCGGCGGAGCATCATCCTGGACGTGGCGAGGGGGCTCGAGTACCTCCATCACGGCGTGAAGCCGGCGATCTACCACCGAGACATCAAGGCGACCAACATCCTGCTCGACGGCGAGATGCGGGCGCGCGTGGCGGACTTCGGGCTGGCACGGAGGAGCCGCGAGGGGCAGTCCCACCTCACGACGCGCGTCGCCGGGACGCACGGCTACCTGGCGCCGGAGTACGCGCTGTACGGGCAGCTCACGGAGAAGAGCGACGTGTACAGCTTCGGGGTGCTGCTGCTGGAGGTCATGAGCGCGCGCCGCGTGCTGGACATGGCGTCCCCGTCGGGCCCCGTGCTGATCACCGACTGGGCGTGGACGCTCGTCAAGGCAGGGCAGGCGAGGGAGGTGCTCGACGCCGCGCTGACCGCCGCCGCCGCCGAGAGCCCACGGAGCGGGGTGATGGAGAAGTTCGTGCTCGTGGGGATCCTCTGCGCGCACGTCATGGTGGCGCTCCGGCCGACCATCGGCGAGGCGGTGAGGATGCTGGAAGGGGACATGGACGTGCCGGAGCTCCCCGACCGGCCGCTGCCGTACGGGCACAGCGTCATGTTCAGCGAGGCCGGGAGCAACTTCAGTGCTTCTCCGGCGTTCAGTGGACCGTTGGCACCGTTCATCGACAATGGGGACATGCTCAGGTGATGAACAACCAGGCAAAAATTTGTCTACAAATCTAGATAAGAATTAGAGAGATCAAGATAGTGTTTTGTTAGTGCTGCTGTTTCTTGATTGAAATTCGTTTGTAAAATGTATTCAATTGGCAAGGAACACGACATTCACATCGATTCTGCTGCTTCTGTTTTCATATGATCACCAGTCAATGGCCAGAACAGGGAGCAAATAATCATAATCTACCAAGTTAATTGCACATTTCAGTCCTAATGCTGGCGTCATTATGACATGTACCAGCATTTGCCATACCAAAGTTACATGAGACGCGGACGACTTAACTGACAGACAACATTGTTCATCCAGATTGACATGAAAAGGAAGATATAGAGATACCACTTAATGGTGAAATGCAGGGTTGTAGAGCTTCAGTTTAGAGCGGCATAGTGGGATTCAGCCGCCTAGCTACTCGACTACTCGTCTTCCTGCAGATTGGGGTGGCTGGGCTGCACCCGAAAGGTGAACGGCATCTGGGAAGTGAAATCCCTGTCGTGCTCGACCTGGTGGTACCCTATCTCCAGCTCCCTCATGCCGCCGCTCAGCTCGACATCTTGTTGGTGCTGGTAGGCCTGGAAACAGGAATCAGGAGGAAAAACTCATTATATGTTCTCAATTTTCAGGTATGTTTCAGCCAACTTCTGAGAATTTTGGGAGATCGCTAATATGCAGAACATCAGATTCATTGACTCAGAACACAAAAAATGTAGTAATGGAGAAAATACACCCAGGAAACTAATTTATCTGGTTAGTTGGGTCTTGGGTGGGCAACAGGGTAAGGCTGAATTGTCACTGCCTGAATACCTATCGGTGAGTTAACTGCGCCAGAACTAGATCCAAAACCAAGAATTTCCATGGCCTAGGAAGAATTCCTTAGCTTGGCAGCGCAGGTTTTCTTCAGTTAGCTCAGGGCATTGAATTTATTCAGAAATTCTGCATGCTGAACAGCCAAGGAAATATTCAACTGCTATTCGGAAGAGGGAATTACCACCCTAAAAGATAGCAGCTTGTGCTCGTCCTCCAGCATCTTCCCCTGCAACCATCACAAAAAGTCCATTAATGATAGGAAGCTGTTAATTTTTTTCTTGATCAGGCCTGTAAAAATATTTTCAATCTAGAAATACTCAATGACTTCCATCAAATGAAAAAATAAGACTCCATGATCTAAATCCAAACAGTTAGTAACATAAGATGGGAAGTCTAGTGCTCGTACATTCCTCTTGTGCATCCTCCAGTGGTCCATCTGCAACAAAACAACGAAACGAAACCAGCATCAGAAACAGTACCCTAATGCACTTTGCGGTACTTGGGAACTGCATGTAACTAGAAGCTATGGAGCTAACGGATGAAAGAAATGTTTGCCTGCTTCTCGCGAAGGTTGGTCTGCCCATTCTGGAGCGCCTCCTCGATGGCAATCAGCTCCCTAGGCTGCAGGGAGTTGAGATCCTCACCTTTCAGATGCCTGCACCATGACAAGGCACATGCTACCCCCAATCACGACATGAACACACACACGAGCAGACAACTTGTCAAAGTGCACAGGCAGCTAGAAATTAGAAGGAAATCTGGAAAAGAAACACTGGCCTGAGCTCAATCTGCATGTTGTCGTTCTCCTTTTTGACCCTGTCGATCTCTGCACTCAGGCTCTGAAACATTTCGGAGGCTCAGTATCTGAACCACACTACTCTGCTCGTGGGCATTGAAATTCTGGAAACAAATAATCAAAGAAAGGGGAAAAGCTGAAGAGCATGCACCTTGTGCTTCTCACCCCACAGTATCTTCCCGGAGTTGGTCTGGTACTTCTCCAAGATCCTTGACAACCTGCACCACCAGACAGAAGTTTCGTTTCAGTTAGCGATTAGTTCCAAGCAGCAAGCACAAGGTAAAATAGCAAAACAGAGACAAGAAGAACGATAAAGTAGGCCAAGAGAGCAACATGACTTACGAGGTCCTGGGCGAGCAGTAGTCGTAGAGCTTGCCGCCGCTGGAGAAGATGACGACGCCGACCTCGGCATCGCAGAGCACGCCGATCTCGCGGGCCTTCTTGGCCAGCCCGGCCCGGCGCTTGGAGAAGGTCACCTGGCGGTTGGTGGAGTTCTCGATCCTCTTGATCTCGATCTTGCCGCGCCCCATCCTCCCCCGTCCTCTTCCTCCACTCCCAAAGAGACACACCCGCACACAGCAAGAAAGCCCAGCTCAACGAAGAGCAGTCGGGGTCCCTTCTTCCTCCACACCTTGAAGCTTAATTTCTGCTGAAGTGGTGTGCTGTGGGTCTTTATGAGGGAGGCGATGCCATGCCACTGCTAGCGGACGGTGCGAGGACTGATGGAGTAAAGGGGAGGCCACCATGGAAGGGGGGGAAGGGAGGTCAGGGGGCTTTCGCGCCGGTGCAGGATTGCAGGGCCTGGAATGGAAACGGCTTGCAAAGTGGTTTTCTTGGTTATGTTCGCATGTGACCACAGAGAGGCGTTCTCATGGGCCATCATTCGTCAGGTCAGATCAAACACATAATAACAAGGAAAAAGTCGTTTCCACCTGTCTAAGTAGGTCGAGTTTAATTTATCACAAAACCAAATAACCAGCCTTCTTTAACTTTGGAAGCCGTACATTTTACTTCCCTGAGCTGGCTATAACCGGTTTTGAAGGCAGTTTTGATTTTTTTTTCTCTTTTTTTATTTCGGCTGAAACTTTAAAAAATCATAATAAATCAAAGGAAAATCATAAAATCGAAAATCTAATGTTGTTGGACTCCACATAAGTATATTAACAAAGAAAATATATAATATGGTATGCTTTAGTACAAAGTTTTTATTATAGATTTATATCTATTATTTTTTATAATTAAATAGAATAATTCATAACTGCATTTTCTATGGCCCAATCATGATGAATTTTTTATGGCAGCCTAGTTATTGTATGCTTCAACTATATTAAAAAAAATTATACTCATTGGATCATTTATAACTTAGCTCTAGATTTATTTAGAGTATATTTTGCCCTAAATAAATCTTTAAATAAGTTATACATGATCTAATGAGTATAAATTTTTAATACTATTTAAGTATACAATAATTATCTCACCGTAAAATTTTTACCATGATTAGACCATAAAAAATGCATTTTTGAATTATTATATTTAACTATAGGAAAAAATAGATCTAAATCTATAATAAAAAATTGTATACTAAAATATGTTATATTATATATTTTATATGTTTATATACTTATATAGAGTCCAACAAAATTAAATTTTAGATTTTATGATTTTTCTGGAATTTATTATGATTTTTCAAAGTTTCAGCCAAAATAAATAAAAAAAGAAAAATAGAAAACCGCTTTCAAAACCGCTTATGCCCAGCTCGGGAAGGTGAAATATACGGTTTTAAAAGTTCAATGAGACTGGTTAGACGGTTTTGTGGTTTGGGGAGAAAATTTAAACTCAGCACATTGTCGAGGCAGGTGAAAAGAAGTTTTTCCTTATAACAAAATCTTCCCGGCTTCCCGCCTTATGGGTGGGCCGCTCAACGACACAGTTGCCAAATGGGCTCCGAAACTCGAATCCGAGGCCGCAAGATAGAACTAATGGACCCTTCTTTTTAGGAGACGAAAGATTTAGCGATTTTCAAACATCTCTTTTATAATTTAACTAGCATCGTGCCCGTACGTTGCTACGGGTAACAAAAATTATATGAGAGCACTATAGAACATCTCAAAAGACAATATTTTCTTGTAAAACTAAATAGTCTGCTCTATTAAATATTTTAAACAATGATGTGATTAAGATAATATTTAGGAAAAAGTGTAGATTACCCCCTAGTCTCTTATAGAAGTGTAGATTACCCCTTTAATCTCTTAAGGAGTGTATTTTTAACCTTAATCTTTCTAAATCGTGGAGATTACCCCCTTATGACCCGTACATTGTTGATAAATTCTGGTCTTCCCTCTCGAAGTGACATGTAATCGCTAGATAATTAAACTAACTTTTACATGATACTTGCCCCCTTCTTCCGATAATGACATGCTTAGTATGCACATAATCTAATAACTTATTGTTATGAAAAAAATCAAATAAATTTCTTTCCATTTCAATAAATCATGAGTATAGATGATTATATTCTATATTTTGTCATGTTTGCCATGTGCAATGTAATGTCAGACCTACTTGCTTGCTCTAATGTGCTTATGATGTTGAAACTTCAGGTTTATTGGGTATTTTTGTTGCTTGACACTAGGCATATTACTAAGCTTACAGTTGACAACATGTTTTATTTAATCCCCATGTCGATGATATCTGCATCCGACATTCCCTCATGCCTCATGGCCTAGGACTAGCGGGGCTAATCTATATTGTTGCATTATAAGAGAAAAAACTATCACTAAGGCTTTGTAGGGGGTAATTTCCACGGTTTGAAGAGTTTAAGGGTTAAAAGTACACCATTTGAGAGTTGGAGGGGCAAATCTACACTTCTCTCATAGTTGAAGGGGGTAATCTACACTTTTTCCTAATATTTATAGGTATCAGAAGCATCTTATATCTATAGTAGAGTGCCCATGCCAATCAATTATCGAAAAGGAATTTGTTTGTTTGCTAGAGAAGCTTAGAAGAAGATAAAGTTAAGACTTTGTTTTCCATTCCTCAAGACTGTGAAAGGCAATTATAATATCTTCTCTGTCTTCTTATATACTCCTTATTATACTAAAAAAAGACCGTAAGATGTAGAGTAGTCGCGTTCATCGCCATGGTGAAGCCTCGGCATCGAATAACGTCCGCCTGCCTCCCTCGTCTACTGTCCACGATCACCATGACCCCTCCTCCTTTTCTTCCGTGATTGTCGTTCGCGAGCCCTCCTTCTCTTCTGCGACTTCTGTTCATCCTTGCCTTCCATTAGCCAAGCCACCCGCGATCAATTTGCCATCCTTCCCCGACCAATTTGCTGTCGTTCCAGTCAGCTCAGGAGAATCGAACGGCCTGCTTGGAGGAATCACAACCGTCATATCCACCCGTGAATCGTCCTCGCTGGCCTCTCGGCATGGCCCAGTTCGGCCTCACAGCTCTCCCCACACGTTGCTCCGGATAAAAGATACAAGAACTCGTTCCCCATACATCGTCTAAAAACCTGAAACAATAGAACAACCTCCAAAAGCTGCTAAAATATTCAGATATGAGCAGTGAGCACATGAAGCAATAATCATAGTGAGATGCATCTGTAATCTTATTTGCTCATCACAAAAACTAACTAATAGTAATAATGACATACTGATATGTAGGATCCTATCTATTCTTTGCAAAAACAAAGAAAGAAAAATGATATTATCTGCTGTGATGTACTTATCTGTAATAATCTTATCTCGCCCTTATTCACTGCGTTGTTTACCTACATAATCTTATCTCGCCCTTATTCACTGCGTTGTTTACCTACATAATCTTATCTACTCTTTGCAAAAGAAAAAAATAGTAACAATGGCGACTGTAATTGAAGTCCCCACATGGGAAAAGAAAAACTGTTACCACACAATTTAATTCTTGATCTGAATTACATGTTCCTGCCCAGGGGCGGACCCAAAGAGGCCCGAGCGAGGGCCCAGGCCCTCACTCAGTTTTTGTTTTCACTTATATGGCCCAAGTTTCCACCGTTGAGGCCCCAGCTCAGCCCAAATTAGTGCCCCCACTGCCCTAGCCCAGTTTGTGTTAAGGCCGAAAAGAAAAGCAAGAGAAAAAGGCCCAGTCTACTACATTTCCACAAGACCAGGAAGAGAGCGCCGCGAGAGCATCGTCGTTTCTCCTTCTTCCGTCGTTTCGTCTTCCCTCTAGCTGTTCGTCTCTTCCTCTTCCGTCTGGCACTCTGGCCAGTGGCCGCAGGCAGCAGGCTTGCCGCTTGCCTTTGCTGATTGCATCACCTGCAACTACATTGCTGATTGTGTCGCCTACAACAAAATTGCCAGTGAGCTCTGATGGTCTAATTGCAAGGTAAGCCACCATGCTATTAGTTTAGGGTTTCATAAATTTTTTAGAGATTAATTTCTATAATGTCTTGCTGATTACTCACATCAATTTTCCCCAAGATTATTATTTGATTCCGAGATTTACTGATTTAGGACCTCTAGTTGCCGTTCCAACTTTTAGTTCTATACACCTTTTTTTATAAATATTTAATAATGATTGATAGTTTGAGTTATTCTGTAGGAAGAGATATGGAAAGATTCTTTAAAAGGAAATCAGATGTAGGGAGTTCAGGTGGAGGAACACCCTGGCAAGCGAGAAAAGCAATTGACAAGGGAGAGATGGGTACAGGAACTGGGTTAAATCAAGAACTTTCTCTTCAAAGACCAGGTGATACTCGTTGGGGATCTCATTATAGGACACTTGTGGGCTTGTCTAAGATGTTCAAGCCTGTGGTTAAAGTCCTTGAATATGTTGAAGAGGATGGCACTGATGATAGCAAGAGACGCCAAGCTAGCGGCCTTCTAAAATTTTTTCAGTCTTTCAACTTTGCATTTCAACTTTGCATTCTTTCTGCACATGCTGATGGAAATCTTAGCATTGACAAATGGGTTGTCAAAAGCCTTACAAAGGAAAGATAAAGATATTATCAATGCTATTTCAGATGTGGCCTCAACCAAACGGGAATTAGAAAAGCTCAGAACTAATGATGGATGGGGTTCTCTTCTTGACAATGTGCACCACTTCTGTGAGAAACATGACATCTTAGTGATTGAAATGGAAAAGGACTATGTTAATCCAAAGAAGCCACGACAAAGGACAGGCATTAACAATGAGCATCATTATAGGATTGATTGTTTCTTTGCTGTTCTCGATTTGTTACAAAAAGAGCTCAATGACAGATTCAATGATGTCAATTCTAAGTTGCTTTCATGCATGGCTGCCTTTAAGCCGGACAACTCATTCCATCATTTTAATGCTGAGAAGCTGATGAGCTTAGCTACTTTTTATCCAGCTGACTTTAATGACATGGATATGACAACCCTTGAACGTCAACTTCGATTGTACATTGATAATGTACTCCATGATCCAGATTTTGAAAACTTGCAAAATATTGGTGATCTGGCTAGAATGATGGTGGATAAAGGGAAGCATCTTTCTTATCCATTGGTATATCGGCTTCTTAAGCTTACACTAACTCTCCCAGTTGCCACAGCAACAGTCGAAAGGTGCTTTTCAGCTATGAAAATCGTTAAGAATGCCCTACGCAACAAAATTGGTGACAAGTATTTGAGCCATGCCCTGATATGTTTTGTGGAGAAAGAAATGCTAAACATGATTCCAAATGAAGTGATTGTGGAACATTTTTACAAGATGAAAGATCGAAAAGAGGACAAAAAATGAACTTGATCTGAACTTCTGAAGTGTAAGAATGCCACTTTCATCTTACCATTTTGACTATTTTTTCCTTTACTGATTACATTTTGATTGTTTTTAACATACATCTATGCACACCTTTTCAGGTATACTATTTTGTGGACATGCTGTGGAGGATTGTTTCATTTTGGTACTAGTACCACTACATTATTCTGTAGTTTAATTTGCAACTACAAGTCATTTTGAGAAGGTTGATTTACTGTTTGTATAAAATTGTTGAACTATATGATATCTAAGTAATTGTTAGCATACATCTAGTGTGTCTCTTAATGAGGGTGCCCCTGCTCATTTTTTGTGCTGGGTCCGCCCCTGTTCCTGCCATCTTCATTAGAGCAGTGAATAGGAATGCCTGTGTTGGCACTCAAGCACCAGTACTTATCATCATCTGCAGTTACACACAGTCGCAAAAAAATGTGTAGAATGATTCTTCAGTAATCAATCAAACATGCAAAGCTGCTTGTACTCTAAGCTCCCAAATTTCAGAGGCAAGAACATCTATAATGTGTTGCAATGTTTGCTTTCTGACACGATAACAGAGCTGATAAAAACCATGGATCTGACTCCCATAGTGCACATCGATGATTGTTCTGAACTGAACACCGGGAAAAAAAATGAGCCGTAGGTTGATGGAACATTAGTGTTAACCTGAATCAGTATGAGAAGGAGGGAAACGATACTGGAGCTCCAGTGCTGGTGGCCACCACGCGACAGGTCGAGTGTGTGGCTTCGCTATTGCTGCCATCGAGGACTGAAGGTCTCCATGTCCAGGAGGACAACGGGAGGGTCAGACGGTCAGTGAGGAGCAGGGACCCATCCCTGAGTTCGCCCAACCACCGACGATGTCCACATCGACGAGCTGACGAGGTAGGGTAAGATCTCGTCGTAGGATACCGCGCTCCTGACGCCCGGCTCGTCTCCAGTCCAACCTCATCGACGTTTTTGCAAAAGAAGGGGCAGTCTAGGTCTACGCGGTGTAGGAGTAGAAGGCATGGTCCGTGAGCTATAGCCGACGGAAGGACGCCTGCAGTTCCTCGGCAGCGAGCGGCGAGGCCCAGCGCGCCCGAGGCAGGACGCTGCAGCGAGATACCATCCCATATGTGGACGTCGCGGCGGCGGAGTGTCCAGCGGATCATGGATCGTGCATGGCGGCATGCATGGCTTCCATGGCGGCCGCGGCGAGTAAACCCGGCGGCTTCCATGCGAGATTTGGGTAGATGGAATCGAGTGATGGGCGCGGGGGCGAGAAAACCTGACGTTGCGGCAAGAGTTGCGCTGTCGTCAATCGCACGGAAGGAAAGGATGGATAGATCGGTCGCGAAAATCAGGGCGTACGGAAATCACGGAGGTGATCGCGGAGCGGTCTCGGACGGCAGACGTCAGCGCGGCCGCGGAGGCTGCCTGCAGACGGTAGTTTGAGGAGAGGCTTCACGGCATCACGGCTTCACCAAGAGGCGTGGACGCGACTCTCCTTTTCCATCTCTTTTTTAGTAGTAGAGAATCACGTGTCTGAGTCTGTGTTTGTGTTTGCTACCAACGGGTTTGCCTATTAGGCAATCCAAAGATGTGCATGCCGCACACGAACGAACCATGACTGACATGGCTGTGTGCCTTCGATCGGGCACATTCACGTGTCTGAGTTGTAATAAACTAGCCCATGAATTAACTGCCATGGGCTAAAAATAAAAACGTCTTGGTCGCAGTTTCAGGTAGCTACTCCAATTTTGATTTGGCCTCCGGTTCTGGTAATTTCCAAGTAAAAAAGCGAGCACCATCATTAGTTCAGAAAAAAATAGATGCTTCATGTCGCTCATCTCTCTTTTTTGTCGAAGAGGATGCAATGAATTTAAACACTCAAAATGACACATAGAATTATTAATATTTTAAAACGGATGGAGTAATTGACTGGTTCTTATAGACCCTTGGCGCAATTAATTTAGAAAGAGATATGTATTATAAGTGAATATCCACTTGTATCCCCCCTACTGACATTCTATTTGGAAAGCTATGCCACTTGTATCCCCCCTACTGACATTCTATTTGGAAAGCTATGATAAACACGTGTAGAAAAACTATGATACAAATGAGTGTGACTGAGATCGATAAAACTAGCATAGCTTCGTCTTCTAGAAGCCCAATGTTTCTTGTCCGTCGTGGTTTGCTACCCATCGTTTTCTCGTGGAAAACTAATGACAAACTACCAAGCTTGCTCACTTCCAAATGGATGTCGTCTCGTCGATGTTTCACAGGATGTACTTCGTCCGTTCCAAATGTAGGTCGTTTGATCTTTTTAACTCTAAGTTTGACCGTTCGTCTTATTTAAAAAATTGTGTAAATGTAGTTAAATTCAGGTTATTTTTGAAATTTATTTATTACTAAAGCTAGCTATAATAAAAAAAATTGATATTTGCAAAAGAAAATTTGAATAAGACGAGCGGTCAAAATTGAGACTGAAAAGTTAAACGACATATATTTTAGAACGTAGGGAGTAGAAAAATAATAAAACCATAAAACATTCAGTTACAAAATTCCACTATTATTTCAATTCATGGGAGTATGCTATTGCTCGATCAATTGTGTTCGTATCACTGTCAAATGAATGATTGTCAACAGCTTGTAAAAATTTCCGCCGGGCTGTGCGGTGCGCCCTCCCGGGTTCCGCCCTCCCCTGCCGGTCGTCGTTCTTCTGCGGCTCAGCCTCGCGGATTCGAGGAGAGGACGGCCATGGCAACCCCAGCGTCATCGGCGGACGACACAGATCCTCCCGAGTGCCCGGTGTGTCTCTCCCCATTCGATGCCGCCTCCGTCGTGCCGCGCGTTCTCCCCTGCGGCCACTCTCTCTGCGGGACCTGCATCGCCGCCCTCCCGTCCGCCTCCGCCTCCGCCGCCGCCGCCGCCGCGGGCTCCTCCCTCCGTTGCCCTCTCTGCTCCCAGTGCGTCCCCTTCTCCCGCGCGCTCGGCCCCTCCTCCCTCCCCAAAAACCTCGCCCTCCTCGCGCTTCTCCCCTCCACCTCCCCTTCCCCGTCCTCCCACCCTTCCACCGCCGCCGCTGCGCCGCGTCCGCTCCCTCTCCCGCTCCACGCCGCTCACTCCCGCCTCCTCTCCCGCTTCCGCCATGCCATCCTCCCCGAGTCCGCCTCCCCGCTCCGCTCCGCGCCCATGGGCCCCGCCGCCGGGCTCGCGCTCGGATCCCTCGGCTCCGACCTCGGCGCGCCCTGGTTCTACGCGCGGGGCAGCGCCGTCAGCCTCCTCCCGATCGAGACCCACCCCGGGGAAGGACGCCCGCCGGCGGAGAGGGAAGCCGCGTTCTACCGGCCCAGCCACGCGGCGCGGGTCCTCGCCGCGATCGGCGCGCTCAGCGACGAGGCGAAGGAGGAGCTGGCCGGTCTGATCGCCTCTTCCGTGCGGCTGGCACGGTGGGTGTGCAGGGTATACGGGGTTTGGATGGACCCCGACGCGCCGCCACTGTGGATGGTCTCTGAACGGCACCCACGTAGTGTTTCCCTCTTTTTGGAAGACAAGGTTAATGAAGAGGAGATGGTCAATCAGATCGGATTTGTTGCAATGGAGGCATGCGAAGTGATCATGAGGTTGCATGGTGAGGGGCTGGTGCTGGGGTGCCTTGGGCTCGATTGCTTCCGCCTTGATAACTTTGGGCACTGCTTGCTTGATTTCAACCAGGTGTTAGCCTTGTGCAGAGGAGTCCGAGCAGGGGCTAGCTCAGACAACATTGGGGCTTTTATTACTCCTGAGGTGGTGGCGGTGCTAGGTGACACATTTCAAACAAAAGATCGTGATTTTGATGGCCTGGTTGGGTTTAGTTCGGATATCTGGTCATTGGGTTGTGTTTTGCTGTCACTTCTTATTAGGGATGAGGGGATTGTGGCAGGATGGAACTCTGAAGGATCGTACGATGATTGGGAGAAGGAAGTGATTACAAGGCTTAATGCCTCGTTGCTTGGTACGCAGCTTGAACCACTGGCTGCAATTATACAATCCTGCTTGAGCTATGATCCAAAAGGCCGTCCAAAGATTGCTGATGTCTGGAAATGTATTAGAGGCTCGTTGATGAAATCCGGTGATGTTTCTTTAGCTCCTGATGCTGATATTGCAGCTCAAGAGAGTTTTAAATGTTTACTCCTTGGGGAGTTATCCTTGATGTTCGGTGAATCTTGTGCTGGTGAGTCAGATGGTAAGGCACAACTTTCTCAAGGATCTGATGAGAACAGTTCAAATCAGGGTGATGGAAGTAATGGTTGTTGCATAAACAATAGTGTAACTGATCCGTCAGAAATTGACCGCCCACAGTCTGCCGGAATGTTTAAATCATCAACGCTGATTGCCCACCGTGATTGTGTAACAGGATTAGCCATTGGAGGTAAAAATCTAACACTGCTAATGGCGCACAACATAAATTGTTTGCTATTTTGTTAGCTTGTTTCTTTTGTTAATAGAATTCTGCAATGCTGTCTCAAGAACTGCCAGTTAATAATTCTTTCACTGCAGGTGGATTCTTATTTAGCTCTTCTTATGATAAAACTATCAACATTTGGTCCCTGCAGGTACGAACCTGTTATTATTCTGGATTGATAAATTTTTAATTTGTTACCGTTAGCATTCTTGAAGTAGAACAACATGCTTCTTCCACAAGAAATCACATTTATATTCCTTTGAACTTCATTTCCTAGTTTTATGATGGCTCATCTTGATTTCTGTTGGTTCTTGAATTTGTTCCATAGGACTTCTCTCATATACAGTGTTTGAAGGGTCATGAACATAAAATCACCGCAATTGTTGTTGTTGACAATGATAATCAGTCTCTTTGCATAAGTGGGGACAGCGGTAGTGGAATTTTTGTCTGGCGTGTAGATTCCACACTCCAGGAAGAACCTTTGAATAAATGGTATGAACATAATGATTGGCTCTATCGAGGGGTTAACTGCTTGGCTGTCTCTGGAACTGGTTATCTTTACACTGGTAGCAGAGACAAATCTATCAAGGCTTGGTCATTGGAGGTACTAAGTTTTGTTTGAATAAGGCTTTGTACTTTTTTTAGAATGGTTTTATCATCTACTGTTGGATCATTGAGTGTTGTCTGAGCTAGAGGGTCTCTGTTCTTTATATCTTTTTTTTTCGTGCTTTGTTGTTTCTTTCCTTCTTTTCTTTCTCTTTTTTCTTTTGTCTTTCTTTTGGTTGACTCTGTTTCTCAAGGCTTTGGAAGAGGACTGGCATTTCTTTTACTATCACTAATATAATGACATGCAGCTAACCTGCTGAGTTCGATAAAAAAAATAGGAATTTGTTGTCAATTATACATAATTCTGAGTATGGTACGTGAATTTTAATTCATTATTCTCCACTGGCAGGATTATTCACTACGCTGCACTATGACAGGTCATAAATCAACTGTTTCTTGCCTGGCAGTTGCCAGTGGTATTCTTTACAGTGGAAGTTGGGATGGTACCATTCGGTCATGGTGGCTCACTGATCATACACCATTGACTGTATTGGAAAATGATACAGCAGGAAGCATAGCCCCTGTGTTGTCAATTTCAACAGATGCCAATTTTGTTGTTGCATCATATGAGAATGGCTACTTTAAGGTTAACCTAAGTCTGAATCATGAATAGTACTTTCTAGCCACATTCCATCCCACAATCTTTGACATACCCTTTTCCCTAATCCTGACACAGTTTTTTGCCCCCAAATCTTGTGTGTTTTGGTTTTCCTATTTTGGGAAATCAGGTCTGGAAGAATGATGTCCTTGTCAAATCAGAAAAGCTTCAAAACGGTGCTGTTTATGCAGTTAAATTAAGTGGAAAGTGGTTATACACTGGTGGATGGGATAAAGTCATAAATATTCAGGTATGCCTGTTTGCTTTGTTGATATACATTTCGGAAAAAGGTCTTGCTGACATGTATTTGGACATTTGTATTTATCGTTTCATTAACTCTTCCATAGGAGTTACAGGAAGATGAGTCAGAGGTTGAACTTCAAGATGTCGCATCCATTACTTGTGACTCAATTATAACTTCGATATTGCCCTGGGATGAAAGGCTGATAGTTGGACTATCCAACAAGGATATCAAGGTAAACCTATTATGCGTCTTTGTTTCAGCTATCTGTCATTTTAGTTTCTTTTTTTTTTCCTTCCTCTTTAGAAAAGCTTGTTGCCAGCTGTGCATATTTCATGCCTTTCTAACTTCTGGTCCTATTTTTATACACTTTTACTTGGTGTAAAATCATGACCTCTGCCACAATTATCCCTTCTTGCTACTTAACAACTTAGTTCTCTGGCCCTGTGTGGAAATAATAAGTTCTCTTATGGTCCTGATCCACAGTTTGGTTTGTTGAAAGACATGCTCAGTGATAATCTTTAAGAATTCTGTCCCCTTAAAATTCATGTTTTGACTTGTTGTAAATCCTATGGCCATTTATTGTCGTGTACTATTATTATTGTTTTTGGTCATGCAAGAATGAATAGATATTTCATGTCTCACCAGGTTTACTACAAGACGTCATAATTCCTTACTC
This sequence comes from Digitaria exilis, assembly GCA_015342445.1. NCBI lineage: Eukaryota > Viridiplantae > Streptophyta > Magnoliopsida > Poales > Poaceae > Digitaria > Digitaria exilis. The sequence continues at coordinate 39,339 of JACEFO010000544.1, forward strand.
CGCCCGTTCACCCCATGCCTTGTCTATACTGTGAATAGTTTGATGTACAGTAAAGTTGAGATAAAGGATTGATGGAAACAGAGGAAACCCGGCCTTTTGATGGTACAGCCGTGTGTCAATTGAGGAACAACAGTTAAGATAGGTTGTTGTGACAAGGTGTAGATATCAACGTAGTACATTTTCGTCAAATCTTCTGAAGTAGAATAAAAATTAAAAGCACAATATCTTGTTCATATATGCCCCATATCACAAACTGTAAACTAGGATTAGCAGAGCTGCTTTATGATAAGCCACAAGCTAGAAAAATGCTGTTGAATGTTGATAGTAATATAATAATAGACATACAGTACCTGTTAATGTTGAAGTTAATGTAATTATCGTTATTATAGGTTGGCTAGTTCAGCCCACAGAAAATATTATACTGTTTTTGTGTATCTGTCAATGAGTCAATCTGTGCATGTGCTTCATATAATTAATAATGTTTGAAACTGATGTTTTAATTTGAAAAGAATTTTGTGGGCTTCTTGGGCTGCGGCCTCATCCTTGTTGGGCTGGGCCTGTATTTTCTGTAATAACTGTATTTTAGAAGCGGAGGGGTAAGCCTGACTTGAAGTGACTCGTCTGTTGGTCATACTCATACCAGCAATACATGGTGAGGCATGCACATCTTGCCCCCCTTTGGACGACGACAACATACAAGATATGCGACAACATTTGTAGATACAACTCGTTCACGATATGTATTATTCCAATGAAAAAGATATTCCTAGACACTGCACAGGGCCCATGGTGCTTCTGCAACGTGGTTGGATAGGACGGCACCTTGTAGACTTTTCGATGACTCCAATTCAGCTGCTGCGGCGCAGACTCGCAGTGGTCATCATGGGGAGCTACGAATGACAGCCCGGCACGTTGCCTCGTACCGATCGATCGACCTGTGGCAGCATCGCACTGTCCCCCAGCAGGTTCATGCACAAAATCCGACAGAGTTTACACGTCACATGCACTGCTAAGTACAACCCGTCAATGGATTAGCGAAATGAGACATCGCCATCGCCATCGCCATTGGCGCTCGCAGCTGAGTGGCGGCGTCTTGCCGGTTGCCGCTGTATCCTGGAGTGGCGACCAGCAGGCGTGAGGTGACTACGACGTCGAGGGCTTTCGCACTGCTTCCGGCTCCGATGGTAGCAACGCCCGGTCATAACTGGGACGGTGCACTACCGAAAATTCGTTGTTCGCCGAGTATCAACCAGGTTCACAAAACCGGTACAATAGCGATTTTTTAAAATAAAAAAATCGGTCCGGCTAACCAGTGAAACCGGCCGGCTAACCGATGGTAGCGGTTTTATAGTGTCGGTTTGGGAGCGGTAACCAGGGTTTTTTGCAACCGGGCCGGATCGGTTTGACCGGTTCCCGCGGGAACCGGCCGGTTTTGAACGATTTTGTGAACCCTGGTATCAACACGTTTGCCTAGTGCTTTTCATAATTTCATCTCAAACAGGTCTTGTGCTTTTCTAGTGATATTTGACATATGGCAGTCTTGTTAGAATGCACTAAGTCTAGCCTTATAACATATCTGGATGTGCCATAGCATTTTTGTTGTGTGGCAGAAAAAGTTAACGAGAAGAAATGATCAGCACACATTTTAATCACCGCAGAACATGCATTTAACCTTAATATATGTGGGCTCATACTATCGATTATGCCATCTATAAAATATTGACAATCTTAAGCTACCTTTATTATTGGAGATATTATTAGTAGAGTAGCCAAAGCTTCAAAAACAGAACTGCAAATGTGCAAGATCGTTAGACCGACGACTCATAATAATGCCCCATTTTTGTATATACACTAACTGCCAAGAATCAAGTGGTGCATGCAGTCTTTACCTGTTTGTATCTTTGCGCATAGCATCTCTAATGTAATGATAACAAGATCTTGCGAGATCTACATCGTACGCACCTGAAATATACAAAGAGAACACTTACTGCTTGTCTATAAGTTGTGTATTTTATATATTTTTTTTCGTTGCTTTAAGCAGATAGCGATGGCGCATTCGTCTGTTACGTATTGTCGTAAGCTACTTGCTCCCACTGACCCACCCACGGCCATAATAACTTGCATGATTGACGAAGTCTTCACAGATCTAGATATACAAATGCATGTCTGCAACTCGATCTGCAACTAGGACCCGGAGCTTGTGATTTTGGCTCTGTTGGTTTACGCATCAAGATCGTCTGTTTTTTGTGGTCTTGATAGTAGGCTCCTTCTCCTTGTTTATATATACATCTGCATGACTGAGGATTATTTCACGGATCTACTATTAAGCTAATGCATAAATACTGCAACACACCTGCATCTAGGACCCGCAGCCAAACGTTTCTTCTCAGCAGAAGCGTAACTGTTGCTGTTGTCTTAAGCTACAGCTATAATTGTGATCTTTTCTAAACACCTCCAATCTCATTTGGATTATATATATTGATCAAACGAACTGATATATGGGTTTCTCATCTTGTTTGCATACTGTTTTTCTCGTAAGTGAAGATAGATTTACTCGATCAGCTAGCGAATAACTGAAGCGGGAAAGGTGCTTTCGGTTCGATCATGAGCTTCGAATCCTTGCTAGCTGGGTGATTGGAACAGGTGGCACTTTCTTTGCAGACGACGGCACTTGATCCAGCAGCAGGTACACGTACGTACTACACACCTCGAGGGCCGCATGCATGGTTTAATTGGCAGAGAACGGCGTACGGCATGCATGATCGGTGCCCTAAATTTGGCCGACAGAGGGCATCTCACCACGAGACAGCCCTCCTCATTAGTCATTCTCTCCCCGGACACAAAAAAAAAGACTGCCACAAATGTCAGGGTTTAGATCCAAAAGTTTTTTTTGACTTTACTATTCATCCCTTTCAGAAAACATACTTCACAGAAGAGGTCCTCTTCAATTCCTTTCAACTTAAAACACGGTTTCCAGAAAAAAAAAGTTTTTTTTCTCTTCCGCAACTAAACACACCCAAAGGTCAAGCGTACGGGCAACGACAACCCGATCCATGCCCGGCCGAAGTACCGTACCTCTCCTACGCAATGCAAACCACCAAATCCGAGCTCAATGACATTCGATGGAAAAAATAAATAATTTTACAAGTTTCCTGCAAAGGCATTTTTCTACCGAAGAAAAAAAAGTAAAACAGTAAGTTTTTGAGACTGCAAGCTAGTTTTCACGTATGCTAGTACGTACAACATTCAGGCCGGAGAAGAGAGTCTATCAGTGCTATATATTGTCGTTTGCAGAGGAAGAATACCATTTCATTTTGGCACATGCACGAGAGGGAACAGACGGGAAGCATTTTCCGGCGGGCGGCCGCGCGGCAGTATTGGCGTCGACGGTCGCGACGAGCATGCGCCTCCATCTCGCGCGCGGCGTTCAGTTCCAGTTGAGTGCCGTCGATCTCTTTTTCATCACGCGCGCGTACGTCCTTATGTGTACGTACAGGAGGAAACGACATTATATCGTACGAGCAGACAATGATCGGTGCATTCAGGCCGGTGGAAGCACCACATAGCATTATACGGACGCCAGAGCTATACCTCGGCCTAGGTATATAGCCACAGCTGTCGTGTTGCGCATGCAATCGACAACACAGTGCCGGGGCCACGCACGACGCCGGCGATCGATCGGGAGATAACAGTGCAGTGCCAAGATCGATCCTGGCAAGATCTATCTATGCATGGCGAGAGAACTTACCATGGCGCTTCCTTTCAAAAACATCTAGCTAGCAAGCTCCTGGCATGTACAGTACTACATAGCCCAGCGAATGTAGTGGCCATACAATGATGCCGATCTCATATCTTGATCGGATCAGCAAAACTATACCCTATTTTGTTAGAACATACATTCAGCTGTCAATATTTCTCCAATCCAACTGCTTTATTGGAATAGTTGGTGGAAAAATAATGCTCCAGTAGAACTCTTTTACATCTCTGATCCACAATATGGTAGTTGCTAATAGATTGTAAAATCATCTCTCCCAGTAACTCATGAAAGTGGTATTGAGATATCTCAATAACACCTTATTGAGAAATATTTATGGTAGATTGCTAGATATGCTCATACAATCAAAACAATCCAAGAGGTTGCCACATATACGCAACTTGGTAACAAACTAGATATTTATGTTGAGCAATCTTTCCAAAAATAATGCATATACCTTTTATTTTGACAGCGAAGTACCTCATTAATGTTTATATGTTGCCCAAAAATTTCCAAAGCATGAATATGCAAAATTTAAACTGTCACTAATACAAAACGGACTTACATAGTCAATTCAAAGAAATCAACAAAGTTTGCTTTTGCTTAAGTAGTTAGGTGTCATATCAAATTGAATGTATGGTCTTACAACTTATTATTCATTGTTTATGTCCCGATGCTCCTACATAGAGGGACAAATGGCTTCCTTAGGGTAGCACATTGTAGATGTCAATCAATATAGGACCCACGATATGAATAAAGAAAGACAAAGAACTAGAAGATTCTTTATCTATCATGTGATATATGTGTGTAGTAATGAAGTGACAATAATTTCCTACCATGTGGTACCGAGGAAAGTAGAGTCATCAAGGATTCATCTTCTCTAACCTCATCATTTTTTTGCAATGATGTGGCTGCTCCAAGTGAGGCAGTTTAAGCTATTGTTGGGTGTCGGCATGGTGGAACAAAGGAAGTTAATAGGCTTTTATTCAGCACATAACGGATTTTTTCTACCAACTCTAAAAAAACATTGGATTTATTAGATTTGTGTGTTTGTAGCTCCAAGAAATGTTGGGTGTGTAGTATGAGTTGGGTCAAGAGCATTTAAATGAGTCATTCAAATGATCTTTATTTGTATGCACATAAGTACACAGTATATCATAGTTTCTAGCATGATTATATATATGAATTTGAATCCACCACACACTCTCATGGGAGCAACAACAAAATACCATACAAAGATGAAAAGTATATTTCATCGTTATGAGTTTTGTGGCCTCGCATGAATTAAATTGTACATAGACAATTTAATAAACAAGCCATTGTATGAGACTGGACCGGTGGCGAAGCCACGACCACCGCGCTCAAGCCCTGGTCATTAGCTCCAAACTACATAGAAACTCACTTACGTATACGTGAAAACATATTAGTTGCTAAAGAATTTAGGCATACTGAGTGCTTCGTACCCGGATTAGACCGGGCCCTAACATGTCCCTGGCTCCGCACCTAGACTAAGGCCTTGTTCGGTTACATAGGATTCATTCCAATCATGGATTCCAAGCCATTCCATGCTATTCCATGCTAAACCCTAAACCCTTAAGCCCATCATGGCTTGAAATCCGGTCCATCCTAACCTTTCCCACCCAATTTAGCTTTGGAATCAATCCATGAGTCTAGGGTGTATTGAATCAATCCCGGTCTCCTATTTGTATCAAACATGATGTAATTAGTTAACCTCTTGGATTGAATCTATGGTCTGCAAATTTTTTCAACGATTTTAGAGAAAGAAACCTGTACTAAAGAAACCTGTACTACTTGATTGATGCCTGAAATCATCCCTGGAACGAAATTAATTCTATGCAACCGAACAAGACCTAAAGATGCTATGTGGGGTCGGAGGCGTGTACTCGTGCATATATAGTGCGTGGCGCCAGGGATAGAAGTAAACACAGATGTAAACTTGTTCTCCAATCAGAGAAGTTTATCTTTCCCAATCCTCCGCTGCTTCTCCTAAATTCCGCCTATCAATTCTACTGCGCTGACAGGAAGTGACAGGGTTAGGGTACGACGTTACAGCATGTCCACCCATCCGGCCACACGCGTCCGAATCGATCGATTCCATCACAGATTTCGGCCGGCCGGTTTTCTCCCTCCCCGATCCGATCCCTTGTCCTTGTGCCTCTTGCTTACTACATTTCGAGTCGAGGTCATCGTCACGGTAGCCTCCAGCCTTCCCGTCGCCCATTACATATAGGCTACTTGCTCAAGAGGGCTTTCGCAAACCACTTGCCTTGCGCTAGCCACCCCTACTGGACAAAATGCCAGAGAATCCACATCACAATAGCGGCAGCCGCAGTGACCACCCAGTGCCAGTGGCCATGGACGACGATGCTGCCCGTCGCGTACTCCTCTCCGCCTCTGCCGACGCTGCCATGGACGACCTCTGGGGCCAGCAGCCCAACAAGATCCCGGACCCCTTCGTCTGGCCCCACGCCGACGCGCTGGCCTCGTCGGAGCGCGAGCTCGACGCGCCCGTGGTCGACGTCGGCGCCGCCATGCGCGACGCCGGCGACGGCGAAGGGATGCGGCGCGCCGCCGAGCTGGTCGCGGCGGCGTGCGCGAGCCACGGGATGTTCCAGGTGACCGGGCACGGGCTCGACCCGGCGCTGGCCCGCGCCGCGCTCGACGGCGCCGCGGGCTTCTTCCGCCTCCCTCTCGCCACCAAGCAGCGCGCCCGCCGCTCCCCGGGCAACCTCACCGGCTTCGCCGCCGCACACATCGACCGCTTCACCTCCAACCTCCCCTGGAAGGAGACCCTCTCCTTCGCCCACCGTGACCACCACCACCGCCATGTCGTCGTCGACTACTTCACCTCCGTCCTAGGCACCGACTTCAAACCCCTAGGGTATGTAAATCGATCAAGCACTACTTGTATATATGGCTAACTTAGCTTGTCCATGCGATCGATCGAGATGTGTTCATCATTTATTTGTAGTACGCTTTGATACCACGCATGCACGGACGTATATTTATGTATATCGATCGATGTGCAGGGCGGTGTACCAGGAATACTGCGACGCGATGAAGAGGGTGGCACTGGCGATAATGGAGGTGATAGGGTCCTGGGAGTAGGGAGGAGCTGGTACAGGGACTTCTTCTCCGACGGGTGCTCCATCATGAGGTGCAACTACTACCCGGCGTGCCCGGAGCCGGAGAGGACGCTGGGGACGGGGCCCCACTGCGACCCGTCGGCGCTCACCCTGCTGCTGCAGGACGGCGACGTGGACGGGCTGCAGGTGCTCGCCGCCGGCGAGTGGCGGCCCGTGCGCCCGAGGCCCGGCGCGCTCGTCGTCAACATCGGGGACACCTTCATGGTACGCCCACACGTACATGTTATAATACCAGAGCTACTGTAGCGCTGTACCCTCGACCTCTCAGCTTAGAGGAGGTACTACGTACATACGTGTCGGCACGCTGCACAGGTCTCTCGCGCCGTGCTGCTCGATCGTGTCGTTTTCCAAAACCAGAGCACTCATGTGTACGGGCCGCCGTGGCAGTGTGTCCCCCCATGCGTTACGTAGTGGAGCTGTCGTTTAGTTCGTTCTGTACGGGATTTAGCTCACTTTCCTGCAACCAGAGGGCACTACTATACCACGTTTGGTTTAGCTAGTTGCTGCCTTGCTGGTACACATGCATGGGAAATTTATCCGGAGCACACGTCACTTTCGTGCTCCTTGTATGCTTGGTCACTCGTCGACATCGGCGATTCCGAATGATGTCCTGTTTTTTTATTTATTTTTATATATAATAAAAAAAGAGTAGGAGATGTGGTATTCTCAGCAAAGAGAGAGAAAAAAGGATAACATCAAAACTGTGTTCTAGATAAATGATTGTGAGCGAGTCGTGCGACGACCATTTTGGTCAATAATATCATGTTTTTAGATTTTTATGTTTAGGAATAAAATTCCTGCCTTACCATTCACAAGTAAATATTCACAACTAAATGTATACAACCGAAGATGGACATAAAAGCAATACTTGGACCACGTGGATATTTTTTTAGATAAATACCATAATATCTCATGCTTCCCTATCAAACAAGGATACGACAAAACACACAATCATTTCTCTTTTCAAACATAAATAGGCACTAAACCATGGCGAATCTGGTTGTGCAACTATAACTACACCAAGAAATGGTAGAGGAGGCTTAGTCATGTGCTTAATTTTTACACTATGAACAATGTAGCACAAGGGATAACCAGAAGACTTAAGGCCCCTTCTTTATCTTTACTTGTTTTGCCTCACCTTGCTTGGTCAAACTAGCCTTGCCTTGCCATGGTGGGAGAGCCCAATTGGCTAGCCTAGAATAACAAGGGAAAGCCTTGCCAACACACGAGAAAGCTAGCTAGAGATCCAAACACCCCCTAGGAAGGAAAGGCAAGTTTTGCTAAAGGATCCAAGTGTGCGCTTATGGCATCCGTAGTAGTGATTCGCTTCGAGTCAAAAAAAATTGGCTGCGTAGGAGATTGAGTCGATCTCCTCTACTGATACGAATCATCGTCAAGGTTCCATGAAAAAAACAACCCTTTATTATCTCAGCATTGACGACTCGCGCTAGACTAGAAAACTTTGTTTCCCTTTCCTCTTTATACTTTTTAGTATATAAATATGTTATTTTACTGCCATGCACCATATCGTTTTCTTGAGCTGGTTCACTGTGGAAAGATCCGCTCTTCTTTAGTGGGAATTAATCGGTTCATATGCATCGGATCGTTTTCTTGAGCCGGTTCATCCAACTGTGGAAAGATCTGCTCTTCTTTAGTGGGAATGAATCGGTTCATTCTGGTCCACGTGGTGCATTGCGCCGCTTTCAAAAGGCCACTACATATGGCCTTATTATTAGCGTATTCGTCCCACAAAGTGGCCCCAGGAGCAGGGCTGCCCCTGCCACTAGGTGCGGAGCTACGTTGAGCTGTGGCACGCCACACAAAAAAAAACAGAAAATCAATTTTATCACTCCTAAATTTTTACTGTACTTGCTTTGACATCGTACATATAACATATACTAATGTTATACATCAAGAGCCGGGCACTCTATTTTTCTCTAGCTCCGCCCTGACCACCATGCTATATGCTTATTATGAACTAAATAAAAGTGTTATATATCTAGATCTAAAATAAAAAAAGGTAGAGGATCATGATCTGTTCCTTGTCTGTTAGCATAATGCATGTAATAAACTCCAGACGAGAGCTCAACTGGTTGTTGGCTTCTTTCAAAGTCGCAAATGCGGCCGACCCAAGCCGTGGCAAGAAGGAAAGCACGCACTAGCATAGTCGTTTTTGGCAAGCCAAGTTCATGGAGGGTATCAGATCAGGAATACAGATATCCCAATATGCTACGTACGTAGGTGCACCCAATTAAGGCCCCGTTTAGATATGGAAAAAATATACTGTAGCACCCAAAAATACACTGTAGGTCGTGCTGGGAAACGTGTTCTGTGAGATGGATGAATAGAAAAAAGTTGGATGAATAGTGTTTTTTTAGGAAAAGTTGGTGAATCTAAACTCACCATAAGTCATCAGTTGTCTCATTTGTCATTTCACATGAAAACCTCTAGATATAGCCTTAGATCGCCTTGTCCGCGCATGCATTTCACTTGAAAGCACGACCACCGTGTCTCCGCCGAAAGTGTAGTGGGAACCTACGCCCAAAACACCCCCGGGGTGTGTGCGTGGTGCGGTTACTCGTCTCTTTCACCACCCATGCCCTGTGTGTCTCCTCCATCGAGAGGATGGATTGGAAATGGCTACAGGGTCCTTTCTCTTTTAACCCCCCCGTTGGACGCTTGTCTGTTTTGGACTGTAGCTCGTCGATCGATTCATCGCCGGACACGGACAGGGACGCAGGCCGGCATCGATCTCTTCGGAGATCGACATCCTCCGACAAGGGGAGCGCAGGTGGTGGTGCGTCCTCTTCCCAGCTGAGCTAGCTAGCCTAGTCGTCTTCAGCGCGCGCGTGCCCTAGCGCTCTGGCAGTTTGCGTGGCCGAGACGAAGCATCGCCTGAGATCGCACGTCTGCATGCTGGCTGCAGTGTGGTACGGTGCGCGTGTGCGTGTGCGTTGTACAGGACACCGTACGCCGGCATATATTACTGGGCTTCCCGGCTTCGTCTTTCCTATCGTCGCGTTCCCTTTTGGCATATATATTTCTCCACACTCTCAATTATCTTCTTTTTTCCAGTACGACATACCAATAAGACACACTCCATCCATGCATGCGTATATGCATATGGGGCCGGGCCAGACCTACTATGTCCGAAGCTCGCCAGCATCGATTGACATGAGATCGTACTCCACGGATCCGGGGATTATTTCTATATATCGAATGTAATTATTGGATCTCTTGTGATAATATGGCGTGCGCGGTTTTGCGTTGATGCTGCAGGCGCTGTCGAACGGCCGGTACCGGAGCTGCCTCCACCGCGCGGTGGTGCACCGGGAGAGGGAGCGGCGGTCGCTGGCCTTCTTCCTCTGCCCGCGCGAGGACCGCGTTGTGCGCCCGCCGACGCGCCTCCTCGCCGCCGCCGGCCAGCATCATGAGGACGACGACGAGGAGGATAAGCAGCAGCAGCAGCAGCAGCAGCCGCGGCGGTATCCGGACTTCACCTGGGCCGAGCTGGCGCACTTCACGCAGCGCCACTACCGCGCCGACGCCCGCACGGTCGAGGCCTTTGCGTGCTGGCTCGGCGCTGGGGCTCCCACCTGCGCCGCGGCGACGTCGGCGGCGGCGTGCGATGAGAGCCAAGCAGACGAGGCCCAAGGGACATTTTAGCTAGCCTTATTGGCTGGCAAATTACTCCATATATTGATGACGAAGTGATGCTAGCTAGCATGTACTAGTTTACCGTGGTCGTAGTACGTGTCGAGATCAGCTATATATCATCAATTGTTGTAGCTCATTTATTCGGAGCTATAGCTCATGTTATAATGATTTATCTACTGGATGTGGATCATGCTCTATTCGCATTCGCATGTAAATACGCTGGCTTCCTAAGTACTGTAATTAAAAGGAGTGTCGACGGGACATACTAAGGCTTAAATTGTAAAATTAACTTTATTTTAGACTTCTAAGGAGCCTTCCACATGACAATACACTTAATTAAAAATAAATCAGAGGGAAGGGAGTAGTACTTTACAAGTAACTGAAAGAAAGTTTGGGTTGATTCTTGAATGGCATTCAAACTATTGGTAAACTAGTCAAATGGCTCACGCAAATAGCACGGGTAGCTAGTTCTGTCATACTAATATTTAAACTTTTTTAACTGAAGATAAATTTATTTCACGCTTACTTCTAAAGTTTGATGGTGTCCTGGGTCTCATTTTCTTACACCGTCTTACACCATTTTGATGGCTTTAATTTGCGGGGCAAAAGACTTTGATCAACATCTCATCAATGAGATAACTAAGTAGAACCAAGTCAATATCTTGGATGGTAATTTGGAACGAGCTCAAATAATAGAGTTCTATTTATTTTTCCTTGAAATATTTTTTCTTCCAAGAACATAGGCACATTTTTTCTTTTTTGTTTTCCATTACGCATATTATTCATTCCATCTTTCTTTCCTTTCCTATAAAATCATTTGTCTCCTAACATGACTACTCAAATTTAGATCGTCTCCTACATATTGTTTTTTTTTCCTTTTTAGTCCATATTTCATATTTATTAGTCATATCCAGCATGGACTCTTTGGTCCATTGGTATTTGCTTTTATTTAATTCTGAACTTCTGTTTTCTATGAGCTGTACTTGTTATGAACCCTTTGGATCAATCTGACAATTACACTTTCATAAACTCCGGCGTGGTAATTTATTGGTTCTCTTGGCGGACATCGTGGCTTCTTTTAACCCTAATGCAATAGATTGTCTTCCTCCTCGAGCTATTATTCCCGTTAGAGTAGGAATGCAAACAAGTACCAATTGGTGTTTTATAGATGAGATGAGCTTACTAATCACGGTAGCAAATGTAGTAATAGTATTCTAATTTAATTCTCCTACTCCTTTGGCCACATTTAGTGCCATGCTAGTTCAATATTTTCAAGTCGTCGGATCGCCAATGACCCGAAATAATCAATACTTGCGTCGTTTTTTTTTTGTCCGCTCTGGGAAACAAAGGGATGCTTATTTGGTTTTTTTTATTTGAGTTAGAGAGAAAGGGATTTTTTTTTTTTTGAGAAAGTAGAGAGAAAGGGATGATTGGGCTGCTACCCATCCGTGCCAAAAGTTGACCAGAAGAAACGGACCGCGCGACCTGGAGGGAGGGCGCGTCGGCGAAGGAATAATATGATAGCCCATCACAAAAGCCTGCTCAGCGAACGAAGGCCCATACCAGTTTCCATCTACTTGGGCTGGGCCCTGGCCCACGCAAACCTGCAGCGCTTGCCCGGGATGACGTCGCGCGGACGCGCACGCCGCACCGCTGCAGCGCCAGGTTAAAGACGAGTAGACGACGACGACGTGGCACGCGCAAGGCCGCGACGTTGCAGGCGGTCTTTGTTTAGGCAGGGGAGGGGACCCGGCGGCGCAGACACGTACGGCCCTCGACGGCGCAGAGGGCGGCGAGCCGTGTCCTGGCGCGCACGTGCCGAATTGACCGTGCTCGGAACGTGCCCGTGGTCCGGCGCAACCTCCCGTGCAGGGCTTGCGTACCGGACATGTCCATGGGCTGGCGTCACGATGGTTATCCCTGGCTCGTACTGCACCAGGCTCCGTGGCTCTCTCTGCCTCTGCCACGTACGCGGGGGCTAGAGTTTTGCCGTGTGCTTATCTGCGCCAAGGCGAGAGCGTGCAACGCAACCGCGACGGGCCACGAGTTCTTGGCGAAGCTTTTTGACTTTGTTCACGCGTGGTAGGCTCGCGGGCGGTGGATTTCCAAGACTTTGCTGGGTTTTATCGTCATGTACATGTGCTGCTTTTAGGTGCTATGCCTTTCATGGTTGGTGCCCCGTACGCTACGCGGTGAGCAGAGCACGCACGCACCGCGCCGCCGCACCAAAATGCCCGTCGCCCTCCGCCTGTCCGGCGACGACCTTGTGGATTTCGGCATCTTGTCGATCGCCCACCCGGTCGAAATCTTCCGGTAACTACTGCTGAGACCCAGCGATTTGGTTTGGTTGGAACCGTCCTTTTTCTTCGTAAGAAAGGCACATGGCACGTGAAACCTATGATACACGGACGAACGGACGATTCACACCTTGTAAAACAAGACGATCGACATGCGCGCAGATGCGTTGCATTCAGCAAGAATGCGCGGCAGCATACGCCGCACGTGGCTACCGAGCTATCCGTGTAGCAGCTACGGCATCGATCAAACATGCACTCACAGCAACAACAGGGCAACTTGATTAATTGTAAGGAGTAAAGAAAAACAAATTAATACTACTCATTAAGTACACAAAAAATCCCAGCTAGCGCCAAATAAAAAATCGCATATACACAGCTTAGTTCAACTCTCGCCAGCTGTAGCCAGTGATTATGAATTTATGATCCTGCAAGCCCCCGCTGCTCCGCCCTCTCGATCAGGGCTCGCTCCAATCCACACGGCCTAATCGCCGGCAGCAGCTCGGCCGAGTCGCGCCACCCCCGTTCCAAATCACCACCACTCTTCTTCCTCAGTACGGCTTGCCCCAGTACGTGAGGATGTCCTGGAGCAGCGGGTCGCCGCCGCCAGCCGCCGGGCCGAGCGGCTGGTGCCCACCCAGGCCCAGCATCGGCCCTCCCGGGCCCGCGAACGTGCGCTCCCACTCGGCGATCTTGGGCTGGCTCTGCACCTCGGGCCGCTCGCCGCCGGCGCCGCCATGGCCGTGGCCCGAGCTGCTCGAGTCCGCGCCGCCGTGCGCCGGGGGCATCGTGTCCGACGGCCGGACCTCGTAGTACGCCGCAAGCTCCGAGAACGGCGGCGGCGCGTACCCGCCCATGGCAAAGGACGCCGGTGGCGGCGGCGGCAGCACGGACGGCTTCTGCTCCGGCGGCGAGCCCATGGGCGCGGCCAGAAGCCCGCCGTGAGTGCTCGCCATGGCCACGGCGTCGCTGGAGCCGGAAGACGGCGGTGGCCTCTCCGCCGCGCCTTTCTTGTTGTAGATTCGGCATAGCACCCAGTCATCCAGCTGCAATTCGGCACAGAACCAAGGAAACGAAATTACTACAGATTGTTTCATCATCTCGGATCACAGCCACACGCACACCATCCAAATCTATCCGCCCATCTAAAAAGGATGAACAATCAATCATGCACGAATTTCTCAATGAAATAATCCCAAGGCATGATTAGCGCGTCGCTTTCGATCGTATCCTCCGATCGCTGTCGCAGCTCGCAAAAGCGGCGAGGGGAGATAACTTGGCGGCCGATAGAGATGACGCACGCCGCCGCATCTCCAGGGTTCACACTTGCAGAAGGAATATCATCCAAAAAGAAGGCTCGCCATGCATCTTTTCGCTTAGCTTAGCAGTAATAATTCGATTCCTAATGGTTCTTCGTGATCCACACACGTCGATGATTACCTTCTTCTTTATCTCCACTTTTTTGCCTTTTTACTACGGCATGCATGCGGATGCAGTGAACAGTGGCAGGCAGGACAAGAGGTATGTAGGATTAATAACTGGAAGAGGCCGGGGGAGGGAGTTTGGGGTGGCAGATGGATGAAACATTGAAGGGACATACCCTGAGGCTGTGGTTCTTCTTGCGGGCGGAGCGGTCGACGTCGGCGAGGCGGTACTCGTGCATGATCCAGTTGGTCTTGTCTCCCTTGGGTGCCTTTCCGGCGTAGAAGACGAGCGCCTTCTTGATGGCCAGGGGCTTGGGCGAGCCCACCGGCTTGTCGGCTCCGGTGGCCTTCCAGTACCCCGTCCCGGCGGCGCGGTTCGGCCGCGACCCGTTCGGGTACTTGCGGTCCCTCGGGGAGAAGAAGTACCACTCCTTCTCGCCGTACAGCGCCATCCCTACGTACGTACGCGCAAATCAGTATGTGTACGCGATTCAGAGCTGGCTAAGAGGAACCTGGAATTGTACAGGTGTACGCGTTGAGTGGTGTACTTGGGAGCTGCCAGGGGTCGAACTTGTAGAGGTCGATCTCGGCGATGATGGGCACGGAGATGGGCAGCCCGGCGCAGCGCCGGCAGAGGTAGTGCACCACCAGCTCCTCGTCCGTAGGGTGGAACCGGAACCCCGGCGGAAGCTGCACCTCCTGCGACTGCGCCGCCGCCGGCACTCCGCCGCCGCTCATCTTGGATCTTGATTGATTTCTCCAACGGCCGCTTCGTTCCAAACAAATCTACCGGCGGTGGCTGCTCAGATCAGTTTTACACTCTCACAGCTCGATGGAATTGCGAGGTCGAATCAGCTGCTAATTTGATCCCCCTCTCTCTTCCTGAGCGGCAACCGGCAAGAGGCGAGGAGGGCATGAAACCATGCGCCGGGCGGCACGCGCGCGATATATAGAGCGCGGGTCGCGGCTTCAGTCACTGCTGACGCCGGGGCGCTTTGGATGGGGGCGCGGCCAGGGGAGGAAGGGCGCCGAGGCGGGGCCCACCGAATGGCGGCTCAAGTGGAAAAGGCCGTTCCGTTTTGGGCTGGGAAATGACGGGCCCGATAGCGGCGGACATCCGTCATCCCAATGCCCACACGTGTGGTGGTGGATTTTTGTATTTTTAGCATTTTTATTTTAAAAATATCTTAAAAATAGCCCCACCAAATTAGATTTCTAGGAATTAGTCCTTTTGATCACGCAATGAGTCATAATGCGCCAAAGCATGTGCTGTGAGTCTGTGACCATGCGTCATACTAGCACTTCGATGTGCGCCAGCGAATGCAGGCGATAGTGTGGCACTAACATTTTGATTCATGCTTTGGTGCGACTCCCAAGTTGTGACACGACACGCCCCACGTATACATTGCGCCGCACCCTCCCCTTCTTCCCCTCTCTCTCACACTTAATAGGACGAATTCAAGCTATGCTCTTATGCCTCCCTCCTCCTCCCCCCTGACCCCCTCCCTCTCTCTTCATCCGTCACTGCTGACGCCAGGGCGCTTAGATGGGGGAGAGCGGCCATGAAGGGCAGCGAGGCGGCGCGGACCGGGGCCCACTGAATGACGGCTCAAGTGGAAAGGCCGTTCCGTTTTGGGCTGGGAAACGGGCCCGATCGCGGTGGCCATCCGTCGTCCCAACGGGGCGACACTGTGGTGGTGGTAGTGGATTTTTTTAATTTTGGCTTTTTTAATTTGTTCTAATAATATCTTAAAAATGCCCTACCAAGTTAGATTTCTAGGAATTAGTCCTTTCGATGGTGCCATGAGGCCCTATTTAGATTGAAAAGGTTGCAAAAACTTAACCATGCGCCATACTAGCACTTCGGTGCTTGCCGACGCCTGCAGACGATAGTGTGGCACTGACGTTTTGATTCATGCTTTTGGTGCGACTACTAAGTTGTGACGCAACACACCCCACGTATACATTGCCCTTGCACCCTCACCTTCTTCCTCCCTTTCTCTCACTCAATTTAGGATGAGCTCAGGCTATGCTCTCATGCCTCCACTACCGCCCCCTCTCCCCTCTACGTCCACTCATTCCTTTACCCGATTCAAAGGGCTACAAAGAGAAATCACTCTGCAAGGTACATTATCCGTTCTAACCTCATTATTTCAGTCGGTTCGGTACTCTTAGTTGGTTTTTGGGTGGTTAGGGTTTAGATAGGGTTTATGCTACAATAGATTATTAGGTACGTTTCAGATGTGATTTATTCCGCTATATTGATGTAGTTATTATCGGTTATGCCTCCCTATCATTCATAAAATTGATGCATGTAAAGAAATTTGTCAGCATTTGCGGTGTTTAGTTTCCTTTTATAAAAAAAATGCAAATTAGTATGCAGATGTGCCATTTAAAACTACATGTATAAAATCATGAAAAGATATTGATGTTGCCTAGTGGGAGAGAATAATACAAATTCAATTTACAGTAGAATTTATAATAGGATAATTTAGTATGCCACCGGATGCTCCCGTCTAGTCAGGAAGATGAAAATGCACAACACAAATACTTCTACATATACACTAATATACAAGGTTCTAGTCGTTACCATAGGTAGAAAATAAAATGGAGAACTTTCCCCATGGTTTACCTGCATGTAAAGACACAAACAAAGTAGATTGGGGAGAATTGTCCAAAAGTCAATAAGAGCAATGAAGGACATAAATAAGCACATGGGAGCAATGATTTTGATGCCATGAAGCCTGGTTTGACAAAGCAACTTACATCTCTATTGAGGATGTCTAAAGAGCCAAATTTTCAATTCAAGTGATCGTAAAAGAAAGACTTATCTCACTTACTCAAATTTCATCTTATGAGGATTGCAATGCAGACATCTTAGGTTCTCACAGAATGATTGTCCCTAAGGTCTCGAAGACGAGAACAAACATCACAACCTAAAACCTCTCTCTCTCTCTCAAAAGAATTAAATGCATGTCATACAGTTATATAGCAAGACGGTATCACACATCATGGTCTGGGGTGCATGCTGTATCAAGATGACGCGGCACACTGCAAGTAGGCCCTCTCCTAGCCACCATGACAAGAGACGTGGTTCTTAGGGGAAGAATGTATATAAAGAAAGAAGATAGCTTGCCAAATCGCCATAACACTCTAGATGAACCTTGGAAACTACACAAAAAACTTAGCCAAAAAGAAAGACAGAGGTCCTAGGGCAAACGTTTCTACCACCTCGCCCCATGAGCCCCTGGGAAGCTGCTGGTTTTTAGCTACACTTTCTAAAAGATGGGTTACCATTTTTTTTTAAAAAAAAAGTGTAGAGGGGGCATATGCCCTCACAATATAATAACTACAACTAAATACATGAAAGCCCCATATAAGGATACATCAATGACTTGTACCAATATTTAAATTCCCATGGTACAAGAGAATTCTAATGATGTATTGATGAGAAGCCAAACCATATAACCGTAATCATCATGCTCAAACCGTTATGTATAGTTTGGGTATATATAGCAATTATGCAAACATTAAAGATATTTTTTATGGCATGCATTGGTCAAATTAAACACTTTTTATATATTTTGAAGATCAACTCAACTCAACTCAACTCAATCCTATCTACCCCACCGAATAGAAGTGTCATAAAAAACACAAACCATGTCTTTTGTTGTAACCATAAATTTATAATCGACTTCCATAATTTTCTACATAAAGTATAAATCAAATAGAAAATGCAATTCATCTTAAAATGAAATAAAATAATGAAATGTTATTTTGTATCTCATCTTAATAGATGCATAATTGACAACTTCACCTAATGACAAAAATAGAATAATAATGTAATAATTTTCATAGAATGGCTCTATTAAAAACTTAATACATAATTAAAATGTCAAAAAATAAATTTTAAAAAATAAAATATAATTATTTATGTCAACTCTACTCAACTCAATACATGGCAAGTCCGCTTAATAATAGGAGCAGGACTGAAGGCCCACCGTGGACGAGCTCAACACACCCACCCCCTCATCTCCATACAAAGCAATTGTACCCCCACTAACTCTATACACTCAATTTGCAAACTAAATTCATTAATTACCCGACATCCCCAAATACACAAATGTGTATGTTACACATAATTCGTTCACGAAGAAGTGTGTCGTGCACACACGTAGCGCCCGCACGATCAAACACACTAACGGCAGTGGTCGAGCCACATAGGCGGTGTCCACGGAAGATCCAGGTTCCAGGTGCAGAACAGAGCAGGCCCAGCCGCCGCAGGCCGCACGCCCCCACGACCACGAGGGTACGCACACGGGCCACGTGCAGGTTGACACACCTCCACTAGCTGTGAAGCTGAGCTCCATACTTCGAGCGAGGAACGAAACAGGAGCTGTTCAGCGTGACAGGAGATCAGTTTGGCATTACCATCCAATTAGACCACTCAAAGCACCACTTTCGCATCTGCTGGAAAGTGCTTTCGGCATCGGTTGCGGGCTGCCAATGCGAGCTTGTCGCGGACTGTTAGGACCCTGTAGCTTTCACCAAGAATGCACAAGAGAACGAATCCATTGCGTCGAGACTCGAGATCGATCTAGGATAACTCATTGCACTTTACCATGCCGTTTTCTCTCGTCTCTGACCCCACGACAATATTCTTCGGTCGTGCGATATTGCGGTGTGCCTATCCTGCAAACCCCCAGGTGCTTTGAGACCGATCGTGGCACAGGATTAATTGCACACATCATGTCTGTGCCCTGACAGATTATTCATGCGTGCGGTTGCATATATATGCAGCCAGGGAGCCAGCGTATAGGCGCCAGCTTCCTCTTTCTCGAGCTCATCCGTACAGACTGCTACGTGTGCCTGCAGCCGTGGACGGACGACAGCAACGTGCCGGCAGATGGTTAGCTGTCCGAGGCCAACGTCTAACCGATCATCACCAGCGAGCTAGCTAGAAAGCGCGAGCGAGACCGATGGATCGTCGTCGACGACGGCCACCGGACGCCGTCTGCGCTAGCTGGCACCGTCCGCCGCGTCGATCCGGAGCGCGCGCGTGTCGTGTGCCCATCGCCGCACAGTGCGGCCGCGCGTATGGATGATCTCGTCGATCGCCGCTGCACCACCTTTTTTTTTTTTCTTCTCGATAGATAGACTACTGCCTGCAGCTTTATTATATATGTATATATCTGGATTGCATTGATTATTAATTGGTTACTGATGATGATATGTGATCGTATCGGAATATACTGTAACTCAATTATTTTTCCTGGATCAAGCGTCGTCGTCCGTGAACAAAAGTTTGTTTAATGCACGTCCAGATTTGGGAGGTGACACGTAGGCGGAGAGCGACCGAGTAAAGATGAGAACGTGGGCTACTAAAAGCAGAAGCCGATCGATGTCACAATCAAGGCTATATACTTCCTACGTTTCGTTTCAAAATATGGACCATTTAATTTTCTAATATCAAATTTGACCACTCGTTTTTTAAAAATTTTAGATAAATCTAGTCAAACTTAAATTATGTTTTAAGTCATTTTATTACTAAAGCGAGACATAAAAATGATATTTTACGTAATTTTTTAATAAGATGAGAAGTCAATCTTAAAATTTTAAAAGTCAAACAACCTATATTTTAAAACCAAATAGTTTGTATCTCTTATAGCAGCAAATAAATAAATATTCATATATATAATCGTATCTCTGAAATAATACTCGTGTCGCGGGGGGTATGAGAAGGCGCTGGAATAATACTGATCGGTGAGAGGAATGGAGGTCACTGTTGCATACGAAAGCGTTGCAATGGCAAAGCGTTTTGCCCTATCTGACGACGACGCGTGCGCGCGACAGGTGAACCATGGACGTGAGATGATGCTTCCTGCGTGTCAGCGTGTCCATTCATTTCAGGGTCAAACAAAAGAGAGATAACAGACGCCAAGACGAGAGAGACGAACAGAATAAAAGTGAAAGAGGCCGGAGAAAAAATCACCAAAAATCAATGGACAAAAGTTCAGGCCAAGATACCGAAGCGGAGATATATGAACATACATGACTGGTACGCGTACGCACCGCACGCACTGATGACTCATGCCTGCCGCATGCTCTGCCGATCGTGTGTGTTCTTCCTCTAGTCTAATCGCAAAAATTAGAGCATCGTGTGGCTTGATGCCTGCCGGCCACGTACTTGAAGTCTTAAACCGGAATCTAACCTGAATTATTTAGGCTAATAAGACTGAGCCCGTCTGATCGGTGTCGCGCTGCCTCTTGATCGCGCGGCAAAAGCGTGACGGCACGCTGATGAGTAGTTGACAGTATCTTTGCAGAATAATACGACTGATCCATAGAGTTCCAGCAGACATTATGCCTTGTTTTTTATTCGGCCACACCACCAAGATGGGGTTGGCGGCGGTGCATGCTGACCTAAACTACTGTGGAAGTGCAATCACAATCTCAGAGCAGAGCTTGTTGCAAGCTTATCTGGCCTTTTGACGTTTCGATTGCTTGTGTATGATGCATGCTTTGTTTGTCTCCTTCAACGAACAATTCAAGTATTCCCATCCACAAATCTGCTGGTTGCGGCTACCCATAGCAGTCAATCACTAGAATCAGGAGGATGTGCAAAGAGGTAGTTAACGTGCTAATCAGATCACAATAAGACTAAGTGCATGGTAAGGTCAGCGTTGTGCGCCATGTGTTAGTTTTGAAGCGCGAGGGCAATTAGAGGTGCACCTAGCTTACACGACGCACACAAAAAGGACAGCTTCGATGGGCACACGTGTACTGTTGGAATCTTCAGTCCTCTGCTGGAAAGCAATCCGGCTAAGCCCCTGTCTCATCAGCAGTTGTTGGGCCACGTTGCGAGTTGTGACCAGATTCGAACATGAAAAACATATCGACCGAAAAAGAAAAATAAGCAGCATGACTAATCGGAATTTGCAAATCTTATTATGACTCGCAATCATTCACGACGATACAATTACATGTGTATCCGTCTCCGTGCTTCTTCAGCTCTTGGCCAATAATCAGTTTATGATCTGGTTGGTTAAGTAAAGTAGTCAGCTGGTATATAGAATCAATCAGGGCTTGTTTAGTTAGAGTATAAAAAGCTAAAAACTAAAAAAGTAGCTCAATTCTACCTAAACACATATAAAAAATTAGATCAGCCTACCAAGAGATACCGTTGGGCCAAACATATGGGGCCCACTAAAACTAGCCTATCTGTGAGCCTGCTCGCCCCTTAGAGCCGACGGTCGCAACCCATATGAGTGGGGCCACTTCGAAATTAGCAAATGGACCTAAACACCGTTTACTAAAAAATAAGCAAATAGATATAAACACCTAAGATCTAATTTTTTGTTTTCTCTAAATTCTAATCTTTTAGCATGTATCTAAACAAGCCTAGGATTTCATTTAATTAAGCCGAAGTTACAGCTCGGAGTATGCGTGCCTTTTATACTCGCAGCAGATACGGTACACTGGAATCTTCAGGCGAACGGCTTTGGATCTTCAGGTCCCGGAACCTTCTGTTTGTTCTTTTTCAAGAAAAAAATAAATCATCCATTTCTTTTAGAAAAATATCATCCAGTTTGGTGGCGTAGCGCCTGTTGGGCCAGATCAGGAGACACACGACCTAACAGCAACCTACCGCTACCCGGCTGGGCCTTTGTGAACACCATCATTGTCGGTCATGCATTACAGCCTTAGTCGGAGGCTTGGGCCGCTTTGCAGTCGCCTACCTCTGTCTGAGCCCATGTGGCAGCTTCGGGAAACCGGGATAAATTTCATAGATGTTTCTGGTGATTTACAACCCAAAGACTTACAAAGACACCCTTGGAAGAAAAGAAAATTACAAACAGGTCCTACAAGTCACTCCCGGTGGTCTTCATCACCGGCGACCAGAGCAGAAGCTGAAGCCGGCCACCCTCCGGACGAAGAGTCTTCACAAGTTTTGAACGGCACCAAGAGCAGCACGCCGGTAGCAACATGCTTTGAATCCACTGAACGCTCACGCCTAACAAGATGGACAGTAGCCAAAGGCCAGCAGCCATCGCTTCGCCGGATACCAGAGAACCAGGCTTCCACCGACGACCCCGGCACACCGGCGAACAAAAGACCCCAGAGGGGAAGTAAACCACCAAAACAAGTGGTAAGCGAAAACCAACCCAATTTCCAAAGCTTGTAAACATACCTTCCAGATCTCCCAGCAGCGGCCATGGAGACAGGGAAGGGAAGAGCAAACCTCCAAAGGTCAACACCGGAAGGATGAGCACCGACGAAGACAGAGGAGGTACCAAAATACCCACCAAAATCCGGAGCTCCAGATCAGGGGGGCACACACCACACTGGCCCGTCGCTGGCTTCAGAAGACCACCAGCGAGACGAAGAAGAAGCCGGCAAATCTTATTCCACCACCACAGCGCCGCCTCCGTCTTGCGGGCACTGCTAGGGCACAAACTACCTATACTACTAGGGAATATATACAACGGCAGTCTCAGACCCCGTTCCCCATCCTCTCCGGCGCCGATCCGGCCGCCAGAGTGGAGGGGGAACGGAAGAAATCGGCGCCGGCCAATTTCGGTTCTGAATGTCGTTCCACCCAAATCTGACGGTGGTTTCTCGAAAAAAAAGAAAAAAAAAAGATCTGACGGTGTTATCTCAAAAAAAAAAAAAAACTGACGGTGAGTCTGACCAAATGTCAAGAATTTTGCTTTCCTTTCTGGTTGTCTGTAGTCTGCTCTCTACCAACATTTGTCGGTTTTCCATGCTGAGTTATTAGGCCAGTCTCAATGGGAGGTTTCATGGGAGTTTTATGGGCATTAAATACACTGCCACATCATCAGTTTTGCTGACATGACAGGGTAATTAAGAGAGAGAGTTTCATAGGATGTGAGGGGAGTTTCATCACTATGAAACCCCTGTGGCACAGTTACCTAGTTTCCAGTATAGGTAACTGTGTCTATGAAACCCCACTGAGACTGGCCTTAAGATCTTAATTAGATGATGGACTTTGTAAAAACAAATGTTGTTTTGTTTAGGCCTTTTGGCAATCGGAACTAAACACCCTTTGCAAAGTTTCAAAAAAAACTCTTATACGTGCACTGAAATCAATGCATAAACTTTTTGCAAAGCTTGTGGGATACTTTTTAATGCAAAAACTTTTGCAAACTCAACCTAAATAGATGGTTTAGACCGTTGTGTTTATTTGACAGACACCTAAATAGACACAGTCTATTTAGCTATGATATTAAATACGCACCTTAGTTGTGTTGTTTTGTATGGGAGCACGGGTTAGAACCATAGACGGGATAGTAGACAACAGTATATGATGGCCATGTCGGCTCATTTTTTAGAAGGATGACATCTTTTATTATAGTTTTATTACAAAAAAAACAATCCGTTTTTTGAACCAAAACCAAACCCAAACAAGTTTGTGTATATACTTTAGGTTCAATACTACTCATTACTCCCTCCATCCCAATTTATAAGTCGTTTGATTTTTTTTCTCCAACTTTGACCACTCGTCTTATTCAAAAAATTATGTGAAATATCAAATTTTTTGTTATGACTTGCTTTATTAATGAATATTATTGAAGAATGGCTTAAATTTGATTATATTTGTACAAATTTTTTGAATAAGACGAGTGATCAAAGTTGGGGTAAAAAAAGTCAAACGACCTAAATTGGGATGGAGGTAATAACTCACAAGGTTCACTATGTGATGAGACAATCATATGGAGAATATTTGTGATGGTTGATTGAACATTTGAACTGCCAATACTATACCCATTAACTCACAAGGTTCACTATGTGACAAGACAATCATATGGATATGGTCATATGGAGAATATTTGTGGTGCTTGATTGAATTGCTTTTTATCGTTACATGATACTAGCAGGTTGTCTGTATTTAACAACTAAACACGATCGAGAATATTATGTTAGTGTGCCCGTAGCAACGTCATTTAACTACTGTAATTAAGAAAAAAACAGATGTTCCAGGCTTTTTCAGACTTTCACTGCTTACCGTCTCTACAATGTCAGACTTTTTCAGGAATTTGAGAAACAAAAATTCAAAATTCTAGTACTGATGTTCCCAAAACGCTCGATATTTTCCGTTCTTCAAGCTATCGTTGATTAGGAGCACCCTCACAAGCAAATGTGCTAACGTTTTTTTTTTTTCCTTCGACATTACTTTGATGACATTTGCAAACCACAACATAAATCACGTAGGCAAACGCAAAAATCTTTTGAAATCCAAACGACGAGGCGTATGTTGCAATACAATGAGTTTTAATCTGTACATGTACAATTGAATCACATCTCGATATCCTTCAGATCCTCTTCTCCTCCGCCGGTCAATCAATCAATTCACATGGCCGGATCGTCCTACATCGCCGTCGCCGCCACGTCAACGGCGGCGCCATCGTCGCTGATCCCACCGCCGCAGCGGCGGCCCCGGCACTGCGGGGACTCCTCGAAGTTGTCGGCGGGGAACGCCTGCGAGATCGGGCCGACGTAGAACATGAGGTGGCCGGCGTCCTCCATGACGACGCGGTCGATGCCCCAGTTGAAGAGGAACATCCGCACCGAGACGCCGCCGAGGTTGCGGATGCTGCCGCCCTCGACGTTGCCGTAGATCCGCCGCCGGTAGGTGAGCCGGTACCCGCCGTCGACGTCGAACTCGCAGTCCCCGCCCATGAACACCTCGAACGCGCCGTCCGACGGCCGGTACGTGTACCCCGTCACGCCCTCCGGCAGGATGCCCCTCGGGAACCCGAACCCCTCCAGCATCTCGTACGCGCTCGGCTCGCCTTCCGAGCCGCCGGCTGTGGCGGCGGCGGCGGCCACCACCAGGGGCCTCGAGACGGACGCCGCCGAGACGGCGAGGAGGACGAGCGAGAGGAGAGGAAGTAGTAGGAGCCCGGGGCGTCGCGCCGCCGAGGCCATGGCGGTGGCTGATTCTGGGATTCACGGGGTGAGGTTGTTGCTGACGACGAGGTTTATAGGGGATTTGGTTGTGGCGGAGTTGGGAGCGGAGGCGTAAGCGAGATGGATTTGGATTCAAGTTTGGGTTGATGGAGATTGGAGAGGAGCTGTCAGATGTGATCATATCACGATCGGGTTTAGTTTGGCGTGAGGGGATGACCCAAGTCTGACTTGGGATGTACGTCGGACACGGACAGCTATGTAGCTTGCTCACACTCATCATGGCTTAACTAGGTCACAAATTTGATGACCAAACACGTCCCCAGCCACAATCACAAGAGGTCAAGGGTTCAGTAACATGACACAGATAGGAACACTTTCAGCAACAAAATCACAGTACCCATTACCTCAGAAATAGTTAGATCTCACCGAAGCATATTTTTTTCCCGCCAAACCACCACGCAAAAGTACGAAACCTTGTCCATCATGAACAGAAACTCATGGTATCTGATCACTACTGGTTTATGCTAAGCAGGCGTCACTAAGTATATTGGGTACATAAATCTAAAGCAGTTTCCGAGCACAAAATACACCTAGGCCAAATGGTGATTCAGCTTATACAGTCCAAATAACTGAATAAGGTTTGCTCGGTGAGTGGGTTTTTGGATTGGTAGGGCAGGGGTGAAGGTAGCGTGTAATATATATCACAAGAACTACATCTATTTACAACTAAGAAGTCCTCTCACCCTTTGTCACGATATATCCATAAGTAAACCTAGTCACACGCGGCCCTGAACCAGCCACTACCTAATCGGTCATCTGCAGAGCATCAATGAGCAAGATGGCAGTGTCGCTAGTTTGGCCAGTTCTCCAGATTTTGAAATCTTCGGGGAAGAAACCATTGTTCCACCAATTACGCAGGTGGTTCATCGAAAAAGGCCCTTGCTCGTCGCCCTGAGGATCGATGTAATGCCATATGCACATGTGTTGTGAGGCTTCCCCCTTCATCTTACCGTTTCTGTGGCCTCTGCGTGATATTTTATTTGTCTTGTGCTGTGCATGATGTGTATCCCCGGCATCATCAGCTTCTAGATCAACAACTGCTGCTTGTCCAGTTTTCTCACGCGGATCATCATCGTCATCTTCAATGGTGATAACATCAATGGCTGAAACAAATCAAATAGAGGGCAGAAAGGGATTAAAACTCAAGAGCGACAGAAATACCATGCTCCCAGCAAGACAGAACGCTACAGCGGCAAGCCAGTAACAAGGATACTTTCATGTATGCAACATCTTAGGTTGTGTTATACACGTCTAAAGCAAATGCTAGAAAATTCACAGCTGTGACTTTATGGCTTTATGCTACTGAAGATAGCTCTGCCTCCAAAGAATTACAAGCTTAGACATTAACTAATTAAACGTCGAGCTAGAAATGACAAACCTTTAGCAACCTGTTTTTGAACAAATGTTCCAGGTACATCACCAGCAGGGTTGACTTTAGCAGCTGTATGAAGCACGAATAAGTAAAGTGTCAGGTAGCTCAACATGGTGTGTATGTCAGAAAATACAACACTGAAGCAAGAGTTCCAAAACTATTGCAAATAAACCTCCAATACTCCGGCTTGGAACACTTGCTTCATAAATATCACCATCAACTCCCGCTTCAGCACCTGCATCATGCGGAATGCAAAGTGAAAACAAGAAAAACAATCATTAGGGCTTGTCCAAATGCAAAGCAATATGTTTAGACTTGCAGGGTTAGTATATGTTAACCTTTAGCGCCCAGTTTTTGAACAGATGGAATATCGCCTACGTTATTGGCTGCATGACGATGCAAAGATAGCTCAGAACGAAAATGTAGTTGCACCATGGCAGATATACAGGTAGGGGAAAAGGCTGCTAGAAGACTGATCATTAGACAAGTGACAAGACAGGTAATAAGATAAAACCTTCACTGCTCTGTTTCTGAGTAGGCATTACAGCTGTACCACCAACAGTATAGGCGTTAGTAGCTGCATCAAACAGTAACCACAATGAGAACCAGCAAGGTAGCTCAATCCTCTTGGCCCAATTTTAAATCCTACTGACAGCAAAGCATAATCCATGAGTCATGAATTTTATTACATTATAATTAATGAGCCAACTTCTTTAATGGTGGTATTTTTAGGGTACACCATTAGACAGTTAGACATCATTAAGAAGTTATTTGTTGACCCATTCACTCACAGTGGAGGCAAACTTTTCACCATTTTGCTATATGGCCTAACAAACGTACAAATATAAACCAATCTAATATTGTGTGGCAAAATTAGTTACAGACCAGATGGGACCTAATAGTTCCTTGTGTTAAGTTCCAATATCCTTGATGTCAAAAATAAACATACACAATGAGATATTGAGAAATTACCCAACTAAAAATTTATATCAAGAGGCAAATCTCACAGAATCAAAGCAAATATATGTTTTATAAGCAAACCTTCAGATTTTTCTTCTGATACTTTTTTCAAGGAAAGCTCCCTCTCCTCGCCACTACCTACACAGAATTACAGTCCTAACAGATGAGCACACTTCATATAAAGAAACCTTTATATTTTCTTCTAGAAACAAAAAATCAAGCAAAGAACTCTCTCCAATCAGTGCCACCACAAAATAAAACACAATATTAACCTCCTATAGAAGTTCAAGTGCGGATTGTATAAGCAAAGTGCAAAACCTTTGAATTTTTCTTCTGCGCAACTCTTAAAAAATGATGCTCTTGTCCCATTGGTACCTACCCAAGAAAAATCAGTGTCCTCCTCGCATTGAAAGCAATTGAAAGCAAATTATATAAGCAAACCTTTATATTTTTCTTCTGAACATCTTCTCAAAGAAACAATGCTTTCTGTACTGTTACCTGCAAAAAGTATATTGTGTTTGCTTTACATTAAAATGGAAGGAAAGTTACTAAAAGAAGTCAATGATATAAATAACAGATGTCTTCAATCTTAATGAAATGAGATTCATCTCTCCTGTGTCGTTCAAGAACAAAAAAGATATAAACAACAGTTGCGAAAGAAAAGTGACTCCTTCCTATCAGTGTGGTGTATCTAATAGCCTATGTTTAGTGTCTTTGTATTCAAATAAAATACACTAGGCAAGGCAACCCTGTTGCAAAGAATTTATATATTAACATCACAAAATCCAAGCAAAAGAAGAAAAGATAGCAGAAAGGAAATCTGACGGTGCAAACAAAATATCAACTGCATTGAGAATTTATTTCTGTACACTTCTCTGAACAGGCTTAATATGACACAGATTCGACTCACTAACAATTAGCAACCATATAAATTTTAGCTAACAGTTCCTAGAAGTGTCACCTTGAAAATCGACATTACTCTTCTTAGTAGACTTGTCTCTTCTTGTAAGTACAGCTTCAGTGTCTTTGCTATCTTCTATCTCTGGAATAACTCGGGGGACCTCTTCGAGTAGACGTTGTTGTTCAGATGGTTTGCGTAAGAGCTGTTTCTTATCCAGGTATTCATTCTTCGTAAAAATATAGCCAGTCAAGGAAATAACAGTACAATATAAAGTTCACTTGTGAGTCAACAAGACATGGAAACAAGATGGGTTTTTGTATTAAGAAACATCAGTAAATGTTCAAAAGAGCACATACAGAAAGGATATTCCTGTCTCCAACCTTTCTCACTCGCCTTGTCAATTAGTCTATCCAGTCTCTGAAGTTCTTTATTGATCCACTGAAAGAGGGAATGACCACTTGGTTATAATCTAACAAAAAAAAAATCAATAGGTAAATTAGAGCCATCGTAATCGGTGTGTTTTTTTATAGGATTTCCAAGTCTAAATGGAGTGAAAGCAATATGGCTGGGAATAATAGATTGATTGACGGAGTATACAGGGGGTACACATATATAGGCAAGGAGCCTTGGGTTGGTTTATAGAAACAGCACCACCGTAGGATCCTTGCCTAATATCCATCTATCCTATACCCTAGCAGCCGCACAGGGCTGGGAGGCCCCTGCCAGCGGCTCACCAGAGGCCTATTAGGGGCCTGACAATAGAACCCTAACAACCTTGCTAACATGGAGTACTGTCAGTTTTGGAGGAGCTACACTTATGGAATCTGGCTGGACCTAGAGGAGTTTCTTATTTCCTCGCCCCCACACCTTTGACTAACAAGCTTAGTGCTTTTTAGGGTCTGGTAGTGTTATGGTGGGACAGACCTACCATCATCGTGGACGCAAGAGGGGCTGAGATCACAGACGCGACAAGGAAGGATCGGTTCGCTGCTGAGCAATAGCACAAGCCAGAGAAGAATTAGATCAAGTTGGTTAGGATCTTTTGTAATCTCAGGAGTTTGTTTTAGGGAGTTGTTAGCAGTGGCCTATAAGGCAAGACAATTTAATCAATAGAAACTCAGCTGGAGATTAATCTAATGTCCCCAACCATCATGTTCCCTAACCTCCTCGTGTTCTCTCGTTGTCAGGGCACGACGCCGGCCATCGAGGACAGCGTTGTGCAGATGTCGACGAGGGGAGCCCTCCTACCTTCCACAGCTATAACCTTTGTTCTCAGCCTGGTTCCAACAGGTAGTTTGTTTTATGTTAACAGGTGAGTAGTTTGTTTGGATGGTGAGTTTTTTTTTCTGCCATGGTTTCTAAAAAAGAAACCTAGCTATATCCTGGGTTTCTAGAACCCTTTTTTTCTTAATATATTGATATGCTGCTCTCCTGAGTGTTCGGGGAAAAAAAATCAATAGGTAAATTGAAAAGATAATCTATAGGAAAACATTTCTGAGAACCAAAACTGCAGATTTTGGTGCAACCAAGTAATGAGAATTGAGATACAAATAGTGATTATTGAATTTACATAAAAGAAGTTTATCTCAATTCTAAATAAAAAAAAATCAGAATGAGCAACATAACGTGCAAAGTTGATCCGCTCTTGTAGCATAACTTACATGACTCATTATGTCCCTGCGTAGACTTCTTGCTTTCTCCTCAAGATCACCCTGTAAATTCAGGAAGTTAACAACTAGAAGGACCTTAGCACATAAGTCAGACAAGATACTCCATTAAAACAAAAGACCCATTAATTACCACCACGCACCAATAACCCATCAATATATCATATTATCATACTTAATGCAACCTACTTATATATAGTGCAAATTCTTGCATTTTCTTTGCAATCTACTTATATCAAGAGTCCTTGCACAAGCATCCATATCCAAAAAGGTTCATATAATCCATTATGTTTATGTAAACTAACTAAAGATAGAAAAACTATACAATATATCATTTTTTTTCTTTTTAGCAATCTATTTCTCAACAACTTAATTGGCAAAGGATCAGTTTGAAGACAGACTAATTAATTATATGAATAATTTACACTGTACCCATTTCAAATGGTGAAATTCAGACAGACGGATTTTGAATAGTAAAACTGAGAGCAAGATATATAAAAATATATATGAAATGAAAACTACAGACTAAACAGGAAAATAATTCTCTTCAGCCAGTTGTTTAGTTTCTTTTTGGTTTGAGGGTTATTATCGCCTCCCAGGGACAATCTTGTTTTTTCTTTTGCTATATCAATAGAAACACACATGCTGGATTCATGTTGATTAGAGCAATATCCACGCACATGAAGTGCAAATTCCTTAAGAAATTGTAGCTAAGATAGAATTGCTGTGATATTGGATCATCAGTTCATCAATAAAGATACAAATGTGAGACAGGAAAAGGTGCTGGTGCTGGTGGCTCTTTATTGTTCAAAGCAATGCACCAAACAAAGAGATGGACTCTGACAATACAGAAGAAGGCACATGACTCTCGATGGCCTACATCTCTAGCCTAACCCAACCCGTTTGGGCCTAAAGGTTTTCTTGCAGTTTATGATTCTCTTTTTTTCCCACATCGTGGCTATCACACCTATAAAATTCGAACCTCAATGCCTGGCATTACCATGCACCACTGAACCACAAGCATTTGGTTAAAGAATGATGAGTAACTTACCACAGTATACCTTAAGAAGGAACCATTCTGGGCCAGCAGACGAAGATCTTGACATTCTTCCTGTTACAATAAACAATAAAACATCTTTGCACGGCATCATGCATGCATAAAAAAATATGAAACCACACAGGGAAGAAACTATAGAATATTCCAAATGAGAAATGATGGTAAATGCAGTTTGATAGAACACACATTTTTTAATAAATAGTTTTCCAAATGAATTCCTTTCCCCCTATTTAACAGCTGCCATCAAAAACTGTCACTATCAGCACACATGAGGGCACCGTAAATCATACCTCATCAAAGTCTTCATCTGATAACATCGAAATTTTGACATCAGGTATGTTGGAAATACATAAAAGAATGTCTTCAGTCTTGTATTCTTCAGAGGTTTTCCTAATTCCTGTTATGCATAACTATGATGAGCTTATTACAAAAAAAATACTTGGATGCTAAAAGCTACGGGGCATGGATGACTGATATATGGAATCCACCAGAGTTTCTTATTCAACCCACGGAAAGAATAGTGAAAGCTAGTCTAGTCATCTGCTAAACAAATGGCAATAATGCAAATGAATTAAAATAGAATAGTGAAAGCTCGAAAATGGAATGTTAAAACCCAAGCATTACCTGTTACTCGTCCAAGCTGGTACAACTTTTTATGCATGTGGAAACTGTAATCTTTGGGATCATTCTTTATTCTGACGAAACAGCCAATAACTTTTCTTTCAAATGTATCTGGCTCCTTTAGCAGGTCCATAACTAATGATCTCCTCAAATAAATTAGATTAATGTTATCACGAACAAGAGCAGCAAAACATTTCTTGTTTATTTCTGGAGTGTGCTTCAGGGTACTGGACCGATAGCTCACATTACGAGCTTTTTTGGTAATAACTGAATCACTGTTATCCTCAGAACTAGCAAGGGTTTCATCCTCTGATAGCATGTTCGCAGCAATATGCTTTTCTAACAAGTAATATATCTTGTTGTACTTCACTTTTGATTTCCTAAACAAAGGGTGGAGCTTGTCATCACATATGACATTTTTTTTCCTGCCTTTTTCCAATAAACCCTTTTGTCGAATGTAATCTTTTACAACTTCAGCAGCACGACATTGATCTAGAGTTTCTGATGTATCCTTTCCGATTGCCAAAAGGAACTCAATGAACTCTTTCGAACCCCAGCCCACAAAGTCACTCCTCATTGACTTGCCTTCCTTCAGGAAAGATTTTGTTTTCATTGTCGTTCCATTTAATTTGGCTCGGGAAGACAGTTCTTCACCCTCATCATCACTGTAGCCCACAAAATCATCATCTGAGTGGTGCGCTTCATCAGGAAGTTTTTCTAAATCTGGATCTTTTTTGCAGATTTGACCTTTTTTCAGAATAGCATATGCTTCTTCAAGTTTGTCCAGAGTCATGCCCTCCTTGTCTCTAATTATCTCCCAATACTCCTTGAATAAAAATTCATATGTTTCCCTGTCACTGAAATCAGCCGTCTCCTAGAAAATGCAGAGTTACTACCATTATTATATGTACACATACATTGAGTGAGAACACATGCTAAACGTCATAGGTTGCATGAATTAGCTACAACAAGCCAACAATTACTTGCAGCACAGAAGGATATAAGTGATCTCCAGACGATATGGACAAGCAATATATAAGTCAACAAACTATTCGTGCCATATAAGCTTATAACAGATCACCAGACAATGGACTTGAAAAAAAAAACTAAAGCCTATTAATAGTTGGAAGAGATAAGGTAGCTTCAAACAGTAAATGCTTGCGCTGAGTGGACAGCTCAAAGTTTAAATTTCACTAGACTAATTTTTTTCACAAAGAATCAAAATAAGTAACAGAGAAGCAGCTACATTGTAAGATCAAAATGTGCTTGGGCTCATTAGGCTTAAACCTTTTCTGCATCCACGCACATGTCTATAAACTCTCGAACTTGTGAGGATGGGAGTCCTTACTCCTTAAACTTTTATGTCGGCTCACTCTAGGTCCACTTAATTCTGGACCTAGGACCCTGACTCTCACTTGGGAGTGAACCACTTCAAAAGTTGGACGACATTATCCTCACTTTGAGAGTTTATGGACACAGTGCATTTCACTCTCGTAAGAACTTACAAGCCTGTTTGCAACAATGGTAGGAATTTCCTAAAGCTGCAATCCAGCCATTACTTCCTTACAGAATATAATCAGAAATTACCAGATGGCAAAAGAGGGAAGACAAACAATAGTAAAACAGAAACAGTATATGGTGTGAAAATAAGGAAAAATAGGAAATTTCGCAAAGGCCATGCATGTAATTACCCCATCCGAATCAACATCAACATTCTTCTCAACCATTCTTGCCATCCTTAAACAGTTACAGCAGAATCCCTTTGTCTTCCTCAGGACCGGGACGAATTCTGCCTGTGCCACGCAACCTTGGCAGAAGGAGTGCTGTGGGCAGCAATAGCAATAGTAGCGTGAACGCCCTTCGCAAATAAAGCATGTATGCCATTCTGCAAAGTTTAGTTCAGTCAACATTCAGGATGACTGATAATCTAGGGTGGAATATAAGTATACAACACGCATATGAAAAAAAAAATAGATAAGCAAATCCACCAAAACCAGGTAGCTTTCCAGATATGGGCTTTAGATTCGATCCTGTGCAGGGCACTAAGCAATTACTTCATTTATGTATTCACCCAACTAGTTAGCTGCCAGAAAATCCATAGGCTTATGTTATTGTTTCCCGAAAATTCATTTTCCAAATGTTGAGCAGTATATTGCTGTCCATAACCATAGGATGCCTAGAGTAAGAAGAAGTAGCTAAAAAGAACAAATAATAAAAATGTGTAATCCTATCAGACACCGTTCAATGCACTATCACAACTATGATTTGCACTCATAGCAAGATTAAAGAAAGAAGAACTAAATGCTAACCACAAATGAATTCTTCATCCGAATTGAGGAAGTCAGCATCTTTCCCCACACAAGCAGGATGATAAGCTTTGTGGCAGCTCCTGGAAGAAACAAGAAAGATAAAAAAATAATTGGTGAAGATCTCCGGAACATGAAAAATGGACGACACACGACAGTGTGATTCACCACCTTAGATATGATCATATGAACAATTAATAACAGCGTAACATAAGAAATAAATCAACATCAGCTGCCCAGTGCAATGTTAAGCAGCCTCAAACCTACTGCTCGACAACCTCACTACTTACCAGGCATGACACCTTAACGGTTGCTACAATTGTTGGATGAGCAAGCAACCGAGAACCATCGTGAGACAAGGCAGAGAGGGTAGCAGTAGCACAGCACCGCGGGCGGGAGAACCAACCTGTAGTCGCAGACCCGGAGGTCGCCGCCGTCCTTGCAGACGAAGCAGAGATCCTCCCCGTACGCCTCCTCCTCCTCCATCTTCCCCTCCGCTGCATCCGCATCCTCCTCCTCCTCCCCCTCCTCCCCCTCCTCCGCACCCGCCTCCTCCTCCTCCTCCCCGTCCGCTACCCATCGCAGGCGCTTGCTCTCGCTCCCACCCGCGCCGCCGCTCGCACGGCGGCGCCCCCCGCTCCTCGCCCGATTCCCCATCGCCGCCGAACCTAGCTGCGCCCGCCGACCGGGAGCGCAATCGACGCCGGTGCCGCGGGCGAGAATAAAGGGGGGCCGAATCGGACGCGAGATGCTGCTCGACTTGATGCTTAATGCAATGCGGAAGCGGCGGCCGAGCCTGGGCTTGGGGGATTTTCTGGCGTCGTTGACGGGGGATTGATCAGTGTGAGAGAAATGTGCTGTGAGTGTGAGTGTGAGGCCACCGAAGGTGTGTGGCGACCGGGGCTGGGATTCCGAGGAGGGAGGGAGGTGGAGGCCGCCCAAGGCCGGAGGCTTCGGTCTTGGCTGATGCTGCTGCTGCTGCGGAGTGTGGCTGACGTGGTGGGGTGGGCGGGTGGTGGCCCAGTGTTCAGATTGGAGGTAGAAAATACTTATTCTAGATAAATAGTACACTGGAAAGCGTGTTCTGTGAGTGGGATGAATAGAAAAAATTTGTTGGAGAAATACTTTTATTTTAATCTGAACACAGCCCAGCAGTGGACGAGCATCTCCTCGAACAAAAGGAAAGACGGGGTGTGGGTCCCGCGGGAGGAGGTTCCCGGGGTAAAGGGGCCCACTGTCCGCAGGAGTGGGCTTGGGCACACACCTGAGCCCCGCCTGTTCGAGCTCAGCCAGGCAGCTTCTCCACGACCGCAACCAAACTGGCCTTGACTGTTGTGCTCGCTTGGGCCCCGTTTAGTTACCCAACTTTCACTAAAAAACACTATTTATCTAACTTTTCTTTATTCATCCCACCACTTCAACTCACAGAACACTATTCATCTACAGTGTTTTTTTGGTAAACAGTGTATTTTCGAAGAATCTTTTCCCAATCTAAACACACCATGCGTCTCCCTCCCGGGCTCCGGGCGCCTTTGACCAAAGCCAGACGAAAAACTCGTCGTTTGGTGGTGGTTTCGTTTTCATGCGTTTCGTTTCATCTGGGCAGCTCCAAGGCATGCTGCAGCTGCATGCATACCAAACCGAAGGCACGACAAAGAGAGGTGCTCAGGAGTCATGATGCAGTGGCGCTGCGTGCGAAGCTAGCCGCGGTCACATAGCATATTCAACATAATTATGAGGATTAATATTGACTAGTTGCAAAACTAATTATGAGTGTAATTGATGAGACAAATCTGTTAAAGCTTCTTAATTCGTCATTAGCATTAGTTATGTTTACTGTAGCACGACATTGTCAAATCATACAAATAATTAGGCGTAATATATTTGTTCGTGATTTACACTACATCGATGCAATTAGTTTTATAATTAGTTGTTAATACTCCCTACTATTTCAATCCGTCAAGTCCATTGTCCCTAAATTAAAGAAATAATATAATTAGGGCCATATAATTAGGGACAAGATGGCGGTGTATGAAAGCATGGACACATTATTTAGATGAAGGATAATAAGTTAGCTGGTTTTAAGATGTTGCCATGTCATCATAAGCCCATCTAATAGCCTACACTATCACCCTTCTCATTCTCTCATTTAGATCAAGAATGAGAGAAGGATGAGAGAATGGCCCTGTTCGGAGCCAGCGCCGAACAGGCCGAATGAGACCACATCTATCACCCTTC
Organism: Digitaria exilis; assembly: GCA_015342445.1. NCBI lineage: Eukaryota > Viridiplantae > Streptophyta > Magnoliopsida > Poales > Poaceae > Digitaria > Digitaria exilis. Next base: position 75,749 of record JACEFO010000544.1, read on the forward strand.
TCTTATTCTCTAACTTAGTTTATTGGCCTTTGTATTCGAATAACCCACTTTCTTTCTCTCTTCTTTTCACTCTCCGCCAACTCACCATAAACCTGATGTGGCTTCTCATTTAGCATGCCCATTTCATCTTATTATATTTGCTCTTATAGGGGAGAAAACAAATTATCAAAAAGCAAATGGATTGGCGGTTGGCAAGAAGACTACTGACTACACTACTAGAAACAACTTTGTTCCTGTGGGTCGTATATTTTTCTTGTCGGTGTCAGTATAACACACAGGAAAATTGTCATATTCCTGTCGGTTCTCAGGGCTCACAGGGAAATTATAATAACCCTATCGGCCACGTTAGGACACACAGGAAAAATGTTATTTTCCTGTCGGTACGGGGGAGCCACACAGTAAAAATCATCTCCAAAGCCACCACTTTCGCTGAGGTGCCAACTTTGCCGCCAAAATGCCAAAAATCATGAAATATTTAGCAGAGAAAAAAAAGAAGAAAAGGGCCAGCAAGGCTACACGGCATCATGGCCTTTGCCTTATCGTTAACCCCTCTTTCCTTCCTCTCTCCCAGCGCGCAAACCCTGCCAGACTCCGTCTCTCCTTCCCTCCTCTCCTCTCCTCGATAGATCTCTGCTTCCCTATCATCGACGGCGACGCGGAGGGCAGCCACGAGGGACGGAGGCCACCTGCGCCCGTCCTCTCCAGCCCCACCCCGCCCCATCACAGAACCATCTAGGGTTTCGCACGCCACCACCTCGACGCCCCGCCACAAGACCATCGCAGGGCCACATCACCCTCACGCCGCCACCTCGACGCCGCCTGCAACTGGTCCCCGACGCCCCAAGGGCCATGGTCTTTGATTTACTCCTCCTCTATGGTGCATGGTACTGATTGCGCTTACTGCCAGGTAGTGCAGTCCCCCAGCCCCCAACCCGTGAGGGCCTTCAATAGATCTACACCTCGCTATATCAAAGGTTCTGAATTTGTAATCTTTTAGGTTTTTATGTCAATTTTGCAATTCCTGCGATACTATATAGAATTTGTTGTCAATATTGAACAAATTTGACGTTAACAAATTTTGGAATGAGATGTGAACTGCACTTAAATATTGCTGCAACTGCTTGTCATCCCCCCACCTATCAGTTGGTAATTATTATAACATATCAAGTTCATAAACTAGTTTAAGCAAATCTGATATAGGAAATAAGGAAAATCTTATTGGTTCTGGTTTTGTATGGCTTAGCATCACTACAACTAACAGTGAATTGTTTGTGTTGTATAGATTAAATTGTTGATTTCCTGTCAAGCAGTTGACTAACATTTAAGGCCAGTCGCAGTGGGGGTTTCATAGACACAGTTATCTAGACTAGAAACTAGGTAACTGTGCCATAGGAGTTTCATGGGGATGAAACTCTCCTCACATCCCATGAAACTCCCCCTCGTAATTACCCTGCCATATCAGCAAAACTTCTGATGTGGCAGCAAATTTAATGCCCATGAAACCTCCCATTAAGACTGGCTTAAGGACTTTACAAGAGAGGCTTTAATTGGTCTTGTGTTCGAGGTAATGCTCTTCTTCTGTTCCGAATTAATATGTCAAGATGTGCTTTATGTCTGAAAACCATCTCAACTTATTAAGTTAAATTTGTCGTATTTCAAACACAGTGATAGTTCAAATGTGATGTATAGTGGTTGGCAACGTGGTAAAGCTCCCTCTAATGAATGGACTGATCAAACAACTGAAATGCATGAGAGTTAACATACTAGTGGCTAGTAATACTAATATTCGATTAAGCAAATGAACTACTCAAATGCATGAGAGATCATACATGCAGGCAACCATACGGATGTTTGCAGTAGCACACAAGCAATGGAATGGGGGAAGGAAGAGAAGAGCAAAAATGGAATGGGAAAGGAAGAGAAGGCCGGAAGCACACCAGCAAATTGGAAGGAAGCCCGGAAGCACACCAGCAAATTGGAATAGAGAAAAACTAAAAAAAAGGCGTGGTCGGCAGGATTCGAACCTGCGCGGGCAAAGCCCACATGATTTCTAGTCATGCCCGATAACCACTCCGGCACGACCACTTCGATGCTAATTCCACAATTGTTAGCTATTCATTCGTTACGAAACTTAGAGCAAGAACAAGGCAAATCCTCCAACCATTAGTCATCTAAACCTCCTAGATCTAGCACGCAAGCATAATGACATTCTTTGTATTCTAGTCCTAGATGTAGCAGTGTACTAGCACGCAAGCAGAATGACATTCTTTCATGTAGCAGTGTAATAGCACGCAAGCATAATGACATTCTTTCGGCCAGTCCCCTAAAAATGTGACTTCTGAATTCAAAACTACAACCTCTATCACCATTGGCCAAATTTACTATTCATTTATAACTTTACTATTCATTACCTCTCCCACGACACGCTTCGCACAACATCCATGTTACGCAACTGAACACCCCGACTCAACACCCCGGAAGTGTACAACGGTGACCAAAACTAAAATCCCTCTATAAAGGTGACAACTCTAAAGGTCTACTGGGACTACCCAGTAAATCCAACACGCTTCCATGGGCTTTCATGTCGCATGCCACCAAATAACCAAACATTTATCTCGTACTATGCATCAATATGACTCTGAAAACATAGGCAAGTACTCTAACGAGAACATTAAACATTTTTCAAATGGGTTCATTCCAGATTTCCATTTCCACCACCCCGGTGGTCAAAAATAGGGCGCTGGGATTTCTCCAGCAATTGAAACAAGAGCTGTCAAAAGTTTGGCTGTTTTTTTTTCAGCTAAACGCCTAGACATCCAAAACCGACACCATATAAGAACCAAAATACACTGAACAATTGTCTCGTGGATTACACCCTGTTCAACCAGAGTGACCCGATTGTCTAAACCTCTTTATTAAACTGTAAAACGAATTCTCTCATGGTTCAGCATGCAATCTTTCTATGCGGTGGCTTCCTTCAGGTACGCGATAAGATCAGCACGCTCCTGCGGCTTCTTCAGTCCAGGGAAGACCATCTTGGTTCCAGGAATGTACTGCATATAAATAGACAGGAAGAGTTAACATTACCCATATTGGTAAGAAACGGGAAACAGAAACCACATTTAAACAAAGCATGCCAAAATAAATGCAACTGGGCTGAGGCGAAGCACTTGTTAAGCTGTTAGGCCACCATACATGGCCCACCACTACTAGAATATACTTGCGTCAGCTACTGGTGCATGCTTATAGGTAGATGAGGGAATGCAGTAGCGTCGTATACAAGTACAGAAGAGCTAACAGCACAAAATGCATACTAGGAATTTCATCAAAGCTACTAGCATATAATCAGAGGTCCAGAACCAACTGTGCCTGAACATAATGAACTAAAATAACTAATAGCTATAAATAAGAATTTCACATGAGATCCTGCCTCCAGTTGACAGTCTAAACCCCATATCAAGAGATTTTCTGGTTACTAAAATTAACAAGACTGCCAGCATAACCAGAGATTTTCTGGTTATAATGAACTACATGACGTTTTTTTATGGATACTCACAGGTTTAATTTATCAATATAGAGTAGCATCAGAACATCAACGAGATGTCTGAAATACCTAGCAAGGTACTCAAAAGGGTTTCGTAAGGTTTCTCATTGGCAACAGAACAGTAATAACTAATAAGACCTTCAAGGGGATAGATTTTCATACAAAAACAACCATCCTTACCCTTCCATGACAAGGAAGAAACGGTGAAGCTTCCGAAGTAAACAAAGATAGAAGTAGGAATACCTTCTTTGGATTAAGCAGGTAGTCATACAGAGTGTTCTCCTCCCAGACAACAGCCTTGTTCTTGTTTCCGGCAGAGTAGGAGTAGCCGGCGGTAGTACCAGACTGCCTCCCAAAGAGACCATTCAAGTTAGGACCTGCATTTTGCAAGACATAGTTCATATTACAAAATGATATCCATGTAGACAGTCAGACAGAACAAATAGACATTGCCAACCATGCATAAATGGTTAGTTGTACAGACCAACCAGAGTGGTGACAAGCACATACATATTCAGAACAGAAAAGGCTAGTCAAGCTTAATTGCAACAATTGCATGCCCCCCCCCCCCTTTCTATATACCAAGGAGTTCTAGCTGAATATTAGTAGCAAGCTGCAGTAGTAGTACAATTCATAACATGCAAGTTGCTAAACGAGTATGACAACAATTGTGTAAATTGTATTGTACAATACAACTGGCAGCATCGCCAAGTACAGATCGAGGGAACAACTGGCTAGCCCTCTCCACAAGCCTACCGCAAAATCATGACCATTCCAAAGCAACAAGAGACTGGGAAGCAAGGCCCTTCGCCATCTGCTCTGTGTGCCAACCCCAACCCAAATCGAACCTAAATCAAGCAGGAAGATTGGGCAGCATACCGCATAAACCGCTGGCATTTTATGCAAAAAACAAGGACGACCTAACAAGCAAACCTAAGTTCCTATAAGCAATCTCGCACCAATCGAACAGATCTACGCGCCGCGCGCACCATTCCAACGCGTGGCGGAGCACACGCTATGGAATCTACATCAACGGCTGCCCGAGCTCAGATCTGATCCACCAATCCGCAGCCCCGCCGCATAGGGGGGGGGAGCGGGATATCCAGATCCTCGATGGGTAAAGCGGCGGCGGGGACGCTCACCTTGCTTGTGGCCGGCGCCCTTCTCGACGGTGTGGCACTGCGCGCACTTGGTCTTGAAGATCTTCTCGCCAGCCTTGGGGTTGCCGGGGGGCGCCTCCGAGAACGACGCCATCGCCGCTGCACGCACGGACGCGAAGAGATCTGGGACGACGGAGACTAGGAGGAGGAGGCGAACTGCAACTTCTGGTTTGCCCTTTGGACTTGCGCCGAATTTGCAAGGACCCGGTTGTTCTATAGACAGAGCGTGGGGGCGTCAGGCGTGGACGGGGGGAGGGCGCGGCGGAGGCGCGGAAGTACGGGACTACCCCTAGGGCGCGTCGGAGTCACCGAGTCAGGGGGGGTGCAAAGGAAGGGTAGGATGGGGAACGGGGAGGGTTCGAGAAGTGTTCGTGGCTTGGAGAAAAAGGAAAGCGTGGGCGGCGCGTGGACGGGAAGCGTGGTCGCCCGACGCCCCGTTTGGTGTGGGGGCGGCGGCGCGCTGCTAGGGTCGGTCATTCGTGGGCCGCGTCCGTCAGTTGGGGGCTCGTGAAGGGTTTGCGGTTGGTGGTTCGCCAGGTAGGCAGGGAGGATCTCGACCGTCTGTGGGTAGGGAACGGGCCAGCGAACGGACCTGATGCGTTTGCGGATTAAAATCTGCGGAAAGCGCAGAACGTGGGAGACGAATCACATCTCTTTTTGATGGGGAAAAAGAACAACTTCTATGCATATGATTGCATGAATGGCGATGTCAGGACACAAACCTTTCATCAGATTTCAACCTCAAACGGTATCAACGGCATGAAAGCTTGCAATCAGTTCAACAGGAAACGAGCAAGCGATTAATTACAGGCATGCAAACGGTTAATCAATTGGTAGCTCCAAAATCCGGATGAACACGTCTCGAGAACAGCATGTTACCTGATGAACATCTGTCAACGGTTAAGAACAGCGTGTTACCTGATGAACATCTGTCAATTGTTGAAGAACAGCACGTTACCTGCAAATCCTGGAGATAATTTCTGGGTCGATATTCTTCAGATAATTTCTGAGTCGATATTCTTCAGCTAGGTCTAAATTATTTCATGTATATACAATGTTCTAATTAATCCCGGAGTGTAAAAAACTACGATGCCATTAGACATTAGTGGATATGATACACGACGTAGCTACACACACTACTACGGTAATTTTTAGCACAAATGACAGTGCTGATAAATGACAAAAGATAGCATCAATCGTTGCTAGCTTGGTGCGGCTTCTAGGTCACGTCAGACGTTTCGTTTTCCCTTCCACAGCTTCAGAGTTATGCTGCAGGATCATCTAGATACTGGGTTAATGCCAATGTGGAGTTGAGACCCTGCATTGGACCAGAAAGATAGTGTAAATTGGAAATTCATGCAAGATTTAAACTCGAAGGTGGAACATGGTTTTGCTGCAGACAGCATCGGGTGCTCATTGTTAATAGCTTACTTTGGCTTCCTCCCACTGGCAGGTGAATTGTTAGTGTTGCCATTCGCCTTCCTATCAGTGCAAGATGGTCGCTGTGGTGGGTGAGGCGGCGGAGGAGGCTGAAAGATCAAGCAAGCAAAAGTCAATAAGATATATAGTTTCAAGTTATGACTTCAAAGTTGCACGTCTGATCAAGAATGTTTATTGTTTTTTTTTTAAAAAAAAAGCCAAGTGAATGTTGTGCACTGAAAAGGATGAAAGCTTGTACCGCATGAGTCCTTGTCGGTGGAGTCATGTTATTTGACTTGTATGCTTGAGCACGAACTCCCTCACGCAAACCCAGCAAAAAGATATTCGATAAATTAGCCTACCAGCGTAGTAGTTTCATTCTCTAGCTTCAGCTAGTGTCTCCAATAAGAGAATTAAAGGTAACCAACCACTTAAGCTAACCAGCTACCAATTTTGGACTCCACTTACTGGTAGTTTACAGAACTATGGCTAATACTAGCACCATCTACCATGCATGAAAGGTTCTAGACTCGATATCAAGCTGGAAACAACAGTTGCATATCCCAGAATTAGGTGCACAGCCGGGTTCGAAATGCACCTACTCTTTGCAAAATATAATGGGAACAGTTAAGCCTTTTTTTTGTTCCAGGTTTATCAGTAATGATATATTTGTCATACTCGGGTTTATCAGTGATGTATGTGAAATATACGAGCATTTAGGATACAAGCAAAACAAATCATATTCTCAGCTCAAACACTGCATATTCACATGTATGCATATATTGGACCAACAACACAAAAGGAAGTTCTCTTCCTATGTCTTTTATCTATGCAAACTCCTTTTTATTTTTTTTATATATATAACCAGTAGAGGCTTTGCCCCTCCCGTTCTCTCAAAACACACAAACACAAGAAAAATAAAGTTCTCACCTCTTTGTTTGGCTTTCTAAAATTTTCTAGACCTCGGTCATCTCTAACATTCGAAGTTAGCATTTTCCTTGAAGGAAAAGGGCTGAAAAAACAAGACACAGTGATTAGAGCAATAGATTTAATCCAATTTCGAAAACCAAAGCACTCCAGGTCCATGTTACAATTGGTTCTGAAAAAAGCTCCCTGATAGAATTAACACCTTGACTTTTGCTTATAATCCACTTGAAATTCCACCCTTTCTTCCACATACTCCCTCCATCCCATAAAGGATGTCGTTATGGGATACGTTTTAGTTTCTCAATTTTGACTCGATTTGTAGAAAAATATATGTAATATTTATATCTCTAATAAATTTGTTAAAAACTATATTCAAATATCTATCTAATGATACTAATGATGTATTATAAATATTAATATTATTCTATATATAATTGGCTAATGTTGAAATATGTTGTTTTTCTTGGGAAGCGAGAATGACATCTATTTTGGGACGGAGGGAGTAGCTGTTAAACAATATAAAAAAAGCAGTTAAATCTCGGTTCAGGTTCTTCAGTCAAGCATCCCAGAGAAGTTTTCAACCTTATGTTTTCCAGCTTGCTGCTTTTAACACTACGGGGAGTTATCGCCTTTTTGGGAGTACCCTGCATGAGGAACAGAAAGGCAACAAGAGTTCAGTATGAGAAAGTCTATTGTCTTTTAAATTCAACATGTTGATCTATTTCTGTATTTTAGAATAAAATTAATATATTTATGCAATGCGATGGGAGAATTGGTAGGAACATACTTCTCTTACCACAGCACCCCTTGAATAGTTCAGTATTGCCCTTGACCCAATACGTGCTTTTGGATCCTGTTTCATTGTACTGCTAATGGTTATAGGGCGCCTTTCTCCAGTGGAAGGGCGTCGTGGGGTGGAAACGACACTTCTTTGGGTGAGGCATCTATCTGGAGTCAAAGGCCAATGCGAGGTGGCAACATTAGTTTTATTCAGTGCGGTCTCTCTGGGAGTAGGGCGTCTCTCGGCAGTAGAAGGCCTGTGTGGCAGAGCATGCTTCGGGTTGATATCTCTAGCGACGGGCCACCTCTCAGCGGTAGAAGGCCTGTGTTGAGAACCATGCTTCAGTGCAACATCTCTAGAAATCGGGCGTCTTTCGGCAGTAGAGGGCCTGCAGGAAGGAGTTACAGTGGCATTCCTTGGTGCAACGTCTCGGACAATGGAGCTCCTCTCAGCGGTAGAAGGACGCCGCAGGGTGGTGACAACATCAGCATGCTTCTGTGCACCCTCTCTAGTGATAGGGCGCTTTTTGACAGCAGATGACTGACAAGAGGTGGCAGTATCAAAATGTTTTGTGGCCATGTCCCTGGTGCTAGTGCACCTTTCGCTAGTAGAAGGTCTATGTGGGCTAGCAACACTGAAATGGTTTGGAGCTGTATCTTTGGCGATAGGCCGCCTGTCAGCAGTAGCAGGTCGATTTGGAGTAGCAATTTTGGGTAGCTTTCGTGTTGATTCTTTGATGACAGGGCGCTTGTCGACAGTAGAAGGTCGACATGGAGTAACAACATTGCATTGCCTTGGTTCTGATTGTTTGGTCATAGGGCACCTGTCAGAGATAGAAGGTCGATGTGCGATAGCATTGCTGGCATGCTTTAGTGTTGACTCTGGTGGCAGGTCGTCTTTCAGAAGTAGAAGGCCGGCATGGGGTGGTAGCTTCAGAAGGCCTCCTTGAAGCATCTTTGGTGATAGGTCACCGTTCTCTGGTATAAGAACGTTGTGATGCAGCTGAGGAAATTCTTCCTAAACCTGTAATGCCACTTGCTGTAAAGCCAACCTTACTGCTGGCTGTTTCTCTTGGCCTTCGTAATGACTGGATATTTTCTGGCTTTGACATATGGTTTAACATACTGGACTTGCCTGAACCAGGTCCCTGAAATTATTCAAAAATAGTTTAAAGCTTCATGACAAATGTACATGTTACAGGCCACAAGAATATATCTGTATGACAGAGAGCAGGACATAGAAGAAATCAATCTAGCCATCTAGCCATGCAACAAGGTAATTCAAATAGAGAGGATTCATACTTATGCATCCTAGTAGTTCTTAAGTTTCATTAAACAAGAGGCAATTTTTAGTGTCCTGCATGCTAAGAAGCTGCACGTTATACCAGGGTCCAATACAATAGTCTACTTCCATAATGAACAATGTAAAAACATGTCAAAAGCAAATGTGCAAATACCTTAGTAAGAACTGAGTGATCAGAAACATTATTAGAAGTCATCTTGATAGTCTTTGAAATTATTTTTGAAGCCTGACTAATACGAGAATCTTTCTCAATTAGGGTGTGTTTAGATTGTAGGAAAAAACACTGTAGCATAAGAAAAACACTGTAGCATTCGCTGGGAAACGTGTTTTGTGAGGGGGGAATAGTGAAAAGTTGGAATGAATAGTGAAAAGTTGGAATGAATAGTGAATAGTTGGGAATCTGAACATGGCCTTATTCTCTTCGGAGTTATCATAATCTCATGGGCCATTCCAGGATCATCGTGGCTGCAATTAGGATCTTGCTTCAAAATATCCATTTTACCACTAACATCTCTCATTTGTTTGACAATTTGCTGCAAGCCACCAACTGGTGAAGAATGAGTTGACACAGAAATTTCATTAGCTAAGCTTCCATTCTCATGGTAGCCATGCTCTGTGGAATCATCAACGAGTGTTCCAGATCCAGTTGGAGCTCCAGGGTCTGCAGCTGGTTCATATTCTCCAGTTTGACTAGAATTGCTGCCATCACCATTATACTCCAGATGAAGTTCAGTTTGCTGGTTTTGTTGCTCTAAAGCCTTGAGCTCCCTAATCCTCTTAAAGTATTCCTCAAAGTATGCCTTCTTCTTAGCAACTAATCCATTGAGATTTCCAAACTCTTCATGACGTTTGTCATTGGTAAATACAGACCACTTCTCCCATTCTAAGGATTCCAAGTCAAATCTTCCAAAAGATATGGAACCATGACCGAACACTTGTGATGTTCCCTGAAGAAAGAAATAGAAACCAGTAATAAAGAAATGTGAGAATACCATTAAGATGATATAATTACCACGAGAAAATGCAGTAACAAAAAGGTTGTAAGCTTGCAAGGAATCTTTTGAGTAAACATCGCTAATTAGTGTAACCATAGTAAGATTATTAATCATTGCCTTTAATAAAATTTTATGCCGTTAAAAAAAAAAGGTTCCTCAGATAGTAATTTTCATAGAAGTTATAGCCATGTCTACCATTTCAGGTAAATACTTTGGCTTTACATTATACTTGGCAAATCGCCTGTTCGGTTGGCTGGTAACCAGCCAGCCAACAGTGTTTTTCTCTCACACCAAATCAGCCATAGCCACCAGCCATCAGCAAGCCAACAGTATTTTTCTCTCGCAAAAATCAGCCGCAGCCCCAGCCAACCAACAAACCGAACAGGGGAAAAGAAAAAAGATGAATAGTGAGAGTTTACCTGTGAAGTATCCTGCACAAAAGTTTCCTCCTGTGACCATGCAAAAAAGTTTTGATTGACCTCAGTTGCCATCTTATATTGTGCACCTAATTCATAACTGTTGAGCAAACCTTACTGGCAAACCCTGTAAAATTAGACAAGACACATTCATATCTGGAGCCACAATTAAGTTTTATTTTGGCAACCAAGCAGGACAATACTGAAAAAGTTGTTCGGCACTTTAGGCAATATATGGAGCTAGCTCCACTGAAAAATCCCCGAGTGCAGCCCATAACGCTGGTGTGCGCCCAACTTTGACATCACAAGCAAGAACAAGCAGCTTCTAGCAAAGAACAATGGAATCTTTGCATAGCTATCTCACCACGACCAACAGAACTTAAGCGCTGCCAGGACGCGCTGCTTAGGAAGCAATAACTTTCCATCGCTGCGAGTTAATACATGATAGGTCAAGAGCTCATGATCAATTTCAACCACGCATGGGGGTGGGACCATTAGCATCAGTCTCCCCACACCTAACCTCAGAAATGAACACTTCACCTACAAGGTATTCTAGTACTACATGTGCCTAGCAATGAGACTCGCCTAGCAATTAACCTGCAAATATCGACAGCACTAGGACAAGCATGGGACGGCAAGGTGCAGAAAGGATGACAAATTGACAATGAGAAAAAGTGTACATCCCCATAGAAAAAATCAGAACTATATATATCATGTCACCGTAAACAAGTTAATTCTAGAAACTTAAAAGACTGGTAGATTGAAAGGGTGCTCCATCAGCATAATAGAACAATAAAAATCTATAATAATTAGTACTATTCAAACCGCAACGGCCAAAGCTAAAATTCTTCAGTGCATAACTTGGAGAATGTGGAATCATAAAAAAAAAAACAATTAAAAACCTACGCTTGGATGCGGAGCGGCGAGGCGCCGCTTGCCCCGCTACCCAAGATCCGTGCACGGGGCAGATAACAGCCCCTGCCTGTGGAGGTGTCCATCGCCACCGGTGATTCCTTCCTAGCCGCAGGGTATCCCTTCCTTGCTCGTACCCAGCACGCCGGATTTGGGGCGAATTGGCGAGGCGGTGTGAGCGCTAAGTTACTAGTAGACGCCAAACACTGCCTCAGTCTTTGGGTGGTGCGGCAGAAGAAGACGCTTTGAGTTTGGCAGGAGCACTGCAGAGAGTTTGGCACGCGGAGCGGAAGGGGAAAAAATGCGTAGCAGCTGATGAAATGAATTTCCCTGTTCAAAAAAAAACAATGATACCCGGTTCTTGATTTGTTAAATAAAAAGGCATGAGCAGAAAAGGCGATTCCCAGTGTAGTTTGGCCGTTCAAAATTCGATTCAATGATGATGATGATAGATAATGTGGGGTGCGCTGTAATATAATAGTGTGCGCCACTACATGCTCAGAGGAAACGATTTTTTTTTCACAAAAGAATAGGCAACAATTTTTTTTGGCAATTCAATCCGGGTCGGGAATGGTAGATATAATAAGAAATTTATGATACGTACAACAAGAGACCGGGATTCATTCCGGGTCAAAAACTAATTTACTCACCATAGTGACACCACAAGACAAGGAATCAATCCACTAGTCAAGAGGTGGGGAATCATTCTGGGTCTCTTGATATATCCATCACGAATAAATTAGTTTATGACCCGGAATAAATCCCGGTCTCTAGATGTATCTATCATAAATTTTTTATTATATCTACCATTTCCGGCCCGGATTGAATCCGATGGAACCGAACAAGCCCTAAAATTTCCTCTAAACATTGAGATGGTTTTTCAATTGAAAACTGTAATAATTTTCAATCCTTGCAAAACTGCTACTACTTGATAATTGACTTCCTCCAGAGGGCGGGTCAAAACGATTGAACAAATTTCGGAGCATCATACAGTTCTTAATTCAGGATTGTTCAGTTGGTGGAGATTGAAGAAGATTTCCGGTAGAAAAACTTTACCGTAACAAAAAATTATGAGGAAAATCATGGTTTCGAAGAAACGAAAAGATTAGAGGGATAGTATAAATAGCTCCTCAATGGAAAAGCATCTTGTCGCACCAAAAATGTACAGCATCCACGGTTGAGCAACTTTTCCAGCAAATTAAGCATCAGATGTGAACTTGTATTCAGCTGCACAACGCTGCTCGCGTAATCGAGGAAACGTATCAAGATTTTGAGCATTGGGCATGGGTGTCTCTTCCCCCGACAGGCTACACAAGTTCGTGCTTTCAGCGCGATGTCCTCGTGCTCAACGTCCCACCGATTCCCATTTCTTTGTTGACAAAGAATTGTCATTTCTCACTTGGCAGTTGGCATCATTATTTGTTCTTTTGTCCTTCACCTAGAGGAAATAAAATAAAACACCCCGCGACCCGCGTGAGGGCCAACACTGAGCCTTGAGCGCCCAACACAGAGCCTTGTGTGCACATAGGCTAGGCTGTATTCAGATTCACAGAAAAATACTTATTTAATTAGTTTTTTCTATTTATCTCACCCACAGAATACGTTTTTTAATATACTATTCATCTAACAAAAGTATTTTTCACTCCCGATCTGAACGCAGCCATAATACCTAATTTGGCCGTAGCTCAACTATTCGATCCGCTGCCTGGTCTCGGACTCCGGTAACTCGGTTAGAAGCATATCGCGCGCGCAGTAAATGCGCCCACGTGTATACGCTCGGTGGAGCGGCGGGCGGGGACTAGCGGGGCCATGGTCCATGGATCACGAACGGGATGGGTTTGGATGGAACGAGGAAGAAGACGAGGCGCGGGAGGGGATAGTAGGAACAGGAGGCGGCAGGAAGGCACATGCACGTCGCCGTTCCGTGCGCGTCGCTGAGATACTTAAAAAAAAAGAGCTGAGCCGCTGCAAAAGAGTACTACTATTTTACTATTTTTTAACATTGTTTCTTGATGTCACAATGTAACGTTAGCTCAATCTCCAACTTCCATTCCAATTCTAACGGCTGTGGGGACTCGGATTCATTTTGTTTGTCACTTACCCATTTTCAAACTGCTATAGAGACTAGCATTTTCAAACCATTTAGACATTTTCCTGGCAAATAAATTAACATGCACATTACATAAAACAAAGCTTGCATTTTGCATAATTCAAAATTATCAAAGTACCAATGCATGGCCATTTCACTTTAGGCCATTCTTTCATTGTTGCAGCCATCACTTTCCACCTCTTTTGAAGACTTATGTTTCTTCTATTTTTTTCTTTCGTTGCTCTCAATAAAGGTGTACTCGTTTTATTCAAAATTATAGTTTGTTTGATCTTTTGGAGCCCAAGCAACGAACGGGCTTAATCTTTAATTTTAGGTTTGATCTTAGTGAGCTTAATCTAGAAGCAACAGAAGTGGACGCAACTAGGATGGCCATGCCTAACAGACCAAGCAACGAACGGATGAGGGTGCTGAGAAAGCTAAGTGCCAGAAGTTTTGCCTACGAGCTCTAGGAGCCATTGGATCAGATATAAACGTCGGATAGGGGAGGGAATGTTACAACGTGACATTGCAAAGCAATGTTACTGAATCTCGCTCCACTTTGAACGGCACCGTTGGGCTGGCCCCTTGCTAATGGGAAACAACGATGGGAAGTGACAGTGCTTAACATTATCAAGAGTCCCAAGAGTCCGTACTGGGCTTGGGTAGTCGGTACTCGGAATCTCGGATAGCCGGATGGGGAAAGGCGCCGCTCACATGAAAACCACATGATTAGCCAATAGCTACATGATTAACCATACGTGCATCTTAATTTTTTGGAAAAAATCAATTCCATGGAGGGAGGACCAGTGCGATCTGATATCTCGGGCTCTCGGCTCGTGCCCCATCATACAAACTTTGTCTTTTTTAAGAAGAATCATACAAACTTTGTCTGAACAAGCTAATTTTATCCAAAACAGCGAGTGTTGGGCTGGGCGGCCCATCACAGCCCACTCGGAGGGCTCAAAATAACCACCATACGTACTGACGTACAAATATGTACGTGCCAACGACGAGGCCTTGCCGTATGCATAGTTGCATTGCATACAGTATACGTCCGCAGTAAAATAATACACTACTAGTAGCTAGTAATTGCAATACGGTATACGTGTGTGATGTACGCATGCGGAGATACTCTGTGCCGTACATGGCTGGCCGCGCATGCATGTACAAACACGTACCGACGTGGCGACGTACGTGCAGTGGACACCAACTGCCATATGGTCGTGTTTGACCTAACCTGTGGCTGCACGCACCGCCAGGTTGTGTTGACATCCAAGCAATGAACAGTTCCAAGCCGACGTGGGCGCTCCTGAGCCTCAGCCCGTTGCAAGGCTGCGGCGCCAAGCATGACGACGATGCCCCGAGTAATTACACGCCGAAGGATTCAGTGTAAGGGATGGGTGCAGTGGCTATCATCTATCCCAATTCACACAGCTAATTAATACTCTAGATTGGCTAATGGTTGCATACAGACGTTCTCTCTTGGGAAAGCCTTTTTTTTTTTTTACATTTCTTGGGAAAGTCGGAACTCGTCTGAAGTAGTCGTCCCAGAAAACAGAGTCAGAAGTATGTGTGTGTACTGGTCTGCTAGTAAAGGACGTCGAGTCAAACAATCAGCTGGCAGGTCCACTCGGACCGATCAACAATTTGCCATGTGATTAATGGCTTCGTGCCTTGTTTCTTCCCCCTCACAACCCGTGTTCCCCTGGTCCAGTCCTTTTTTTTACAAAGTTTCGTTCTCCAGGGCGTCAAAACCAACATGAGCCTCATGCTCTGTCCCTTTTTGTGGAGGATAAAAAGCGGAATGAATTTGTCGCTGTCATAGTTCACTTTGGTCTTCTTCGTAGCGTAGGAGCAAACTTCGATCGGTGGAGTGGCTTTGCATTTTTGTTCCTTAAGAATTCAAAACATGAACTTTTTTTTTAAAAAAAAGAGGAAACGCAACAGACCATAGCAGACTTCCTATAACACGTGATTAATTGTTTTTTATGTGCGTCTCACTTGCCACAATTCGTTCGCTCGCTTCCCGGGCATTGATGATACAAAGGCCATCTGATCCTCGAAAACGAAGGGCATGGTTGGTTGCACTGCCAAAAATTTGATTTAGTATCCAAATCTCACATCTATTCTACTAAAATTGTCGCATGCCATAGTTTTAAGGGAAAAGTCTATTTTTCAACCTCCAACTATTACAAAAGTCTGATTTTCAACCCACAACTATAAAACCAGACACTGAAGGCCCTCCAACTATCCAAACCGTGCAAAATTGGCCCTTTGGGTGGTTTTGAAGGTGGTTTTGTATTTTCCAAAAAAATTTAAAAATAATTTTGTATTAAAAAATTTATAACTAATTTATTTTGAACTAGAAAAAATAGAATCTGGTGCGAATATTTTTCTAAAAATTTGACCTACATGTTGGTGCACCATTAGAAGTTATTTACATATTATTTATTTTTATTCTAATTATTTTTAGAAAAATAATAAGACACTAGTAATATAAATATATAATACCCAAATAACATTAAATGGGTTGCCAATAGGTTGGTTACATTTTAAGAGAATTTTTGGTACTGATTTCATATTTTTTGGGTCGAAAATGGATTAGTTATGTGTTTTTAAAGTTTAAATAATATTTCTGTTATTTCTAGAAAATCCAAAACCACCCTCGAAACCACCCAAAGGGCTAATTTTACATGGTTTGGATAGTTGGAGGGCCTTTCGTATCCGGTTTTGTAGTTTAAGGTTGAAGATCAGACTTTTGTAAGTTGAAGGGTGAAAAATAGACTTTTCCCTAGTTTTAATAATGACCCATCAGCCCCGAAGTCTCACGGTCATCTTATCTCACTGCCTCCGTGTCGGTGGCTCGGTGCCTACCATCACCATTGTGGCATTGTATGTCACGAACCCTTGAAACCTTCGCTCAAATTACATCCTACCACGCTGAAAAACATTCTCTCTTCAAGACCTCAACTTCACCCGTTACAGAGGTTATCAGTAATATCAATTTTAGACAATTATAGCAGCACATGAAGCGCGTCGAAAGTCAAAACAGTGACATATATAACGTCAACTAAAACTTACTCTAGAAACTTGTGTTTGAGCTGAGAAACTTGCTTCACTATGATTTTAACCAAGCGTGTGATATTTTTAAACATAGAGAATGTAACCAAGTGGCTTATACTCTGGCTATGTTGGGTGAGGATGCCAACCCAATTATGGACCACATACATGATTGTATTAGAGTTATGGTTGCCCGCGATTCTACGGCACTTCCGGTGTAATGGAAGTTTCTTTTCCAGTTAAAAAAAACTTACTCTAGAAACTCGTCGGTTAATTACCTTATTGACTGACCTCCGTTTAGCCGTCACCGGTGAAGAGCGTCTTTTGTGTTGCGTAGGACTAGCCACAGCGGTTTCGATGCTGAAATCTCTGTCCCCCCTGACACGGAGGCAGTTCCCATAAAAACTGAAATGGCCACAGTAACAGCCTCGATGCCAATAAAACTCGGACCCGCATGGCATGCAGGAGCAACCGCAGAGCATGCAGCCGCATGCAGCCGCATGCAGCCACAAATAGAATTCAACCTCGAGGCTCAACTTTACCCGTGCTGGATTTTTTGAGTTGAAGCATCGAGCGCGCAACGGATTCCTCGGTGCTCATACCCTCTCTCTGCTCGTTTTAGCATCGGTAAAACCTACCGCTGTGGCCAGTCTAAGCGCCTGCGCCAGCACGGCCGCCGTCGCTGTGAGGATGGGTGACTTTGCTGCACGCTCCCCCGCTTTGGCTTTCGGGGCTGCCAGCCATGTCCGTCCGACCATGCCGCCGCACGCAAGGCCGCTCGCACAGCGACCGGCCGGTCGGATCGGCCCAAGACCAAAAGCAAACCGAAGGCTTTCGATCCGGACTCGGGAGTAGACCATTCAACCGCGGGAAACGGCACAAGGGTAACCATCCATCGTATCCCCTCGCTGCGTCTGACCGGCCAGTGGAAGCTTTGACCGTGACCCCACACGACAGGGACGGGACTCGCCACCGGAGACACGAGATCATGGCACCGGCCCGTTCCGACCACCACCACTACCACACAAAAAGGAAAAGCTGTGTCGTCGTCTGACTTGGCCAGCGCGCTAGTGCCCGCACGTGCATGGTTTACCCTCCCAGGTCTCGCCTCAATAATTTAATCCACCCGGAGAATCGAAAGGAAGGTCAATTCGCCCGTATTTTACCCACGCCGATAGATCATGTCAACGCCCCCTCCCCCCGCTGACTTCCCGAAGCAACACCTATATATACCACTCGCCTCGCTCATGTAGCTGCAATGTGCATACGCCCAAGACAAAGCACGTGGCCAAGCAAGGAATTCCTGTCTCGTCCCGGGGTGAACCGATCGATCGATCGATGAGTCGCGCGGCGAGCGGGAGAGGGATTTCGACGGAGCGGCGGTGCCGGTACCGTGGGGTGCGGCGGCGATCGTGGGGCAAGTGGGTGTCGGAGATCCGCGTGCCCGGCACACGCGAGCGCCTGTGGCTGGGCTCCTACGCCGCGCCCGAGTCCGCCGCCGTCGCGCACGACGCCGCCGCATGCCTCCTCCGCGGCCTCGCCCCCGCCGCCGCCGCGGGGCACCTCAACTTCCCCGAGCGCGCCGCGTGCTACTACGCCGCCTACCGCCACAGTGGACACGGCACCGCGCCGCCCATGTCGCCGCGCTCCGTGCAGCGCGTCGCCTCCGACGCCGGCATGGCGGCCGACGCGCGGGCCGCTCTCGCGTCGTCGTCGTCGCTGTCACCGCCCGTCCAGGCCGCCATTATTGGCACCACAGCGGCTGGCGTCGGCATTGGCGCCGCGAGAGGTGGAGACGGAGGAGCAACAGCACAGGCGGCGTACGCGCCGCCGCCACCGTATAGCAATTGCAGCAGTAGTAGTAGCAGTGCGTGTTGGGCCACGCCGAGCGCGGGCAGCGGGAGCAAATGCTCGAGCGCAGGAAGCGACCAGCAGCTGGTTTACGGGGATATTAGCGTGGACGACATAGAAATCTTGATGTAATAATGTAATGTAACTAGGCAGTAGCACAAGGAACAAAATAGATGGGCCGGGGATTGTTTTTGCTGAAGAAAATAATCAATTGGTTGGGTCAGGTTTACATGTATCATCACTTCGGTGAGACTAAGAAAAATGAAAGAGATATCATTATTTCAAATTTGGATAAGACCTTGTTTGTTTTAGATTAACAAAAATGAAAGGAATATCATTAAGAAAAAAAAAACTCTGGATAAAAGGCTCGTCTTATCATTGGACTACTTGACTTGAATAGGACGGGGAAAACAAGCACGCGGTCAATTGACCAATGGGCTGAGAGGATTCAGGCTCTTCACGGTTCACTTCAGTTTTCTGTGCGCCGGCCAATCCATCGCACGCGCACGGCGTATGACGATTCTGGCTTGATGTGAATGTTGTTCGCCATCGCCGGCGGTCAGCACAAGAGTTTTGGTCATAGTTCTTTTACCTTAATGAATGAGGTAGTGAGGTGGTTCGGTCGCCTCTCTTCATCAGGAAAGCACGAATGATCAAGTTCATGAATCGGATGCATGCGATTTGGCATGAAAAGGTCAGGTTCGGAACTCGGACCGCCAGTGCCTTTTGAGCTCGGTGGAATTTCTCAGGTCCAGCTCAAGCTAGCCGCCAGGAGACTCTTCCGTTTGACGGAGCAGAATGTTCCAGAACCCACCCACGGGTTCGGCAGCCTTGACCAGGGTTCACAAAACCGGTCAAAACCGGTCGGTTCCCGCGGGAACCGGTCAAACCGGTCCGGCCCGGTTGCAAAAGAACCCCGGTTACCGCTCCCGAACCGACACTATAAAACCGCTTCCCACCGGTTAGTCGGACCGGTTTTTTGTGTTCTAAAAACCGACAAAACCACGGTTTTTTTAACCCTGGCCTTGACCGGTTTCAAGGAGTACCTTTCATGTCGCCCCACCACACGCACTGCGGAGCGGCCGAGACCCAGCAAATCTCCGTCGCTGTTGGTATACACCACGACTGTCAAACTACATTCTCCAAACTACGTTCGCATCAGTCAAACAGGAGTGCATATCTTAGAGAACATTACTACACAGGTGGACTACTATGGACTTGATGCACAAATATTATGAAAATGCAGCGAATGCACATTGCACAGCATAATAGAGATACCAAACAGGAATGCATATGTGATTCATCACATGCACCACCAATTGCCGACGTCCACAAGCAGGCGGCCATTATATAGAGCCTATTTCAGTACAACCAATGCATAACCGTTGCTATATCGAGCTACAGCAGCATGTGAATCATCTATTCCAATTATGTACAGACTTGACCACAACCTCAGTTGTGGAAAATTACATCTAGGAGCTGTCTTGCTTTGGTTTCTGGCTCAGCTCCGAGTACTGCCCTCTCCCATCAACTGCAGGATCTCCGTCCAGAGGCAAGAAGGATCACCCGCCAACGCATTGCTGATCAGCTCCGTGCTGCAGGAAGCGACAGACCAGTATCCTGCTTTGATCTCACCTAACAGCTGCTCATAATCCCAGGCAGCATGCCCAACATAGAACCTCAGGTCCTGTGTCCTGATCGCACCGCTCTTCATCAGGACAGCAGCCTTTTCCAGGTCAGTACGGAAACCAAAGCAGATGCCTGGTATGACCTCCTCAAATCCCTTGAGACGTGAACTGTCATCAGTCCGCACCAGGAACATGCTCATGTCGACAGGGCCTCCAAAGAACAGGGGGGAATCACCGAAAGGGGTTGGCTGATCCTGGAACGATGGATTCACATGCTTGATCTTTGTGTAAAGTGGGCGATTCAGGATGACTCCAAACGGACCATCAATGGTACCCCTTGAACCAAGTCTGAGAAGAAAGATGACAGTTCTTTCAAAGATGCTGTCATCATCAAGCGCCTCAGTAGCGACCAAAACACACCCTGCCTCCGGCATTGTAATAGTGTGAGCCCATTTTTGAGGGAGCTGTACTGGATCTCCCGAGGATGTCTTGGAGTCTGTGGGAGCACTTGGATCCACAAATAGCTCCTGAATCAGAGGCAAGAAGAAACAGAGCGGAAATATAAGCGATTAAAACACAAAGGTATAAATAAGATTGTCCTGACCAGTTTGTAACAACTGAATCAGAGCCAAGAGCAATATTTTTTTTTAAAAAAAAAAACTCTGCAGCAATATTATTGAACAAAAACTACCCTACATGGGTACACCAACATATAAATAAAAACAAGATGCAAAACAAATGCTTATGTGATACAATCTCGATACAACAGTAAATTTATGAGAATGGAAAATAAACTGCCATGGTGTTTTCTCCCCATGAAGATTGTTGCATGTTCCATTTCATCACTATTGTATGAAGCTGCATTGGAAACCCAAATTCCAGGACACCCTTACCCAAATTCTAGGAAACCCTTCCGAAACATGAAGTTATATCCCTTATGTCCCTTTCAGTGTACAAATGCGCCCTATGCTGTTATGCGCTAATATCTGAACTGGAGTGTGCTGCATACAAGCATAGAGAAATCATGAAGATATCTAAATCTAGCTATCCACCCAAGTTAGAGTCACAATGCAACAGCTGAAGCTAGCTATATCAAGAGCGCCATGTTGTTATGAGTTTCTAGAAAAATACTAAGGCCCAACCAATAGCAAGCAGTGAAATAAAAAATATCTCGATAAAATAAATGCATTTGCATCTTTTGACGTCTGTTTAAAACCTAGATAAAATCTACTCAAACTACATATTATACTCCTTCAACAAACCAGGCTCACCTGTTCCCGACGCACAAGGTTTGCCCTGACGTCCCGCCAATAATTGCTGCTAGAAACATTAACCGGATTGGTAGACTTTGATTCATCATGGGGTTTGTTCAATCCAGCAGAGGTATCCCCTGCTGAGTCAGATACATCATCATGTCCTGCATGAGCAAACCAATTTAACAGAACATAGACCACAAGCATCCTAGATGATGATCTTGAGTGCAATTTGATCTGATGTCGTGTTTCCCATGCACTGAATCATGATACAAAAGTAGATGTCTCATCTATCAAACACACGATCAACTAAGTTCTGTCACTAGAACCTGATTAAAACAAATCACACATCTGGCTGGACCAATCTCACGAAAATCGCACTCTCCGACTCTCCAGTCTCAATCACATCAACTGCTATCGAACCGGATCAACGAAAAAAAAAAAGTTGCGACCTGGAGTATTTTGACACGCGAATCGCCCAAACATCCCAGGCTCCCAGCCCACCTTCCCATAGCTAACCACAGCGATTCTAACGCATCAGGCACAAAGAGAAGGGCGCGTCACCGGAAGACGATGCCTTGCTCTCGACCTCCTCGCCGTTGCCCTCGCCGCCGACGGGGCCGTCCTTCCTCGCGCCCCCCGACGCGCGCACCGCCACCAGGGGCGCCCGCGCGGGGCCGCGCCTCCAGACCCTCCGCCCCGCCGCGGACCGCGACGCGAGGGAGGGCGGCGCCGGGCGCCGCGGCGTGAGGCAGGGCCCGCCGGCCTTGGCGTTGTTGAGGGCCCACATGTCGGCGGGAGGGGGCTCGGGGTTCGCTCGCCGCGCCGGGTCGGAAGTGGAAAATGTGGAGCAGTGCAGTTGGAACCGCACGAGGCCAACGAGTGATGGATGGATGGATGGCTCGTCGCTGCGTCTTGCGATGAAGGCGGATTTGGCGACTGCGGAAAGCGCATTTCTTGTTCTCGAAAAGATCTCCGACGGTCCAGGCAGCAGCTGCACAAGCAGAGTCATGTACGAGGAAGGATTTGAATAAATTTTGCCGATACGAAGACTTCGAGTAAAGAAAATATTGCGAACCGAGATCTAACTCAGCTGGCAAGGTTTTTTAGCAGGACCAGCCCACCAGGGTTCGAGCTATTGACTCGGCACTGGTGCTCGCATTTTTCTGGATTTATTCCAGGATTTAACCGGCGCTATTCTTTCAGTTGTAGGCGACGTGCCCGTCGATAGGCGAGACGACTGTGGTGACTTCGTCAATTTGGAGAATTTATCGGTCCGGTCTTCATAAGGGTAGGGTTGTGTGCATATGTTTGTAGGGGCAAGGCACTATTCTTTTAGTGGTAGGCGACGTGCCCGTCGATAGCGAGGCGACTATGGTGACTTCGTCAATTTAGAGGATTTGCTGGTCCAGTCTTTCGGAGGTGCTCATAGAGATAGGGTTGTGTGCGTATGTTTGTAGGGGCAAGTGTGCGTGCGTGCTTATGAACGTCTGCGTAAGTACTGTGTGATTAAAAAAAATAAAGAAAATATTTTTGGTTCTCGACCTCGTATAAACGTGTAAGTAACGGACACATTTAGTTTGGTTTTGCAATTGGACTACTGGACATCATTTTGTTTGTGGTCTGCGTGTAATAAAGTAATATCCCCAAAGTGTAATAAAGTAATATCCCCAAATTAAAAAATGCAGGGCTTAACCTTTTCCTCTCAATTTAGCCGCTTGTCTTATTCAACTATACCAAATATCATATTCTTTTATTATGGCTAGCTTCAATAAATGATATTTAAAAATGACCTAATTTAACTATATTTGCACAAAAAATTTTAATAAGATGAGCGGTCAAATTTGAGGTTTAAAAGTTAAATAATCTTCATTTCAATTTGAAATGGAGGGAGTATTTGCTAATAAAATTTCTAAGTTTTTTTAGAGAGAAGCATCGACCGACGTGCAGGACCACCATATAGTGTACAATTGCCTGTACTCTTCCTGTCGTCCCGACGTGTGGGTTGAACCGGAGTACCGACCTTCATTTGGCCCATTCATCCTCGTCAATAGCTGTTTTGCCTGAAGTTGCGTATCATCGACCGATCTTTTTTTTTTGCGCAAAGTATCATCGACCGACCTTGTCACGGCCTAAAACAACAATTCAACAAATCGAAGCACAAATCAAAAGCCTAGCGATCTATTTCAAAGCAAAATGAAGCACAAAAAATGAGAAAAACGAGCAATGACTTACTTTTCCGGAGAAGAAGGGCATGTTGATCGGTAGCAAGTTTCTTAAAAAAAAAAAAAGGCTGTGATGTGCAGGTTGGCTAGTATCAGGGAGAAAAAAGAACAAAGTGAACAAACAGTTTTGCGTAGAATGAACGATAATAAAAAAAAGTGAACCTTGGAAATATAACAGAAGACTAACAGACAAACTCAGTGAACAACATTTTTTTTTAGAATAAGTGAACAACAATGTTGTGCGGAATAAAATAAAACAAAATGAACATGGGAAACATAACATCAGAGTCAATTGATTATCAAACAATAATTTAGAAAATGCAAAATGAAAATGCAAAAAAAACATAACAGAAGAGTAACAGGTCATCAAACAAGAAAAAGCAAAAGGGAAAATGCAAAAAAAAAAATAACAGAAGAGTAACAGGTCATCAAACAAAAAAAAAGCAAAAAAATGCTCCCGGCGGGGCTCGAACCCGCGACCTTCGGCTCATAAGACCAACGCTCTAACCAACTGAGCTACGGGAGCTGCTGTGTTCAATTGCATAAAGACACTTTATTGTACTACTAAGAGGTCAAATAAAGCTACTTTTTGTGATGTGTTCAATAGAACTCTCCAAGAACTTTTTCTAATGACTTTGAGTTTAAGCGTGTATTCTATTTCAATATTTTTATGTATCAGGACAAGTTGTTTCGAGGAGAAAATGTGTATACTGTCGACACTGCAGTTTGTGCCAATATTTAAGTGGTCATTGTAATCCGCACGGTTGGAGTCTTGGATAGTTTATTTTCTTTCTATTTTTTTTTTTGCATATGCACGGTTGGAGAGTTAATAAGTAAGGGCACATGCGCCTTTTTATATATTCGTTGCTTTTGTGTGAGAAATGGTAGAATTGCATGTTTTCATCATTTCATGGACGGAGAGATCGAGCACTAAATATTCTTGAGATCAACTCAAGTGATGACAAAGACATTCTTACATCTTTGTTTTAAACACGCGCGGTATATATCATGAAGAAACATTATACCGTGGTAGTACAGCTCTATCATTAAACTGGGAACGTCGAGATAATCACACCAACCAACAAAATAACTCCACTGATCTATTCTGATGCAGTACACGTGGTATATAAATCCATGATGCAATACACATGTATAGTACTTATACTGCTAAATAATAAGCGAACACCGATGGACCAAAAACAGCAGACACGATTCTAATTAACCCGAATAACAGGACAGTGGACACACTCTCATAACTGGGTTCAGCTCCCTCCTACTCATGACCATACATGCATCATCTTCTACACACACTACACCACATACACACTAACACTTTCAAAATCACGCATCAATCGACGACAACTTGACGGGGGCCGTGTGCGTCCTAGCTCGATCACAGTTCTACGGCTGCCACGCGGCGAGCTGCTGGATGTTCATTGGGTAGACGACGTCGGTGCCGCCGTTGAACGCTGCCCTGCCGAGCAGCACGTTCACGCGCTCCGTCGGGTGGAAGGCGTCCCAGAAGATGTAGGTGTTGCGGTTCAGGCACGGCCGCAGGAACGGCAGGCAGGTGATCATGCCCCTGTTCCTCCCGATGCCGCAGCACCCGCGGTCGATCACGCTGAACCCTGCATGAACTCAGCAGCAGAAGTTCATACATCCATGCAATGGTTGTTCATGTACAGTGTCTGCAAGCGCGGTTGCAGAGCACGATGGATACGTAGTACGTACCGTAGGACCATGGGTTACGGAGGATCTCAGAGATCATGGCGTAATTGTCAACATAGATGAACTTGGCGTCGTGGCGGTTGGCGTTGAGGTTGTTCACCATGGCCTTGACCTTGTTGTTGAACGGGATGATGAGGTCGTCGACGTCGGGCGAGCACACGTTCCGGGGGCTCCGTGCGCGCATGTTGGGGATGCACGCCATCGACCCAACCCCCGCGATGACGAACCTGCGTGCACCGAGGCCGTAGAGCGTGTTGAGCTGCTTGGCGTACTGCTGCACGAGCAGCGTGGAGTACTGGTCACCGTTGTACTCGTTGCGGGTGTTGTAGTTGGGCATCAGGTAGTTGTTGAGGTAGTCGTTGCTTCCCATCCCGACGTAGAAGATGCTCCGCGCCATGCCAGCGCCGCCCAGCTTGGTTCGCAGCTGGCCCAGCGTCTGCTCGAAGTTCTTGATCTGCTGGTTGAACGGGATGCGCCCCACGAAGTTCTGCCCCGTGTTGTCCAGGATCCCCGCCGCCGCGGACGCGAAGTTCACGCCGTGGAGCGCCGCGTCGGCCGAGGAGGCGTCCGGGTGCGACGGCAGCAGCGGCAGGCCAAGGAGTTGAGCTGAAAACGATCGATGTAATATATATGCAGACAGCGTAAGCTTCGTTATTAGCTATAATTCACCATCAGATCAGAAAAATGTTTATTGAGTTATCACATTAAGAAAGACTGCTAATTAATTCAATGGATCGGTTGATTATTATTAGGTACGCGAAGAACTACGGATATACGGAGATTTGGGTCTTGTGCAGTGATATGAATGTATGATCGTGTGCAAGCGCCCGTGTTGATGTTGACGGTAGATTCCTGGTGAGGGTACGAGTCGTTGAGGACGCCATGTACTGGCACATACGTACTACGTACGTACGCATTCACTGCGTGCCTTCGTATAGCCTAGGGTCACATGGAGAGTTGGACACATTGATGCCATGCACGGCCGTGGCTACAGAATTCAAGCTACCGTGTCTAGCGCGTGAGAGGGGTGAGTGGGCACCGTTATGTCACCTGCAAAAGTATGAGCGTACACTGCTCAAGAGTAACTCTCTCTCTCTCTCTCTCAATGTGCATGCACACAGGTCGGTCGAGCGAATTTACTGCGTCAAGGACTATAGGTGTAGGTGTGCCGTGGACTGTCTACCTAGACTGCTAGAGTGACCTTGTTGATAAATTCAAGATCAGCGCGGACCCTATACGAACTACTACACCAGATCCCCATGCTTAATTAAGCTACAGTGAAGGGCCGGCCTAAACAATGTAGGCTTCAGTGTGGCATTCTGCAATAGTATACTCCAGTTGGACTATTGCTTCTTCGAGTAGTACCAAGGAGGGGCCTAACATTTGAGGCAATGAGCGTATTTGGAAGCATATCAGTAGTATAGTTGCCAATGCCAAATGTTAGACACTTGCGGAATCGATGTACCTCTCTATAGCTAGTTTCCTCAAAAATTGTGTACACCCAAACAATCTTAACCTCGAATATTTGCTTTTGGGGAAATTTCTTCAGATGTACCACGTGCTACTCATTATTTCCTGAAAATTATGTGTATACCCAAACAATCTTAACCTCGGATATTTCCTGAATATTTCTAGCATAGGTTCTAGTTCTATAACAAATATTTTTTTTTGTGAATGTTCTAGAACAAATAATGAGCTCAGGAGATGGTGTGATCTGTTTCATTTCGCTGCACTGGACTCTGTTTCTTTTCATTGACAGAGGATATAAGATGTACTGGAACTACTGTAGCATTTTTGTATATAAAGTGTATGCATATACTGCTTTGCATGACCTTCTACTCCAGAAAAAAACATTTATAATACCACACTAGCTCAAGTAACACATAGTTATAATTCAGAAGGAATTCTTTTCAATACTCAAGAGAACTGTAAAATGTGTTGTCTAGCACCTATTGCAACACACTACTAATTAGTTTTATCGTAGCATTGTGCATCTGGCCCTTAGTTTTTCAGTTCAGTTGCCAGTAGTGTCGTGCAAAATTCTCCAGCTGAACTAGTTCATTCGAAGTTGAAGATGAACTATGTCTCTACACCGTTCCGTTCACAGGCACAGTAGCTGCTAGCTAGCTTGAAAACAGAGAGGTCAGGAAGCAGCGGCAGCATGGCATGCATGAATGCACGGAAGGGGCCACCGGGGGAGGCGCGCGCTTACCGATCTCGTCGACCATGGTGTAGCCGTTGGAGAAGCGACCGGTTGGCCCGCCGGCGAAGTCGATGCCGTAGGGCGGGTAGTTGGCCTTGGCAAGCGACTGCAGGTCGTTGTTGTTGCCGTTGTCCGTCAGCGAGTCCCCGAACACGAACATCGCCGGAACTCCCGTCGCCGCCGGCGCCCCCGCGCCGCCGCTGCTCCCGCCTCCGAACCCGGGGACGGGGAACGTCCCGTTCCACGGCGGGAACACCTGCGCCGCCGCGCCTCCGAGGGCGACGAGGAGCAGGAGGGCCGCGGCAGATGCCGCCATTGTTGAGGACGGAGGGGGGGGGGGGGGGTGGGGGGCCGGAGCGCGCGCTAGCTTTCTTCCGGAGCAGTGGCCGTCGTCAGTTGTGTGTGAAGGCTGCAGTGTGTGGCCCGTGTGTATATAGAGGAGGGGACGGGGAGGGTTTTGGGGTTGGTTGGTGGGTGGATGGGGGAGGAGTAAATGTGGCACCGGCCTCCTTCTGCCATTGCTGCCATGGCGGAGTAAATGGGAGCTCAGAGCTCTGTTGAGCGGCGCCATGGCGCGCGCGGTCCTGATGACTCCTGACACGGCGGCACAGCTAAGTCAATTGTGGGCCAGGCCGTACCCGGGTCACTCAAACGGCCCAGTTACCTGTTAGTTCCTCACCCGTTTTGAAGCTAAAAGTCTAAAACTGATCAAGAAAGAAGGTAAAAAAATCGGAAAAAATTGTATATGAACCCTGTGAGATAGCGATGGCATCAATCTAACATTGTGATCTTTTAACAGTACATATCTAAATTTTTTTAAAAAATTACGGTGCTCGAGTTGGTGGACCAAAAAGGGCTTGCAGACCTATTGAGGCATTAAAAATTAGAAAAATGCAACCTATAGTTCAAAAGGAGTAAAAAATAAGAATGTAATAGGATGACGGGCAGTGCCAACTGGCCGTCAAAGTTACTACAATATTACTACATCGACCCATAGCTGATGCATTATAAAAATACTACTCCTCTCAAAATAGTTGTTTGACTTTTTTAACTTTAAATTTAACAACTTATCTTATTAAAAAGTTATAAATTATCTTATTTTTTGTTAGCTTGCTTTAATAATAATAAAAGAACATAATTCGATCATGTTTGTAAAATTTTTGAAAAAAATGCAATCAAACTTAGAGATCGAAAGCGAACTGAGTTGTAGCTCAGCTGGCAAGGTTCCTTGTGGTGGAACCAGCCCACCAGGGTTCGATTCCTTGATTCGGCACTGGTGCTCGCATTTTTCTGGATTTATTCCAGGATTTAACCGGCGCTATTCTTTAAGTGGTAGGCGACGTGCCCGTCGATAGCGAGACGTTTGTGGTGACTTCGTCAATTTGGAGGATTTGCCGGCCCAGTCTTTCGGAGGTGCTCCTAGGGGTAGGGTTGCGCGCGTATGTTTGTAGGAGCAAGTGTGCGTGCGTTTATATATGAGCATCTGCGTCTGTACTTTGTGATTCGAAAAAAAAAACTTAGAGATCGAAAAAGTAAAAAAAAAATCTTGGAACGGATGGAGTAATGGTTTCCTAGTGACAACATGCTCTAAACTCTTTGGTAAAGGTACAGTAACACATAACCACGCATTCATTTGCGTGTGCTCTTTTGACAAGTGGAGAGGGTGTGTTTAGTTGGTGGGGGAGAAAATAACTTTTTTTGGGAAGCGTGTTCTGTGAGAGGGATGCATAGGAAAGTTGGAGAAAATTGAAGGAAAACTTTTCTTAAAAACGTGTTTTCTAAGAGGAGTGAATAATAAAGCCAAAAAAAAACTTTTGGAATCAAACAGAGGGTCATGCGCTTGCACCGAATTGCCACGAGGGCCCACAGGCAGCGACCCAACGCCGCCGAAAAGGACCATCCACCTGCTGGAAGGCGGAGCCTTCGATTCGTTGCCAACCCAAACCCAACCGCGTCCGGTCCGAGCCGTCGCCACGGGGCGCACACGGCCAGCTACAAACGCCAAGTCGAGACCGGCACGGCAGCCGGAGGCCTGCAGCGACCGAACCAGACCACCCGCCACCACCGCGCACGAGCCGCACCCACCACCACCGCACCGCAGCGAGCCGAGAGCCCGAGAGGGAAGGAGGGTGCGGAGCGCTCCGGCAATTCGTCACCGACGGCGATGAGGGGTGGATCCAGACCGACCCCGGCCGCCCTGTCCCTCCTCGCTGCCGCCGGGATCTGCGCCCAGTTCTCCGCAGGTTCGCGCTCTCGATCTGCTTGTAGATCGTCTGATTCGGGGGGCCGCGGCGTGAGGGGAGGTTACAGGGAGATCTAGTTGCTACGTAGAGGCGGGGTGGAGGATTGAGGAATCGCTGCCACGGTTATTAAATTTTGTTAGAAAAATATTACGATTCCGTTTCTGCGCTCTGTGAGTCCAATTGAGTTGCATACGGCACTTTCTCTTCATCGCTGGTGATTGTGTGGTTAGAGATGGATGAACTCGCCGTATCCTGTGGGGATTTCGGAGGTTATGGTCTTTATGGATATGATATGATATGTGGCGATAACCTTATACATAAAATTTGGCCGCAGCCTAGGGAATCTTGGTTGGAGCAGCAGTAGCCGCTAATTTGGATCCTCGCAGTTGCAATAATGTGCTGGAATGAGCTCTTCTCGTTCAGAAATTGAAATTCTTTTTAGGGATTTAAAATGTGGAAGAATGCTTGACTTAAGGCCTGCCTTGTTAGATTCAAGTTTGTCTTCGTAGCTGCCCTCCTGAACACAATCACAGCACTTTACTTTATTACTTAGCTATCGCCTCTAGTCGAAGATGGGTGTTCTTACGTGATAGCCTATCAGCTTAGCTGTGGAAAATTTACTCTTGCCTTATAGGATTGAAGGATCACCCGATGATTATATTAACCACAGTAATGTTGTGTGCACCTGACAATGTTGCCGTAATGGACTGGTCGTTCTTTACTCTTAGACACTGCATTATGGGGTGTACATTACCTTTTTTTTTAAACTTCTTTTATGCGAATGTCATCTATCATCCATGCTAGATTTCATGTATGTCAACTACTCAACTTACATGTATTCCAGTATAGAGTGGTAAAGCCAGATGGTAGTCTATTAATGATATAATTAGATAAAGCTACAAAGTTAAATGTAAAGAAGGGTTGTTTTAGCTTAGAAAAAGGGAGCTCAAAAAACACAGGTGGCATATCCAGAACATTTTATTGTTTAAACTGGCATTTTAAATGTTTGTCCCTAGAACCTTGAATATGGAAAAGAACAAAGACCATATACACTTGTTGTGTATACAGAATTTGAAGTGCCTCAGAGAGTTTTACAACCCTTGTCTATTGCACCTCAAATTTTGTTCCTTCATCCAATTGAATACCAGACCCTTTCTTTGTTTTCGGATTGAGCTTGAAAAGGTCAAGATAAAATAAATTGGTGCTAACTGGCCTGGGCTGTGGTCACTTACCACAGAAGCCCAAAAAACAATTTAGTGAGTCAGGTGTGAGTGTGGAAGTACTTGCTGTTTTTGATGTTGACTAAAAAAAGTATCAATCTGTTCTTTGAAATAAACAAAGTATTTTACAATATTCTTTTTAAGCACATGATACAGAAGTGTGTTTCTGTCATTTTTCTGAGAATTTATTCATGCTGTTCATGGTTGCGCTGGTGATGTTAGAATTCCTGGCTAGCCAGCTAGGATATTTATTGCACCCTGAATTGGTTTTGCTGCCGAGCACCTGGTGTAAATTCCACTTGGTTGATATTGGAATGTGCTTGTTGGTATTGGAATGTCCTTTTTTTTTTCTTGTTGTGTCACTTCGTTTCACTTTTGTTTAAAGCCCTGCAAGTGGAGACACGAACTAAGACAAGTTGCTAGTCCCTGGACTTTCTGTTTCAGATCATTATTAACCGCCTACAATATTTGCAGTGCTAGCTGATGATCCCAAGGATGATACGAAAGCTGAAGCTCAGCCAAAGGGCCATACTGGCAAAACAGTTTTGTTCGCCCTTCTAGGAGTGGGAGCTGTCATTCTGTTGTCATTTTTCATTTTCAAGTATTGGCAGAAGAAGAAAAGAGAGGAACAACATGCACGTCTGCTAAAGCTATTTGAAGAGGACGATGACATTGAGGTTGAGCTTGGTCTTAGAGATTGATAATCTTCAATGTACAGCAAGAGTATCTTGGTTGACAAGGTAATTTCTATGGCACCATAGATGAAAAGCATCACGTCCCTGGTACTTTGTTTTCAAATATAATTTTTTTACAATTGTCCACAGGTTTTGCTGGTTGGCCCTCAAAGCATTTCCATGTTAATGTAAAGAATTTGTTGTATTTAAACTCAAGACCTCCACAAAAAGGGTCTACTGTACTTTAGCTTTCTATATGGTGAACATGCATGCAGGATGCATGAAAATAGCTTTGATGAGGAGGTTTCAAGGTTTGGAAAAATATTCTTTAATTTTAGAATTTTCTGAATATATATGGCTCTACTAAATTAAGTCCCATGCTATGGCAATCCTTTTGTGTAGTGGTCCCCTGTGTATTCCGATCCATAGATGCATCCGTAGGTTGAGTCTTTGATTGAACATAGTTTGTGTTTGCAAATTGTTTTTGTGTTAAGTCTATGTGCTACTTTCTGAGGTTTCTATATTCTAAATTTCTAATTCCTGATGCTATACGTTCCTCATCTTTGAATGCTTCTGCTGTTACATTGCGTTTTTAGAGCAAACTCTACATTTGTCAGCAGTTGAACGGCTATTGATATTCAGCGAGTGAGCTCTCGTGGTTCTGTGTACTAACATCTACGTAATGTCTTTGGACGGGTATTAAGGTAATAACTGATGAGTAGCATACTAGCATGCATAATGTAGAGCTGTTATTGGAAGGGTATTAAGGTAATAACTGATGGTTAGCATGGATAATATCGAGTTATTTGTTCTCTGTGGTTATGTAGCCCCGTCACTGTGGGTGCTGATTGGTGGTTTGAGTCTTTGAGATGAGAATTTGCCAGCGGCCTGCGTGGTTCAGCTGGGTGATGTCTGAGTACAGCCGTCCAGCAGAACAACGTTGCAGAGATTTAACGATGATAGCGCTTACACTGACGAAGTGTTTGGTTCGACTATATCACTATATGTAACGCAACTTGATTACAGTGCAAACTGATTGTGTTAAATTTTGTTTGGTTCACCGCTGCCTGTAAACAAGTACCCCACAATAAAATACCGGCCAGTAGAAATCTGATACCCCTCCCATTCCACTGTAATGCGATTCCAGTGTGAATACGACTGTAACCAAACAACGCAGGGTATTAGTGATCCCAGTGTGAATACGACTGCAATCCCTTTTCCTTGCCGTTTGCATTACCTGAGCATGATCTAAGGAGGTGTTTGGTTCAACCACTAGTAATGCAAATGAAAACGATATCAAGTTACACTGTAATCGCATGTGGGATCAATGATTACTTTCTTTGTTTGGTTTTGAAATGCAAAGGAATCAGATAGCAGGGCAGAGCTCCTCGTGCCGAGAAACAATGTGGCTGCTCTGATGCTTGTGTGTACGAAGCGTGCTGGAGTCTTCGAGCGGCAACGATGTGGCAGTAATGGGAAGAGAAAACAGTAGAAGATGGGAGGAATCAGATATGTATTTGATTACTGGACACATCGAACTAAGCACGTTTAATGGGATTGCTCGCCGGCCGTAATCTGATTACGTTACAGAACATAACATGGAACCAAACACCTCCTAAGCTCGTCCAGCTAAAAACCAAACAGATGCCACAGATCACGCTCTATATGACAATAATAAAAGGTGCAGGTGAAGAGTCCCCTCAAAAACCTTTGTTGGGCTGATGCGCCGGTGCATGGGCGGCGGCCAATCGAGGCTCGGCGCGTGCCGTGGCACGCTCGCACGTACGGCGCTCATAGGTGCACGTACGCACACGCGTTTCTCGCCTCCCCTTGCGCCCGGCTCAACCGTTCCCTTGAAGAGACCACCGCATCGCCATGGCCCATGGGCAGGTGCGAGTCTAGCTTCGAGCGTGACGTGTTGGTCGGCGGCCCCACCTGTCAAGTGCCAGCGGAACGGAACCCACATGGTCCGTGCCGACGTGTACACAAAGGAAACTCTCGTGCCTATCTGTAAGAAGAGAAAAGCATATGCCAGATGCCACAAATTCCATGGCCCCATCCAGTGTCGTCGATCGTGCAGGCGTTGGCGGGTCCCCCACGGATTACCTAATGAGCAATCGATTAAAAGATGACCTACTGAAATTACAGGCTGATTTGATCGACACAATTATATACAGCCTTTTCTTTTTCCTACAGTAGAATGCAACCATCGCGAAAATGTATTGGAATTGATCAGTTGATTTCAACGAAATAATAGCAGTGCTGACTGGGTTCAGCTCGTGGAAGAACCTTGCAGATAAGTCCGTTCACGGTCGGCGCTGCAGCTGCTGGGCTGAAGGAAAACGAATGGTGTTTTTATTTTGTCCGGCGAACTGGTCCACGAGCGCACACGTTTTTTTTCACACGTTGGACAAATTAATCACAGCATCTACCGTTTCTCCATTTTGTCTACAGAAATAAAGAGGGAATACGCTCCACTGTAACGGAACGTTCCTTTCTGCGTGTATACGTCAGTCAGTATCCTATTGAAATCAATGACAACAGCCACTTAAACATTTCGAGAATATTTTGATGTGAAGCTTGAGCTCCTAGTTTCCGGTCCCATTTTCATCTTACACAATACACTAGTGAGGTGGTTATGATATGTCCATGTTCTGTACATTTCTAGCTCGACGGTACCCTCGAAGCTCGAGCGCTCGAGGAAGCCAATCGATTATGTTCGAGGCCAGGCAAAGTGCCTAGATCGAGGGACCCCTCGAGGGGGAGCATCGAGCCCTCGACCTCTATCGAATGAGGTCGAGTCCCATCTAGCATACTTTTGCGAAAAGCTTTTACGGGCGTGTCCTATGACCACGAGCCTACCCTCATCGAACGGGGCATGGACGTCCGCTCGAACTACCCGCTATCAGCTCACCCAGGCATCCGTGGCTCGATCCCAATCGTGGGAAGCATGGATCGCCTCCTCCTCCGTCCCTCGAAAGGGACCCCGAGGAACGAATAAAAATTTGGGACATCTCGAGCCAAACGAGGCTCGAGGGCTCCTAGTGCTGTGGACAAATCCACACGACCGTGTTCCTCCCCACATCGGCCACGACTCCCACGTCTACCACCATTACCCCGCGCGGAGCGGAACACGTGGAGAGAACGCTCAAGGCTTCCCCCTCGAAGGGAGGAAGTCATCGTTCTACTGATCAGGGGTTCGAACCTTGGGCCTTCGAAGGGTTTCGACAAGGGCCCCAGATCAACCGAGTCAGGGATAATCAACGGTACCCTCGAAGCTCGAACGCTCGAGGAAACCAACCGATTATGTTCGAGGCCGGGCAAAGTGCCTAGATCGAGGGACCCCTCGAGGGGGAGCATCGAGCCCTCGACCTCTATCGAACGAGGTCGAGTCCTGTCTAGCATACTTTCGCGGAAGGCTTTTATGGACGTGTCCTGTGACCACGAGCCTACCCTTATCGAATGGGGCATGGACGTCCACTCGAACCACCCGCTACCAGCTCAACCAGGCATCCGTGGCTCGATCCCACCGAGGGAAGCACGGGTCACCTCCTCCTCAGCACCCTCGAACAGGGAGCGCGAGGCACGAAGAAAGCTCGAAATCCCCCCTACCTCAGGCGCGGTGGACGAACCCACACCTGAGGAAGCAGTAAATGCTCTGCACATCAGGTTGAGACCTTGGGAGAGTGTCAACCACCCTCCCAAGGCCTCGGGGGCTACACCCGCGGGTGCGCTAGCGCGCCCCCACAGATTCTCGGAACTCACAAAGATATGAAGGCCTCGAAAGCCTCGACGAGCACCAACCTTCGCAGGATGAAAACCTCATTCCTGCGAAGGCTCGGGGGCTACTGTCGGGCACCTACAAAAGGGGTACCCCAATCTAGGCCCAAAACTACTTGGCATCAAGGCCCACGACGACATTGACCTGGCTCAACAGCCCAGCAAAGGCCCGCCATCGCTACAAGTCCTCGGCCCCATCCAGCTCGAGGTAAACGATTACCCTCGAGCGGGGGGTTTCCGTCTCGTTCGAGGCTCAGCGGCCTCGAGGACGACCCCTACCCTCGAAGGGGCGTTTTCCGTCTCGTTCGAGGGTCGGCGAGCTCGAGCTTGCCATCCAAGCTCGAGCCGGCCTCGCCGGGAACAGCGCCCGGGACTCTGCAACCCACCAGAGTCGTCACGACGCAGGGCTCACTGCTCCACGCCATCTCCTACCCTCCGGAGAAGACATCGGTCAAATCCAATCACAACAGTGAACTCTGAGCGCCATACTGCGCGCCAGACCTAACCCTGCCAGCAGCACTGTGCCAACCACTCCTTTGACTTTACCCCCCTACGGACGCACAGCCACCCTCGAAGGCAGCCTCGAAGGAGACCATGGAACGCCGTACGCAAGACACCACCCTCGACGCCGTGAACTGTCACGAGAAGGAAGGATGATACGTCAGCCCCTGCCATGTCGTCAGCAGAGTTGGAAGGCGCGATTCCCGCTCACACAGTGCGCGGCATGGACGAACAGTGCACGCAACGACAAACACATGTACTCGCACCCCGCCCCCTTGGTCTATAAAAGGGGAAGGGAAGCCCATGCGAAAGGGAACAAGACACGCAGAGAACACAAGTCTCAAACACACACAGACCATAACCTGGGACCTAGGAGCTCATCTCCTTCTCCCACCTTGCTTGTAAACCCCTACTACAAGCAACACGTAACCAGGTGCATCGCACCCCTGCTGGACGTACGGCCCCGTGGCCGGAACCAGGATAAAACCCTTGTCTCTCACTCTCGCCATCGGGGAAACGAGTGGTTAGCACCGCAATCACTCGTCGGTGCCGGTGCGACCAAATCAGGCACCGACAGTTGGCGCGCCAGGTAGGGGACCAACGCTGCGCTGCTCTCATTCCCGATGGCGAACTTCGGCGAAAGACGGCCTCCGCTGGGCGAGAGCAATCTGCTCCCAGCGGGGCAGGAGATCCGGTTCGGGAGCTTGCGGTTCCAAACATGTGGCGATGATTATCACATGCGCATCCTCCAGGAGGATCCCAGCAACCAACCGGAGCTTCATCATCAGCCTCCGGCGACGCCGCGACGGCAGAGTCGTCCTGGACCTCGCGCACGACGAACGCGCGCTGCAAGGCGCGCCGCCGACGTCGGCAACCCCCATCCCACAAGGGAAGGGGACGCCCTGCGGTCAGGGTCACAGGAGAGGGCTGCTCCCTTCCTCCCAGGGCCCATGTCTGCACCACGCGCTCCGACAGCACATTCCTATCCCTACGGGCTACGCAACTCCGCGGATGCGTACGCCTTTTCCATCCGCACTACCATGAGTGCGTATGGCGACCAGGCTGGTTGCCACCCAGTCTCCGACCAAGACTTCGCCGATCCGTTGCCCGGCTATCCCCGCACGGAGTCCGATGATGAACACGCATTTATGCGTAGACGCCTTGGTTGGGACTACTCGGGTCTCCGCGACCCAGAGGCCTTCATTGCCTTTCAAACAGCGGCGGATTACTGCTTCGGGTATTCCGATGATGAGTATGACCCAACCAAGGAGTGTTTCGTCATCAACGACGGACAACTCAGCGAGGGATCGACGTCCGACGACGACGGCGGAGGTGACGACCAGGGGGACAACGATGGCGTAGATCTGACAGGCGCGCAGCCGTCGGACCCATCGGATCACTCTCCTTCCGAGGACGAGCGGGATCCGCGCCATCGGCCACGAGCTAGTGGTGACGTCTCACCACCGGCGCCCTCCGACCACGAGCCGGCTAAACAAGGCGACGAGCACGGCACGGACGCACGACACGCGGGGCGAGTGGCTCAAGCTCGCATCCTTGCCGAAGGCAAAGATGACGAGCTCGCTCCCAGAACGAGCCAGAAGCTCATCGCGGCGGCCGCGCTGCTCCGAGCCATGCCCGAGGCAGCCACCCCCGAAGGGCGGAAACTACACCTCGAGGCTCAAAAGCTGGTCGAGCACGCTGCCCGACAGCATGCCGAGAGCTCAGCCTCCCGCCTTCGACGCTCCTCAGCCTCGAAGGGCGAACGGGGAGGGGAATCCTCGGTACGCTCACCCCGGCCCAACGGCAGGGCGCGAGCCCAGTCCCGCGGCGACTCCTGCCGTGACTCGGCACGGCGCCACGCCAACGAACCACGTACGCCCGAAGCACGAACGCTTCCAGCGAGGGTGCCCGCGAGGTCACGCCTCCGGGACACCCGAGGCGCGGGCGGCGATGGCGATGCTCGCAACACCCTGAATCATATAAGGCAGCGAGAGGGAGCCCGGGCCCACCAACGC
Source organism: Digitaria exilis (assembly GCA_015342445.1). Taxonomy (NCBI): domain Eukaryota; kingdom Viridiplantae; phylum Streptophyta; class Magnoliopsida; order Poales; family Poaceae; genus Digitaria; species Digitaria exilis. Next base: position 113,675 of record JACEFO010000544.1, read on the forward strand.
GGGCGGACCGACGTTGGGTGGAACCGGGATGCGGTCTCGGAACCGGCGGGCACGCGGGTGTTCAGCTACAACATCCGCACCGCCCCGACTCCCCCTCGTTTCCGACAGCCTACCACCATCACCAAGTACTCTGGGGAAACTGACCCCAGGGTATGGCTCAACGACTACCGCCTAGCGTGCCAGCTCGGCGGCGCCACAGATGACGCCATGATCATCCGCAATCTGCCACTCCACCTGGCGGATTCCGCGTGGACATGGCTCGAGCACCTGCCCCCGAACCGGATCCGCGACTGGGACGACCTGGTCGAGACCTTCGTGGGAAATTTCCAGGGCACCTACGTGCGCCCTGGGAACACGTGGGACCTTCGAGGGTGCAGGCAAAAGCCCGGTGAATCCCTGAGGGACTTCATCCGGCGCTTCTCCAAGCGCTGCACCGAGCTGCCTAACATCACCGACCACCAGATCATCCACTCCTTCCTCGAGGGCACCACATGCTATAGCTTGGTGTGCAAGTTGGGGAGGGACCCTCCCCCCGACGCGAACCGGCTATTCGAGGTAGCCTCCAAATACGCTTCAGGGGAGGAAGCGGCGAACGCCATCTTCAACGACAAGAAGGGAAAGCTGTGACATCTCTGATGTCAAAAGAATTAAAAAGTGCAATTAAAATCAATGCAACAGGGAATTGGGTTGAAATTCAAAAATTCGTCAAAAATTCAATTATAATTCAGAAACAAGGGTTGTTTGGACACCCAACTGAAATCTCAAGACTTGGGTGCTGAACTTAAAAATCTCGGACCAAAAGAGTAGTTGTCATCACCTACAGCCCTTCGCGACAACCTCGCCACGGCGTTCGTTCCGCTCGATGACCCTCGAGCGGGGATGTCCGTCACGATCGAGCTTAGCCCGGATGTCCGTCACGATCGAGCTTAGCCGTATATCCGTCCCGATCGAGCTATGTCCGTGACGATCGAGCCTAGCCAGTAGTTTCCGTCACGATTCGAGGCCGCACGTTAGGACGCTCGAGGCTCCACAGCCAAGCTCGAGGGGGCACTTACCCTCGAGCGACGTTCCGGCACGCTCGAGGCTTCGCAGCCAAGCTCGAGGGGGCACTCACCCTCGAGCGGCGCATCCGACCGTTCGAGGCTCGGCAAGCTCGAGCTTGCAGCTCAAGCTCGAAGCGCCGTAGCGCCTGGTCTAAGTGCCTGGTCCAAGCTCGAAGGTTGTGTCCCACACCTTAAACCCCAACTTTTAATTTTACACGTTTCGAAGTTCAGTTCGAATTTTTGGAGAAAGTTCAAAAGGGGCAAAGGAGCTCCACGGGGCTGCCAGCTCGCCCCTGGCGCGCTCTGCTCTGGCCGGAGTCCGGCCGCCACGTGGCCGGCGTGTGGCGGAGACCGCGTCGGGTCGGCCAAGCCGTGGCGGCAGCTAGCTTTTGTCCTCGCGCATTTGTCCCAAGCCTTCCGTACCGTCACTTCGCGGGCGACGGCGCACTGCTGCCTCGCGCCGCGGAGCGCCATCATGACGAGCTCGCTCGGCACTGGTCGCAGCCGCGCAGCGCCGCCCCGCAGTCGCGATGCTCGCTCGCTACGCGCCAAGGAGCACTGTGGAGGATCCCCAGCGATCACGCCACAATCTTCCTCGCCCAATCGTGTCGCGCGCGCTCTGTTCGAGCTCGGGCATGCATCAATGGCGCGTCACGTCGGCCTTTACTCCGCGCGCACGCTCCCGAGCCATCACTTCGCCGCCGTCGCCTCGCCTCGCCTCGCGCCGCGCCGAGCGCACTGCAGGCGGTAGAGTCCGCTCGCGTCGCGCCAAAGCCTCTGCTGAGGATCTCCATTTCATCACGCGATGATCTTTGACGCCCAACCGCGCGTGTGCGCTCTGTTCGAGTTCGCCGCGCCATCAATGGCGACCGCGACAGCCACCCACGCGCTCGCACGCTCCCGAGGCAACACTGTGCCACTCTTGCGTGCCCAATCACTCCACCAAGCACTCACACCCCTCCTCTCACTCGCTCACTTGGCCATTTCCACTTCCCCGCGCTCGCTCGGTCTTCTTCTTCCTCGCGCCGCGCGAACCGAGCCGAGCTTCTCCGAGAAATTCACCCTCCACACTCCACCATTCCCAAGTTCGTCCCGCACGAAGCTAGCCCTCTACTCCAGTTCCATTTTCCCCCACTTCCCCTAGCTATTGTCCTTTCTCCGGCGAGAATTTGAGATTTCCCCCCCAAATCGCGAATTCCGGCCGCCGGAGCACGCGCACGTCGAGCCCCTACTTCGAGCCCTCCCCGAGGTCAACCAAGCATCCCAATAGCTTCCCCGAGTCCCGCTGGTGCTCACGGACCCCTCCAACTCCGGTGAGAGCCACTCACTTCGCCGGAATCGAGCCCGCGGCGACCGCCCCGCCACCGCACGTCGTCGGCGTTTTACGAGCCTCTTCCGGCCTCCCAACCGTCATCGTTCGACTCGTGGTAAGCCACTGGTTCTTTTCCCCACCTCTCCGACCTCCTTTCACCGCCGTTCGTCGGCGCAGTGATAGCCAGTAGTGGGCAGGGTTCTTCCTCGTTGAGAGCCCAGTTTCGAGCCAGGGTTCTTTCTCGATGAGAACCCAGCCAACGAGAGCCAGTAGAGTTCTTTTCCTATTCGAACAGGGTTCTTTCTCGATAAGAACTCAGTTTCGAGCTTCAGGGTTCTTTTTCCGATAAGAACCCAGACTGCGGGAACCAGCAGAGTTCTTTCTGTCGAGAAGAACTCGGTCCTCGAGACCAACCGAGTTCTTTTCCTCGAAAGCAGGAGCTTAGAAGAGAAAAGAGAAACTTTGTTAAAATGTTAAGATAAAAATCACCTAGTGTAGTAACCTCGAATCATGTTTTGGCAGAACGCTTAATTTGTGCATCTCATGTAGAAGGCGCACTCGTTGACGGCTTCTACGACCTCGTCCCCGTCGACGGAGAGGAGAACCTCGAAGGCGGCCGAGCCAGCGTCGACGCAGACAGCCCGGAGCGTAGCAGTCAGCTAGCCCAAGAAGGCAAGCCCCGGAGCATAACCTAACTTTACCAAATTATGCACTTTGAATTCTCTATGTTTGTGCATTTACGTTTCAAGGAGTTGATTGAATACCTTAGCTGCACATTTTCCTAGTACCTATGACTTGCAATACTAGTATGAAAGGATCGATAGGGCATTGCTTTAGGTCCGTTACAAGTCGAGTGATTTCCTGTCACTCGCGAGACATAGGAATTGCTTGTCTTTACTTATGTTGGAATCATAAGGATTGACGGGCGGGATGATAGATGTAGATCTCCCGTCCGTGTATGATAATTGATTAAGGTCGAAATGTGTGGAAAGAGCTGTCAAGTTTTTGAACATACCACATGCATGCCGATGTATGGGGATCGGTAAGCCCGGTACCAGATTGAAGCAGCTAGGGCCGATAGCCATCTCTCCTTGGAAACTTTGTTTTCCTCTGCCGTACACTTGTGGATATATGCGTGAGACTGTGAGTGAAGCAGTAAACCTTTATCCTAAGGAAATGGACCCGGTTCCGAATTGTGGATCGATGGGAAAGGTTGGGAAATGCTTGTACCTTTTATAGCAAGCAGAGTATCCGTGTGTGTTGGGTTTCCCCTGGCCAGGTAGCAAAATTCGGTTCGAACTGTCCGCTTCTCGCGGTTAATGAGACTGCTTGACCGCCTGGCTACATTGAGTAACAAGTGAAACTTTGAGATTTATAAACTTGTTCTATGAATTAAATTGTATTGCACCACTTGTATGCTTAGAGAGGATGCTAATCTAGAATGGTTAAATGTACTAGAATATGATGCTAAAACTTGAAAGCAAGGATCTACCTTTAGTTGCTTTTTGGCAAACAAACCCACTAGCCAAAAGCCCTTCATGGTCTAGATGTCGGTGATGTAGTTTTCACCCGACGGGTAAGCCTTGCTGAGTATTAGTATACTCAGCCTTGCTTGTGGCAATGATTTACAGGTACACCTTTGGATGTCGATGCCTTGACTTGGCCTGTCCAGGTTCCACCTGGCTGGCACATCGAATGGGTCCCGTCCTCTGGCGAGGATCGGGAGGAGTAGCCTCGTGGCAGGCTGCAGCACGGAGTTGCTTGTATTGTCTTTAGATGTTTATCTCCCGCTGCAATGAACCTCTAATTTCAGTTGTTTTGAACTTTTAAATTCCGCTGTAATGAAGCTTTTATTTCCGCTGCAAGACTTGTACTCTGATTTAAATTCGAACTCGGTTTGTAATAACTTGTGATATCTATGTGTGTAAATAAATTTGTGGAATGTTGTAATCTCTGGAACTCACCTTCGTGTGGGCGTGCTGTTGTTTCGATCGAGAAAAGTACGTGGTTTAATCGGGTTTAATCCGACGGCGCTCCAGCTTATTCCGGATTAAGTGCCTGACCGTGTGATTAGTGGTCCGAGGTACTTAACTTGGAATAATTTCGGGGTGGACCGCCACAAAAGCGCCCCGAAGAGACGCCCGCGGAGGGCAGCAAGCCAAGGAAGCCCTCGAGGAAGTAAAATCAAGGCAATAGGGGGAAGAAGCATTGAACCCCTCGCGAGAAAGGCAACAACGGCGAACGAAGTCCCCGCAATGGACCTCAGCCACAAGGGGCCTCGAGGCCTTCCATGTGGAGGAGAGTCTTTGATGCCGACGACGTGTTCTTCAACATGGGACGACCCACCGCCGACGGAAATCCTCGCGAACGCCTGCGACATCCAACAGCTAAGTTGCTTATACCCTAGAGAGGCTTCAGCCCCTCGAACCCTTTTGTACATACTTTCGATTGTACAAACTCTTGATTAAGTATTTGGCTTAACTCTCGTAAGTTGTGAACGAATCAAGTGGACTCGAGTCCACTCATACTTGAGTGAGGGTTGGTCCTACCCTCGCTAGGACCATCCCTCCCTCGGGGGCCGCAATGGGGACGAACCCCCAAAAAAAGTCAATACTTTTACGAAATTCTTGTGATATCTCGAGCGTATCGCCAAGTGCTCTTTTGCAACCCTCGAAGGGAAGACACTAGGCGTGAAACGGACAAGGGCAGGGTCGCCTGAGCCGAGTGCTCGCCTACGCCTCGAGGCTACGGCAGCACCTCACTTCCCTCCGCCTAAGTCATTCACGTACGATCGATCCTAGTGGCGACTTCCTTTCGAGGCACATGCATTCGACACGACGTGCATCGCAGAGATGTCGCATGAAAATAAAACTCGGTTAACGATACAAACGATTTTTAACGAAAATAAGTAGGATGTATGAAAACAAACGAACTGTTCTTACATCAGGAAACGCAAGTCTCTAAACTACTATTTATACTCGGGCTCGATGTCTCGAGGCTTTCAGGGTCCGCTTCCACCATCAAGGTCGTCCCAGTCGCCGCCATCTTCGCCCAGGAAAGGACGCTCTTCCGCCGTCGGGCAGTCGTGCGGTCACTTCGCCCAGCCCACGCCACGCCTGAAAAGGCGTGCACACTCCCCCACGAAGTCGCAGTAACTGCCCTAACGGTCATCATGACCCCGCACGAAGAGGTGGAAGGTACATTCAACACACCAACCCTTGAAAGGGCGGCCTTCGTTCTACTGATCAGGGGTTCAAACTCTGGACCTCCGAAGGGTTTCGACAGGGGCCCCAGATCAACCGAGTCAGGGATAATCGACGGTACCCTCGAAGCTCGAGCGCTCGAGGAAGCCAATCGATTATGTTCGAGGCCAGGCAAAGTGCCTAGATCGAGGGACCCCTCGAGGGGGAGCATCGAGCCCTCGACCTCTATCGAATGAGGTCGAGTCCCATCTAGCATACTTTTGCGAAAAGCTTTTACGGGCGTGTCCTATGACCACGAGCCTACCCTCATCGAACGGGGCATGGACGTCCGCTCGAACTACCCGCTATCAGCTCACCCAGGCATCCGTGGCTCGATCCCAATCGTGGGAAGCATGGATCGCCTCCTCCTCCGTCCCTCGAAAGGGACCCCGAGGAACGAATAAAAATTTGGGACATCTCGAGCCAAACGAGGCTCGAGGGCTCCTAGTGCTGTGGACAAATCCACACGACCGTGTTCCTCCCCACATCGGCCACGACTCCCACGTCTACCACCATTACCCCGCGCGGAGCGGAACACGTGGAGAGAACGCTCAAGGCTTCCCCCTCGAAGGGAGGAAGTCATCGTTCTACTGATCAGGGGTTCGAACCTTGGGCCTTCGAAGGGTTTCGACAAGGGCCCAGATCAACCGAGTCAGGGATAATCAACGGTACCCTCGAAGCTCGAACGCTCGAGGAAACCAACCGATTATGTTCGAGGCCGGGCAAAGTGCCTAGATCGAGGGACCCCTCGAGGGGGAGCATCGAGCCCTCGACCTCTATCGAACGAGGTCGAGTCCTGTCTAGCATACTTTCGCGGAAGGCTTTTATGGACGTGTCCTGTGACCACGAGCCTACCCTTATCGAATGGGGCATGGACGTCCACTCGAACCACCCGCTACCAGCTCAACCAGGCATCCGTGGCTCGATCCCACCGAGGGAAGCACGGGTCACCTCCTCCTCAGCACCCTCGAACAGGGAGCGCGAGGCACGAAGAAAGCTCGAAATCCCCCCTACCTCAGGCGCGGTGGACGAACCCACACCTGAGGAAGCAGTAAATGCTCTGCACATCAGGTTGAGACCTTGGGAGAGTGTCAACCACCCTCCCAAGGCCTCGGGGGCTACACCCGCGGGTGCGCTAGCGCGCCCCCACAGATTCTCGGAACTCACAAAGATATGAAGGCCTCGAAAGCCTCGACGAGCACCAACCTTCGCAGGATGAAAACCTCATTCCTGCGAAGGCTCGGGGGCTACTGTCGGGCACCTACAAAAGGGGTACCCCAATCTAGGCCCAAAACTACTTGGCATCAAGGCCCACGACGACATTGACCTGGCTCAACAGCCCAGCAAAGGCCCGCCATCGCTACAAGTCCTCGGCCCCATCCAGCTCGAGGTAAACGATTACCCTCGAGCGGGGGGTTTCCGTCTCGTTCGAGGCTCAGCGGCCTCGAGGACGACCCCTACCCTCGAAGGGGCGTTTTCCGTCTCGTTCGAGGGTCGGCGAGCTCGAGCTTGCCATCCAAGCTCGAGCCGGCCTCGCCGGGAACAGCGCCCGGGACTCTGCAACCCACCAGAGTCGTCACGACGCAGGGCTCACTGCTCCACGCCATCTCCTACCCTCCGGAGAAGACATCGGTCAAATCCAATCACAACAGTGAACTCTGAGCGCCATACTGCGCGCCAGACCTAACCCTGCCAGCAGCACTGTGCCAACCACTCCTTTGACTTTACCCCCCTACGGACGCACAGCCACCCTCGAAGGCAGCCTCGAAGGAGACCATGGAACGCCGTACGCAAGACACCACCCTCGACGCCGTGAACTGTCACGAGAAGGAAGGATGATACGTCAGCCCCTGCCATGTCGTCAGCAGAGTTAGAAGGCGCGATTCCCGCTCACACAGTGCGCGGCATGGACGAACAGTGCACGCAACGACAAACACATGTACTCGCACCCCGCCCCCTTGGTCTATAAAAGGGGAAGGGAAGCCCATGCGAAAGGGAACAAGACACGCAGAGAACACAAGTCTCAAACACACACAGACCATAACCTGGGACCTAGGAGCTCATCTCCTTCTCCCACCTTGCTTGTAAACCCCTACTACAAGCAACACGTAACCAGGTGCATCGCACCCCTGCTGGACGTACGGCCCCGTGGCCGGAACCAGGATAAAACCCTTGTCTCTCACTCTCGCCATCGGGGAAACGAGTGGTTAGCACCGCAATCACTCGTCGGTGCCGGTGCGACCAAATTAGGCACCGACAGCAATAACATCTATAAAATAACTTAAAGTTATATTTTGGGATTTCTCTCAGGAATTTTTGGAGCGGAGTTAAATATTTTTCACATTATTTTAGTTTTTAGTCTCTAAAATAAAAATAATTATAAATAAGTATGCTAAAATAACAACTTAAAAGAAATACCAATTCTTGTTTCAAAAATCTTAGTCACTAATGTGTGTGTTATGATTTTCTATGAATTTTGAGTGGGATTTAAACTTTGTTTAAAATCCTAAAAGTTTAAGCAATTTACAAAAGCTTTTTTTCCAAATAAATGAGTGCAGTATTGATGTATATGGACCTTGATGAAAGCGTACGAGGCATGGTTAAGAACTATTATATGCATTTTGAGAGTATCAGGACTAAGATAAGAACTCAGGATAAATTTAAGGAACTGCTCCCTCCATCTCTTAAAGAATGATGTTTTAGGATTTTTCAGACAAATTAAGAGTAGAAAAGAAAGACGCATGTGTCCCTGGTAAATGCCATTTTAGGAGGTAAATCAGTTTCCTTTTAAGCATGCATGCATAAGATATTCCTAATTTGTTATACATGCATGCCAAAACATCAATCTTTATGAGAAAAATTTTAAACGCTAAAACATCATTCTTTAAGGGATGGAGGGAGTAGGTGAGAGTACGGGACTATATGTATTTTGATAGTATTGGGATCCGAACTCGGAAGGAATAAGTACAAGTACGTGAACTGAGTCTAGCTCAGTTGGCAAGGGTCCTTGTGGTGGAACCTGCCCACCCGGGGTCGAGTCCTCGACTCGGCACGAGTGTCATATTTTCCTGGATTTATTCCAGGATTTAACCGGCATTGTTCTTTCAGTGGTAGACGACGTCCCCGTCGATTGCGAGGCGTATGTGGTGACTTCGTCAGTCTCGAGATCAGCCGGCTCAGTCTCTTGGATGTGCCCATAGGGGTAGGGTTGCGTACATGTATTCATAGGGGTGAGTGTGTGTACGTTTATGTGAGCGTCTTCGATTGTACTGTGATTCTAAAAAAAAAATTACAAGTAGAATTTACTCTTCTTTTTTTTTTTATCCCTAGCCACTTTTGTGTCAATCTAGTTTGTTGATAAGTTCACAGCTCTAGCTAATTTTCTTTTGGAAACTTATCACAAAAAGAAATAATAAAAAACCAAAAGGTGAAAAAAAGGAGTAACGATCTCTAGAAGCAGGCGGGGACTCGATCATCTGAGCTGGACCAACCGGTTAGATGCATTCACACGTCAGCGAGCGAGAGGGCATCCAAGGCTCTCCCCTAGTCCCCTTCTCCCTCACCTGGAGTCCCTGGGTTTGTCTCTTCCTGCCCCCTTCTCTCGCCGTCTCACTTCCACCCACCCCCTCCTTCCTCCCACAGGGTGGCCGCTGCTGTTTCTACGGACGAGAGGAAGAGCGAGCAAGTAAGAACAGCAGCAGCCGGCCACAAAGGAGCTGCTGCCAACCTCTGCACAGCCTGGGTCTCTGATCATTGATTGATTGACACAAGCCCAGCTATTACCTTCCCTTTTTATTTTTTATGCACACATGCATATATAATCTCACCCATCCCAACACTTGCTCCTTGGTTCTTGGCACCTTTCTGTCCCTTTAGATTTCATTGGATTCCATATAGGCAGGGCCTTCTTCAGCCTCCATTCATTATTTGCTCTGCTAGCTCCCTAGAGCTGTATCTTCTCTCTTGGTTTCTTGATTTTTTTTTTATATTGGCCTCTTGAGTCTTGACTTGATCCTCTGCTCTATTTTGGTTCCTGCCCTTCTTGCCCCAGTTCTTCGCCTGAAGTTTCAATCTCGTTGAGTATTTCTTTGAATTCTTGCTGTTCTTGTTGTTGGAAACCATGGATGAGAGGATCCCACCGCCCCCTTTCTTCCATCACTCACCATCCAGTGTCCATTCTTCCCCTCATCGCCACAACAACCCCATGTGGTCTTCTTCGTCTGATAGAGAGAGGTATGTGACTCCTGCTACTGGTTTCTGTGTTCCATGTGACATCTCTGATAAGGTTTGATTTCCTGTGTTCACGCTGATCCTATTCCTGAAACATTTCGAATGCGCGATTTAGTTACTCCCGTGCGAGATTTGCGCGTGCGTGATCTTCACCGTCTTTGCGTGATTTTAGCGCCGATCAATGCGTTCCTGCTGCTATATAGCGATCTGCCAGGTTGGGGATCGCTTGCTAATGGTGATTGGGGTTCGTGTTGTTGACTGTCGGCGGCTGCTAGGAATAAGTCAGCACTGTGTCATCGATTGGACGATAATGGATATCCAGTCCATCCGCACAGTGTTTAATTTTTAAGCTCGATCGTTAATTGTTATTGGTCTGCAGATTGTTGTGCAGACCAGCACTGTTGCTTTGCGATCACTCTGTTTTCAAAACATCGAGTGGCTACTTCAGTTTCTTTTGTATCCTGCAAAGTTTCTGTGACAGCTATAATTGGTCAGACTAGTTCTAAAAAAAAAAAGATGGTCAGACTAATGAAATTGTTTGATTGGCAGATACCTTGCTGAGTTACTTGCTGAGAGGCAGAAGTTAGCGCCGTTCGTGCAAGTTCTTCCATTTTGTACGAGGCTTCTAAACCAAGGTTTATTTATTGAGCTCTTTTACAATGATTGGCAAGTACCATGGTACTACCAGAATATAGAATCCAACGGTGAGAAATATGTCTAGTACCTGAAAGTACCCATCCAAAAGTACAAAAAAAATACCAAAATTATGGGACCAAGTACCAGAAAATAGGCCCAACTAATTATTTATTTATTTTTAAAAAATTTCTAGTTAAAAGTACCGGTAAGTACCAGGAAAAGTACTTAAAGTACCTGCAAGTACCTAGTAGTACCAGCTGGTACTTGCCAACCATTGTAAAAGAGCTCTTATTTGCCTTTTAGGCTTTGGTTCTTCTAATGCTATTTATTTATGCAGCTCTTAATAGGTTTGAATACTAGCTGCTATAGGAATCGCATCACGATTTAGCCTATTGCTATTTTTGGTTATTTATTCTGCTCGAATAATGTGCTGCATTTTCTGCATGACAATGTCCATCCTTTTAAACAAGTTGCTTCTAAAGTTTTTATTAGTTTGTGTTTACGCCGATTTTAACTCGCACCATGGTATACTGTATACATCGTGCTTGTCCTTCAAATTTTTGGTTCAATTTACTTACAATTTATGTAAATTTACGGTTATGTTGCCAGGAATGCTTTGTCTCAAATCAAAGAGTCAATTTAAGTGAAAATCGCAAACTTTTGATCGTACGATTTTTCAATCATATCATTTAACTGGCTCACTTATTCTTAATTTCTGAAACGAACATCATTGTCAATTAAACGACTTTATGTAATCCATTTTACTGTTAAGTGTGGTGATCTTTTTATTCCAGCAGTTATTTGATTTTTATTCTGTATTCTGGCCTCTTAGTGTAGTTTCAGTTTGATGCTTTAGACTTTCAGACATCCTTCCTGAATGCTATCTCCCAGATATAAAGTGGAATAAATATTTTTTTGAACCGAAAAATGGAATAAATATTACTAACACCAACTATTATACAGCACTGTTGCAGATGAGATGTGCTCAATCTCATACAAGCTTGTTTCCTTCAATGCAGAAATTTTGCGGGCATCTGCCTTGCCATCTAACCAAAATTTTGTTGAGCCTGAGAGAAATGATCATGTTAGCCCCTTAAGAGTAGCTGGCCAATCTATGAATGGTCAAGCCATGGATCTAGATGGATGGTCGGGAATGCAAACAAAGGTTGTGCACATTTATAAAATCATTTATTTATTACTTTTCTACGTGTCCTAACTGCTTTTATCGCCATTTCATATTAGTATGCACACAAATGGTTCTCAGAGAGTTCTTAGCATACCAGTTATCAACTATTTTGTATTCCTAATTGCTTAAATTGAAATGCCTTTATTTTTTCAGCATTTAGGAGTACTCCTATCCCCATCCATGGTATGGAATGAGGCTCCAGGGGTTGTTGGCATCCCTGTTGTGAAAAAGGTTGTCAGGATCGATATTCCAGTTGACAAGTATCCCAATGTATGTACAATTACTATTAGCTATATCATTTATCTTTTAAAAAAGTTTAATTTTTATTTTTATATGCCATACCAAATCCAAATTATTCATAACCTTTTGTAATGATTAGTACAACTTTGTTGGCCGTTTGTTGGGGCCACGAGGAAACTCGCTGAAAAGAGTTGAAGCTACAACCCAATGTAGAGTATATATTCGTGGACGGGGTTCAGTGAAAGATTCTATTAAGGTAATTAAACAAAAATTAGAATCAGCATCTTATAGTTGCCTGTTACTTACTAAAAGGATTGGAACCTTCTAGGGCCACATATATTTCGCTGAAATATTTATCAAATTAGCTAAACAATTGCATTAGTTGTATCATATAGGAGTATACAATAAAGGATGGTTTTAATTGACATGAACCAGCCTATATTTCACATATGGCGTCATTTATGTTTTCCCAATTAAATTATTTAACAATTAGACCCTGCATGATGCTAACTACTTTTGATATTTTCTAGTGCCATATGTTGCATTCAAGGACTTGTCTACATGCATAATTTTGAACTTAGCACTATGTTAGCAAGGCAAAAGTGCCCATTGCCCGAAACATATAAAAAAACTTTTAGGATTTTTCTGTCCAGATTACTGAATTTAATGCGCTAGGGGATCTGAAATGTGTTCTCTTTGATTTATCCATTTTTATTATCATGTTGTTTCCTGGATTCTGGTGTTGATTTAATTTTAAAGTAGAGATATCAACTTTACGGCAATATTTTTGCATCTTTGAAAGCTTTATCTACTTTTCGTTGCACATATTCATATTTGCTATGGCTAATCTTGCAAACTTAAATGCTATCCTGCTTTTGTTTTGTCAAATTTCAATTTTGAATCAGACTTGCAGTCTTGTGTTGAAACCTTTTTCCTAATTAAAACTCGCGAATCAGGAATCTTTTGCTATGGAACTGTTATTGCTCTTGTGTAGTTGTATTTGCCAATTTTTGTCTTTTCCTGACCGCACAACAATGGACAGTTTCTGAAAAATAAAATCTGATCTTAAATAGGAAGACAAGCTGAGAGATAAGCCTGGTTATGAGCACTTAAATGACCCACTGCATGTGCTCGTGGAAGCTGAGTTCCCAGCTGATATTGTCGATGCCCGACTAAACCAAGCTGTGGCTATATTGGAGGATCTTCTCAAACCAGTTGTATGTACTCTTAATTTCTGTTTGCCCGTATTTGCTTCCAATATTTATCTTGCTTCTCCACTGGTATTACCTGTCTCATTAACTGTTGTTATGATCAGGATGAGTCCATGGACTACTACAAGAAGCAACAGTTGAGGGAATTGGCCATACTTAATGGCACTCTAAGGGAAGAAAGCCCAAGCTCCCACCTTAGTCCTAGCGTATCCCCATTCAATTCTACTGGGATGAAGCGTGCGAAGACAGGGAGGTGATCTTAGTCTGAAAATGCAGTGCTTGAGGTTATCATTTATATATATTACATTGCGAATATGATCCACTGTCGGAGATGATTTCTGGGATCAGTACGGCTGGCCTCAGGTGGCCAGGCCTGTCATGGCATGCGTTTTACACTGGACATCCATGGAATGGACAATAGATGTGCAAAATTTTGCCTACTCGAGGGTTTGGCGCTTGGTCTTATCATTCTTTGTCTATCTGATTTTGAAATATCAACATTATTGGTTGGGTACTTCTAGGTCTTGGGATTGTATTGTTGGCAATAATCAGGGTTTTGAATGTACAAGAAGTAGTTCTGAATTGTAAAAAATGGTTGACGTTCTTGCGGACAATTGTTGTCTCAGTATATTGCACTATCGTTCCCTCCTTACCAGAGATTTATTCCAACAATTCCGTCGTAGTTTCTTGTGGCTACTTGTACAATGGTCGACACAGTTCAGAGAACATAAACCCTTTTTTAATCCATAAAGGGTCTTGAATTATTGTCTAAAAAAATTCTTGTGAAATTGTTGAGCTCCAAGGTAACAATTTTTTTTCATTTAATGTTTCTGCTTTTGAAAGAGGGTGGTATGAAGGTAAAAGTTGAGAATTTTTACTCTTTATACATTATGAAGGACATAACATTTTGTTTCACAGAGAATTATATGGCAATATGACATGTATTTCTGCCAAAAAAAATTACTGTGGCAAGATGATCCTCTAAATCTCAATTCTGTCAAATATATCACAGTTCATGGTCGCCCCCAATACAGTGCATTGGTGATGCAAAATGGCAGTATGGCACCAACTAAATAGGTCCTAAATCCCAACTAAATACCAGGATGTTACATAAGTCCTAAATCCCAATTATTGGTGATGCCCAATACAGCTTGCGTCCAGTAATGTTACTAATACCTATCCTAGTATTTGCTTATTCAACTGGATGCAGGCTGACACCATGTTTACGATATCAGATTAGACAAAAAGATCAAATAAAACAAAGCGCGCTCATCTTCCAATGGAGGTCGCTGCCTTGCCTTGCCTTGCAATAAACCTGTCTCTTTGCGTGGTAATCATGGTCGCTATTGTGGTTATGCTGCGAGGTCGCCCATCATTTCATAGTACATGCCTTTATTGGCATGTCCCATGAATTCCCAAAGTGGCTGCTGTGTGCGGTCATCATGGTACGTGCTCTACGAATCCATGAACAGATCGTCGCGAGGTCATCATGGGTGCCATTGCATCACGACCATGTTTGGTTAGATCTGGAAGGAACGATGCTCTCAATCATTCTGCCTCTGTACATCATTCTTGTAGTGCTTCAGCTTTGCCAAGCACGATATGCATCCGTCGGTGTTCTTATCGGTCAGGCATATACTGCCCCACTTAGATGTTTTCCGTATGTGAGAATTGAGTATGTATCACACTATCACGCATGAGATGCGCTGTTTTTCTGTAAAATTTCTATGTCCCACTGAGGACCAATGGTGGTCACCCTGGGATGATGAGTGATTGACAACCGTTGTGTGTTGATGCTTGTCTTGGTTTGTGAAGTGCAGGTGCAGAGTGCGACATGGTGGTCGACGGTGCGAGGTGAAGGCCAAGTGAAAAGTTCGAGGATGAACGCGAGTAGACTTGGGCCGACGAACCCGAAGAGACCGGGCGGAGTCATGGGCGACTCGCATGGTGCATGGACTAGCAAGGAAGCATGGGAGATGGATGAAGACGGCGTCGGTCAAGTCGGGCGAGAAAGGCGATGGCAAGTCGAGTAGGCGCCCTGTGCGGCGGGAGCGTGAAAGATTTGAAGGCGTCAAGGCTCGGCGGAGGTCGGACACGCGTCGACATCGGCGAGGTCGCGTGACGGCAACGCAGAGATGGTCGGTTTGGGTGGTTTGGGCCTCAAAACCACCAGGCAGGTGGGTTTCTCGGTTTGGGCCTCAAAACCGGGGGCGGACTCGGTGCGGCCGGGCGTCCGGGATGGAGGGCACGTGGCGCCATCGCGAAGCTTGCGTCGAGGCGAAGCAAAGTCGTGAGGGCGGCGTGTCCGTCCGATGCTCCTACAAAAATATGGACATTTTCGCCCCTGCATGGGTAGTTATCCTAAAATAATATCTAGGGGTAGTATAGTCTTTAGGTAGGGTATTCATATAGGCCAAGGTGGGCAGCCAAAAGACTTAGTTCTGTTGTTTTGTATCTGCCGCCCCTTTCGTTTACTGGTTTTCCCCTGTGTTCTTCTTCTCTTTCGTTTTTTGTTTTGACTGGTGCTTAGGCTAGGATCGTGCTAAATGTGAAATCAAGAGAGGGAGGAAGAGGGTGGCTTCTTAGCCGTGTACCAGGATGTTAATCTGCCATACTAATCCATGTCCTCGTTGAGTTGTCTAAATTCGAGCTCCTGGTTCTCTTCCGTTTCTCATTTTTCGGATGATTTTTCTGAGTGATTTCGTTCGTCAAATTTAAGAGCTCTTTGGGACAGATTTTTGTTGAGGAATTTCTTGCTAGAGTACCTGTGAATCTTTCTCGAATATTTGCCTAGCTAATTCCCCACTCAAGTCTCGTGATTTTGGAGATTTCTGTCAACTGGTATTTTTGCTAGGGTTTCAGTTTTTTTCCAAAATTTGTCATGGTCACTTGATCTTTTTCAAATCCGTTTAGTAGATCTACTGTGACTTGTTGGTACGCATCTATGGCTGGATTTTGGGTTCAAACCGTCGTGTTTTGAGCGAGTATTGTTAGATCAAGGTTAGGAGGGAGTTCTTGCGTTCCTCTCTATTCTTGCGTTTTCCTTTTTGTTCGTGTGCAGGCATTGAAGGGGACGACCGGACGAGCGGGGTCGAGCAGCAGAGCACCGAGCTGCACACGTGCTTGGTTCCCTGCTCAGGGCTACGCGCACCGTGGCCCAGCGGTACGAGCGCACGGCCTCTCGCGCGGCAGGCAGCTGGCCCAATCGGCGGCCATCCCTTGCGTGAGGACCAGCAGGCCGGCGAGCGCACAGGCGTGCTGGTAAGCTTGCGACCCTGTGTAGCACACGCAGCAGCAAGCAGCCCAAGCACACTCCACGCACGAGCAGCTCAGGTCAAACGGTAGGTGCAGGTGAGCACAAATCTCTAACTTTTTACCGTGAGATTGCTTGCAAGTGTCACTTTCATGCTAGAAGAGCTAATCATTACCTAATCATTGCACATGCTAGAATATTATTTGTTTGCAAGTATGAACGCTGTTTGATTTGGTTAATTCAATTATGAATCAATGAGATTGATTATCTTTGCATGTTTGAGTCTAGCTTTGTTCTTTCAATTGCTTCCGCATTAATCCGAGTTACTTGCACTGCTGTAAATTCTATCTAGTCGTTCCTAGGGTGAGCTAGTCACAAGTTGACTTGTGTCACCTTGGCGATTAGAAGAGAGGTTCTTCGGGTGGCAATCGGGATATAGGCTGAGTTCTCATTGGAGAATTTTTATCGGCTCCCAGTCACCCCCCTCTGGTCGCCAGTTCGGTCCAACACCCACCTTTGTATGAACTTTGAAAATACTTAGATCGACTGTCACGGTATCTATATTTCCATATTTGGTTTGGTCGTCCTCAATCTGTACAAATATTTATTTCAATTGCTTCGTTTGGATCACAAACACTTTCTATGATTCTATTCTGCTTGAGTCTCGAAGCACATATCAACAGCAGCAGAACAGTACACTCTCCAATGGAGCTTCTATTCTTAATCAGCAAGCTACATGACTTGTCTCATAAGGAACTGACTACAGAATTGAGTTTATCATGACGAATCTTTTTTACACAAAAGTGGGAGAGATTTGACAGAAAACTTTTAATAAACTCCCACTTCACTTGACCTGGAATTACGTTGAATAATAATCATTGAATCTTGTTGAACAAGAATGCATAAAGATCAAATGACACTTTGCAATAGCTAGGACGGGAGCGAGTGACATACTGGAGTAAGCTACAGAGTGTAGACTCAGACGACCAAATCAGGTCGACAGTTACACATTTATAAAATGCCCATGGGCATGCTAAAAACAATGAGGACCTGAAATAACAATCTAGAATAGTGTTTAGTATGTAATGGTCAACACTGCGATCACATTCTATTGATTCCTACCACATGCTGAGCAAACCAGGCATTCGCTACAAGTAGTGTAAAATATATGTTATGTACAGCATTTCTCACGAGGTACAGAATCCTGTAGACGTCACTCATAAGAGAAAGTGTGTATCAGTGAGGTTTCTGTGCTTACAGCAATATGTTCTGACTTCTGAGCATCTAAAGTATCAGCAGATCCTGGCGCCTATTATATTAACCTCGCCTCCATTTATCAATCTCCTTTGAAGTAAATTTGATTAGTTTCTTTGTGTTCTCAATCAGCTCATCAACCAGGATGTTGATCTGATCTCTGAAAAATAATGTTACATGAACATGACCCTGTTAAGTAATTCTGCTTGTAATAACAAAAAGATATCTGGACCACAATAACTGAATCTCCGTTGAAGTAAAACGCAATGGGATTACAAAACAAGCAATTGACCTGGGTGGTTGGTGCTGTTTAACCCTCCCAGTCCCCTACCATGGTTTGAGTCCGATTCCCACCTATATCCCTCTTATTTTAGTAAATGTCCCCCAAATCACTTTAGACAGCTTATACGCAACTCTTACTCACAGTCACAGCCTCTATGCAAGTCTGATTCAATCAGGAAGAACTCTGGTACAGAGTACACACTGATCAATCTTCATATAGTATCTATGACTTCTTATGATTGAATGTCTACTATGGAACATTTGAAGAATCTATAGACCAGTTTGGTCCAGTAGTTAGAAGCAAGACAAGCAAATCAGAGCCAAAAGCCCAAAAGGAGCTTATTTTTGGGCTGAACACCTTACAGCATCTTTCAAGTTTCAACCCAAAGAACCTGGCAGTGACTTCTGAGTTTTATTAAGTCTGCTAGAGCACAAAAGGTGCAGTTGTACAAATTGCTTGTCGGGTTCGTATATGTTACTGTTTTGGGTGTAGAATTTAAATAGGCATCTTTTCAGGAGATATGGATAATTCTGAGAGAGGCCTATGTAAAGTAAATAGGCATCATCTATGCTGGTGGTGCCCTAATGAGCTAATGGCTATCATAGAAGAAATAAAAACTAATAGAAATTCTGGATTATTACAGAAATTTTTATGTAATCAGCAGAAGAGCGTATAGTTTTCAAGAATATAAATATAGGCATTGCAAAAGGAATATCTAAAGAACGAGAAACGTGCACGGTAAAATCCTCCCACGTTGCGCCACGTCGTCTGAAAGCCTCAGCCGCCGGATCAGCTGAGCCGACGTACAAGATCGGGTGTTACCTGGTTATTTTGCAAAAAAAGTCCTCTCACTTAGTCGAAATACAACCCGCCGTCCTCAGTCCCTCTGCCTCCCAGCGCCGCTTGCAATCCTGCCTTGCTGCCTTGCCCGGCACCGCACCCCCACAGAGGCAGCGCCGGAGGAAAAGTGCTCGAGGCAGCGCGTGGGAGCTCGACCTTGGCTCCTGGCGAGCCCTACGGCCACGGAGGGGCGAAGCTCCCCTGCGGCGGCGGTGTGGGCGAAGCTCCCCTGCGGCGGCGGCGGCGGCTGTGACGCCAGCCTGAACCCGGAGTCCACTGCGGCGACGGCGGCGCGAGCGTGGTGCAACACTGGGACGGCGGCGCCGCGGCGGTCCACCTCACCTCGCTGTCACCGCCAAAAACAAATCCACAGCGACGGCATCCTCGATCTGTAATCTACGGTCGCCACATTCAAGCCTACTCTTGCCTCGGTGCTCTCCCCTGAATCCCTGATCGTGGTATAGCAGTGTCTCCGCTGGGACATGCCACCAGCAAACGGCCAGATGCCATGACCGCAGCATTGGTTACGCCCAGTTTCAGGTCTATAATACAACATAAACAACAAGACAGGCAAGCAGCAGCACCATCAATCCTTTCGCTCCCCACAAGTCCACAACATGTTGGTTTTAAGCTTCATTTTAAGCACTATGCAGCAGGCTGGTTCAAGGATGCACACTGATTTTAGCTCAATTTCACAAGTTGGCCGATAATCAGATATTCAGATTTAGCCTATACTCTTGCACACCATGTGTTTGTGATATTGACTAGGCAGGGTTGATTTCAGGAACTCGTTCCCAATGCTAACTACAGAACTCAATTTCACATGGTTCCAGTTAGTGTGGACTCCAAAACTATTCTAACTTAGCTGTTATTCTGTTAACTTCGATGGTGCAATACAATTAACAAGGTACAGATTATTAATATTAGAGATAATATTTTTTTTCATACTTTCATATGTTGTAAGCCATTATTATAAATTAAGAATTAATTTTGATGATTCATCAAGGCATGAATTGCCTCATTGAAATTATTACTATGAATCTGGTTTACCTTGTCACCATATTTATTCCGTTTGTGATATCAGAACATATCTTTTTTCTTACCTTATACCCTCTGAAATGATTTATTTTATACCAATGCATTCATTTAGTTGGAGATATAGGTTCCTTTCAGTACTTCATTTGTTAGATCAAGTCTGTAACCTTACTATTGGATGATCTTTTATGTTTCCACTCTTTTCATTTTTCCAGCATTTGATACTCCTGCTCTGTTCCTAGATCATATTCTCATTGTTGTGGGATCTAGACATACATATTAGGAGGGGCTTGTTTAGTTATCTTAAACCTCTAGCTCATCCTTATAGGCTTCAATTTTATAATTTTGTAGGGGGGCTTCGACCCAGTGCTAAAATCGCCACTGGTTGTGCTTATCTACTTTTGTTCTATGCTTGCACGATGCAGCACATTTCCATTGGTCAATCTGTCATTGACTCTTCCTATGCCAATTTTTGTTTACAAAATATAAAGAACCATGCATTAGTTATGCTTCTCCCACTCATCACACATCAGCATTACATTTTGCAAGTAAAAATAGGCATTCTTAAATAATTCAATATAATATTTGAGATGGATGACCACTTCCACACCTTTATTTCAATTTTCCCTGCTGCCACTAATAACCAGCCCTTGAACATATGTTGCTGCCTGCATTGAATAGCATCCCTCCATTACTTTAGTTTTATTGACACCACCGATAACCCTCGGAGAAAGGACATTTGGTTATGCCTAATTAAGATTCAACTTTTCTATGTATATTGCCAACACTATAATTAAACCTTTGTATACAAAATTAAAAGCCACTCCAATATTCTTAGACTTGAGAATAGTTTACTCCCAAGTTGAGAGCAACCATGACTGTTGACCTCTTTCAAAACATCAAGTAAATTATCAGCTGTAGATCAAAATAGGATATACATTGCCTTAAAATCAACTAGAGAAACAGACTACCCAACTCAGGTCAGGCGCGGCAACGACCGCGCCAAAGTTTCTAGTGAGATAGTATCATCTTGCAACAGGTATGTGGTAAGGATTTACATCTTACTCTGACGGAAGGCCCTTATGTTTATTATTATTTGATCTGCCAATGTTTGAATATTTCCCATTTTCATCGTACGCGGCTCCTATTCCAAACCCGTAACCAAATCCAATCCCTATGCCACAGCCTGTGCCAACTCCAAATCCCAAGCTTAATCCATGGAACCCAGGCCCAACTCCTGCACCTGTTGGGTCACATTGGTAGCACAGTGAATAGGAGTCAATTGAAAATTCAAAGTTTAAAATAATCATTGGTTCATGAAGTAACCAATAAACATTGTAATGCACCCACGATTGTCAAGAAATGGCAACACTACATATAAGAAATGAAAATCAGGTGGGGATGCTCCCCCCCCCCCCCCCCCGCCTCTTGACCCTAAAAAAACATGTAACTGATGCCTGGATCGAAACGTGAGTGAAGATAAAGCCTGTTCACATTACTGACTGAGCTGAGAAAATCCAGCAGCCTTATCAAGAATCCATGTATCACCCTTTTATTTTTCATCATCTTTTATAGAAGAAACACCAACCAACAATCATTGAAATTACCATATCCCTTGGCATTGGCAACATTTGTATATTTCAATAATGTACTACAGTCGCGACCACATTCAGTTCAGAAAATAACGAGCCACGCCCCATTCCAGCCCTCGCCAGTCAGGGTTGGTCTGGTCATCACTCATCAATCGATCAGCTAAGCCACAATGAATGGAATGCCATACTGGCATGAGTTCCAGATGGAGCCATTCCATATCACCAACAGCTACAGGTAGACAAATTATTGACGATTCCATAGCGGCAAGAGCGGGTCTAGGGTTTAAAGGGAGGGATACTACCGCCAATGAGCCCGATGCCGACACCGACGCCGCAGCCGGCGCCGGCTCCGAAGGAGGGGCCCAGCTTCCCCAGCACCCTCGACCTTGCCGGCGGGAGGCGCCACCGCTGCCCCCTCCACCTGCCGCCGCCCATGCCTCGCGCACGACTCCGAAGATGCTTTCTCGAAGCACACACGCTTCGTGACTCGCTGACGACAGTGGAACCAGCGCGGGCAGCGCTATGAACGCTTGATCCTGCGCAGAGATTCGCGCTGATTCCTTCTGTTGTGTTAAAGGGAACCCGTGCGCGCGCGGCAGGGCCCAGAGACGATCCGAGCTGGGTTCTTCTTGGGCTTTAAAGTAGTTCCGGTACGGTTCAAGATGGGCCGGCCTACTGGTCTTCGTTTGCTACTAGTGTAAGTGTGTAACACCTTGTTTATTTTTTGCTTGAGGAAATATATATTTCTCAACTATGTATTGAACTTCTAATGTCCTAGAAAACTAGAGCAAAAAAATAAATCTTAGACACATTGGCATTTTGTAGCACATGGACAATTGTACCTCGCATTCCATCCGTATGGTCACATGTGTAGTCACACGTTGCACATTTAACGTTTTCATGCGCTTGAAATGCTATGTGAAGTACCGTGCTGTTCTAGTTCTACTGTTTCACCAGCAGAGCCCAAATCGTCTTGATTAATGGTACTGTAACCTCCATGGCTCCATCACTTCAATCATGCCCAGAAGAAAATGCCTTCTCCAAATATTCTGCAGACCATTTTTCTTCTGTCCAACTCATGGCAGCTGCTTATCCTGAGATATCCGAAACTTGAGAGCAGGGGATTGCACCCTGGTACAGTATTGGTCAGCGGCGTGGGCCCTATCTCATCCTTTGCCAGGTCAGCATCATCCCTAGCCGACCATGTGGGGGATCTCAACCAACAATGCTCGGCTCTTAAATGGCGCCAAATAGTTCAGTTTGAAGAAAAAAAACGAAACGAGGAAATCAAGAATGTGGCCCATTTTTGCCGAATTCTGTGATTAGGACTTGTATGTATGAATATTGGGAGGTGCCTAAAAATTCCGGCCATTCAATTTTGTCATAGGTGAGGGCTATGTATGAGAAGCATTGAATATAACATGCTTTGAAATTTCTCCTCATGAGGCAAGGTGTTTGTCAGCGCAAGGCTAGTATTTCTTTTTCCAAGTTGCACAACCATTTTGTGGTGACATATTTACCTTAGTCATTCATAAGAAAAAGTACGCATTGTTAATTCTGAGCTTTTAGAAAGGGAAACATATTTTCATACTTTATTATTTTCTAAAGTGCTGTGATATGTCAGGCATACAGTCCATCTGAACGCCTTTTATTTTTCCATCTGAAATCTTTTGGGTTTGCAGGCATACTGTCCGGAAGACCAGTTCCACCGTTTCAAACTTTCAACAACTACTGTCTACTGCAATAAACTTTTTTTTGTCTCACTTGACTAATTCAAAATTTTCACATATATTCTTAATAATCCAAAACGAATGGGACTAAGTATACATAACCCTCTCACCTATTGGCAGTGGACTATTAAACCCCAAACTATAAAATCGGGTATTCCATACCCCCCAAACTTTCTAAAACCGGACAAATAACCCGTCAAGCAGTTTTAGATGGTGGTTTTGTCTTTTTTTTCCTTTTTATTTATATTTGGTTGAATCTTTGAAAAATAATAGTAAATCATGGAAAAATCATAAAATGAAAAATCATTTTTTTTTGGACTCCACGTGAGTAGATATACAAAGTGAACCTATAATATGGTATACTACAGCACAAAGTTTTTGTTGTGTATTTTGATCTATTCTTTTCTATAATTAAATGGCATAATTAATAACAACAGTTCCTATGATTAGGGGTGGCAATGGGTTGGGTTTAGGGCGGATATCTGCGGATTTGGGTTTTTGGGTTTTGGGTTCTATTTTGTGCCCACGGATTTGTGGGTTCGGCAAAATACTATGGGTTTCGGGCAGATTCTAAATTTGACCCGTGGAGCTCCATCGGAGCCCCGAAAAATTCGGCCCACTAAAAGCCTATTTAATTCCCTAAGTTGTCTACCTAGATTTGATAAAAAAAAAACAATCAAGTAGTTATATGTCGTGTCTAAGTATGTCATGCTCCCTGTTTGTATGAATGTTATGAAATCTGGATACTTTCCTTGATGTATTGTTATATGCTAAATTGCTATTTTGTTGTTGCTGGCCTTTCTGAATGCTAGTTTTATTATGATATTCTTGGGTTTCGGTTAATCCATGGGTTTGGGTTTGGGTTTAGAATTTCACCCGAATAGGAGTTTGGGTCGGATTCGGATTTTAGGTTCGGGTTTTGGGTTTGGGCGCACAGACACTATACCCGATCCGAACCGACCCATTGCCACCCCTACCTATGATCCAATTCGAGTGGAATTTTAATGATGGCATAATTATTACCCACTTTCCCAACTTACTATTTTTCAGTCATGAAAATTGGCATCCAAGTAAATTCATTCTCTTAGCTGGTGCTTAATCATGTGTCTGAGAACGAATTTACAATTGCTAATATTGTTACAAGCATGTAGAGCCAAATTTCTAGTTAACCAGTGCTTAGGAGTTAGGAGGACGATTCAATCACTCGTCCTTGCTCACTGCATGGCAAAATTTGCTGCGCAGGTCGATATATACTGATTACTAAACTACATAGATTTGTCCCCTTGTGATATCATATAAAGGACAAGGTAGTGTGGTATAAAGATACAAATAGACATGTCATCGTCATAATAAGATACAACATTAGGTAGGACTAACATATAATTATGTTAGGATGGCAACGTGTAAAGATGGTGACTGGGCCCTTATTAGAGGAGAAATTATAGTTCGTTCGTCCCTTTCGAGAGTCACACTCCACTCGTCAAAACATACAAGACGGCGAGTAAGATCGTGCCAATTTGTTTGGTGCATGAACGAAGGCATAAGGTAACGTGGTCATAAACATAGAGTCAAAATGTTCCTGCAGTTGCCTTTGGTCGCAAAAAGGTTGCTGGTTTGGAGAACAAAACTGACTAATAAACACAAAACACAACTTTGTTTTGTTATTTTTCAAATGACATATGCACATTTGCTGCAATTTTTTTTCCTAAACTGATAGGAATAATGTTGATCGTCAACAATAGAGTATATATGCACTTGATTTGAACGGAGTAGTCTAAGCAATTTAGTCGTGCTTTGTTCACCTTCGCCGAAGCAACGTTACTATGCGATCTGCCTGCGTGACCGCAAATGCAGATGCTGTGCACTTGGACTTGTCAAACCGTCCGTCGTTATCTCGCAAATAAAGACAGAAACCAGCTAGTGATCTGATCATCATCCTAATCAAGTGAGCAGTGCCGCCCAGCTCGGAACGGATCAAAGGGTAGGCTTGCTCATTCAAGTCACGCCGAACGCGCCGCGCCGGTGGCCAGACACCGAGAAAAGCGTGGACGGCAGCGCGTGGCGCCATGACCATCCTTTGGGTTGCCGTGGCGTCAGCTCCTCGCGAGATGTCCTCTAGTGAAGAAGACGTGAACGCCCACCGGCCACCGTCACGTTCGCCGCGCTCGCTCTCATGGGTTCGTTCACCCGGCGACCAGCGTCCCAGGCAGACACCGATCGTGGCCGGCGCAGAACGTACGTGCTACTGCTACTGTACGTGCTGGTACAGGGATTTCGCGATGATTTCACGTGGACCGGCACGATTCCCGCACAGGATTACCGCGCCAAGACGCCGACGCTTAAAAAATGGTTACCGCGCTCGAGTCGACAAGGACGATCCCACCGGCGGCGATGGCGATGGGCACGCGTCCTCGCGGCCGGTGGTGGACGGCGAGCCGAGTTGCCGACGTCGGGTGAGTCGTGGGGAAGGGTGAAAAGAAAGAAAGAAAGAAAGAAAGAAAGAAAGAAAAAAATCTTTGTCCACAATCCACACAAAGACAAAGACTTGATTCGTTGGATTCCCCCGGGGCCCCCGTGGCCGCGGCCAGGAAAAATGGAGCGCCGCGATAATTCCGGCCGGGACGTGGGTGCCTCACGCTGCGCGGCTGGCTGCCGCGGCCGGACATCCGCACATGCGCCGGTGGTGGCGCCCACCCGGCCCGTCATCGGAGCCGAGCGGCCCTGCTGCGGCTCGCTGTCATGACCCATGAAGGCCATGAGTGATCGCGCTGAATCTGCACGAAAGGGGGAGCTATCGCCGGGGAATTCCGATTTTTCGTGGTGCCGAGAGCCTTTTCCGCCGCTCGTGGTGGTTTCTTGCTCCAAAGCCAGACAACAGGGGTTTGATTGGTCGACTTGGAGGGGATCGATTTTGCAAGGAATTAAATTGATGTAGTCCAGTAATATCGAAATAACCTAAAAATTGCAAACAATTTTTAAACACTTTGATTATGCAAACATTATGTGAATGCTATGGGTTAGACTCATTTGTTACCATGTCTACTGATTTGTGGTTGTTAGATTCGTATATGCTCGAAATATTTTTTTTTTAAAAAAAATGCTAATTGAAGGACGAATGTTTTGTAGCTAAAAGATAGATTCACAGGCACCATATCTGAAAATTTGAGCCCATAGTTCCAATTCTAAGATTCAATCATTTCAATTCAAAGTGCTAATCTAAAATAGAAATGTTATGTGTGTTTTCAAGTGGAAGTCTCCTAGCATTTGAGATAATTCTAAAGAAGTAGTGGCATCAAGTCTATTTCATATAATCGAGTTCATATGCGGCGCATCAAGTCTATTTCTCAAAGAGATAACCAGATGTGACTTCGCGAGAAAACATTTTAATTTTAGATATTTTCCAATACATTTTTTGTTCAGTCATGTTTTGCCCTTAATTCTAACAATAATAGAAAAAAATCACAATGAATGAAAGCCAAATGCTCAAAACAGAAAGAGCAAAACATCACGAGCGTCACTACAAAGCGTCACTACAAAATGCTCTCTCTTTCTTTGTTCTTTATGCAACTAACTAACTGCCACGCATATACGGTGGCGCTGCAGCTGCGATTGACGAAGCATAGATAAAACATATAGGAAAATTCCGCCCCAAAGAACCGGACAGGGAAAAACCTCAGCCAAATAAAGCCTTGGACCCTCTTTTCCCATTAAATTCCAATTTTCCAACGGTTCGCTAGCCAGCCACCCGCCAGCCCCCTCACCACCTATGGCACACGGGCCCCAGCTTCGTCTGTCCCCACCGCCCGGTCAAAGCCGCAGCGCTCTCCAGCTGGCAACATCCACCCGCCACACCAGTTCCAGCACATCCAGCCGACAGGTGGGCCCATACCCTACTCGGGCCCACCTGGCCAGTCGGTAGCGAAAAATATCATCGCGAGGTCACCCGTGCCGTGTACTCATACCTTTTTACTAGAGCGTTCGTTCCCTTTGTGGGGGGCGTACAAAAGGCGTCTTCCATCTCGCCGGGCCGCCGCGCTGCTTCGCTGTCTTTCGGCAACGCCCGTCACCACATCTGAATCTCACCCACCCACCCCCCCCCGCGCCCCGCGTCTCCCTCATCCTCCGCCATGGCGCCGGTGATGGGGCTGAAGCGGCCGGCGGCGGGGGCGGCGGTGGCAGCGCAGACCGTCACGCTGCCCGCGTCGGCGGTGCGGGACGCGGTGCGCGCAGCCGTGCGGGAGGCCGAGGCCACGGCGCAGGCCCCGGCCGCCAGGGTCCCGGCGGCCGCAGCGGTGCCGGCGGAGATCGCCAGGGACGGGGTGCTGTGCCTCGAGGAGGTCGACGGGAGGCGGTGGAGCTACGTCGTCGACGCCGCCGGCGCCTCCGTCAAGGCCAACGGGAGGGCGTCCGTCGGGGGCCCCGCCTTCAAGGCCGTCCCGCTACAGTCCCCGCTGCCGCCCGTTGAGGTGAGGCTGCCTTCTGCTACCGCCGTGGATCGCTGGGATTTGGGGCATTAGTGCCAATGGAGGTCTTGGATTTGGCTCATGTGGCCGATTTGCTGTGCCTCTGATGGGTGACGGTTTGGTTCAACGAGTGGGGTAGGAAAGCTGCGACTTTTTTTGGGTGGTCTGGTGGCGATGTGTTAGTTTTTGGGTGATGGGATCCTTGCTCGTGGCGGATTTGAGGATGGGCGAATTCACAGTTGGATTTGTTGAGGTAGGTACGATAATGCGTGAAATTATGGTTCAAGTGGAGTTTGGCGCATGTTAGTTGCACTTGTGTCTGGTTGTTTGAGGCGAAGTGTGGAATTACAATTTATTGTGGCAGATTAGATGTGTAACTATAGGCGGAGTTGCTGATTTTTGTGAAAAAAAAAGGTTGTTTGTTATCAGCCTCGAAGCAATTTAGTATTGTCCTTTCAATAGAGTACGTGATTCTGGGTAAAGCATGCTCCGACCCAAGATTATCTAATTTAGGGAGAGGCTGGTGTCTTCAGTAAGTTGTTTGTCGGATGCTGATTAGCCACACATTGCTTCTTCTGATTATGATTTTTGGTGTCAACTGCCTCCCTTAGTATCAGCTACAGAAATATTGGATACAAGAACAGCCATAGTTGAGAATGAACTATATGTTGATTATATGTGATTTTGCTGCTGCAGGAAATAATGTCCTTTATAAGGTCATATGTCGTGCCTGAAGGCTTTCCACACAGTGTCACACCGTCATATGTCCCATACATGTCATGGAGAGCATTGAAGGTATACTTTCATTACGGTATACTCGACTGTCATGATCTGCCTGATTTTGAATATATTACTTATTCTACCATTCCCTTTTCTTTTTCAGCACTTTTTTGGTGGCGCAATGGGTGTGTTTACAACAAGAACCCTTCTAAACTCTGTTGGAGTCTCCCAAAGCAGGGCTGTGCCTGGTGCTGTGGCAATCAATTGGATACTCAAGGCAAGTGTTTTCCTACGTAAAACATGCAAATAATTTCTTTTGTTCTTTTACTTTTCTTGTTTTGTGATATATTTATCCAATTCATGCTGAATAAGAACAACCAAGGTTGCTAGAACTGGCAAGACAAATAACTCACATGCAATTGGTTTAAGTTGCATCCTACCGTATCTTATATTATTACTGATGCCCTTCTTTGATTTATTTTCACTGCATTTATCATGAAGCGTTAGCGATTAGCATTATTTTCTGATAGCCTTATTGTTCTACTACTACAGGATGGGGCTGGGCGTGTTGGGAAGATGCTTTTTGCCCGCCAAGGAAAGAAATTTGACTATGACCTGAAGCAGGTGTGTGTTTAGATTCAATGTGTACTCATGCATTCATAATTTTTCTTCCAGGCTAATTACTAACTGAAATTAAAATTTGTACAGCTCCGCTTTTCTGGTGATCTGTTGATGGAATTAGGAGCTGGGATTGAATTAGCTACTGCAGCTTTTCCACAACTTTTCCTACCAATGGCTTGCATAGCAAATGTTGTTAAGGTTTGTCCTACTAAATTGTCACAGCAAATTCGTGCATTGCTAATAGTTTTAATTTTCCTTTACCTGCAAAAGTTGTTATGAAATATATTCCTTTCGTTTGATGCATTTGCTCTGTTCAGAATGTTGCTGCTGTCACCTCAACCTCTACTCGCACACCTATCTACAAGGCATATGCAAAAGGAGAAAACATTGGTGATGTCACTGCTAAAGGAGAAAGTGTTGGGAACATCGCTGATCTGGTAATTGTTCAGTATTTTTCAACTTTTTTTTGCTTATTATTTACAAGGTTTGCGTCTTTCGTCGAGTGCTGCCACTGTATTGTTTTCACTTTAGTTAGTTTCTTGAACCGTTCTGTTTCTTTTTCCAATTTATAATGATTCTTTTCTTTGCTGTGTTTTGTTTGTGAAGCTGGGAACTGGCTTGAGCATTCTAATCTCTAAAAGCAATCCATCACTGGTGACTTCATTTGCCTTCCTTTCTTGTGGGTATCTGCTGAGTTCATATCATGAGGTTTGCTCTAACTCCTTCAGTTTGTTGCTCTTAAATAATCTTTCTGATAAACTTTCAGGTAACCAAATTAATTTCATTTATTACCAGGTGCGATCTGTTGTATTGAATACTCTAAATAGGGCAAGATTCACTGTGGCTGTGGATTCTTTCATCAAGACTGGTATGTCAACATTATCTTTTGAATCCTCATAATCAGATTTTTTTTTTTGGGTGGTGGGGGGTAGTGGTTCTGCAAAACTATTGAAGTTAGTGTGTGCTTCTGTATTGCTCGGAAATTATTATCTTAGGTCAAATTGTTCCAAGTGTTGCAGCTATATCTGTGAGAAGGAACTGGAATAATCCTCATATATTTCGAGGGACCACCAGATATTGGCACAACACTTGTGACTTGTGACTGAACTTTGCAGTGTTGAATATATACCAGAACTTCCAGAGAGACATATAATAATAAACATCTTTATTTCAGAGCTTGTTTACATACATTAAAGTTTGCAGTGTTTGGTTGCCAGTTGGCTTCTTATATGTCATCCAGTCTGATATTGGGTCTCCAATTTTACTGATCCAGGGTATGTACCCACATTGAAGGATGGAAACTCACAAGAGACAGTATTTAACCCACCTTGGCGACACGAGCCAGTCGCAATAGGTTTGCATTTTGACCATACATCTCTCTGCAAGTCGAATGTGGAATCTTTGTTAATCGGTTCCTTTCATTAGGATCAAGATTTGGGGAGGCATTTCAGGAACCAGCTTCGTTTGTTGCTATAAAGCCTTTGTTCGAGGTACCATCTTATTTAGTCCATTCAGTGTGTTGTCCTATGGAAAGTGTTCCGGCATTTTTGGTGGTTGTTTCCTTCTTTTAGTATGTAATTAAAGATTGCTATGTAAAGTTATCATGTGTCTCAATTGCAGGATGAGAGGTATATTGTTACATATAACCCAACAAAGGACAAGGTATATGCTTTGCTCAAGGACCAAGCAAAGCCAGATGACATCCTCAAAGCTGCTTTCCATGTGAGCAATGATTGTATTCACTACTTTGGTAACATCGCACTGGTTAAGGTTGTTTGCATCAACTTATCCTCTTCAATTATGTTCTGGTTACAGGCACATGTGTTACTGCATTTTATCAATGCTTCGCATGCTAACCTGAATGCAAGAAGGCGCATGAACTCCAACCGGTCATACCAGCATAATCCAGTGAACATGGACTTCCTACCACACATTGAGGAGTCATGCAAGATTGTAATGTCTTCTTATGGAGTTTTCAAGAAGAAAGCAAGAGAACAGGTAAATGCCACTGTTTATTAGTAAAACTCTGCCTGCACTCTTGTTGAACTACTGGAGGAGTACAGCATCACATGAACAACAGGATTGTAATTCTTAACCTGTAGCTAACTACTTTTTTTTTTGCACCGTAGGGATGGATAATGTCAGAATCACTTCTTAACCCTGGACGAGCGCGACTGTGTGGAATAGTGCCACAATGATCGGAGTCTTCTTTTTCATTGATCATGATGAAGAGGATGTTTTGTTTTCGTACTTTTGGAGTCCATCCCTATGCGAGTCATTGAACGTCTAACCCAATCAACAGTCAGCTCAAGTACATAAAATACATATCAAGTTGTCGCGAGCCCAAAAGGAAGACTACATATACCTGGTCAGTCGTCCCTCTGGAACCCAAAACTCTATAGTTTTCCTTAACGTGCAGCACAGCTTTTACTTACCCACTTGATTTTTTATATGCAGGAGCATTTGATTACAGCAGTCACCATGATAAAAATGCTCTGGGTGGGGCGTGCGGACGCATACAGGACGGGTGAAGGGGCTCCAAACTAACCAACAAACCTTTTTTTGTATATTCGTTCAGTATTGTATAATGGGACGTCTATCCTGCCTAACGTGACTGGACTTAGTGGTCATCGTCTGACTTTGACAGTGCACTTTGCCACACTAACTTGTTTCTCTCATTCCTTGAGGAGTTGTAAATGCCAGTTTTCGATAAAGAAGAACTGTGTTTTGTTATCCATATATTGTGCATGTTCAAGTTGTTTGACACAATCTTCACCTGACGTGCAGCAGTGCTTTGCCGCATTAAGCTGATCCCCTCTGTTTTGTTGCTGTGTCGCACCACTGAGCTGGTCCTCTCTGTTTTGTTGCTGTGTCGCGGCACTCGTTTTTTTCTCTTTTCTGGTAGTTACAACGGCTGTTCTTATTATGCTACTTGAATTTTGCGTGCTTATCCTTAGCAAACATATCTTGAATAGTAGGTCATTAAAAAATAAGGTCTTGAATGAATGCCATGTTCCATGAATGATTAATCAAAGCTACATAAGTGTTAGTTGAGACTACAGGCCTGGGCCCGGAATGTACGAGAGCCTATAAGGCCTGATCAGAACATCAACGAACTTTTGTTGAGCTCTTGAAAAAGTTCGAGGATCAGAAAGCATGAAACATCGCAACAAGCAATGCTGGAACGAGGCAAGCTACGGAGAAACGGTCAGTTTCAAGTCTTTCAGTTCAAAGAACGTCTATTACACATCTGCAAGACAGCCTCACCAGAGAATCTGGTATTACTACAACAACCGTTTGAAACATTCAACACAATTAAGCCCGAGCAACATGAGCTGCTGGGGCAACCGTTCGAAATGAAAAAGCAAGTCTACAAGACAGCTAGGCCATATCTGCAGACATTCACCATTCTGGCGCTTGCTTCCCCCCGGGTGTCTGACCAGAGCTTGCTGCTATGCTCTTGCCCTCTTGTTGGTGCAATCTGGGCACTTGTAGTGTTTGATATGCTCGGCTCGAGCAGGTGTGATCTTGACACACTTCCCATGGTACCACCGTTCACAGTTGTCACAGCAGATCCAGAACTCATCCTTGCCGTCATTTGTTCCACAGGATCCACACAAGGTGTTA
Source organism: Digitaria exilis (assembly GCA_015342445.1). Taxonomy (NCBI): domain Eukaryota; kingdom Viridiplantae; phylum Streptophyta; class Magnoliopsida; order Poales; family Poaceae; genus Digitaria; species Digitaria exilis. The sequence goes on from JACEFO010000544.1 coordinate 146,193, forward strand.
TCACGTTCTTCCTCTTCTTCGTATTCTTCACCACTCTCATCATCGTCGTCCTTGGGCGGGGCCGCCACTTTTGTCGCCTTCGAATGAGACTCGGGTCTTGATGGCTGAAACAAATAAAGTCAGCAATGCTAATACTGAATGGCAGCATTATAATTGCTCTATAATTTACCATTTTCGAGCTTGGTTTATTGCTTTTGCTGGCACTATTGGGGCCCTTCTCCTTGGTTTGTTTCTTGGCAACCCCAGTCACTACTTCAAATATCGTCGGCAAGTTATTTATCATGTTGAAGAGCCGCCGCCTGTTAGAGAGAGAATCAAACCACATGTATTTAGACATCCATAGCAGCAGAAAGCTGCTTATTCATACATATAATAATCTGAATGCTACAAACTGGCTTAGCAGTATTGGAATCCATTACAAGGATATGTTTACTGTTTACTGAAAAGACCTTTGCACAATCAAATCCTGCTAAAACCTCACCCTTGGGTATTTCCACATTGATGTATTTTCCTAAAATCATATAACAACCAAAAAACATTCCATTGTAGCGGTGCACAAAGGAAATGTCGATTCTGGTCAGATCTACCAATCCACCCAGTAGATAACATGATAAATACTGTTGTTCAATTGGTAATTATTAGCTTCTCCCAAATATAGATTTCTGAAGCACAATGAAGGCTCCCAACTTCCAACCTAGTATACCCATATAACTGAAGCAAAGGTTTCAAAAACGTGTGGATATAGTGAGAAAATTCGAAGGTTTTGATCCAACAATAATTCTTGGTGTTGAGCAATGAGCAGATAACTCCATAAATAGCGATAGTGGAAATGAGTTACATGAAAGATGTAACAAACCAAACAAAGAATATTCCAATCATCCATTAGTACATTTTATTCAGTCTCTTTTTTCTGTAAACATGTACAGTTGGAGTCACTTTCAATCACTTGCAAGTGATTCTTGATCAAGATGTCGGCAAAAGCTGAAAATCTGTTATGTTAGTGTTTTCACAGTCAAAAGGAGGTTCATCAAAGATTCATCAAGCGCTTTGATTCACTTTTTCATGTTTGCCAACTAGCATATTGTTTAATTACAAAATCATTTTACAGAAGTCACAACTAGTGAAGCTAAAGAACAAATTTGTCTTTGAATAAGCCACCAAGAAGATATATTCTGAAGTAAAACAACAAGCCACAACCCAGCAATACGCATTATGTACAGTACTTGTGACTTCTGAGATGACAAAAGGGAACAACTTTGTTTGAACCAAGAGGCTGTTCCTCTCTTCTTTACAAATTGTGCCCCAGTGGCATAGATTTAAATTTAAAATCCACTATCAACAAAACTCTTAGTTTTAGGTCATCAAAGTCCTGTGACTAATGCACTTATGAATTATGCTAGACAATGAATTAAACTGAGAACATAACCCTACATTTAGCTCCAATAGTGAAACTAAAGCAGCTCTGTGTTTCCCCTAGAGTACCACAAAATCAGTAACTTGCCTCTCCATGTGCCAGTTTAAACAGATTTAGCAGTTTTCCAATACATGCTGAAACAATGTCAGGTGAGAAAATCATTTGTAACTTGTATGTTGCTGAAGGTTTAAAAAAAATGGACTGTAGTCTTCCAAACCAACTTTGTGCTACTCAACAATGAATAATAATTAATAATGGGAACAGAGAACTGCATAGTATTAACTACAAGGTACAAACTACTACTTTCAATGCAGTATGCTGTCCTAGAGGTTAGAATCAATGTGCCCTCAATCCACTAATATACATGAAAGTATACATATTTTTCTTGAGAAAATCTTATTAGTAGGTTTATTACTGAGCTTCTTCCATGTTATAACAATTTTACTATCCCTTTCCAGTACAAAAGAAGTAATGGGCGAAGTGCGAACTGGATCTGCGTTGATGTCCAAAACTAGAAGAAACTGGAGGATAAAATAAAGGCAGTGTTGTCTAGACTAGTTGGTAGTCAGGCTGTAGACCAGCACCAGATAGGTGGTATGGGGTCACCTAGCATTTAGGCAAGCTAGGTGGCTCAAAGGAAGAAATAAAGCCAACCTATAGGGATATAATTAACAATAATAGATGAATAATCCCAGAACAGAAGAAAATAAATGTTTTCCTGTGCTATAAAAAACACAGAAGTGCAAATGCAAGTATGCAACGGAAAGAATACATGTTAGTGAATAAACTGTCCCTATTACTTTCACATGTTATTCAGGAAATGTCTATCCGAAACCTATGGTATGCATCTAATACGCTTTTTTTCAAGCAAGAGAGATGTAGTTAAGAGAGGCGATCGGAACAAAGAAATCACTTAAGGCCTTGTCTGGTTAATCCCTTTCCCAAAGGGGGTTGTAGGGGATTTAATGCCTCCCAATCTATTCCAACCCTCTCCAATCCCCTCCTAACCGAACCAGGCCTAAGGTGGTCTGCTAAATTAGAGCCTACAACCTCAAATGGCACACTCTGGTTGGGACTCATCACCATCTCTCTTCCCGCCACTTCTCTCGATTATTCCACTATTTCACCTCATTCCTGGCTTCAGATCTGATGATAGATCTTCCTGTTGGCCACATTGTTTCTTTCTGTTGGCAACATTGTTTCTTCTTCATTGCTAGTGCCTAATAACCACAGCTGTGCTGCCACCGCTACCCTCTCCTCCATCCCCCACGCTCTGCTGGCTAGTATGTCTCCATGAGGCCCCTTGCCAAAACGTATCAACAGCATGAGCTGATCAACTGGCTCGTAGTTCCTGGAACCAGCCTTGCCCTCCTTGTGGTGCGCCCCTCAGTTCTTGGGAACACATGGCCAAAAAAAAACAGTACACATTCCCAATTGGTTTGGATCATAAATCTTGTTTCAATTCTTTTCTAATCCAAAAGTGGAACTGTAGTCCAAATAGCCAATTCAATCCCCTTTTTACTCTCTTTTGTTTTTGGCGAAAGAGGTCAATTTCAACCCAACTCTGATACTTAAATTGATGCGCAGATTGAACAAGAAAACACTGATTTTAAGAATCAAACTGAAAGGATAAAACAGGTTGGACTTGCAAGTCACGAGTTAGTGTGCTGAATTTTATTTTGCAGGTCTTTCATATCTTTTGTCAGCACTAACAGCTGGATAAAATTTGTGCAGACGTAGCAAATAGATGACACAGCAACAGATATACAAATTATGTTCGAAGGACACTGCAACGTTCAAGTAATCATTACCTGGCCTCTTTATCAAACCCAAACCGGGCCGCAAAGTAGAATGCAACAGCTAGCAACCAGGAATCACTGTGGACAGCAACTAATGCCAACCAATCCTTCTCATTCATGCCGTCCCTAGCAAAGTTTATTCCCAAAGCTGGTTCAGGGATCTCGGGAGGAACTTCCTCCGCTGGCAAAGTTACTTCCCATGTTTCATTCGGGTAGCCATAAAGGCATAAATTTTCTTTTTCTGTCCAAAAAAGCAGAATTAGAAGATACAGAAGACTCGTGTATTCTATTACTTGGAAATTTACTCAGTGAAGTGCAAGGAACAAGCAAAAAATGATAGCCATGCAAAAAACAAACAAAAATATATCGACTGCACTAAAAGACAAGATAAATGAAGGTTTGTTGGATTCACAAAACATACAGCAACCAATTCTGGGATGGCTGGCTCATGACTCTATATTACATTTATGGACCATGGCTAATCAGAGACTTCCCAGCTCCCGAAGTTGAAGTTCTATAAAAATTTCTACATTTTCTGGTGACGACCACCACAAGTCAAAATTTGAGCTAACCAATGCATGAGAACCGCAAATCCTGCCAAATTTGAGGATTCCATCCAACCTTAGCGCCCAATCTACGGTTAAAATCGCTCACCACCCTCAAACCCATTGCGTCATTGACCCAAACCACACAAGGCGACAAATAGTATAGGCCTCCCATTCCTGGCCAGTGAATCCACTAAAACTTTAACTTGGCACAGCAACCGAACGCCCGAACCCTAGCAAACAGGACACTGTCGGCGGCCCCAAACCCTACACCCAAGGAGATCGAGCAGACTCACCGGGGTCGCAGAGCTGGTAAAACTTCTCCACATCTGCGCAGACCACCAGAGCAAGAAACGCGTCAGCACCGGCGAAGTCACCGTACAGGCAGGCGAAATCCGGAGCAAAGGGAGCGAGCGGCGGGGAGCATACCGGTGGTGAGGGCCTTGATCATGCCAGCGCGGCGGCCGCGGAAGTCGCGAAATACCTCCTCCGCGGTGCGGGCGGAGTAGTGCGCGCCGGCGCCGGGGTCCATTTAGGGTTCCGGCGAGGAGGCGGCGGCGGCGGAGACGAGGGGAGGAGGGGTGTCAAGGCGAGGAGGTGGGAGGAGACGGGGTCGCAGAGTCGAAGGAGGGGCGAGGTTTTTATTTGGGAGAAGGTTGTGGGCATTTCTATGAGCTTTGAGCTCAGCATTTTCTTTACCCAGGTGACTGAGTGTGTCATCATATCTTTTCCCGAGAAAAAGCAAATATCGTCACGATATAGTACTTTGCATTTGCTTCGTGTATTTCAAGGAAACCAATTTGCTTTTGTTACTATAATTTATGTTAAAAGCTGTGGGAGTTTCGAGAGATTTTAGGCTCGGGCACGATCTATTCATTCAAGACTAACAACTGTTTTACCAGCAGCTCTAGCCTTTCTTTCTCGGAGGTTTAGCCATCTATTCCGTTTTCATGTTGTCATTTTTCTTAATATGTCCTTATTTAATTTTTATGGGATGTCTAATTGGCCATTTTCTAAAAAATAGAAAAGAAAATGCTAGTTTAAGGAGTTTCTTTCAGCAATCCATTATTTTTTTAAAAAAGAGCACAGGTAAAAGGAAAGAAACAACATTTTAATTACGGATAAATGTTTTCCATCAATTTTAGTTTCGAATGATTTTTACTCTAGTACTAGTATATGTTTATATTGTTATCATGTGAACCATGCTGATTTGCAAGTTGCAACAATGTGAAACGCAAAGACTCTTCAAAACTATGCTTAGCAAGATAGAAGGGAAGAGTAGCTTTTTACGACATACCAGAATGGTCATGAATCAAGACAATTGAACAACATTCACGACAAATCAAATGAACAAAAAAAAACCAACACTATGCATGTAGTCTTAATAAAAACATTTAGTATGAAATACAACCATCACCTCAAAATATGTATTGCCATTATTTTTCACAACTTTGATCATCCGTCTTACTCAAAAATCATGTAAGCATCGTCTATTTTATTTGTGATACGCTTTATAAACTATGATAAGCATTTTAAGAATGACTTCACTTTTTAGATGTCCGTATCAAATTTTTGAATAAGACGAATAATCCAGACTGTAAAAAAAGAGTTAACTACGACAAATAATTTTGATCTGGATGGATGGATTATCACAACGTACAGTAAGTTCCAAAAAATTGGAATGCCAAAGGTGTAGACTGTAGAGCATGTGAAGGAGGCTGCCCCTCGCGTGTTTGGCGTGTGTTTGTGTGGTCGTGCCAACTGCCAACAATGCAACCGTAAAAACGGAACGGAACACCCGCGACAGCCACGGAGGCGCGCGCCGAGGAGGTGGGGGTGGATATGGCAGCACTTGCCGCCGCCCACCACCGGCTCCGGCTGTACTCCTCTTCCGCCGCCGCGGCTCCAACACCTGGCCGCCGCCTCCGCTTCTCCCCGCGGCCTTCTTCCCATGGCCGCTCCATCTCCGGGCCCGCGGCCCGCGTCCCCACGCCCGCCTCCGGCGGCGGCACCAGCAGCGCGGCGGCCCCACCCGCCGCGGCGACGTCGCCGTCGTCGTTGTCCCTGGAGGAGCTGCGCCGGGGATGCACCACGTGGACGTGGCGCGGGATGCGCGTGAACTACCTCGCCATGGGGCAGGGCGGCCCGCCTGTCCTGCTCGTCCACGGCTTCGGCGCCTCCGTCGCGCACTGGCGCAGGTGAGCGCCGCCGCCTTGGATCTCTCCTGACGAAATCTGAGCTCATCGGTTGTGCTCGACCGATGCGATGAACTAGCCGAGTTTGTGCAGAGATCACTAATTGGTCAGCTCATCGGTAGGAACATCGGCGTGCTGTCTGAATCCTACACCGTCTACGCGATCGACTTGCTGGGGTTCGGCGCCTCCGACAAGCCTCCTGGGTTTTCCTACACGATGGAGACTTGGGCTGAGGTGAGCGTGCGTTCCAGTTTGACATATGCATGAACAGAGACGTACTATCTGATGTTTGGACTGAGTTGATCGCACAAGATTTTCTTAAGAAATTTGGATTCCAAAGAACAACTTCTTATGTGGTGTGCGTGCTGTGTCAAGCAGTTGATATTGGACTTCTTGGAGGAGGTCGTGAAGAGGCCCACGGTGCTCGTCGGCAACTCTGTCGGAAGCCTTGCATGCGTCATTGCTGCATCAGGTTCCATTCCAATCCGCTAATGTCTGCAAAATCTTCTTTCTGTGAATGAACTCGGTAATTTGAATTATGATACTTCTTATTAAAAAAAACTATGATACTTAATTTGTTTGCTCTTGCTAACGAATAACGAGGAACAGAGTCCAACCGAGGCCTCGTTCGGGGGCTTGTACTGCTGAACTGTGCCGGCGGCATGAACAACAAGGCGATCGTGGATGACTGGAGGATCAAGCTGCTCCTGCCTCTGCTCTGGTTGATCGACTTCCTTCTGAAGCAACGACCGATAGCATCGGCACTGTTCGAGCGTGTGAAAGGCAGGCATGGCATGTTGATCTTCCCTACCGTTCCCTCTGATCTAACCTGTTGGCACTGACAATGTTCTGTGACAATCTGAACTGAACAGGGACAATCTCAAGGACATCCTGCTTTCTGTTTACGGTAACAAAGACGCCGTGGATGATGAATTAGTCGAGGTAAGGGTATATCCATCTGTTTCTGCTAGAATCCACTGAATCAGTGTGAAAACTGATGCCCAGCTGCGTATCCATCCTCATTGGCATTGGCATTGGCACTGCCTCAAGGCTCACATGCCAGTGATCATTAAATTGAGTGGACAACACTGAAGCCCATATGACTAGAGAGTGATCACACTGAATCATTCATTTCTAAAGTCTGAACCTCATATGACTAGTGTGATCACGCAGATCATAAGGGGACCGGCCGATACGGAGGGGGCACTGGACGCGTTCGTGTCGACGGTGACCGGGCCGCCGGGGCCGAGCCCGATAGCGCTGATGCCGCGGCTGGCGGACATGCCGGTGCTGGTGCTGTGGGGCGACCGGGACCCCTTCACACCGATCGACGGGCCCGTGGGGAAGTTCTTCTCCAAGCTGCCGTCGGAGCTTCCCAACGTGACGCTCCACATGCTGGAGGGCGTTGGCCACTGCCCCCACGACGACCGGCCGGACCTCGTCCACGAAAGGCTGCTCCCCTGGCTCGACGGCCTCCCGCCGCTCGTCGCCGGCGCTGCAGCGGTGGTCTAGTCACCGGTTGCCAAGGTGGCGAATGGATGTAAATGAAATGGGATTCTGTAATTTGAAATGTTTGGAAGCTGGTGTGGTCGTGTCGAGAAAGTTTAAACACCACGGCAGATTTCGATCTGGGCCGGTGCTCCACTGCTCCGTATTGCGAATACTACGGCCCAAGGTGATGTGTTTTGACCGCCTGGGCTCTGTTGTGGGCTGTGCCAGACGGACCAACTCGGAGGTTCTTAGCCCGATGCTAATGAAAAGTGGAATGGGCTGCTGGGCTAGATTTCCGCTCTACCGTGACAAACCTCCCGCAGATTTGTCAGCCTGTAGGAGAGGCAATTCATTACACAAAAAAGTCTGCCTTCACTCAAGTTTGAGCTGATGTTACCATGCGGCGGGATACGGCAATACGGCATACGCATGCAGCATGCTCAAGAATCAGTCAACTAGATTGGACTCCTTTTGTCCCAATACGAAAATAGGTCTGCGATCTAGCTAGAGATGTTGACTACCACACAATGTTTAACACTAGCGAAAATATACCCAGTTTAGCACCGTGCTCTTGATGCCGGCTTCCACGACGGCAGGAATATTTTGACGTCCACGAGTCACGGCAGTCCGTCCACGCACGTCAGACCACAAGTCAGTTGGGGAGAAATGTCAACGCCACGAATGAGCCGGCCCGGTCAACCAAGGGGCCGTGCGCGTCAAACGGCGGAGACCACAGACATCATACGATTTGCAATCAGCTTACGCGCATGATGGTTGATGGCATCGATTGGCCGCCGAGAGCCTGCAATAAGTAGGGGGGCGCCGGCGGTGGCGGCCGGCGAGAGAACGAGCGGCCTCACCGCCGGTATTAACTGCCAGTTATGGGATCAGCACGGCCCACCGGTTGATCCGTCGCCGGTCGTGCATGGGAACAGCTGGAACGGGGGAGAAGTAACGGGGTAGAGAGGCAGAGCTATTGCACATTTATGCAAAGCATCGTATACCCACCTCACCGATGGGATTGAATGCATCCTTTTTGTTTTTGGTGTCCTGGCTTTGTTGGAGCGCTAAGGGCATTTGGTTCCATCAATCTTATACAATTTTATGAGAGAAACGTTTTATACCATATTACGATAATATGTACAATATTAATTGATATTTTTCATACAATACATGATAACATGTAAAAATTACCATCTTAACTAGAGATCCATATTAATTATGGGAATATTTTCTATGTAAGTACTTATTCCCAATTTAGTTCAGAGTAAATTGCGGCCACTATACAATATCTTGACAGTGGGTACATAGTGGTCCAATATTTTATAAATTGCTCGATTTGGTACAATAACTTGTATGAAGACAGTTCATAGATTCATATGTGAAGTATCATGATTATCTATCCATGCATGCATTATTTCGTAAAGATAGAAAGAATGAAAATCGAAGATATTTATATATTAGAGGAAACTAATGGGGACAAATTCATACTTTTATGTAACTTTTCTGAAGATTTTTTAAATTGAAAGACTTCGATTTAAGATAATATAGTTTTATATGGCTAAAGAGTCATATTACATACTATGTTGATGCCGTGACAGATTTTTTTTAAAAGACTACTTTATTTGATAAAAAAGGCATCACATACATACATATTCCAGAGGTGGAAGATTTACGTTCTTCCTATTTGACCCGAAACCGATCGATCTAGCCATGACTACGAAGCATACGAGTCTGCATCTCCTGCTTCCAACGCCTACACGTTGAGTCTCAGACTACTGCTTCCCTAGCCAAGCCATACTTATCATTCTTTGCTTGAAAAAAAAGAAATTCCATCGGTTTATGCATAATAGCTAGGTAAGAAAGCATGGTATTCGAGGGTAAGTAACTGATGCATACTGTAAGGTATTTGGGTTTATTTGCAGGTGGCATTCACTGGAAAAGCTTTCTCTCGCTATCAACGTTTCAGAACTTCCTTTAACAACACATTTACAAAATTTGTATATTTTTTAAAATAAATGTCAACGAGGATTTTGTCCATGCATGCATAGAGAGTGTGGAAGAGAGACGACGAGGTGGGTGGGGGACCCGGGGAGGGCCGGAGGGGGAGGCAACCATACCACGACAAGATCGATGGCTGCCAAGTGCAAACAGCCGATGGAGATGGCAAAAGTCAACCACATCTCCAGCTACCTCCATGGCTCCATGTTGTGGTGGATTTTCCTCGGTCCTCTCCCTATACACGTACGCAGTCACATGATGGTAGATCGCATACACAGATTTGAACTAAATGCACACATATGCCCGTGTCCCATGCATGCATATGCTTGGTACGTATGTGCATCCATCCGGACCGGTCTGTGTGCATGGGGGTTGACCTGTGTCAGAGATACGTACGCACGCACGCACACGTCCAGCGATCGAACATCGAAGCGAGCGTGTGTGCTGCGCAGCCAACTTCCGGTTTGTATGGCCTGCAACGGTCTGTGCAGCGCAGCCTCATACGAGCGGAATACGACAAATCAACAAAGAGTGCTGCATGCATATGTACCGGTACCACAGAATTTTACCAGCAGGTCAGATCAGATCGATCAGGCGTCGTCTTTCACGGACGTTCTGTCGTGACTACTAGAGTCTACAGGAGCCAAGCTGTGTTTCATTGTCTGAAACAAGTAATCATGACTAGAGGAAGTTCACTGTTAAGACTTAAGAGGTAATAGTGGAGGTTCATTTTACTCTATATGATTTTTTTGTTAGCAAATCTTTATTGGGAGGTCGGGGTTGTCTGTAATGTTTTATTGGTAATTTGTTTTCAACCCTTAGAAAACTATTCAAATTACACTGCAAAATGTCCTCGACCATTATTATTTGTTTAAAAAAGTAAGGATAAATTATAACCCTTAGCTACTGGCAAATAACATTTGAAATATATATTATAAATCTTAATATCAATTGTTTATGTGTAAGTTGTAAATAGATTGTTCAGATCATACAGATAATACTAGTGTTCTGTGTAAGTACGGCAATACTTAACATATATAATGTTAGATGTGGAGCCATGCCCATGCGTGAATACACATATGTCCAAGGAAGGTTAAGCAGGCCAATGCACACCTCCAGTTCATTGCATCATAAATATTGGTGGCATGTTAGTTGGAGGCCTGGGGCACCACCAAATTTAACCTTTTTCATAGGACACATCATTTGTGAACATTTTGTGACAACCTTGTGAGCATTTGTTTTTTTCTTTGCAAAATACAGTACAAATATATAATTTCATATGCATGCACACACACTCACCCATATGGATACAAATGCACACAATGCTGATTCGATGAGAACCTTAGAGAGTCAGCGACATGATTCACTATCCAACGATACATCACCTACCGCTATAAGAGTAGTGCCAGATAAATCCTAAAATAATAAAATCTAGAAAAATATGATATATATATATCTGGTATAAATAAATATATAACAATTTTATAAAGATGAAATGTTTATATAAATATGATAAACAAGAGAGTAAGAACATGAGCAATTGCAATTTTGTGTTACTAAGGATCCCACATTTATCCACGAATTTTAATAGCTACTTCGCTTAAAATTAGTCATCCACACGGCCTGGTGGACTCATGATGTGTAATCCATCTATGCCTTTTCTGAAGTGAAGATAATCTATAGATTCGTGACAGTAATGTGCATAATGAGGTCAGATCAGTCACGAGCTTCACTTGGATGTCACAGCTGAGTCCATGCATAAACACGCATCAGAGTACAGAATGTCCTGCAAAGTCTTGTGAAAAAACTGTCGTCTCGGTCTTTGTCCCCTTTCTCTGCCCTATATAGCCTATACTACTTGTAGTTTAGATGGACGGAGATGTGCAGGTTGTTGTATATATATGTTATGTTGGCTACTATATAGCATCTACGTATGCATACGTGATGGTAATTCATAAAAAAGGCAATATTGCCTCATTATTTACTAGATCTGAGGCTAATAAGCTGTAGTTCTCAACTTGTTCAGCAACGGATATTTAACATAGCTAAGATTAAAAAAAAAATTAAACGATGTTTACGTGAGGCTATGTCCTTCATGTTTCTTCACAGACCCCCCCCCCCCCACACACACACCCCCCCACACACATGTAGTTGCGGCTACATGATCCGTCTATGGTGTCCATTTTTCTCAAATGATGTGTCATCCAATCGTTGATTTTTTCACGTACTCAAAAGTTAAGATTCCTCACCAACCCCTTATTCTCTCATCTCCTTCCAACCGTTGATTTGAAAATGGAAGGCCATGATAGACCATATCTCCATGTAGATGTAGGATCACTAGTTATTCAGTATCTTGATTCTCACGCCCCTCTCCATTACAAGAACACATGTAAAAGGGGGAAAATTGATGTTCTGGTGCCACCATACTGTGTCTAAATCTGTTCACATGATCATGTTTGTTTCATTACCTAAAAAATTGTATACACAAATTAAGAAGTGACTACAATTTCAAATATATTTGCAGAAGTGTAATATCTGAAACCGATGCTTGAGATCCAATATCTCATTTATGAGAGGATCTAAATGTAAATAAGCGAAAACTCAAAATGCATTTTGAAGTATTAGCAGCTAATCTTTACTCCGTAATTTCATTCTGGAGTAGTTTCCAGGCAAGTCATAATATCTGGTCCTTGTCTCTCAGGGGGTATACACTGTTTTAAATGGCAGGTGCAATATTGCAAAAAATGAGCGAATTTTCCTGAGACCTCCATGCAAGGACCACCCACATGCACATATATGAGCTGCCCGGCCGACCACATGCGTGCATGTGTGCCATCAATTCAGAAATTGTCTTTATTCTAAAAAAATTCTGAAACTGTCAGTCTTCTCCATTCCTCAACAAACTTGCGTGAGTACTTATCCAACGAAATGAACGAGGCCGTTGGCCAGGTAGTTCCTATTCTTCGACCATTCCATCCTGCCATCTTCTAGATCTGACTCTTCTGACAATGTGTGTGTGACTCTGTATAACTGGAACATGGTAGTTGGATAACTCGCAAGTACCATGCACAGGCTGCCATATTTTAAATTCAGTATTTTCTTCCACCTCCTCCTCCTCTTCTTCTTCTTCTTCTTCTTCTTCTTCTTCTTCTTCTTCTTCTTCTTCTTCTTCTTCTAGAATTACCTCACTTGTTTTTTTTACCAAAATTGTGTCAGTGCATTAATGTTTTTCTTCTATATATTTTCAAACAGAAAAATATAATAGTATGATTTGATGATTTTCATGTAGTCAGTTGCAATAAATTTGAACATGTTAATGCACATACTTCAGAACTCTATCAAATGCGGTTGTTTCTAAGAAGTGACCAAAATGGAACAATAGAATGCAATGCATATATATTTTCCCCAACAGCTAGATGTACATTTCTGAGAGATAAAGTAAGTATTTTGGTGGTGTGAAAAAGATATTCTCTTCATTGAGTGAGAAGGATGCTACAAGACCGGTGAAAGTTGAAACAGAGACTTCGTTTTTTGAAGCAAAACCTGTGAAACCAAGATGACTGGAATGTTCGGACCAAAATTACAAGCAAACATCCACGTCAGAGCCTAGATGAGGCAGCCGCCCAAAGATGGACGCATCTTGGGCAGTCCCTTTCTCTCTTTAATTCCACCACTCAGTCCCTTTCCTTCTACCTGTGTAGGGACCATGTATATGCAAAGGTCCCGTATACTCCCTACTACCAACACAACCGCTCATTGTATATGTCATGGACTCATGGATACTTGAGGTCCTACTCTTTGGTGGCCACTTCTTCCTAAAAGGTCATTGCGGCACCCCCCCCCCCCAACTAGCAAGGTGGCATCAAACGGTTCTCCATTGCACCATCATCAGCTTGTTGGACATGATGGGGAATCTAGGCTGTATTCGAATTCACAAGATAAATTTCAAGAGGAAAAAAAAGCCCATAGGGGATTTCACTCATCCAACGCATATAGAGCCATAGCAAAATAAAAGAGTTAGACTAATCTCTGCAATTGTCCAGGATGCAATATGACTTAAATCCTTATAAAAGCAACTCTTATTACTTTGCTTCTTCCCCCCACATTTGACCTCTATATAGCTAGACCTCCCTCAAGAGTGAGGCCGGGTTCTGAGAACAAAGACCAAAAGGCAGTGAGCCAGAACTTTGTATCCGAGCAATATGTCTAGTCCACCTCATCCCAGGACCTGTGCTCCGGCCATGCTGCAGCACGGGCCGGGCACAAAGGCACATCAAGCAAATGCATATCATCACTAAGGCTTTTTTCGAGAATACGCAGGAGAGCTGCGTATCTTTATATTAAGAAGAAATTTTCATGTTCAGAAGGTTACACGCGGGCCTACAAACCGGGCACATGCACACGGATCAAGAAAAGAAAATTTGTCTTACTTAAGCTAAGAACAACAACAACCTGAGAGCAAAAAGAGAAGAAATCTCTCAACCTCTAAAGGCAGGGAGAGCTTTTGCTCAACTCTCTCCGATCATCGTGCCGGCGTGCTTGAGGGCAGCCAACATTTCCTCGTCAGTCAAGCCCCTCGCCGCTGGCAGCAAGTCCCTTAGAGCCAGGAAGTTCTTGATGTCCACCATCTCCTTGAAGAAACGTGTATAGTCCTCACGTGCGGCGCTGATATCGACGTCTTTCCCGCCGCTGATGAAGCCCAGCTTTTTCATGGTGAGGATTTCCCCTTTCTTCGAAGGCCGGACCGTCAAGTTAAGTGAATCGTTGGCCAAGCGATCACTGCGGCGCCGACGTGGGGTCTCGACTGCAGGTGCCGGTGGCAAGCCCGTCCTTGCAGCCGTTAGGATGTTGCCGAGGAGGGGGGAGCGCGGTGTGAGTGTGATACCTGCAATAAATGCCGAGGTTGCCGCCATTGCCGCCTCTGTAGATGGGCTACTAGTATGCTCAGCCGATTGTATAGTAGCCGCCTGAGTAGTCGGGGCCTTCTTCGTGGTCTGCCGGGGGCTCTTCCTTGTAGGACTGATTGCCCAAGAGCCAGGTTGGCTTACATCCGTCAGTGAGTTGTTCACCGGGACCGGCTGGACCGTCTCCTCTATCCCAAAGTCTAGCCTCGTCGGGGTGAGAGGTGTGGTCCGTCTACTTTCCACTCCATCTGCATCAGGGATGGGCCGAGGTCGTCGCCGATATGTTAGAAGAGGTGCTGGAGCAGCCATGGTGCTCCCGTGGTTGTCGGACGCCCTATTAGCTGGTTCAAAAAATTGAACCGAACTCTCCCAGCGCATCGGGTCCTCCCTACCACTGATGTCGTAGAAGACAATTGGGCACTGTACCTTGTAAGGCACTAGTTCCACCAATGGCTCCTTGTCTGGGGGCGTCCAAGCGGGTGTTGCTTTCGCCACAGGCTCGGTGTAAGTTGCGGGTGACAAGGGGTGGGAGAGAGACTGAGACCGGTCGCCCGCGACCACCGCCACCCCATGTCCGCCTACTGGAGCTTGGCCACTCCCGCAGCGGCGTCCCTCGCCGTTGGCTCAAACCACCCTCTGTCAATCCCCGCTGACGGAGGAAGAAGCTGACGGGTTCCGCGGCCGCTTGCAATCTTTGGCGATGTGCCAAAGACCACGACAACAGAAGCAACGCGTGGGGAGCTTCCACTGCTAGAGCAAGTGGTTTGCAGACAGGCAGTTCAAGCATCGACCCTCCTGCTCCGGCCGCCGTCTCGGTGCTGAGTCTTCAACTGGAGGTGACCGGGCCTTCCCGCCGTATTGTGTGAGACGTTGACGACGGCGCCTGCGGGAGCGCTTGCCAACAACAGTGGTGAACCCGTCATTGTCGCAGTCAGGTGGATCTGGAGTCCGCGGTGAGCTTGAACCGTGTCGGGCCCTGTGGTGCCTTGCGTGCCTCCTCTGGTGGAAGACGCCGTAGGAACGGCAGCGCCCTGGTCCTTCATCCTCGACGCGTCGGGCCAGGGGGCGCCCAGGCCTCCTGTAGCCTGCGCCCTCGAGGCGAACGGGAAGACCGTGGACGAGCTCAGTCCGGCCACGGCATCTCGCTGGACGGTGGCCAGGACGGACGCGTGGTCCGAGGCGGTCATGGACGGACCTGGCAGGCGGCGCCGGAGTAGGTGACGGAGCCGGCGCAGGAGTAGGGGTCAGGGCTGGGACGCGGGGCGGCGAGGCGCGGAGGAGAACATCGCGGTAGGAGGCAGCGCTACCTTCGCTGGTTGGGCTCCCGTCGGCCCAACGGAGCGCCTTCCCGCGACCAGCCGAGGGGTAGAAGGGCGCAGCGGAGGGGGAGTGTAGGGAGGAGGAGGCCGGGGTGGTCGCCGGCGCCGGAGTTGCCGCCGACGAGGGTTGGTCGTGGGGACCGGAGGGGGTGGTGGTGGGGAGCGGTGTCAACTCGATCTCCTCTGCTCGTGGGTCGTTGGGGGCGAGAGGACCATGGGCTTGAAGCTCACAGCCAGCTGCTTCCGATCTGGCGCCGGCAGGGAGGGAGAGAGCACACAGGTGGTGGATTGAGGTGGAGCATGGGTGGGGAGATGGCTGTCGCCATGGGAGCCCCCTCCTGCAGGGGGCCGCGACTCGGTCATCTCTCGTGGACTCATCATCACTAAGGTTCAAAGCACTAGAATTTAACAGCTCAGCACATCTCCATATGAGTTTAGCCCTGGGGTGGAAGCCATTTCTGGCTCGGCCCCCTCCTCCATCAGCCTCGGAAAAAGTCATAGGATTTAACTTACCATTAATAAATAATAAAAAGACATGTCAGCACTATACATCTGCAGTAAATACACCATCGTATTAATTCCCAAATCAACATTTCATCATTTTTTTTTCGAATCGCACGCAGACACTCACATATACGCACGCACACTTACCCCTATAAACATACGCACGCAACCCTACCCTTATAAGCACCTCCGAAAGACACAAGTTGCAAATTAACCACATATATAGCAACCTTTACAAACAGCTCCAGCTAGCAGAGGTGGTAGAAAGGCGG
Source organism: Digitaria exilis (assembly GCA_015342445.1). Taxonomy (NCBI): domain Eukaryota; kingdom Viridiplantae; phylum Streptophyta; class Magnoliopsida; order Poales; family Poaceae; genus Digitaria; species Digitaria exilis. The sequence goes on from JACEFO010000544.1 coordinate 162,637, forward strand.
TAGCCAATAGCGCCATCGTCAAGTGGGTACTGGCTGCTTTGGGTATAGTGCAAAAAGGACTGATCGGTGAGCAAAACCTCCACTCCAGTATATATCATGCGTCATTTGGTTTCATCGATCAGTCGTGCAGGCACCTCCCTCTTATCCTCTACCCCCACAATTTCTCCTCCGAGCGCGACACGGTGCGCGTGCTTCGATCTTCCTTCCCCCTCTCGACGGCGTTGCCCTAGCTAGCTTATCCCCCTCGCTTCCGGCGCGCGCTATGCCATGAGCAGAGACCTCGAGGACGGGCAGGGCGCCGTCGATATTACGGCAGCGCTAGAAGGGGCGGAGAGGAGCGGTGGTGACGCGGTGGCGGCGGTGGGCGGCGGCGGCGAGGCCGGGGACGAGCACGACAACGACGTGGTGATGCCGGGGTTCCGGTTCCACCCCACGGAGGAGGAGCTGATCGAGTTCTACCTCCGCCGCAAGGTCGAGGGCAAGTGCTTCAACGTCGACCTCATCGCCTTCCTCGACCTCTACCGCTACGACCCATGGGAGCTCCCCGGTAACAACAACCAATTCGCCTGCAAGCTTCTATGCTTCGTCATCAGCTCGCCTCCTATATATCCTGGCCTCGATCTTCTTGGCTCGAATCTCGATCTGGACTAATTAATTCTCTGTAATCACTTGTCTTCTTGCTCGGCGGCGGCGCAGCAATGGCGGTTATGGGCGGGAAGGAGTGGTTCTTCTACGTGCCGAGGGACCGCAAGTACAGGAACGGCGACAGGCCGAACAGGGTGACGGCGTCGGGGTACTGGAAGGCGACGGGCGCCGACAGGATGATCCGCGGCGAGAACAACCGACCCATCGGGCTCAAGAAGACGCTCGTCTTCTACTCCGGCAAGGCGCCCAAGGGCGTCCGCAGCAGCTGGATCATGAACGAGTATCGCCTCCCGCCGCCCGCCACGGACGCTGAACCCCTGATCCCCAAGGTGCGTGAATTAAGCTCTCGGCCAGCCAGAATCCCCATAGATTAGGGTTTTCAGTGAGCTCAATTTTGCAGAGCTCTTGCCTGCTTCGTTGCTTCAACTTCCAAAAATGTTTTTCTTTGTTTTCGAAATTGAGGTGCTTCGTTGTCTAGCTAGAGCTGTTTAAGTGATGTGGTTAATTACCAATCATTGATTTGATCTTTTTTCCTCATTCGGTGCTTTTACTTTGGTCGCATGATTTCTATGAATATGCGAGATGCCTACTCCTTTTTCTTTTCAGATCTATAGGAGCTAGGGTTGGCTTTTTGTTCATTCTTCTTTTCGACACACATTTGTGCACGACCAGCATGTGTACAAAAGCTACACACTCTAGAATTACTCTCCTAGCTAGATACCATGTTCTCCAGATTCTGCAAGATCTTCGCATCCTTCAAGCCTATATAAAGTCAACTGACTTGCAATTTGCCCACCAGATCTGAAATTTAATTGCAACATCACTCATTATTCCTCCTATCCCAACTCATCCCAATGTTTATCATTTTTTCGACGAGTAGTTGACGATCCTAAAATTCATGTACCCCTCTGAGCTAACTATATATATATGTTTGTTTGTTCCTTTTTTTTTTGTCTATGAATTGGCGTCCTCTGATGTTTGGTACTGATTCTTCAGTTTACTGCACTACGCTATTCTCCCCCTTTATTGTTTCCAAGAAATGGACTCTGACCATTTATTCTTCCGACGGTGATGATACAGTCCGAGATCTCGCTCTGCCGCGTCTACAAGCGCTCCGGCATCGACGACGGCCATGGGCAGTCATCCTCCAGTACCCACCAAGCTTCCTCAGGGCGACGGCTCTCCTCCCGCACCGGTGTTCCGACAGGTCGTCACGGATCGTCACCATCTTCCACGCCAGTGTCGCCGACGCAGCAACCCAGCAGCAGCAGCTTCCATCTACTCCAAGGGGAGTGCTCGTCTGCCTCACCACCGGCGCCGCCGCCCATCATGGACCAAGTCCTCACCGTGCACAGTGCACCACCGCAGCTTCTACTGCCTCCTCCCCCAAGGCCGTGCACGTATGCACCGCAACCGGCGGCACAGGGAGCGGCAGCCATTGCCTCCCCGTGCTCACTGCTCAACATGGCCACTACTGCTGTGCCTATGGTGGGCAGCTCAACAAGGCCAATTGACGAGCTGAGCACGATGGTTGCTGCTGGTTCCAGCCAGGCCTACGCCAACTTCTCGGCCGTGACGGGAAGCCACCACTTCCTCCCCTTGCTGCCGGCACCGCCACCGCCAATGGCGCAAATGACGCCGCTCGGTGTGCTGCCGATGGCTTCGCCATCGTCTTCGTCTGTCACCAACAATAAGCTTAGCTGGGGCTGGAACCAGGCACCTGATGACGACACGAAGGCCCGGGATTATAGTGATTCTGGTTTTAAGTGAACCCAGATCCACTGTTAATTCTGAAAACCTGCCATCAGTGTAGGCTAACATATATACCCTTCAATCAGTCCAAAGGGACTACAGTACAATGCATATCAGTAATCATTTAGTAACTTAGTATATATAAGAATACTAAATCGATTCAGGAACTGAAGAGATAGGTGGTTTGTAAGCATAATGAGATGATTTTTAAATACCAGCATCAATATGCAAGTTTAAATTCACTCCTGATTCAATGCGTTTCTTCATCAACAGCTAATTAACATAATTGGTGTACTTTGATTAGTAATTCCCAAATAGTTCTGGTAGGTTTTCTTTTTGCAGTTAAACTGCAAGACACATGAAATAATGTGAGCATGATGGGACGGAGACCGTTGCAGCAGGGGTTGTTTCTTTCAGCATGATTGGGAGGAAGACTTGCAGGGGGTGGACAATGTCAGATAAAAAGCTTTACATGCGCCCACATGAATTGGTAATCTTTCAGATCTAGAGGTGATGACTGTCTTGTGCATCCATGGAATGATTCATGTGATAATTGCAGCAGCTTTTGTTCTTTACCTTTGCAACAAAAGGCAAGGTCATTCCTCTGAGCAGTCACCTGATGCTAAGTACTCACAGAGCCTATATACGTGTTTTTTTTTTTTTTGCTGAAGAGAAAGGGTATAAACAAGACAAGGTGAAGATGCATTATATTGTTGGTCGGTAATATTAAGATGCTCTTTCCGTTGTATATATCTTCAGTCTGATGGATGGAAAAGACGATCTATTTGGCAGATGATCAAAAGGCTACTCAGTTTGGTTTATCGATCAATTCATCGAGATGGGTCATCCGTGTTGGATGCTTCATATTTTGGTGTGTTCTCTGCAGTATTCTATCTATAAATTAAATTCGCGTTTGCCGCGCTCGCCACCATTAGGCTGTACTGATGAATGATGATGCATATATACAGCCAAGTCAAAAAAAGTTAGCTATAAATAGCTAGCTAACTGTAGAAGCAGAGCGTTTCTAGCCAATTGCAGGTTATTATCCAGCAAAAGAGAGAAATAATGCATATATGCTGTTATATATATTTAGGTTGCAAATCGGAAATCGCCCAGAGACTTCTTTTGCGAGATATTAGGTTGCAAGATGAGCAAAGATTTAAGGGGTTTAGATCATCCCTCCAGACATCTCTATACATTAATTTGCGCAAAGGAATGAATGACAAGCTAGCAATGTCATGAATCCGGCAGCTCTTCTGGATAACATTTGATTTAACTCCTAGAATTCCTTTCTTCCTTTCATGCTAATTTTATATCCATGATAACTGAAATGAGAAGAGCATGCAGGTCAGCCGCTGGAAATATTCATACACTACCTAAAATGTTGAAACAGTGAAACATATATGAATCCAGCACCCCTTATGTATGTCATTTTGATTTAACACATGGCATTACTTTCTTGCTTCTATGCTACTTACATATCCATGACAGCTGAAATGAGAAGAACATGCTGGTCAGCCACAGGACATATAATTGTATACACAACCCAAAATGCTGAAACATATGATATACCAAATTTGTGGATTTGTGCGCTGTTGTTTTCCTACTCATGTGTGGTGCACATTAGAGAATGGTGAACATGCCATGATGACCGGGATTAGTAACTTGGGAGAGAGCACGGGAAAGTCTTCAAGATTAAGAAAGTATTACAAAACAGTTTGAAATATAATTAAACAGTAAACATATATTTCTCGCATATCGTCAGCTGTGTGTTGACGTCCTAAGTAAAAAGTTTAATTTTGACATATTAACTTTTAAAACTTCACACAGATTAACAACACAAGATGGTGCACATTACTAGATTTTTCATGAAAAATACTTCCGTAATCAAAGTGCAGATATTTCCAATATGCACGCATGTGCACTTTTTCAAGAACTAACATCTAAGATGATATATCTTTATGGGCATTTCCAGCCAAAAGTCATTGGAGGCTGTGTGTCAAAGTCCGAATAATGGACCTATATTGGTGATTAAAGAAAGTTAAAACTTTTAGGTCCATGCTAGATAATTTGACAAAGAGTGAGGGTACAGATAATCTGAAAGTTTTCCTCAAGGTTTATGCTGCTTGTGGCACTTTGCCATTTTCCCTATACTAGCATCAGATAAAATTTCAGTGCAGTTTTTCCCTGTGGGTCTTAATTTGCGGCCATTTGACAGCTAAATATCTGTGCTAAGCAACCTGCCATGCAAGAGATTCCGTCTCTTGTTCCTTTTGGGCATCCACACACATCACACGGCCTCACTAACTGAAGAAAAGCTAGCATTGACTCTTATCATGACTCGTGAGCTACAGCAGCAAAAGCTAACTGGTCCAGCTTCTAGCAAAGCTAGTATGCATTCCGTTTGGATAACGCTTTTGGTGATGATGAGCAAGCACCACCATAACCTCCAAATTTCCACAATTCTCGTTTCATCCGTTGCCCCACGGATCATGATCGCGGACACATGCATACCACACCGATGATGGCCGCTATCAGATGCGTAAGATCAGGGGCTTCAGTTCTCGATGAGCAGGCGGTGTGAATTCATCTTATCCGGATTACACAACCCCAAATAATTGGTCGCTACCAGCAGGTTAAGCCACGAAAAATCCTGCTGGTGCATTACCTTATCAAAGTTCAGAGCAGGCTAGCTGTTCGATCGCCTGATCGACACGACGCAGAACTGGCTAGAGAGTAAAAGGATTTAATATCTCTCGTTGTGTATCCCTAAAAGAATTCTACAGATTCAATTTGTTCACTGAAAGAAAAAAAGAGCATGGACTGCCGGATGTGGGAAACAAGGAATGGAGCGGTGACGTGCTGCGTCTCCAGAGTCCACACTGCCGCTTGCTGGTGATCGGCTGCACGGGCACACCGCGGCTGCGTGTCCAACCTCCAATCGCTGCCGTGGCTACCATTATCACCCGTTCCCAGAGGGGTCTGCACTCTGCACGCGACCATGCCGGCGCCACTCGCCTATAGGGCCTGGCGAGCCACGAGACTTTAAAGCGGCAACAGAGCCACGAGAGAGCGAGAGAGGAGGTCAGCACTCAGGCAGGCCTACATGCGCACATTTCGGGCAACTGCTCGCTCTGTATTGGGCTGCGATGGAAGAAGATCACAGATGGGCCGCTGCTGCTTGCTGTGCTGGCTACGCCCTAAGGCCAGGCCATAGCCATACTAGCTGGGCTATTTGGGCCACACTAGAACCATGCCCCTAGGCCAAAATCCGCCCTAGGCAGCACGTGTGAACATATTTATTTATATATATATTTCTAAAATATCTATATATATCATGCTAAAAAATTTTAGACACATGTTTTATATTAAAATGTTTTGACGTTGAGGCTCTACCCTATGATGTTGCTTTATATTCTCTCCTGTGGTTTTTGTTTGTAAAAGATTTTATTTGCTTCCGTGAAGCTTTAATTGTTTCTCTTCTATCCGGACGATTTATATTGCTTCCACATGCTTTGTTTTAATATGTGCTTGTTTTTGGATAGACACTATGTCTATATACAAGCTACCAAACGGAGTAAAGTCTTATCAATTCCATGGATCGATAGCAAACTGACTAGGATTTTCTATCTAATTAGACAAAACTAATTCTATCATTATGAGCAATTGCATATATATGAATTTAACATTATGATTGAGAGTTTGATGATCACATTCACGGGTAAATAGGTAACACAACCGAAGGTTGCTTGAGCTTGTCATCCTTTAGTTGTACTTATAGCCAAAAGGTTCATCACTAAGGCAGCTCTCATAGAGTTATGGTCATCACTGTGAGGTGCGTGTTAACACCTAATATTACTCAAAGCTTTACTCAAAACAAGTATATGGTGCTCTTACCTGAAGCTTCTCCTCCTAATAGCTGCTATAGTGACTTACGCAAAACTCGCCATCGATCATAGTATGTGTTCATTCGATATTTTCCCTCCCTAATTTTGACACCATGTACACAAGGGTAATCGAGGGCGTTCTCTATGATTTTGAGGGTTTATGTCTGTAATTGAAAAAAAAAACAAAGATACTGAAACAAAAGAACTTTCAGCCTTCCAGAGTTTATACACTTTTCTTGTTTATTGACTTCATGAAGAACCGACAAAACGAATTTGTGTATTTATATATACACAAAATATCATTTTAGTTTATAAATACTTTACAGGACTGTGCCAGAGTGTTGGTCATACAATTGAATGCCTTTCCCATCTTTCTGCTTCCAGAATTCCAATGATGTTTCAGTCTTGGTAGCTGGCACACACCAAAACAATGAAACCATGTTCCTCTGTCCTCTCCTTGTCCAGATTCGCTACCTAGCAGCGAGAATAATAGGGAAAATAGGAATCACACAGCTATGGGCAACCCATGTGAAAAGAGCGAGGATAGAATTTTTTTAAGGACTAGCACAATTAACAAACTAGAGTGGCCTATTTGTGACACTCATGACATGCATGCTTTGTTCTTTACAGTATATATAGAATTTCTAAGCGCATTTCTGGTCTAGTCTTTGCGCCATTTTATAGTCATTTATTGAATTGATATATGTTTCCAGGTTCTCTGATCTGTTTGGTACTTGCATTTTATTATAACATGGAATTGCTGGGTCTAGAATGATAGGTATTTATTAATTTGAACTATCATAGAACATTTTAAGGATATTGGCAGTCGAGCTGAGATTCCATTATATTATTGTTCGGTTAGCAAGGCTTGCCATGTGCCTTCTACCTGTATGCTGATGTTATTAATTACTCCCTACTCCTAGTTTCAAGTAGTTTCCGTCCTGCAACATACATTGTCATGTATGCAAATGCATTGTGATGCTGCCGCTCCAGTCCTCCACTTATGTTGTACAATCATTACAATTTTGTAAGACATTATCATTATTTTGCAAACATATATTAATTCCTAGGAATGAGAGAATCTCAGCTTTGCAATACGTACATAAGAGAAATGTTTGGCCACTGATCTAAGTTCACTTCATGGTTTTTACTAAGTAAATATTCTCAATTTGTTACCCTTTTGTTAAAAATGGCTAGTTTTATTGACCAATGATCAAATCAAGCTAGAAAACCTGTAACCTCGAGAGGCTGATTTTTTGGAAGTGGTTAAGATGGATAAGCGAACATGACAATTTTCTTTTTCAGTGCCTTTTAGATGATTTTAAATTTTTACGCAATACACTATATCAGATATCGAAATTTTCTGAATGGCTGGTCCTGAGAAATTACTATTTAGTGACTCACCGTGAAAGGTGAATCTGACATTCCGTAGCATGCAGAAGTAGCAGAGCAGTTTTCTATCGAAAGAATGTGAGTTGGGGGCAAATTGGTCCTAAGGTCAACGCAATGACTATGATAGTTTTCATCAAAATAATTGGATTCTCACAAAAAAAAAATAAAATCAACTAGCTTATCACATGAAAAATTGTTATTTGACGAGACATTGAGCGAGGAGAGATAAGGAAATGGTTCCTCAAGTAAGGACATGTTTACACGAGAACTGAAAATATGAAAAAAAATGAGAGAGAAGAGAAATGATTGTTTGATAATTTAATTTGAAGAAGCGATCTATTGGGACATGATTTCTATATGCAATTTTAATGTGACATGGCAAACACGGAGACTAGCAGATAGTTTCTGGATTAGGGTTGACCGAAGGATCCGCCGAGTCTAGCTCTTGTTCAAGCTAACAGAACTTGTTTTCAAAATGTAAAAAAAAAAAACTCGATCTACGGACCGTGTGAGACGATCAATGACCTTGGCCAAGTCTTAGGCATGTGCTTTAGCATAACATACTAAGGTGTTTTTTTTTCCAATCTCAGTCTAAAATTCGCTCTTACGGAAAGTCGCTACTAGAGCCACCTAACAAATTGCTTGTTTGGATACTAGGGGGGCAAACTTTAGGCACTTTCACATCGGATGTTTGATACTGATTATGAGTATTAAATATAAATTAGTTACAAAACTAATTGCATAGAGGCTGCTAATTTAGAAACACACTTATTAAGCCTAACTAGTCTATAATTTACAATGTGGTGTTACATTATTTAGGCTTAATCGACTCATCTCACGAATTAGCCCAGGGCTCATGTAAAGACTTTAATTAGCTTAGTTCTTTATCATCCGAATATTTTATGTGACAAGGGCTAAACTTTAATTAGCTCAAGAATCCATACACGTCCCAACTCACCTTTTTTAGATAATCCTACGCCCTAACTCACCCTATGCTGGGTGTTATTATCTACTCCCTGCGGTTGACTCTAGTAGCCAGTTACTGTCTGCTTGCTCTTTGGTGATGTTGAGATGAGTGTCTTGGAAATGACTGTCGGAAGATTGGATTATGTATGTCTGAAACAATTGGTGCATAATGGGCAAAAGATAGATGAATCCGTTCCCTTTGTTGCTGGATGATTTTAGTTGTTGCACAGGGTAAAAAAAAATGTAGTGTTCCTAAGAAGGAAAACGTAATGAATGGTAGCGTGGGGGCATGATTTCGTGAATGCAAGGTGACAAATGAGGTCAGCTGCTACAGTGGATAGGCATGTCGGATGAGAAACGGTAGTAATCGTAGTTTCATTACTTCTAAACGGATCTTTAAATTGATAGATAGATCGTACGTTCCATCTTTCTATTTCTTCTTGAAACTCTTCCGTCTTTTCACGAGAGGATTAGTACAATTTTTTCTTGTTGACAATACAGGCCGTCCGTGCATGGAAATTCCAATGTCGTCTTTTAATTTGCTCTTATCTATCAGGTAGAGAGAGAGTATATATATTTTACAAATCGGCACTAAAAATGCCTCTACACCAGCAAGCGCGGAGGCCTTTTTTAGTCTCGATTTGTTCAGTACTAAAAACTTTCTTTAGATCAGGTTATTTAAACCAGGATGACTTTGTCATTAGTCCCGGATTGGTAGTCCCAATTAAAAAACCGGGACTAATAATAGGGTGTTTCAAACCAGAATTATAGTGCCTTTCTCCACTAATGTTTCTCCCTTGCATTTATAATAATGCCATATACTGGTCATCATCTACGGGTACTAGTACTCCTGTTTCTAAGGCCAGTTTTAGTGGAGTTTCATGGGTAATAAATATAGTACCACATATACAGCTTTGGTGATGTGGCAGTGAATTAATGAAGAGAGAGGTGAAATGAGTTTCATGGTGATGAAACTCTCCATACATAATTACCTAGACAGCTTGTGTCCTGCATGTGACCTAGGGAACAACAATATATGAAACTATGCACTGAGAGTGAGGTGTTTCATACTAGTTTCAAATATTTTTAGATGATGTGGCACTCTAAGTAATTGTGTCCATAAAACTTTCATTGAGAATGACCTCAATACATATGTTCAACACACAGCTTGTTGTAATCTGCGAGGTCACGCGCGCATATTTACAAGAAAAGCCGATCGTGAACCGATGACCTACCTTCATTCGACCGGAAGGACAACGACGGGAAACAAACGCCACTTACTTAGAATTTATATCCATTGATGGGGATTAAGATTGACGAGCTGCTTTTGTTCGTGAATCGTGAGAATACAGTGGCCACGCGTAGGTTTGACTTTGTAGGCATCATCTTGTCTCCACCAACGAAAGGCTCGCTTCTCATGTGCCGGATTTATCTTAATAACAGTGATGAGTTAGCACGTGGCCACTGGCCAGGAGAGGTGCGAGATGACTGGTGGGACTGACGTGAACAGCACCGTCCCCGTCCACAGTTTTCTGTTTTTTTAAACAAAAGTTTTTTGACACAGTTTTTTTCAAAGTAAAGTTTTTCTTTTGAGAAGTTTTCAAACGAAAGGTATACTAGGTACCACGCGATAACATATGAGAAGAACACGAAGACAAGTGTTTAGATACGCGGGAGAAAAAAATAATTTTAGATAAATAATATATTGAGAAGCGTGTTTTGTGAGGAAGGTGAATAGAAAAAACTTATTCCATAAAGATTGTTGAATAAGGAAAAGTTATCGAATCTGAACACGCTAAACGGAGGCGCGCACCCCATCCGTTGCCGTCCACCGGTACCAGCGGGACCCACAGCCACATGAGTATGCCTGGCGGGCCCCACAGGCAGGTGGGGTGGTGGTCGTCAGGATCCGAAAGTACGTATCGAGCAGGTGAGAGGTGACGGACGGAGCACGCGTGACGCGTCTGGAGGAAAAAGGCCGACGTGCGCATGCCCCGAAACCCTCTCGTTGAGTGACAGCGCGGCCCCACCAGTGCTGTGGACCCCAGGGGCCCACTAGCAGCCTCTCGCGCTGCGCTCTCATCGCGCGTCCTCCCAAGACGTGGGGCCGCTTTCACACCCGCCTCTAGTCACCGACCGCACCCGCCTGTCAGTCACTGGCAGACAGCCGCGTGACCTCCGGCGTGACCCGAATCGCCAGCCGTCCAGGGCACACGGCCGGACCAGGCAGCGATTCCCGACGAGGCGACTCGTAATTTCGCGAGGATTTGAACGGAGGTGGCCTGCGCGGAAACGAAGCAGAAAAACAAGAAGGAAATGAAAGGAAAAAAAAAAAACGCGTCCTCCAACCAAACGTTGAAATGTGTGACCTGCAGCCAGACCGCGCGGCGCGAAGCGAGGTGCGTGCGTGGCGGCTCGCTGTCGCTGGACTATCCTTTTCTCTCCGAGCAGTATCGACTGCAGGCTGCCTGCTGGCCTCCCCCGCGCGCGCCTCCCGTTTCATTTCAGTCACCACCACAAAGCCGCCGCCGCCCTCACGCGCGCCGAGCGTTTTGCTTCCGGCCGGGGGAGCGACGGGCGAGAGGGCGGTTCAGGGAAGGAAACGCGCGGGCGGCGGGGCCCTCGCTCGCGTGGTGAGGAGCGGGGTGGACGGAGATGGTGGCCGAGGGGGAGGCGGCGGCGCTGGAGTTCACGCCGACATGGATCGTGGCGGCGGTCTGCTCCATCATCGTGCTGCTCTCGCTCGTCGCCGAGCGCTGCCTCCACTACCTCGGCAAGGTACGCACACGCATGCGTCTACGCGCGTGGCCGCTGTGCGGCTTCCGGAGGATTGTTCTTCAGCCATTCCGTCATGTACACGTTTCCTGCTGTGTGTCTGTCTGTCTGTGACGCTGATCTGGGAGGCCGCGCGGCCTGTCGTGTCCTGCAGAAGCTCAAGAAGAAGAACCAGAAGCCGCTCTACGAGGCGCTTCTCAAGGTCAAAGAAGGTATTCGATCTCCGCCACGTATCCCTTATCTTCTTCCGATTCTATGCTAATCGTGGACTCTCTCTCTCTCTCGTCTGTACAAGTCGCGGGCATTTCTGTGATAATATTACGAGGAACAGTGTTCGATGTTCCTTCCTTTTCAGATGCAGAGATAGATACAATTCGATAAGAATGTAGCGCGATTGCCGCATGAAAAATCCAAAATTGTTCTCGCTCAGTCGCTCTCCCTCCTCTCCTTCGCTGCTTTCCTATGGCGGGCGATTGGCTAGTTAGGCTTGATAGTGATGGGATGCTTTATTGCAAAAATGCATCTTCAGATCATATGATTCAGCGGCTAAAGGAGCTAATATCATTTTTCAGTTTTCTGTGATGATCCACACTTCTTGCAAAATCTTCTCTTCCTTTACATTTTGCTAGGATTATTCTGGATAAGATGAAATGTTTACCGCAGAAACTATAGCTCTGTGTCTTTGTGTGATGCAGAGTTGATGCTTCTTGGGTTCATCTCCCTGCTGCTGACGGTGTTCCAGGGGATGATCCAAAGGACATGCATACCTGCCGGATGGACTGACCACATGCTGCCATGCCAGCGGCCGGATGAGACAGTTGGTGGCGCAGGAGCCACCGAGGGGCATTTCGGTGCTTCTGGGATCCTTGGCAGGTTCGGGAGGCGCCTGCTCAGTGAAGGTGCTGCTGCGGCTGACCACTGCCAGAAGAAGGTGATCAGACCATGCAATTACAAATTTGAAAAATGCTTATGGTCTATAACAATCGCTTCGTTTCTATTTGAGCCATCTGGTCTGTTTTAGGTGACACTTGGTCAGATATGATTTTGACTTGCAGGCACTAAATAATCTGTTCAGCTTTCCATAATTACTGAGTACTTTCGTTAAAAAAAATTACCTGAGTACTGAGACATGTTGGTTCGACCAAATGAACACGATAAGTGTTTTTTTTTTTTCCAATCTAGAACATGATGATGCCTTGCTCTTCTGTCCATTTCCGACATTATTTGGGCGGACTACCAAACTGGAATCATAGAATTCATGTGAGACAGGTGCATACAACTTGGTAGTGGTGGGGACCATTGATAGAAAAGGATAGTTGGCCTGATGCCTTTCTTTAGTATAATCTCTACCAATTGTGTTAGATGGGAATTTATTTACACAAGTCAAACTGATGATACTTTTTAAGATCATATGGTTACACATGATTGGTTAAAACATGATCCCAATTGCCATGTGCTTGCTTAGGTTGTTACTCCTTTTCGGCATAGTCCTAGATTGAGAACAACCTTCCTGCAAATGGTTATTTCTGCACCTGTGCTTCGTACCTTTCATTTCTCTCGGTTAAGCAGTAAACTATGCTAGGAGGATTTGTGAATTTTGATGTTTCTTTTTTTTTATAAATGTTTTAATGCTCAATCTGAAGTCAACTGTTTGTCTTTACAGGGAAAAGTTCCACTTCTGTCCCTAGAAGCCATACATCAGCTGCACATTTTCATATTTGTTCTGGCTATCACACATGTTGTTTTCAGCGTGACAACCATGCTTTTAGGAGGTGCACAGGTATACAGCTTTTGACACTCCTTGCAGTTAAGCAGCAGAACTGCACAACTCTTATTGCTTTTGCTGGCTGTTTCTTACTGTATTTGACTACTCAGATACGCAAATGGAAACAGTGGGAAGATGGAATCCAGAAAGATGCTCCGGAAAAGGGTACCTTGCATGATCATGCTGTAGCTTGTTGCCCATATTTTTTTGCAGTGACATTTTTTTAATCCATTTTTCTATGCAATGCCAATCGATAGAAAGAGTTATATGTTTCCTCGCATAAAAAATAATTTCATTTTATTTGTTATAGAATGCTAAAATCCTAGTAAATTGCAGGTACTGATAACAAGGTAACCCATGTGCGCACTCATGAATTTATCAAGAAACGTTTTAAAGAAAATTCTGTAATATTAAGTTGGCTGGTAAGTAGTGCTTCCCATGCTCCCTTTTATCAGCTTGTATTGTATGGCGCGGAATTTCTTTTGTTAGTCCAGTTTGCATAAACATTGTTTTTTGTGCACTTTTGATGAACTTATTAGTCTTCTCGTTTCCTTTGTTTTTCCATTCAGCATTCTTTTGGTAAGCAGTTTTATGGATCAGTATCTAAGTCGGATTACACCACAATGCGCCTTGGTTTTATCAAGGTAAGCATCAGTCCAAATGATAAGCTAATGCTGTGTTCTTTCATTGTCTGGTAAACATGAGGTTCTTTCCCATTGCAGACTCACTGCCCTGGAAATCTGAAATTTGATTTCCATAGATACATGGTGAGGGTTTTAGAGGCTGATTTTAAGAAAGTGGTCGGCATCAGGTGATTCAAAGAGTTGCACATATCTTTATATATTTATTGTAAATTAGCTTTCCCAATTAACATTACTGTACTGCTTCTATCACCTTTTCAGCTGGTACCTGTGGGTCTTTGTGGTAATATTCCTGTTGCTGAATGTTAACGGTAAATCTTAGAGCATCCCCTTATGTCTTTTGCGGATCCAGCTAAGTTGTCCTTTCAACAAACAGTTATATACCAATGTAATATTTGGTACTAAAGCTTATCAAAACAACTGACATCTTGTTCGATTAATCTGCAGGTTGGCACACATACTTTTGGATTGCCTTCCTTCCCCTTTTAGTAAGTGACGATATAATGTCTTTGTACTCTAAAGTTTCGTTTCAGTTTTCTCACATTATGAGGACTGAATACAATTATGCCAAGTTGACGATCACTTGTTTACTTGCAGCTTCTGTTAGCTATTGGCACTAAGCTGGAGCACGTCATAGCTCAGCTAGCCCATGATGTAGCTGAGAAACACTCGGCGATCGTTGGTGAAGTGGTTGTAAAACCATCAGATGATCACTTCTGGTTCGGCAAACCAAGGATTGTCCTTTTCCTGATCCACTTCATTCTCTTTCAAAACGCTTTTGAGATTGCATTTTTCTTCTGGATACTGGTAAGTATCGTGACACATCATTGCAAGGTGCACTGTATGTGGTAATTGATCAGAAACAACATTATGTACCACCTTTTCTTTCTTTTTTTCTTTTTAGACCACGTATGGATTCGACTCATGCATCATGGGGCAAGTTCGTTTTATCGTGCCGAGGCTTGTGATCGGGTATTTCAAATGGTTCCACTATATTGTCCATTGACCCCCCATGGCAAAGCAAGTCTCACTGTTCTAACTCCATATCCATCTTCCTGCTTGCAGGGTTGTTATTCAGCTTCTCTGCAGCTACAGCACCCTGCCTCTGTATGCAATTGTAACTCAGGTGCGTCGATATCTCTATTATCTGTCAATGTCCTTCTCTTCTAACACAGTAGGAGTATAGTGTATGCTTAAATGTTTTGTTCACTTTTCACAAAGATGGGGAGCTGCTACAAGAAGGAGATTTTCAACGAGCATGTGCAGCAGGGTGTCCTGGGCTGGGCACAGAAGGTCAAGATGAAGAAGGGATTGAAGGGGGCTGCGAGCAAGGCTGAATCCATTAGGAGCGCCGATTCGGCAGGGCCTTCTGTTAAAATTGAAATGGCGAAAGCTGGGGAGGACGCTGAGGTCGTAGGAAACACAGAGTAATCCAACAGTAGGATGTCCGTGTTGTGATGTTAATATGAAACCATTTGTCCATTTTTGCTGATGGCTGCTTGTCAAAGCGGCCGTGAAGTAGTGCTTTAGTTGGATGTGGCCTTTCCCTTTCCCAGGGATGATGGCCAGCCAAACGGGCGGCATAGTCCGACAAGGCACGGGGCCTAATGAAACAAGAGCCATATCTTAAAGCCCACTTTGGCCCAATTATTTTGCACATATGTTTAACATTTTCTTTTCACATGTCCAATATTTTGCTCAAACAAGTTCAACATTTTTCTTGTTCAGATTCAATTTCTACGTTTAAAATGTTGAAACTAAGAATAAAAAATGTTGAAACCGCTAACATCAACTGATGAAATGCTAAAATCAAATTGTTGAAGCTTTCTTCCCTAGCGAGCAAGGACCTTCTCTAGCGAGTGCTATGTAGAGAGTACGACACGCGGGGACCTTCAGGGTGGGTGTGCGCGGACGCGTGAGCTGGGACGGGGAGGCGTGGCTGAAAGGCGCCTGCGCGAGCACCAGGCACGCAGACAGCACACTAATACAGAAAACATTAACCGAGGCGGTCAAAAGACATTAATAGAGGCGGTTTTTTCTACCGACTCTTAAAAATCGATTAACGGATGCGGTTGCGTTAACTATCTCTCTTAATGGTTTCAGTCAAAAATAAAGAATAAATACGGTGCCAAACCTCGCTAGCCCGCCGCCATCACCAGAGTACGCACTGGCAGGGTGAAGAACAGGCCGGGATTATTTCCTAATAGCACCGTCTTCACCATATGTGCGCTAACATGACAAACAAGCCTCGACTTCTCAACCAAGAGGAAGTCAGGCACCACAACATCCCATGCCGACGACCTCATCAAGGGGACAACAACATCTATATACATCGGCCGCCTCTCTTCCCGTTCTCCATCCTTCCTCGCACCCAAAGGCTACCGGAGAGGACGAGGAACAGAGAAGATTAGCGCCGGAGAGAAAGTAAGGCCCCGCTTAGATTCAAAAAGATTTCTTAAAAAACCACTATTCATCCAACTTTTCCATATTCATCCCACCCTTTTCACTCATAGAACATTATTCATCTACAGTGTTTTTTGGTGAACAGTGTATTTTCGGCGAATCTTTTCCCAAACTAAACACACCCTAAGGCGCTCTCCTTTCGCTCTCTCTCAAGTCTCAACTGTAACACACAGGAATAATCGAGAGTCCTTGAGCATGCTAACGGGCGAGTTCACGTGGTTAGCACCTAGCAGTAGAGGAGGGAAGCTGAAAATTAGAGTTACATAAAAAAAAAGAATGTGGTCGATTATACATGACGGTGGGCTGGTCTCGTAATCGAGCTGGGCCAGCACGTTGTGTTGAACCTTCGATAATCCAAGCATAGCACGTGGAATGTGCTGTGCTAGCTCGAACACGATGGCTTTTTTTTTTTTAAGCATGAACACGATGGCTTCTGAAGCTCTCAAACCACTCGATTTTCAGATTAACCGAGCGGCCCCTAAGCTGATTCGTGCCGATATTAATGGAATTGACGGGCGCCTGCCAAAACTAAAGGCAGGCATTAGTGCCGCTATTGCCGGTCACGTGCTATGATCGGTGATAATCGTGTACTTATCTATGCTGCATACGGGAGCGTGCTATGGGTCTGATGAAGGTGTACAGGCCAACATGAACCGCGTACAAAACGGTGGCACCCAAATTCACATGTCACAAGCCATGGTACTGTCACTTTCTAAGATAAAATCTTGGACATATGCCACGTGAGACGGAAGAAAAAAAATAAAAAAAAGTTAAATCTATTATCTCCTAGGAGAGATTTTTTCATTAATCCACGGCCAACGGTCACTTCACTCACATGGGTGGTGCTAGCCAATTTGACCATATGGATGGTTTCAAGTACACTTTCTCGCTAAGGTTTAAAATTTATTTGTTCAAATCCACAAAACATTTTGGCAAGCTTTCATTTTTCTTTCATCATATCTATTCGAGTGCGGCTATACCAAACAATCCATCCTCTCATGTTGCGTCAATCGGTGTAAAAATCCAAAAAGAGAAAGAATATCGACTTCTGTGCATTGCCATCCACTTGTTTCATATTCCTAGGTCCACCTAAAATCTCTATGAACCTCACTTTTTTTTAGCATGCTCTATGAACCTCACTTGGGATGATGGGCTTGGAGGACTAACCACCATCCTAGTTATTCCCTTGTAATCTTGTGAACTGGATTATCCTATATGCAATCGACCCACAACCATAACATACGATGTGTGATGGATGACGTACCTATTTTGGTGTCCTCTTAGTGATGTGCACACATCATGCTTCTTCCTTGTAAAAAAAAAATGGGTACGTTTAAAAAATTATAAAGACTGTGTACAATGGCAAAATGTCAAACATCATAATGGAAGTAATATCTGTCAGTCAAGATCAAATGATATCTTGCTAAGATTTGTACTTGTTTTTCTTTATACCCACACATTGACTTGGCAAGGTTGATTTTAAGGCTAAATATCACATGGTAGTTGTACCATTAAATGTACCCGTGAAATGTCATCTGTATATGCTTCAAAAAAAATCTTGAAAATGATGATGTAATATATTTAGAAAAATGGGTTTAATCTTTCTTTTTTTTGAAAGCTTTTATCTTTAAATTTGACAATTTTTTTCTTGGATGGACACTATTGATCTAGGTTTTAGTCTCTACCTTGTATGAATGTTTGTATTTTTGGCTAATTGTTATTTTTTTCGTTGTGTCCTTGTGGGTAACGCGCCAATTGGCATCTTCTTTGTTAATCTCAATCTGTGTTGGTCAAGTCACTTGGAGGTATTTATAGGGATCTGCTGTCCACATGTGTGTTCATAGATGTGAGTGTTTATGTAGACATCTATGTTGTCCATATTGTGTTCCGAAGAAAAATAAGCCCTTCTCCATGCATGCCTTTTTATGATTTTTTCCAAATCAATATTTGGACTTTGGGTAATAGTTGTATCAACCAAATTCTATTCTCCAACTCAGCATGGTTTTATCTACCTTCCAAATTATATTTAACTTTACCTTTATACTAAGTTAAACTTCTCTACCTTTGATCAACTATAATCTATAGGAAAGATCGATACTAACATTCGCAACATGGAAAAAGTATGGTTTGAACCCCAATTATAATAAAGTTTAATTTTCAACCCACAGCTATAAAACCAGACACAAAGGGTCATCTAACTATCAAAATCAGCCAGATTTGGCCCTTTGAGTAGTTTCAAAGGCGCTTTTTCTATTTTTCAAAAAATATATAAAAATATTTAATCTAAAAAATTCATAACTAATTTGTTCTCAGTAAAAGAATATGAAACCAATGCCAATTTCTTTATGGAAATACAAATATATGTTGGTACATTATTTGAATTTATTTGCATATTATTTTTTTATATTCCTAATATTTTTAGAAAAATAAGAAAACACTAGGAACATGAACAAACAATACCTAAATAACTTTAAATAGTGTACCAATATGTAGTTTATGTTTTTAGAAACTTTTAACATTCTTTTGATGTTTATTATTTAAATAAACTAGTTATAATTTTTGTTTAAAAAATACTATTTTATTTTTTTTAAACTGGAAACTAGTAGCTTTGAAACTACCCAAAGGGCCAAATTTGTCCAGTTTTGATAATTGGATGGTTGTTAGTGTTTTGTTGTTGTGGGTTGAAATTACACTTTTACGCCTGTTGACGGCGCTTAGCCGCGTCAATTAAAAACCGCAAGTGCACGGGTCGGCTGTAGCTTTTCCCTTAGAGAATTCCCCAAGGTTATCAATCTGTGGGACAAGGAGGTTGCTACGCCTACCTAAGCGCTAACTTCGTTGATTTAGAAGTGTTTCAAGTGAAGTTTATGAATGAAAATTAAACCTAACCTAATCTGAATTATAGAGAAATTAATGCAAATCAATGCTTCCTAGAGAGTAAAATATGGAGAGCACTTGCCCATAGGGTTTTAGGATCACTAGGTAATGCAACCGTTGAATTAAAGCACCAATCTAATCTATCAAGTTCCGTAAGCCGATGCCTTTCTCTCCACACTCGTCACTAGGGGTAGTTAATAATCAAGCAAAGAGAATGATCTATGTACAAGATAGATTGATATCATAAAGAATGCCGATGATTACAAACCAAGTTCACCTTACAACCCCATAGACAAATGTAGGTTTTCACCCCATAAAACTAGTCATGGCGACAGAGTTCATGGTGTAAAAGTCGACGACGAAGGATGAGGCCCGATGTCCTTCGCCTTGCTCTTGAGTTGTCCTTCAACGACAGATATTCAATCTCCTCTGGGGGCTCCCCCTTCAATGACGGCAGCTTTCTGTCTTTTATAGACCTCTCTAGCCGAAGGTTTCAGTAGGGCAGCGGCTAGGGTTGTCGAGGGAGACACGCACGTGAAAGGGGGGGCACCATTGGGCCCTAGAATGGGCCAGGCCGGCCGGCTAGGTCTTTAGGGGGTCGGCCGGCCTGGGCTCTTTTGGCCCAGTTCCTCGTGTTGATTCTCCCCTTTGATCCTTAGCTGTGTCCTATTGTGACTTCGTGCCGAAACTCCTCCGAAAATGCCTTATTTCATGCAAAACAATGATATGCTCCAAAATACAAGACACAATCGAAAACGGGATTATTTCGGATGCCAAGTGGCAGATTAGTACATGATTATTCCCGAAAATAGCGCTAAAACACCACTGAAAGTGCGTAGCTAAGAAACACCAACAACGTCAAACGGAGGGTGTATAATGGACTTTTCTCAAGAAATATCAGTCAAGCGGAGCGATTTCATAGGCTGAGATTGCATACTCACCCCAATAACATTTGCCAGTTACACTACAATTTCTTCCAAAAAGTTGCAAATTTCTCATAAATAGACAAGAACGAGTTATGATTAGAGGAGTGACACCTAACATAGCGTTCTAGGTTTAACCTAACGTTATGATTAGCTTTAACCTAACACAACAAATTTAGAAATGTTAGTCGACATTGAGACGATTATGGTGACTCCTTCAATCTTACAATTGCTGGCTTGATTTTCAAAAAAAATATCTATAAGAGTCATGTATAAAATTCACAAAATAAATAAATAAAATCATAGATTTTGTGAATTGTGATACATGTGGGCTTTGTTGCATCCTTGCCCCATCCACACCACCGGGTTATGCTACGAGACACCGGGTCCTCTCCTCTCTTGTGAACTGCCGTCGTCCACACGTCTCAATTCCCGGGCCCATCTGCTTTGTTCGCGCCTTGGATTGTGGGCCCCACCTTCAGCGTCCTGCCATCCTTCGTACTGGCGCGACGGGCCCACGTGCTCGCGGTGAACGTTTCTACAGCCGCGCGCTATACGGACGGTACAAAACGAACGAAACCGCAGAAGCGCGCGCTTGCTCGCTGAGTGGTGGTCACAGCATAGCTAAGCTACAGTAGCTCGCTGGGAGGAACGGGTGACAGGGACGATAATGGCGGAGGCCGAGGAGGCGGCGGCGGCGCTGCAGTTCACGCCGACGTGGATCGTGGCGGCGGTCTGCTCGGTCATCGTGCTCATCTCCGTTGCCGCCGAACGTGGCCTTCATCACCTCGGCAAGGTATATATATATGTAGCCGGAGCTGGAGCTAGTACTATTTTTTTCTGCTGACACCCGCCGTGTGAGCTAAGATCTAGCTTCTCTCTGGTCTGTCATGCATGTAGACGCTCAAGAAGAACAATCAGTGGTCGCTGTACGAGGCGCTCCTCAAGGTCAAAGAAGGTAGACTAGAAGCAAATTAAATTCGATCTTGTTTCCAGAGATATTGACCGAAATTTACTCGTCGAAAAGGAATGTTTAGCTAGCTCTTCTTTTGTTGGGTGTGATGTAGAGCTGATGCTTCTGGGGTTCATCTCCCTGCTGATGACGGCGTTACAGCGGACGATCCAGAGCACCTGCATCCCTCCTAGCTGGACTGACTACATGCTGCCGTGCCAGAGGCCGGGGGCAGGGCTCGCCGCGACGCGTGCGCGTTTTAGCGCCGCCGGGATCCTCGTCGGGATCAGCAGGGCACGGGTACTTGGCGAGGGCGAGGCAGCTGCGGCCGAGGAAGGGCTCTGCCAGAAGCAGGTGAACTCACTGAACCATGCAATTCGGATAGAAATTAACTCATTGATAGAACTCCAAACGAACAACAAAAGAATTATGCTGTAACGGTATATAATTAAAAAAAAACTGTTGTGGTTATTTTGACAGGGAAAAGTTCCACTGCTGTCCGAAGAAGCCTTGCATCAACTGCACATTTTCATATTTGTTCTGGCTGTGGCGCATGTTTTTTTCAGTGCTACAACTATGCTTTTGGGAGGTGCAAAGGTAAGCAAGCCGCTTATTATGCGTTTGTTTTGCAGATCTCGCGGGTTCGCAGCCAAGCGGAAAATTCTAACCGTTTTGCCGGCTGCTGCTGTGTTTATTTGTTAATTACTCAGATACACAAATGGAAACAGTGGGAGGAGGAAATTAAAGAAAGCTATGCTGCATCAGGAAACGGTATCCATCATCAGGACCTAGCTGGTTATTGCTCGTATTTTAGTGCAATGTGACACTTGTGGTTGAACTGAATCAGCCTTTTTGTTCTAGGAAAACTAGAACGGACAAATCCTGAAATAAAAGCGGTTTTTGGCCACATGTTTGTTTCGTTCTCAATAAAAAAATAAATACTTATTATCTCCACAAGAAAAGAGATCGGTTTATTTGTTGAGGCTGATAAAGTCCTATGAAAAATTGCAGGACCTAAGAAGGGGCTAACCGTGCGTCAACTTTCATTCATTAGAGAACGTTACGAGGGGATTGGTAAAGGCTCTACAGCATTGTGTTGGCTAGTAAGTAATGTACTCGTTTTCTCAACTGCATGTTTTATTTGTATAATGCAAAATTACATGTACTCGCTTCAGTAGAAAAACGTGACATTTCAAGAAAAGTTGCAAAAGATACAGCACATATTTTTTTTTAAGAAAAAGGACATATAAAATGGTATGATTAAATCTGGCTTGAAAAAAATTAGTTTAGTAGTATAAAGTTTTGTCGTATTCTACATCTAGAGACGATATCGCCATCCAAAAGGACTCCTTTCGTAGTTCTGTATTATCTGGGCTCAGTTTGTTATACATAATTCTTGTGCAGCTCTGGCAAACTTATTATGTTTTCTATTGTAAAAAATGGAAGTAATCACTATAAATTGATGTTAGAAGAATATATACTGGTGTACTAACCAGCCTTTTCATTCTCTTTTTTTTCACAGCGTTCATTTGTTAAACAGTTCTATGGCTCCGTAGCTAAAACGGACTATAATGCAATGCGTCTTGGTTTTATCATGGTAAGCATTATTCGATATCTAGCTTGAGCTGTGCTAGTTGCCTCTTTCCCTGTATATAAACATACATTCTTTTTTATTGCAGACTCACTGCCGTGGAAATCCACAATTTGATTTTCATAGATACATGATGAGGGTTTTAGAGTCTGATTTTAAGAAAATAGTCAGTACAAGGTAATCCAAAGAGTGGTATATATTATGTCACTAATAAGTAATAAACTTAACCATACTGTTTTTCGAGTCAATATATATGCTTGACCATACTGATTCTATCTCTTTTTAGCTGGAGCTTGTGGATCTTTGTGGTGATATTTCTGTTGCTGAATGTCAATGGTAAGTCTTTATTTCCCTGTGCCAAAAAAAAAAATTGTGGTTTCTACTGTTTGGCTGTTCCTGAACGTTCTTTTTCGCAGAACCAGTTTGCCCCATTTTTTTTTTTTGAAAACCCCTTTGTATTAAGATTTAAGCAGTTCAATTCCATGACTCATCTCATTATGTTAATCTGCAGGTTGGCATACGTATTTTTGGATGGCTTTCCTTCCCCTTGCTGTAAGTGTCATACATGGCGTGTTGTTTTAGTGTCCTTTTACATAGTCTGAACAAACAGAATTATGATGTGGATTATCCTCCTTGACCACGCTGTCTTAGTATTTAGGACTAGGTGTCCTTACAGTGCATCTGCATAATTCTTGCAGCTTCTGCTAGCTATTGGTGCTAAGCTGGAGCACGTCATAGCTCAGCTGGCCTATGATGTAGCCGAGAGGCACACATCCTTCGAGGGAGATTTGGTTGTTGTGACGCCATCAGACGAGCATTTCTGGTTCGGTCGGCCACGAATCATACTGCACCTGATCCACTTCATCCTCTTTCAGAACGCATTTGAGCTCTCATTCTTCTTCTGGATACTGGTAAGGAACCATTGTGACACACCATTTTCAGTGTGCTCAGCTCAGAACTCAGATGCCATGACGGAACTCAATATCTCTCCTTCTGCAGATGACCTATGGACTCCACTCCTGCTTCATGGACCATGTCGGTTTCTTGGTGCCGAGGCTCGTTCTAGGGTAATTCTCATGGCCCCCGGTTTATTGCATCTCACACAGGAACTCAAAAGTGCAACCACACATGAGTGCGTTCTTCTGACTACTACATCATTGTACTTGCAGGGTCGCCATTCAGCTAATCTGCAGCTACAGCACCCTGCCTTTATATGCAATTGTGACCCAGGTGCGTCAGGTTTTTCGATGTCATTTATCGATCGATGCAATTGTCGTCCTCAAAACACTGATGAATGGTCTCCCTCTGTGCTCGAAGATGGGGAGCTACTACAAGAAGGAGATCTTCAACGAGCACGTGCAGCAGGGCGTCATCGGTTGGGCGGAGAAGGCCAAGAAGAGATCAGGACTGAGGGAGAGCAACTCCGTAGGCGAATTCATGCACGGTGACGGCATCGATGCGCCTTAGGATTGGAAAGGTGATACTGGCAGATGCGGATGAACAATAAGGGCAGCTGGAAACACAAAGCGATAGTAACTTGTGAGTGGTGACATGTGCTCTACAGCAATGGCTTGTATCATGAGTAATCATTTCCTGTGTTGTAAAGCATAGACGTGACATAAGTTTTGCAGCTAGCTTCACGCACAGCTGCCCTGACAGTTCTGATATATCTATAATCTAACAAGTACTCATCTGTGTTAAAACTATTCGGGTCGGATGATCCTGAAACCGATTATGATTGAGTGTTAGTTTATTGCAATCTGACGATGGCCGTGCAGTGGTTAGGATAAGAATGGGCAATGGGTCACTCTGAACAGCACAAGAGCGCTCGGATTTTCGCACGACAGTGAGAGCAGCATCAGCAGCGCCAATGGTTGGGGCAAGGTAGAAACAAAATTCATTAGTGCTACACAAAAATCAGCACGAGCCAAATCTTTACCTCGTGCCACAAATTCTCTGCCACGTACACATCTTGCCAGAACTCACAATTTGTTGAGACTTCTCTGTTTGGGGAATAGGAAGCTAGCTTAATTTAGCTTGGAAAATAGGGAGCTCTCTCTAACTTGTGGCAGTGGGCGCGCTAAGTTCGGTATTTCAATATCATGCGGCTAGAACATCACTCTGTAACATCAATGTGAAGATGACAACAATGAAAAGCCACACATGCAGATTTGCTAAACAGTTATATGCTGCATCAGACAAAACCACAATGGTAGTCGCTGCAGTCACTATTTAATACTTATGGCTTTACACCATTGGATTATATAGGGCGTGTTTGCTTGATGGCCACATGTCCCCACAGCAAAAGTTAGGCAGCCACCAGAATTTTCGCATGCACTGTTCTTAGCGACTGCGGCGCCAAAAAAACCTTGCCACAAGTGTGGCACTGACTTCTTGGCGGTGGAAGGCTCCGACAGGGAAGCAAACAGCCTCATGGTATGCTCCACAACTATGCATACCTTCTTGCTGGCTATGATCACACTCCTTCCTTCCAAAAATACTATTTATTTTGACTTTTCTAGATACATAGTTTTTATATACACCTAAATATATATTTTTGTCTAGATACATAGTAAAAATTATGTGTCGAGAAAAAACCAAAACAGATAGTATTTTGAGATAGAGGGAGTAACATGTATTGGATAGGAAAAAGTCTACATCACCCCACAACCTATGGAGGTTGGACTACATAACCCCCCAACCTATGAAACGGACTATATCACCCCCTGAATTCTCAAAACCAATCAAATTACCTCTAAAACAATTTCAAAAAATCATAGTAAATCACAGAAAAATCATAAAATAGAAAATTCAATTGCATTGGACTCCAAATGAGTAGATATACACATTGAACATGTAATATGGTATGCTTTAGTATATTTTTTTCACTATAGCTTTAGATCTATGCTTTTCTCCATATTTGTAAAAAAATGTAGTAAAGCATACCATATTTTATGTTCACTGTGTATATCTACTCATTTGGAGTCCAACACAATTTGATTTTTCGTTTTATGATCTTTTTGTGATTTATTATGATTTTTCAAAATTGGTTTATGGGATAAATTTGATCGGTTTTGAGAAGTTCAGGGGGTTATATGGACCGTTTCATAGGTTGGGGAGTCATGTAGTCCAACCTCTGTAGGTGGGGGGAGGGGGGTTATGTAAACTTTTTCCTATTGGGTATGATCACACTCCTTCCGTCCCAAAATACTATTCGTTTTGAATTTTCTAGATACATAGTTTTCTATATACACCTAAATATATGTTTAATGTCTAGATACGTAGTAAAAGTTACGTGTCGAGAAAAACCAAAACAAATAGTACTTTGAGACAGAGTAGCATGTATTTTGCTCATACACCATCATTCTTGCAGGTAGCATCTCTTAGTAACATCAGCGAAACAATGTTGTATATTGTTTCATTAGCATGATACCTCGAGTTTCTTGGTTGCGTTTTTCTCAAACACACGAGTCCGTGTAATTATATTAACTATTAAGAATACTAAGAAAGAGTATCTTGGCTGCATGAGATTATGCAAGGCCTTTCATTGCAATGACATGACCACCACCAGCAGTCCAGCAGCAACAGAATATCTAGTTTCGACCAAATTTGTCTAAAGCCAGAAATGGAGTTCAGCAAGGACCAAAACTTTCAACAGCATACCATGTGCCACAAAATATCCCATACTCCTGCCCAAAAAAATCAGACCATGCAGCCAACAATATCCCCGTCACGACTCACAAAAGCCAAAGGCTGCGATTTGCAACACCAGACAAGATTTTTGCAATGCGCTCCAAAAATCTTTGAAGAGCACAATGTGACAGTGAAACTGCATTCATTGGGTACAGTAGAACAAGCACTCAGTAACATCACAGAAGACGACAGTCGACACTCAGCATTACAGAACCAGACATCCGAACCTTATACAACATACAAAGCCATGACAATAGTAACTGCATTCACCGTTTAGTGCTTTACACCATCCGATCAAATTTAGTGATAATAAAACCACCACCACCCATCAGCTTGATTCCATAATTTTGCATGATACTGCTAACAACGAGCATCCAGTAGGCATTGGGTATAACAGTACAAAACATATGTAATCTGGCCTAAAAGAAACTCAGACTGGTGATTCGTTTAAGTTTGCCCAATGCTGTCCCTGGCGATGTGCTGCCATTGATGAAGATGAGGTAATGATTGAGAAATCTAGTATTCTTCAGCAGCACTGGCAGCACTCAAATCCACACTAAGATCAACCGTCTGCAAGAGAGCAGAGTTAGGATGCCATAGATTAAATCCGCAATATAAAGTGGTGCATTGAGCGATCTAGATATCTCTAAAAGAATGATAACATTTTGCTCAGCAAATATAACAGCAGAACATGTGAGGAAATGTGCTCTAGATATAGGGGTGCAGGCGGGGCAGGTTCTTAAAAGAACCCGCAAACCCGCCCCACTAAATTAGCTCTTGTGACTAATGCGGTCCAGCTGCAAGGGTTTTGCGGGCCCAAACTGTCTACGCCGCTAAACCCAGCGGACAAAACAAATGACCCGCGTAACCCGTAGGAAACCACTACAGCCTTATCCCTTCCTTTTTCCCCATCGCGAACAACCTCGCCAAATCTAGCGGTCGCCGCCGCCGCCGCCGACATCCACGCCCGGCCGCCGCCGCCGACGCCATCCACGCCGTGGCCGCTGCCGACGTCGACGCCCGGACGCTGTCGACGTCCACGCCATGGCCGGCCGCCGTCGTCCTCCATGCCACGGCCGCCGTCGTCCTCCACGCCATGGCCGCTGCCGACGTCCACGCTCGGACGCTGTCGACGTCCACGCCATGGCCACCGTCGTCCTCCATGCCACGGCTGCCGTCGTCCTCCCTCAGCCGCGTTACTGTCGACAGGCTCTTGCTGGCCTCCAACGGCGTCGCTGCTGGTCTTCCCTAGCGCTGGGGATAGGGCCAGCGCGGCGAGCTCAGGAGGGTGGTCAAGGCTTCCGACGAAACCCGGTCGAGAACCAGCTTGGGCATGCCCGACGAGGTCACCGCCTGGATTTTGAGTTTCTATCGGTTTGCTCGTTCAGTTCAGTTCGATGCTCCGCTGTCCGCTCTCTCTGCTCGAACTGCTTTTCTCCATTATCGATTCTTGTGTTGCAATTTTTTAATTCGATTCGTTAGCAACTTGCCTTTGCAGTTAAAGTGGAGAATTGATTTTGTCCTCAGCAGTTTGTTTTGATCGGCAGTTTGATTCGATCAGAGTTTATTTTGAAGAAGCTAATAAAAAGCATGCCAATCGTGAAGTCACTATTTATGCGGGACATGCGGGTTTAATCAAGTCTGTCACAAAGTCCACGAAACATTTTATGTCCACCTGTTTAAGCTTGCGGGAAGCCTCAATCCCGCGAATAACTACTTGCGGCATGTTTTATGGGTTGGTGGCTGGCCACAACCCGCCCCGCCTGCACCCCTATCTAGATATATTTGATTGTCCTAAAGGCATAAAGGCAGTCCGCATCTTTTCAGAGCAAACATGAGGTTTAAGTGTTTGGAGAACATCTCCGCACATCAGAGTAACCAAAGACCGTTCCTGGCTACATTCAATCTAATAAAAAAATAAAGATGAAATGTGTGTTACCTTTCCAGTGATCAATGTATACATGTTAAGAACATCTGTCACAGTTGTCTCAAAGTGTGTGGTGGCATCATAGCTCTGCATGGATAAACCACCATAAAGATCAAAGTTTGTGGTGGCATCATAGAATGTCAAGCAGTGAAATTTAATTTACATTTTGCTATTACTGAAAATCTTACCGTTGAGACAAAGCAATTATCAAGAGATGGTTCATTCACTGGTTCATATCTGTCATAAATATCATAAAATATCTCATCTACAGAGCCAAGTAGATCAAGTCCAGGCTTTAGCTCAGCCTGGGGATTGTCAGTCTCAGCTTCTGCAGACACAAATGCAATGAACTTCCCTCTCGGCGCCACGTTGTGTGTGTATGAGCAACAGAAAACATACCTAAATAGAGAATACGGACAGAAATATCATAATTGTAGCCATAGTGATCCATTCAGTAAACTTGTGCAGATAAATCTAGTCACTAATGAAAAGAAAATTATTTGAGCTGAGAGGACTCACATATCTGATCTGCGTCCAAGTTGTTTCTGCGGCAAAATAATCTGAACCGAGTGGGATTCGTTTGTATTAGGGATTGGGTGGCTCATGATAGCAATTGCTCGTACAACCCTACCGATCTTCCTAACCTGTTGAGAAACATTAGTATGGTATAAAAATGGGGGAAAACATTTAGCGAACACATCAGAAGGGGTCGTAGCTACTAAGACCTCAAGATGGGGAGGAAAAAAAAAGAGAAAGACAAAATTGCAGCAAATTGGCTTTTCATCTATCAGAATAGATATACTTGGCACCGTAATGACCAATTAGCCCTTTTACAATATGGATATAGGGGGTACTCGCCTTGTTGGGTAAATACGAAGGATCACAGACCACCTTCTTGCACTTTGCAGTTTCACCTTCAGATGTAACACCACACACTTTCCCCTCCATATCAAATTCAACCTATAAAATGAGGCAACACAAGTGAAAAAGACAGCTTTTTCTTGCCATCCACAATATGCAAGGCATGACAAGACAGGTAATAGAGAAGACCTTGCACTCTGGCTTATTTAACATGTAAGTACCGCCATAAACAGCACTCAGACGTGCAAAACCCTGTAGCACAAAACAAGTATTGTATCACTACCAAGGAACATAATCCACTTGAGAAGTGTTGGATCAATAGATTGAATTATTACTAACCTGTGGTAGCTCACCCAACCCGTATAGTGGATAAATATATGGTGAGCCTCCTTGAAAGCGTGCAAGAGACTCTGCATATAGCTAAAAGCACAGAATAGGTAAATGTAACTGAATTAGACAAAACAAGCATATTCACACGATAGTGATTTAGACAAAACAAGCATATTCACACGATAGTGCTATGACAAGTTTATCTGTAGCAACAATTAGGAGGCAGCTTTGAGCCTTTGACCAAGACTTACTTTCATCCTTTTCACAGTATCAAGGGCTGGTTCATCGAGATAACGATCATCTCTATGAAGAGCAAGTGCATGTCCAATGAAATCAACTGTATCATCGCTCAAACCATATTTTCTGAAGAAATACACATGGAAACATGGAGTTACTTTTGTGCATGAAGAGCTAAGCCCAATGTCTCAACCCTTATTTACCAGTACAAAATTTTGCATTCCTAAAATGTGGATAGTGCTCCCACAAATCATTAACACAAGAGAAATTTACCCAAGAACATAAGAGAAACATGCACAAGAAATATTACAGAGCACAACCCTGAAGGTAGCAAGAGCACCATGGGAAAAATCTTATTGCTAGCTGTAATGAATCTGGTTCATAGGTAAGATGCAAGACTAAGCAGTTGTCTATAATGAATTTGAAAACAAAATAGTAAAAATCATATTGGTGAGACACTCTAATTCTATAGGTAAGTAAACTCGTCCTGCTAGGGGTAAGACAGCCCCCGGGCATTTTGCTAAGAAGAATTCTCACGGAGGTCGAGAAAACCCCTGAACCCTGCCCCACCCTTTCACAGCGGCACCATAACCCATGTGAGAAGACCAACAACCCGGGTCAGGCCTTAGACTTGTGCTTTGATGAGGGACAGGCAAGGGGATTTTTTTAACCCCAGCCTGAAATTTACTCCCATGGGGAATCAACCTCAGGACCTGAGGAGTGCTATTAGAGCTCTCTAACCAACTAAGTGAGGCCCATTCGCATAGGTAACTAAACTCACACCTTCATTTCCCTGAAATTCAATCAGCCATGTGGTGTTAATCCCAAGTCCCCAACGCTCCTAGGAACATCTAAACTGAAACAGGTTGAGGTGTTACAGTCTATTGAAGTGCTAGTATCTGGCAATGTAAATATAATGCAACAAGAGCAAAGATACTGACGCTATTAGTTCTCTAGTTGTCACCCTAGTAAGGTCCAGTCCTTGATGGGTTTTTGGATCAGCTTCATTGTAATCTTGAACGTAAATGAAGAAGTTTCTTGCTCTGCGCTTCTCAAAGAGGCCCATCAAAGGGGACTTCAGAGCTTCCATATCAGTCGCAGGGACCTTGTAAATCTGAATGAACATGATAATAGAGAAAAGGCATGTTACCCCACTATATCTAAGAAAAACTGAAGCATCTCCAGAAATTGCAGGAAAATGATATTCGTGCAAAACAAAGGTAAAACATAGACTGAAGAGACTAC
This sequence comes from Digitaria exilis, assembly GCA_015342445.1. Classification (NCBI taxonomy): domain Eukaryota; kingdom Viridiplantae; phylum Streptophyta; class Magnoliopsida; order Poales; family Poaceae; genus Digitaria; species Digitaria exilis. Next base: position 193,559 of record JACEFO010000544.1, read on the forward strand.
CTTCCCTTTGCTGAAAACATAGCTCCCATCAACAGCTTTGAATGACAAGTACTTTGTCACATCTGTGTGGATGAGGGTTCGAACCAATGTCCCATTTGCCATCATAAACTGATAACAGAAATGATTGATTTTTTACAATGAAGCAACATAAACTAATCATGGTGCACACTAGTATATAAAATATTAGCAAACAAGTCATAAATCTTGCAGGAATACTCCACAGACTTCTTTTCTCAAGCAGTTCCGCCAAGATAAAACAATGCATGGCCATGTGGCTCGTGATATATTTATGTCACCTCAAATGCATTTCTGCATACATTATTTGTGCTAGCAAAGCTGTGAAAAAGACATTTGCATAGGATAAGGCTGTTGCACCTTTGGCACCATGTCCACATTGTAGTCTCTGCTTGCACCTAGATGTGCTGGGGGCTTGTCTTCCCCTCTAAACTTCTTCCAGAGCTGTTCCAAAAGGTAGGTGAAAAGCATGTCAGTGTAACGTTCCATTAAAACCTAAAGCTTTCTTATGATAAGAAATGGATCCACAAATCGAGAACCGCATACTTAAACAAAAGTAGCCAGAGTTGCTTACCTGGTTAAGGTTGAGTGAGGTGGAATCTCCTCCATAGTAGTCATTTCTATCCATGTGCAACACCTACAATATCATCGCAGCCATGTCCATAACAGTGGCCAAAAGTGAATTTCCAACACTTACATGTCGATTTCAAATGGCACAACTTTAAGCAAGGTTCTAAAAAGGCATAAGGATCAAGAGCGATTACAGACCAGGTGACACAAACAATTCAACTAATGCATACATGTATAATGCACACATGTATAATGCACAGAGAAAAGAGATGTGTTTGTGAGGGGTTGTGTCAACTGCAGAATATCATTCTTGTTTTTGTATCAGGCTGTATAGCCTGTGATTGTATCTTCTATACATGGCAAGATATTCGCACATAATATTTTGTTCTAAACTTGACTCCTCACACTGCATTCTAATTATAAATCCACTTTAAAAATGATTTCAAGGCATCTCTGTGCATTTGAGATCTACGGGTTCACTGTTTCATGAAAGCATCCTTTTCACAAAAGGAACTTTTGAATTCCATCCTACTTGGTTTGGAGTCATGGTAGCTAACTTATTATGGGAGATTCAACGTCTCACACAGTGCAACGCATAGCCACCCACAAACCATCTCCAGTGCACCTTTGCAAGACCCATTTCTGTATCGCCTCCTCCAACAACCCATTTGTCATGCCCCGCCCAGCTGCAGGTAGCCTCTGCCACCAGCTCTACTGCAGCCATTTGCAGTTGATAGCGACCCAGGACGCCCTAGAACTCCGGTACCACCACTGCTACCTCCTCACCTCACACCTTAACGGCCAGGCTTCTCCAAAGCTACTAGACCCAGTCTACCGCCGCCCACCAGTTGATTTAACGACAAAACCCATGGCTAACAATACCCTTGCAACTCCACTACCATAGCAGCGCTGGCACCCATTGTCGGCCCAGCTTGCTCCCTGAAGCTGAGGCTAAGGTCAGGGTGCCTTGGGAAACCCAGAAGTAATAATGCTAACTCTCCATTGACACTGCTAGAATGTGAGCAACATGTTGCCAGCTGTGCATGTGCGACAAAATAAGAAACCCTGCTTATTAGGTTAACATAGAAATTGAAAAGGTCAGTTTAAAAAAGCTGCAAGAATGAGCAAAGCAACCCAACACAAGCCATTCTAAGGTGCTACTAAATGAAAGCATCCCTTTAGGTAAAGACAAATATCCTTCTCTTCTGGCTTTACCCCAGCTGAACAGCAAACACAAGAATTAGATAACACCTCTCAATTCGGCAAGGGCCTCACAGCCCCGATCTAAATCATTCCAAGTGGTTAAGCTCAGACTTCACCCACTTTCGCGGATCAATCTCTGCCCGCTATGGATCCACTAAGACATAAGGTGATCGGGGGCCTCTGGAGACCCGCGCGCGCACGTAGACGGACACTATAAGTCAGCATAGAATAAGCAAAGGGTTGATCTAATTGCAGCGCGCCCCGACCAGATCAAGAGGGCGGTGGCTCCTGATCTACGAGCTCCCTTGCTCTAGCAACCCAGCCCACTCCTAGTGATGAAAGAGACCTTGAAGCATCGAGTAGGCACACGGACCCGAAATCCGAGCACGGAAGCTGCGGATCGCGCGCGCGCGCGCGCGGTTGGGGGAAGCGAGCGTGCGATCGGAAGGCTCACCTTGAGGCCGTCGACGGAGAGGAGGCCGCTGAGGATGCACTCCTTGAGCCCCGTGCCCAGCACGATGACGTCGTACTCCTCATCCATGGCCGGCTGCTTGGTGAGGTGGCTGCCCGCTGCTACGGCGGCGGCGGAGAAGAGAAGTGGAGTTGACGAAAGGCAGCAAGGGGTACGGTGCGTGGGGAGGTGGGAAACTGGGAATGGGAATCCGAGAGGAGACGACACCGGATGCCGATGGGATGCCGGTCGCTTTCGCGCGCAGGTCCTTGGCTCGCGAAATATTTCTGGCTTTCCTCTTCTTTTGTTTACGCCTTTGTGACTCGCCATTTGTGTGTGTGAGGGAGCAGTGGCTGATTAATCAATTTTCGAGCCATTTGCCCATTTGATGGGATACACGTTGCCAGGCTGATCCGGTCTTTATCTCTGGTAATGCAACGTATGGCCACACGCTGCGCTTAACGTGTGAACCGGACGAAGAAGCTCACAAGATGACAGCGGTGTGAATTATATATGAAGAATATTTGTATGGGTACGCACATTGCTCTCGTTCTTCTAAGATTGTACTCATCCCTCCCAAAATACAATTCATTTTGATTTTATTGACTACATAGATTCTATTATGCATATGATATACGCTATACGCTATGCCTGAATACATAATAATAAAGTTTATGTATCTACAAGAGCCAAAACAAATTGTATTTTAAAACGGATAGAGTAATATATTAATTTTAATATACCAATTAGATTCTAACATGTATACCTCTCGTATATCTCTTTCTAGCTAATAGATATGACATAATGTCACGTCGTATGTTTGATCATTCAAAAAAAAATCTAACATGTATGATATGTCCAAAGCTGAATAAAACTACTTCTCTAACTTAGAGTATGTTTGGCAAAGCTCCCAAAACAGTTTCTCAACTGAAAATCTAGGAGGAGCTTTGCCATAAAAAAAAAGTGATTTAAGACTGATTTCAAAACGTGATTAACTTTCTAAGTGGTTCATCATATATAAATACATATTTAGGAGTGCGTATAATGATGGCATGCCATACTATGTCTCGCCGCGCCGAGGCTCTGCTTGCCTGAGCTAGCTGCAACTTTCGCCGATAGGGCTTGGTTGAGTGGCTGGGGAAGGGTATGGTGCATGCGACGGCAGTGATGAGATCAACAAGTGTAGGCAACATGTGCCAAATGGCAGATCGAATCGCCTGTTAAAGCACATGTGGCAACACATAACCGATTTTATAACGACCAAAGCCCATGGGTGGATTGCATTGGAGGAAAAATATTGTGGGAGGGCTCGATTTTGAGGCCTCACTAATGCGATTCCTATTACGAATCAGCTATGGAGCACAGAGATTGACACCAGTCCTAAGATGGTGAGCTTAAAATTGACATATTTCTACTCTTCTACGGATGATTGGACTGGAGGGTTTGAGGTAAAAAAAATAAGCATGTGAGTGGTGACAAAAAAAAACATGGTGGCCCAATTCCATGGATGAGTCATGATGAAAGTGTTGTTTCTTTCAGCGTGGCGGATTATCAACTGCATTTTCTATGAATTGTACGATGCAAACTAATCTGAAATGTTATTCTTTTTATATTATATTTATCATCTTTTTAAAATACATGACAATGGTAACTGCCTCTCTCATGGATGTTGAAATTAATGTAGGCTGATTTTTCTGTCTCTTACATGTCGATTTGTGGCTTCACCCCGAATGGGTGACAGAGCTAGTCCTAGAGTGAGCAGACGCGTCAAGTTGTGCTTGGGAAAGGCACGTTTTGACACGCTCAAATTCTTTCCATATTTGGTATATTTCCTAGTCTACTTAGATTGCACCTAAATTGGCTTGTGGCGTGGCGAAGACGTCATAGCCATCTACTCGAGCAAAGTCACTATTCAAGCTTCTGCCTTGAGTACTCCTTCTATGGTGGTTCTCGCTTCAACTAAGGGGGACGAGGTAAGATGACATTGGTGGCTAGCCACTATACTCTTCATTGTTGCGAGTGACAGCGTTCTTGAGACGTTATCTCAGGGTGACTATAGAAATATGGAATTCTCCACAATCTGGTAATTAGGATGGGTCAGGCAAGTTTCTAGATTTGGTCATACTGTTTCACAAGCTCGTTGATGTGAGCTCATGTTGTTCTTGAGTCCCATGGAAATCGATCAGATCTACGTGGGCGTAGAACCGGCTTGGAAAGAACGATGCACTCGGCAATGGTAGTGCTGAAGCGATCCAGGCCAGAGATCAGGTCATCTGCGATAAGGATCTTCTGCTCCATGACCGGACGAGGGGTCTTGCTACGGAGGGGAAAGTTGTTGACCTGCTTACCTGGCAAGGTGCTGTTGCTGAATGAAGGTTACCTAGGGAGGACAAAGTGGAAGGGGTCGGGGAAGAGGGAGGGGAGGAGGAGGTTGGCGCTGTTGAAGGTGGTCAACGTCCCCTAGAATCATATGGTGATTGGTTATTGGTGCAACCTTTCATGCTATCGAGGAAGATTATGCTAGAACTAAATGCCAGAGTTCCCCAAGGACCCCCACAGTCTCCTCTACTTGACATGCCGACTGTTGGATTTAATTTTGGCAATTCAAAGGGCGATAACCGAATGGTAGATTTGTAGGCAAGGGTAATTGTGGAACCAAGAACTCGAAGGGAAACAAGAGACACAAAGGTTTTTATAGGTTCAAGCTACCCGAAGATATAATACCCTACATTATGGTGTTTGTATTATGATGGATCGGTGTACAGTTGATATGCAATGAGGTACAATGGATCAGTGTACAAGTTGGGATGCAATGAGGTACAATCGTGTCCTCTGGGGTCTCCCTAGGTCGTTTATATACGTCGCACAAACATGTAAAAAATGCTTATGAGAAACGATTTTGACTAACTTCTTCATTTTAGTTCAAATTGATGCGGTGGGGAGAATAGCTGAGACCTGAGAGAAAGGAACTGGGATGAATAGCTGGAAAGTGATTAGGAAAACCATTAAGCTGAGACCTGAGGAAGAAACTGAGATGCATCGCTGAACAGAGTACGAACAGGGGGTTCTAGCAAACGTGAACATACTTCAAAGTTTATGCCATTCGATCATCATGCAAGATCAGAACAACCACCATCATCTCACTAACAACTTTGCACAATGCTACTTCAGCAGCATGGATCTAAACAGTAAACACCATGGTATGCTAGCTCTGAACTTGGCAAATCACCAGGCGGGGCCTATCTTGCACTGTTCTTAAGTGTATGGTGTCTTGAGGAAATGCAAACTTTGACAGGAAGATCTCTAGTATTCTTCAGCCGCGCTGGCAGCGCTCAGGTCAACGCTGAGATCAACGGTCTGCGAGAAGAGCATGCAGGGTTAAGATGTGCAATAATAGTGGCCAACTGCCAATACTAAAGAGCTGGATGTCTAGTAGGGAATAACACAGGAGATTAGCAGGCAATTCACCATTCAAGTGTAAAAATACCAAAGCTCAGAAAATTTAGAACTTTGGATTCAGGCCGTATGCGGAACCGATGAAATTAGTATCTGACAAATATGCTTTGCTGAGCGCACAAAAAAAGGCATTCCAGAAGTAAATAAGATGGCGAAATATGACGATGAAGCTTACCTTTCCAGTAATTGCCGTGTACATACTGAGAACATCTGTAACAGTTGTCTCAAAGTGTGTGGTGGCATCATAACTCTGCAAAGAAGCTTCCATAAAGATCTAAAATATATGAAACTTAGCGGTCACTTTATTATTACAAGAATGCTAAACTCACCGTTGAGACAAAACAATTATCAAGAGATGATTCGTTGACAGGTTCATATCTGTCATACATATCAAAAAACAGCTCATCTACTTGACCAAGTAGGTCAATTCCAGGCTTCAGTTCAGACTGTGGATTATCAGTCTCGGCTTCCGCAGACACAAATGCGATGAACTTTCCTTTCGGCGCAACATTGTGTGTGTATGAGCAACAGAAAACATACCTAAGAAAAATTATCAGAATGCACACCACAGCCAAGTGATGCTAACTGACTTGAAGACACTCGATGAATAAAAATTATTTGATATAGAACTAAGAGACCCACATGTCTGATTTGCGCCCAAGTTGCTTCTGCGGCAAAATAATCTGAACCGAGTGGGAATCATTTGTATTTGGAATTGGGTGGCTCATAATGGCAATTGCACGCGCAACTTTTCCAATCTTCCTTACCTAATCACAAAACAAAAAGAAATCCAAAGCAGGTGAATAGTATGTAGCACCATATAGAAAAGCAGCATACAGAGGGGTATCAGAGAACAAAGGTTTAAACTTCCAGTAAATTTGGTTGGGATATATAAATGTTTCAGTGAAACTGCTTATATAGGGTATACATGTAAACAGAGTAGTTCGTTTTTATATGGGTAAGGTGGGTTTACCTTGTTAGGCAAGTAAGAAGGATCACAGACAACCTTTTTGCATTTGGCTGTTTCACCTTCTGAAGTAACACCACACACTTTCCCTTCAATATCAAATTCAACCTGCAAATGTATTGTATAGTGAAAGCAGAAAAGAGCATATTTGACAAAAAAATTTGTCTCATACATGATAATTAGGAGAGGAAAATTGGTCAAGACACTACCTTGCACTCTGGCTTATTTAACATATAAGTACCACCATAAACAGCACTTAGACGTGCAAAAGCCTGACAATAAGATAATACCTTAGCATGGAAGCTTCAAACCATCAAAGTGGCCAACATCAGTGCAAAGAATTGAGAAACAACTGACCTGTGGCAGCTCACCCAACCCATATAGTGGATAAATATAAGGTGAGCCTCCTTGGAAGCGTGCAAGAGACTCAGCATATAGCTAGCAGAAGACAGCCAAGGAAATTTGATTATGCTCCATCCAAGAATACTTAGAACGGTAGGAAAATGAAACAAAATGACAGATATGCCAGGAAAGTATATTTCTCATGTATTTACAATAATAGCCGTAATCAGAAACCATCTTTTTTTTCTTTTAGGGGAAAAAGAAACAGTGGTCTACCAAATATTCACTCAAGACATACCTTCATCCTTTTTACAGTATCAATGGCTGGCTCATTTAGGTAACGATCATCCCTGTGAAGGGCAAGTGCATGGCCAATAAAGTCCACGGTATCATCACTCAATCCATGTTTCCTGACAAATGAAATGACAAATAAGATTATTTATAATGCAGAAGGAAACACAAGCTGAACAATTACAGCAGTTTTGTTTAATTCTTCATCAATACATTTATTCGTGCACAAAATAGCATCATACTATACGAAAGCAGAAATAGACCAAAGTTGGTTAAGAATCATATAGATGCATGCAACATGGGAAGGAGCGATGAGAATCACACAATATTTAACAACATGGTAAATAGGGAAAATTTAACGAACAAAAATGGTGCTAACTTGATTTATCAGTAAAGTGCAGTAATGATGAAGAAACAATGCCAGAACACTCACGAAATCAGCTCCCTGGTTGTAATCCTTGTGAGGTCCAACCCCTGATGTGTTACTGGATCAGCTTCATTGTAGTTTTGGACATAGATGAAGAAGTTCCTTGCTCTACGTTTCTCAAATAGACCCATCAGAGGAGATTTTAGAGCCTCCATGTCAGTGGCAGGAACCTTGTGAATCTGTTCAAAATGCAACAAAGCAACATATCAGAAATTCAGAATACTGCTACTTATAAGAAATCCAACAAATATTGAGTCCACAAGGTAGGACTAGGACAGATGAGTGTAAGCTCAAGACATTACCTTCCCTTTGCTGAAGACATAGCTTCCATCAACAGCTTTAAAGGACAAATACTTTGTCACATCAGTGTGAATGAGGGTACGAACCAAAGTCCCATTTGCCATCATAAACTGGTCAGAGAGAAAGAGAGTTTGACATATATACTTTGTCATCAAGAAACTAACATAAGAATATAATCCTTGTAGGCTTTACGCATTTCATGGCCTGAATTCTGAAGTAAGCAATTGCTCATTAGCAGCAATAATGCTATCTAGCTGGGGTTCAAACACAAGGTTAATAGCCTGTACCAGTCAGAATTGGCATGTTCCAATACCATACAATACATGTACCATAAGTCAGGACTAAACAAGCGCCAAGGTATCTGGTATTGCAATGAATAAATAATAAAGAAACTAGCAAGCTGCAAGAATCCTGAATGATGCATTCAGTATATTAGCTGAATATGAGACTGTTGTGGCAAGAAACAATAAGTACATAGATAGGTTTAGGTTCAATCTTTGGGAGATTTTCACACCTTTGGAACCATGTCTACATTGTAGTCTCTGCTTGCACCTAGATGTGCCGGTGGCTTGTCTTCCCCCCTAAATCTCTTCCAGAGCTGTTTACAATACAACGGGATTAAAGGGAGTACAATGAAAAACAAGACAGTACTTCATTAATTATCCAAACCAGCTGGATTACTTGCCAATACACAAAAAGAAGGGGCATCAAGACATAATTCATGTTGCTGTTTTTCTAAGCAAAACATGTTGCTGTTTCAAATGGAACAAAATAACAGATTCTTGCCTGGTTCAGATTTAGGGAGGTGGAATCTCCTCCGTAGTAGTCATTTCTATCCATGTGTAGAACCTGCAAAAGCATCACAAAAAATTCTTCAGAAATCCATTAAGCAAATCCAGCATTGGTGAACTTAAGGTTGTAGGCTGATTGTTACAATTCAGCATTGCTCTCTCCAGTTTCAATTAATGATAGACATCTGTCATCTTCGGCAAACGGAAACAGCGCTTCACAGGTCCCAGAAATGAAGAGCATACGCTAGATCACAACATTCAATGCAGTGAACCGCCCTTGAACTTAGATAGTAGATGTTACTAGAATTTCACTAGTCTAGTAGTCTGAATCTAACCATGCCCCGATCTCTCCAGTTTACAGAATATACAAGTAACTGTGGCACATTCGCAGGATTTTCACGATCGTGTGAATCAAATCCACGGGCCAAAGCCATAGGAGCTAGATTCGCATAGAGCTTAGGCAACCATCCCACCCAAGCGCAGCAGGCCCCGCCGCCCCGGATCGAACAGGGGCCTGCTGGCAAGCACCGCCTGATCTACTACCACCACGCGCAGGCCCCGAGCGGCGTCCGGTGATCTGGGGGGAGAGCGGCAGATCGGACCCGGAGGTAAGGGGGGAGGTCCGAGTGTCGATGGAGCTCACCTTGAGGCCGTCGACGGAGAGTAGGCCGCTGAGGATGCACTCCTTGAGCCCCGTGCCCAGCACGATCACGTCGTACTCCTCATCCATGGCGGGGCTCGGCGGCTCCGGTTCCCTGGAGCGGTAGCGAAGCGAAAGCGAGACGAGGGAGGCGGCGGGGCGGGGCGGGGCGGCGCGGCGGAGATTCGAGAGAGAGGGTGGTCTGGTGGTGGAGTCGACCTGACGCAACGGCGCCGCAGGCGAAGGGGTAATAAAGACCGGTGGTGTTTGGGAATGCGGGGGCGGAGCCGGTTCGTGCGACGCCGATCTCCCGGACCCCGGAACACGACGCGGCGGTTTTGCGTGTTAGTCCCTGGTGTTACTTGGTAATTTTCTGATGGGGCTTTTGTTGAGATGTTCTTTGCTGTTTTGTGGCGTCTTTTCCGCTTTCGGCGGTTCGTCCACGCGACCACGCCAGCCCGTCGTGCGCGAGTGGTGCTCGAGTTCGAGCAAATGGATGCAGGCCGGCCGTAGTGGCTGCTTGCGCAGTTTGGGCCATAATTTGGATGAGCTATCTTGAAGTGCTGGGCCTTTATTTCGAACCGAATGAAAACAAATGACGTAGCCCAACCATATCTATCTTTAACCTCTTCTCCCAACAACTGCGGTCTCATGAGCGCATCACTCGCTGCCTGCCCTTTAATTGTAAACCTGAAACCCTTAAATACTCCAATAGTAGAAAAAATATTCAAGTGCACTAATACATTTGAGGTTTCTTATTTTTTCGGTCATTTGAGGTTTATGATATAGCATCACCACCATATTCCTTACTAGTGGTGACGTTTGGTCCCTATGGCAGTAATGGCATCATGCTGGGCCTGGTTTATTTCATCTTTCCTCCCTTCTTTGTCCATAGAGCTAGTCCCCCATTTGGCAAGACATGTATTATTTTCCATGGTTTGAACTTCTCGTATAATAAGCTAACTATTATTATGTCCCTTGTTCTCGTGCACCATCATCCATCCCGTTCTAGTATGTTTTTCTTACCAGACCAATGTCGCCGCTCACTAAAGTCCCTCCACCATCCATAATTACTGTGCTTTGTCACCGCATCCACACTTGTCACAATTGTTAGCAAGCTATCGATCACATGCTCAACTATCATAGGGAGAAGAGTCTTGACATTTACTACTAGAACCCCCCTAACCGTAACATACCCAATGGCGACACCATGGCTTCTAGGATGTATAAGTCTATCGTGTGAAGGGTCATGCTGTAAGAAACCGTGCGACCCTTCCTCCCCCCTTGTCGCAACGTCTTATCTAGGTCTCTCGACGCCCCTGCCACCTCCAACGCCTCTATTCCTGGCGGCCTAGGCCGCCATACTAACTCATCTTGTTTCTCTCTCACATTGCTCCTACCGTCGGCCGTTAGCTCCACCGGGCCGGCTACTGCCTCCGAGCTCTACTAGATAGGTCTGTTGAAAGAATCCCCACCCCCGAACCCAACCCTGGCGGTGGTGGCGACGTGCGCGACCCATCACTTCTTAGACTTTGCGTTCTAGGATGGCACATGGAAAAGTTAGAAGGAGAGCTAAGGGAGAAGAGCAAGAACTTGAAAATAGGTCATTCTAAGTTCCGGACATCAGTTCACGAGTTGAGGCAAAGGCAGATGCAGATACGACCATGCATGGTAAATGGTGACAATTAGTAACTCTTAGACGGGTACAACTACCCTCCAGATCAATAAAGCCACTGCCATTGCTGGAGTCGGAAGAGACGATCGAGCGCGTCAGCATGGTTAGCTATATATTTGTCTCTGTCTTGTGAATGTACGGCGCACACAGTGGGCGTCCGGTGGTCACAACAAGTCAGCAACCACGCGCGCAAGCAAGACACAATATATAATTCGCATACATCGTCGATCGCGCGCGTCGCGCGTGAGACGGAGCCCGCGCGGCCGGCCTGATCGAGGGCGTTATTAGCTGCCGGGATGCCGGTGCATGATGCATCTCGCGAGAGAGCATGCAGTCGACCGGTCAGGTTTGGGCTTGAAGTCTTGATAGTGTTGTCCTTCTTGACACTTTGTCATCCCGAGAACGTGCCCAATGCAAGAGGTTTCGTGTCATGCACAATTTCTATCGGGGGAAAATTACTTTAGAAATGGCTATAGTAATCATGTCTAGGTAACCAATAAGTCCTCGGAATCCGCACCGAAATCCCCGAATTTGCATCCCGATCGAGGGTGTCTCGTCATCAGTCTAATAACTGACCTCATCACAGGGAAAAAGTGTACTCGATCGACGGAGCACAGGACGACCAACTTGGCGTCCAGTCTGTCCGTGTCGTCCTGCATCCGCACAGGTTCACCACACCTAGACCCTGTGCAACGCCACACCTACGTAGTCCTCGGTCGCCCCTCCTATATATCTAGCGCCCGGGTACAACTGCATCGACCTGGATACATTGAACTGAGCCTTCCAAATCTTCCTCGTCCTTGCTCCCGAGTCTCTCGTGCCCCAGCACGAGCCAAGAGCGATCCTGCAGGTCGATCTCCGCAGCCACACCACTCACCCAAGTATATCCCCCGCCCTTGGCCTTCGCTCCATGATCGGATCTTCTTGATTCTAAGGCCATCAATCATAGGCGAGGTAAACATAAGCAAAGATCGATCATTATCTTCTTCTATATCTATATATATACATACATAGTATCTACCACTCCCAGCGGCTTGCACCTCACTCTTTGGAAATTGCAGTCGACGACAGAAGCCGCAGCGAGCGAGTGATGGTTTCGTTCGTGACCCCTGCGGCCGGAGGAGGAACGCGCGGCGACGGCGGCAAGGATGATGCGGGAGGGAAGCTGCAGCAGGCGGCGGCGCCAGTGGCACAGGGGTACTTCACGGCGAGGCTGGCGGCGCTGTTCGTCTTCCTGACGGCGATGCTGGTGTTCCTGCCGCTGGTGCTGCCACCGCCTCCGCCGCCGCCGGCGATGCTGCTGGTGGTGCCGGTGGGGCTCATGGCCGCCATCATGCTGGCGCTGGCGCTCATGCCGTCCGAGTGGTCTGACGCCCGGCTCGCGAGCGTCGCCGCTGCCGCCGTCGCCTCCTCGTGCCTGTACTGACAACGAGCACGCGTCGAACGTGCACCGGTGCGCGAGGGAGGGAGGGAGGGCGCGTGCGTACATGTACAAACGTGACGTGAGGTTTAATAATTATTTTCTTTTTGGTTATGACACAGAGGCTACCAACTTCTTCTGTTTTGTTTTTTGTTTTTTTTTTGTGTTCGGTGCTCAGAATGAGATAATGCTGAATTGTTGAGGGGCTTGGGGTTCGAAGTTATCACACTGCATAACGGCATTACCGCATTAGCGTACACGTATAGGTATAGCTGGCAAATGCTAGCTTTCCAAAAGCCAGTATTGCTCGCAATCCTCCCCTCTAACTTTCTCTCACTAGGACCCGCTCCTATTTCTCCAAGCTGCAAATTAAGGAGCTGTGAGATATATAAAAAAAAAGCCACGTGCATAGATTCAAACATGTCATTCCCACGCTTGCGTAAGCCAAACAGACCCTGGTAGAAAGGCATCAAATGTATCAATTTCGAATTTTCATCTTATACTCGTATCCATATATATGATCAACTCATGGTTCTCGGATGAAATGGGAAGTCATGTATGCATATACTTTGAAAATATCGTTCCCTCGCTCATGTTAGCCAATAGAAATCTAGATTTACAAGGGATCAAATAAGAATTGTTGTAGTGCATCATTTATCTATAGTTCTAAAAAGAAAAAAAAAAGTGAAAGCACATGTGCATATTCTTTAAATGCGTAATTCCCGCGCTTGTGTTAGCCGTTACTAGATCCAGTCCAATGGCACCAAATGGTGGTGTTGTGCCTTACTATTTGCGGGAGCCGTTGAGCTAAGGTTCAAGTATCATGGTACGACAACCGTGCCTAGGTCAGCCCTAGGCGGTGGTGGTTAGGATTTGCATGTGTCCAAGCTACCCCGTAAAGTTCCGACAAGTCGGTGTTGCGCCTTGCTGCTCATGCATGCCAAGAAGGATTCACGCAACAGGTTGTGCGAGTGAGACAAATGTTGTCGCACTAGTGGCGACCATGACCGAGTATAGTTCACTCATACCGTTTGTAGTGTGAGGTGTATGACCATCTTGGTGGGTGCTGAGGGAAAGCCCTACCCATGCTTGTGACAATCGTGCGCGGTGACGTGCTCATGTGTCATATTCCTCTTTGGAAGCATCATTCAAGGAACCATCTGTGTCCCGATGGGTATTTGAGTAATCTTCCCAAACCGCCACTACAAGATCAGTAATTGGCGACACGTGACACGGCTAGAGCCGCACGCATAGATTCAAACATGTCATTCCCACGCTTGCGTCAGCCAAATAGAACATGGTAGAAATGCGCCAAATGGTTCAATTGAGAATTTTCGTCTTATACCTTTATCCATATGATCAACTCATGGTTCTCAAAAAGGATGAAATAGGAAGTTATGTATGCATATTCTTTGAAAATATCACTCCCGCGCTAGTGTTAGCCAATAGCAATCTAGATCCAAAGGGAACAATTAAGAATTATCATGTCACTATATATGTCATCATTTATCTATATCGTTCCAAAAAGGATAAAAAGTGAAAGCCACACGGCACACGTGTGCGTTCTTCAAACACGTCGTTCCCGCGCTTGTGTTAGCCATTAGATCCCAATCCAACGGTACCAAATGAATCAGGATGGCGCGGACCATCCTCTACAATTTGCAATCTCACAAACAGATGAACAATTCATGCAAAAATTTAGGACGCGACACAAGGCAATTCCATCATTCATAATCCTTGTGGATCAACCTTTTATTTGTCCTCAGAACGTCTTACAAAATGTTACTGCATACCATGACATTCTAGGAAACACAAACTGGAGGCTTAGCTCCAAGAACACCCTCAACCTCAAGCTACTAATTTCTTATGGATCCACAACGCTCTCCTCTTCCTCTTCCTCCTCTTCCACCTCTTCCACAGGGAGCTCTGATGCCCCCACCTCCTCCGCATCACCCACCTCCTCGTCCACAGCACCCACCTCCTCCTCAGCAGCAGCAGCACCCATCTCCTCGTCCACAACACCCACCTCCTCGTCAGCTGCAGCCTCATCAGGCCGAAGGTCGCATGTCCTCTTCACAGGCGGAGCCGCCGGGTTGCCAGCGCCGCCACTGCCGAGGCACACGGCGAACTTGCGCTGCACGAAGGCATCAAAGTCATAGCCAGTGCGTTGGAAGGCCCGAGGCCCGACCAAGTAGCGGGCCACGGCCAACGCGCCGCCGGTCAGGATCGCGATCAGGATCAGGATCCCGATCACTGGGCCATAGTTGCCGCCATGGTCGTCGTGGTGGTGGGACTCCGCCATGGCGTTCCTAAGTCCATCCGGCCCTGATGACATGTTCTTTCACCAGGACGATGGTGCCTACAGCAAGAACTGAGTGTCTGGTGTTTCGGTCGAGCTCTCTCCATTGGCTTCGGTTTAATAGGAAGGGTCATCAGGTGTAGATTGGGGAATGGAGATTAACCAAGGTTTTTTTTTTGAACGAATAAGAGATTAACCAAGGTTAATGCGTGAGTTGCAAATTTTCCTTGGATCCCATCATTGCAAAAGTAATTAGCCCCGAGCGTGTGACTCAGATTTTTCTTTTTGTATGCGAGGACAAATGCAGTTGAGACTTTGGGCATTGGGAGGTTAGCACGCGAGCCTTGCATGAAAATGTGCACAGCTAAAATGACACTTGTTTGCGCTACCATTCCATATACGCATTGCCACCTCCTCCTTTTGCTGGAACGTTACCGATTCCCACGCTTATTACCGGGGAGGCCAGCTCACATGATGTGTTAGCGTCGCCACCCTGGGGTTGGATTGGAGTTTTTTTTTGCTCATCGGCATCGGACTCGGCTTCGCCTCACCATGCATGGCCCAACAGCCTCTCTACCATTTTTGAAACTCACGCATGCATGGTCCCATCTTGTTGGGCTCATTGGGCTGGTCATGCTGCTTCTGTTTCTCCTCGCTACCTCTCTCGAGCGTCAAGATCACACCACGTCTGCTAGTACCTCTACTAATATCTGTGCTTACACAAATCGTTTGGAAATTATAAATTCTTTGGAAGCTTACGTGTCTACCAAGGAGGAAGTTAAAAATACTTCTAACTGCGGCTTGTTCGTCACAAACATGTGCCGCCGCGCCTGATCTAACTGTTTTCCTAATAAAAGCTAACAAAGACGTGGAAAATTTGGAATCTCTTTAAGAATGGGCCAAAGTAAGTTGTTCCACTGGTAACGCTTCGGTTTTACTAGTGTTGGGTTGGCAGAGGAAATCGTCCTTGTATACGCGATCGGTGTGTCCAGAGGATACAGACTGCAAAGCCAGAGCTGTTTGTTGTGCAATCTTTGCCGGACAGAGAGTGCAAACCATGGTTGATGGTCTCGATCTGTAACAATTAGTGTAGTTAACAACTGTGAACAATGATGAGAAGATCGCCGCTAGCACACCACCCTTTTGTGTACAATCTCGAGCTCTCGAACATCTTCACGTCTGGGAGAAAAGCAATGAAGACGAGCCAAGAGATTTTGGAACTTTGGACCAAACACCAAAGTGAGTTTGTTCAGTTCCTAGCTAGTAACGCTAGCTTTGCTAGCAAATAGCTATGGCATCTAGCCTGGGCCATCAAAACCACTGTTCAACCAACAGATAGATAGGTACGAGGCCGTGCGCCCGTGCCTGTGTGAAAAGATACATGGTGCGAGTAACATGTGTCTCATGGGTACCAAATAAAAAACTAAGAAATTCTCCATTTTCAGAATAGCACATGGAGAAATTTTTCGTAAGCTACGGCCACTCGTGCTTCCAGCAGTGCTGAAAGACCAGGCGCCCCCTTTGCTATGTCCAGCGAGTCGCGGGCTGCCGAATCAGCCACAGAAACCCATGGGGAAAGTGGGTGCTCGCAGATGGCCGACATGGAACTTGGAAGTACATGAGATTAGACGGAGACTATCCGGGGGTCCGGAGCTGAAACTGAAAGAGGGGGAAGGGACGATGGCTCGTTGCTGCCATCAACGTATTGTCCGAAAACGCAAAAAAAAAAAACATCTGTTAAGTTTCAATATTGGCGTCTGTTTTCTCATGCTATGGCGATGAATGGATGAGCCAGGAGTTGGCTGTGTTTGACGCGTGAGCGTCTGAAACGTGTATAGGCGTGAATCAGGTGCGCGCAAAAAAAAAAAAAAAACTGTGCGAAAAGCCTAAAACGCTGGGTGTTTCATTTTCTTCTGGAACTTAAAAAAAGTACCCAACTGCCATAATAAATCGTACCTACATACGCGATCGACGTGCACACTTGGAAACAGGCCGCAGAATCAAGCTGTTTGCTTTGCTGTGCAATCTTTGCCAGGTTGAGTGCAAAATCTTTGCCGGATCGCTTGAAACCAAAGAAGACAAAAGTCCTCACCCAACACCCATAAAAAAAAACTAGGAGTACTCAATAACTAGGAAGAATTAATCACAATTCGCGAATAAAGATCAGCACTGCTAGCTCTCATAAACGTCAAGCCGAAAGAAATAAAAAAAGGCAAGGAATTTGTAACAACTTTGTATACAATCCCGAGTTCTCAAGAATCTCAAGTCTACGACCCCCTAACGTACGCCTTCGCCTACGAGTGCGCGCGCGGCGTCATCTTCTCAGGCGGCGCCGATGCAGGCGAAGGCGCGGACGCTCCTGGCCTTGGGCAGCGGCACGCGCAGCCGCCGGTCGTGCGAGAGCCCCACCTCGCCCGCAAGCTCCTCCAGCGACAGGTTCCTCCGGTGGTGCAGCAGCGGCCCTTCCGCCGCCGGTGGCGCAGACGAAGAAGACGCCGCCGCCGCCGGGTGGACCGGGGACCGCAGCTCCTGGTTGAGCCACCGCCGCCTCTGCTCCGGGTCCTCGAGGTCCACGGGCGCGGAGGCGGCGGGGAGGCCGTCCCCTGCGGCGTGGTAGTAGGCCCGGTCGCCGCCACCGACGGCGGCGTTGCTCCGCCGTTCCTTGATCGCCTTGTAGAGCAGCGGGATGAGGCCCTCCATCTCTGCGAATCGCGCGCCCGGCGTGTGAGGCGGAGGTGGGGTTGGTGGGAAATGGTTGCGTTTGGTGCTTTGGTCTCGGTCGGGGGAGTTTGTTCGGTTTGGTCGGGTTGGCCTTGGCCCTTTATGGCACGTAATTACATAACCATCGCACCAAAGCAGTCAAAATTATTTTTTTTTTTCAGAAACGAAAGCAGTCAAAATTATGAGTTTTATACAATATACAGATTTGCTAAGAACACCTAATAAGCACTCGGATGCTAGAATATGTGAGGACTGAGGATTTTTTGTAAGTAAAGCGCGTGATACTTTGCTCCCATTTCTTGTAGTTGGATGGACTTAAGATCTATCTATGCACGACAATTCCCATCTTTGTCTTAATGCCACTTTGCTACGCGGAACAGTACAGTATTTTGTGACAAATCCAAGCACACTGGGTTTCATAGGATGTGTTTGTTTGCATGCACCACATGATGCATGAATGGATGATCCTGGATGGGATGGTTCAACCAAATTGCTTGTACCACTTGGTTCACTATAACTAGTACAACATTGTATTAAGTGGGATGGTTCCATCCTGGATGAGTTGGTACAATTCATCCAACCAAACAAAAGAATCATCATTATTTTGTACCATTCCATACATGAATCAAATGGTATACCAACCAAACACACCCATAATTTCATTAATCTAGAGATCTATCGTTCGAACAAAAATAATAATCTATAGATGTGCCTACACACACCTGAATTAGCCTCTGTTTTTCACGCTTCACAAACTCTTGTTCGACTTGGCTTCTGTGGCTCTGAGTGACGACATCTTACTCGGCTGTTTCCTGATAGCTGCCATTTGGATTCTTCCTCGCAACAAACGTATACGATTTGATGGTAGTAGTGGCTTTTCGGCTGTTTGTTGGACGACCTTTTCTTTCCAGATATTTTAAGATAAAAAATGTAAAAGAAAAGGTAAAATAACTTTGTTACCCGTACAACATGTCCATTGCTTGGCGTGTAGTCTACTCGAATCACTCTCTTCATCCCACCGTCACCAATTGATCTGATCGACCAAACCAAAAAAGAACAAAAAAAAAAAACTGAAATACCGGTGTTCATTTGGCGAGGTAAACCGTAAACATGCCAATGTTCGAGACCTGTAGCTTGTCGATTTGTTTCAGCCTTTTTTTTTGGGATAAAAGAATGATTGAGAAAGAATCGAGGGCATAGAAACAAGGTGACGATACCTTAAGCGTGTCGAATTGCTTGTAAAGTTGATAAATTCTGTAGTGTGTGGAAAGGTGAGTGGACAAAGTTTTCCCTGTTCCAGAGGAGAGAGAGGAAAAGATAAATTAAAGAAATGCTTCTCGGTTATTTTTCATTTTCATCATCAGATGCTGCAGCTAATTAATTTACTAATCTGAAATTGTTCCCGGTTACCTCGTTAGAATTGTGAAAGCTGAATTTTGGGACTTGAGTGATACGTGATTTACCTATTTTAGAAAAAAGGGGGGGGTGTTAAATCCAAAGAGTGTCTCCATTAGACCATTATTACTTCAAACAAAGCTCGATATTGATGCCAACAGCGATTATTTTGTGTGACACGGCAGAAACTTTCAACTGGTGCAACTGTGCATGCTTCTTTACCAGTTTACCTCACTTGGGGCCTATTCCGCTCGTATCGCTTGTACAACGAAAGTTTGGTGGCACTTGCAATAAGAGATGACCGCATTTTCTTCTCGAATATGATATTGTACCTAACTTCTTTCTTACGCCTATTGTCTAGTAGTATTTCCAATGCTGGATGAAGGGCGAAAAGAGAAATTCTTATTGTTAGTAAGTAATGCGGAAAACAAGATCGAACACGAGACATGATTTTACGTGAAAAATCCTTACAAAAAAGACCACGGCCGTCATCCAACTATCTTCACTGTAACAGAGATAATTACAACGTAAAGAATATAATGAGTCGTCTAGCGCTTGCCATGACGTAAAGGTAGATGACTTAAGCGTGTGTGTTTCTATCTCGCTTGACTGGTTCACAAATCCTTATGTACACCTAACAGGCTAACATTACAGTCGTACCGTAGACTGTTTACCTTTTGCACTAGATACTGACTGGCATGTCATGAATCTTACAAAACTCAATACGTCACCGAGCCCAGCTCAGCATGCACTGAAATACGGTAACTAACCACGCCGACACCGAAGAAAGGATAAGCCATGCTGGAAAAAGAAAACGAGTCAACAGGCGGTAGCAGCTGAGAAGTGGCCATCAAGCAAATCATTCCTTTTGTTTTGAAATACCAAATTTTTACTGAAAAAATGACTGCGTTCCTACTTAAATTACCAAAAAGAAATCAGATGTATGTGCCACTGGAAATTCACTTATGCAGCTTGTTCTCACCTTGGAGACTTAATTAAAGCGCCTCAATTAGCATGAAAAGTTTGAAGAAGGGCTTAGTCTGCATGAACCCGATCGTAACTAATAAACGCCTTTTGGACAAGTCACTAGCCATTCTTTATGCCATTTATATACGCTTTGCTGCTCCATCAAGAAATTAAGATGGGCATGATTGGCATAGTGACATGCATGTGGCCGAATTCTGTGGATTGGCTGCAGGCCTGGGCGGCTTCAAGATACATCATTCATGCATTGGCAGTTACAAGAAGAGAGAACTAGAAGAAAATCAACAGATGGGAAGATATATCATTTCAAGAGATTTTGATGGTGGGCAATAAACAGCATGGGATTAAAAAAATATTCCGAACTCCTATCAGTAACAATACATACAGTGAACAGATAATTGCAAATGAAAATTGTCTTCTGAGCTTTGAAGTGAAAAAGAAGACTAAAAGCTCCAAATAAATATAAGTGCATTTCCGTTAGTACTGTTTCAATGTACTCGAGTTCAAGTAACTAAGCTAGTACAAAAATGTTGACCACGGTCAACCAGATATTTACAGTGCACAGTAAACCAGTGACAATATTAAAAACAAGCTGGACATACATGAGATTACAGCATAGATATGTCTCTTCTATTGTTTCCAATTTGAAACTGCCATGGATGCAAGTGTTCTGGAACTGAGGAAAAACCATAGGGTCTGCCAACTTTCTGATGTACAAATATCTTCTTGGATAAGTTAAAAGCTAATACAACATGAAACAATGAAATAACTTCAGGTAAGTGTTCGCAACCTTCCTGTCCCCTGACATAAATCAGTTTCCATCACTTATACCACAACATCAAAAGTGCCACATTCTGCACACTGCATGTAGAGTGCAGTCAGGCCAAACATAGTCTGTAAACAGAACTTCGGTGCTGATTTGCATCCTCTGTCGAAGTGCTCTGTATGTGCATTAGCCAATCGTTCTCGTAAGTACCCCAGCGTGATCTGATGGAACAGTTGAAGCGATTAGTTTCATATAATAATTTTGGCCAACCAGTTTATAAAGAAGACCACGTGGCCAAACATCATTTTCCACAGGCTTTGGCCAGCCGACCTGGTTTAATCCCACAATAAATGTTAATGAGTACTATCTGACAGTTTGTGTCTGTTTTCTGCACTAATTCTAGTGCTGTATAATGGCTAGTGAATGTTCTTTACTCTTTAGTTCACCTTTCATACTCTTCCTCTTCTATATAATGCAATGATATGCAGCTCTTCAGCATATAAAAAAAAAAAATTATAAAGAAGACCTCCAAAGATGCAAACACAAATTACAAATTACCTTGTCTTCTCCAAGGTCAAGCCGTAGCTCACAGAGAGTACAGTATATGAGGTTATGTGTATCTCGTAGCTCTCCTTGTTTGCATACTGGGCACCATACCTTAGCATTTTCGGTTGCCTGGCATCAATTGTAGCATCCATTAAGTCTCTGAGCAAACAAGAGGTGGAAACACAACACTGAATGACTCATTGGCATAGCCATATAACCAGATGCATTTCGTATGTGATCCAAACAATAGAACCCATCCAGAGCACTAAGTTCAGAAGAAAACACCACAGCCACAGGTATGGTCTCAGTATACCACAATATTACTGTGAGATGTAATAAAAAGATGCAAATTATACACAAAAAGCAACTTCATATTTAATTAAACTCTAGTTGAATAGGATTGCATTGACAAACTGCTCCAGTACATAACAGAGTAATACAGAAGCACTACTGTACTAAAACCAAATTTGTGTTTTCACTGTACGGAATTGCCCAGATAAAGTTGATCTGGCCAACTCTATGTATGCAAACAGATGCAGCTGCATATTTTGGCAATGTCATGTTGGCATGCCTTCTGTTCAGTGCTGTCCTGTATCCCATTAGTTTTAGCTGCCTGATATTCTTTTCAGTGCACGTATGAGCCCTAATATTGGCTCTGCGTATCTGAACAGTAAAAAGTTCATATGATTGTAACTGTGAAAATTTTGAGAATTGCCTAGTGGCTACTCTCACACAGATGGAAAAGGCTTCAACAGTTACATAAGAAGCACACAACCAAAAAGGAAATTATTTAACTATAATATGGCCTCAAAAGACCAGGCTGTGGTCATACTGGTCGGTTGAAACCTGAGTGTGGCAGATGGCAATTCTGTAATAGGACCTCTTGGTATGTTTAGGGAGGGATCTATTTGGATCACTCCTTTGTTCATTTTTATTCTCTTCTTAATGGAATGACACACAACTCTCCAGCACGTTTAAGAAAGAAATGACCAGGTAGCCACGCACCCAGACAGATCCAAGCACGAAAGGAAGCATGTCACAAGAGTATACAGGAAGTATATGCATTGTCTATTTTAATCAAGAAGACTTCTGAAACTAATGCTCAGCGAACCATACCCCATTGTCATCTAGTTGCATGTGGTCAAAAACAGCTTGAGCTAAGTATGCATCTTCCTCATCAAGTGCCTCTAGTTCTGCAATGACTAGCAACTGGTAAGTAATAACCGAAGGAAATATCCAGACCTATGAGCGAAAACATGAAAGAAATAGTTGTCAAGTTGTTTTTGAAGCTAAATTTCAGAAATAAGGCAAACAAAGTAGATACAGTTAAGTAATTAAAGAGAACAGTTTTGAAAACAGCAGAATTGCAAGCATCATACCTTTTCTGATTAATTCTTCTCTAAGATCTTCATAAAGAAGTCTTTCCATTTCGAGCAATACATCTTCACTTTCAATTTCAGCAGGTTTAGCAGCTTGTGGTCCTTGATATTCCCATATCATATCCATTTCTTGGTCCTTTTGTCCTTCATTCGATATTTTGAGTTTCTCTATCTCATCAGAGATAATTGTCCTAACTGCAGATTCGACCTTTTGCTGTCAGTTGGCATAAGTAGATAAATCAGATATACAAAAATGGATCACATTGAAGCAAGATATATGATATATATAGAGTATACTAAATATACAATACAAATAGGTCTCAACTGGAATAGGTAATAGCACTTTTAAATTTTGTTATTCATGGCCAACAGCAAGATTTATTTTTGAACAGGAATATTAACAAAAGTAATGGGAATGCCTGAACCAGAATTACACAGTGACTTACTACTGTATAAACCACAAATATTCATACCAGAATAATTTTGCAATACAAATTATCCCTTTAGGGCTTGTTCGGTTCATCGGATTCAATCCGGGCCGGGAATGATAGATATAACAAGAAATTCATGATAGGTAAAGCTAGAGACCGAGATTTATTCCGGGTTGAAAACTAATTTACTCATGATGGATACAACGAGAGACCCGGAATGATTCCCCACCTCTTGACTAGTAGATTGATTTCCAGTCTTTTGGTGTCACTATTGTGAGAAAATTAGCTCTTGACCCGGAATGAATCCCAGCCTTTTATTGTACCTATCATGAATTTCTTGTTATATTTATAATTCCCGGCCCGGATTGAATCCGATGGAACCGAACAAGCCCTTATGCAATATCAATTTGTGAGAAGTTTTTAATGCAAAACAAAATATTGGAAACCAGATGACTTAGATGGTCCATGCCAGGCAGATAAGAAAGAGATTAATAGAAAAAGTTATAACAATATCTAACTATGACATATTCAAATTCCTCGTTTGATAGGACAAAGCATTCATCAATAACCGTTTGAATACAGGAAGAAGAAAAGAAGCACCAATGGATGTTAGTCCATCCTGAATATTTTTCATTTAAAAAAGAGCATGCATTGATAAGGTAGAGGATATAATAATAACAAATTGCAAAATGCACACAAACCGCAACAGACCAAATTTGATATGAATTACACGGTACAACTGCATGCCAGCTGACCTAGACAGCCCACTTCAGGCTGACAAGAAAACAACTATATTGGAACAAAATGTATTTTAATTTCTACTAAAAACATAAATGAATTCAATCGTATTTAATAGCACCAAACATTTACCTACATGGTAACCATCCAGATGCAGAAAGATGCATACAAAAATCATTCAGGAACTACGTTGCTCATGGAAATTGAATTCACCCTGAACTTGTTTTTCATTTGAACGAGGAACATGCAGTGATAGCATATCAAAGAATATAGTGTGTAAAGAAGCATACATCATACCTAAAATTTTCAAGATGTACATAAACTGCAATGCACTTAATTTAAGAAAAGGAAGAAGGATTGCAAAGCATCACCATGTCATTGGCAGGCAGCCGCCCCTGTGCTCTGATCTTCCAGAGCAAGCTGATCCTGTCCTTTTTAACTCTTTTCATGCAATTTGTCCTAAGCTGTCAAAATCATAACAAGGGAGAAGCAAAAATTTCAAGTTATTTAGGTAAAGGAAGGCAACGTTTCAAGTGGACTACATAATGCAGATAATAAGTAAGATCGTATTCAACTGGAGCAGCTGTGTTGCCGATGTAAAGTCTTTATTTCAAACGTATCATGATTCTATGAAAAATCACATGACATCGGTCCTAGGCCACATGCCCACTCCGGCAATCGATCGAACACCTGGTGCCCAGCGCGCCGGAACCCCAAATCAAAAGAGCCAGGGCAGCAATCCAACAGTAGCATCTGCTCAAACCCTCCCTGCGTGCGAGGGCTAGCACTAATTGAATACTGTGGAAAGAACCACATGCGCATCCGGCGATGTGGGACAAGGGGAGGTGGACGAACCTCCGATCTCCAGTCGCCGCGGTGGGATTTGATGGATGTCCTGCAGGGTCGAGCCGAATCCATGGCAGCTTGATCGCTCGCGCGGTCGCGCCGGCGCCGGCGATCGCTGCGAGACGCTGTGACAGCCGCCTGTGCCCCGCTGCTAGTTGATGTCGCGTGCGTCGTCGAGGACACCGAGTCCGGACTGGCGGACTCCGGCAGGTCTTGCAGGTTGGAGCCGCTGGCTGGTGGCTTGCCTGACACACACACACGAAGAGGAAGAGGAAGGGTCTCATATGGATTCGGGCCTGTTTGGATAATCTGAACTGGGCTGAATTCGAGTTTGGTTTATATCGGCCTGTCTGGCTGTGTGTGGGTCGGTCCATGAGTATCTTAGAGAAGGCCCATCGCAGCCTACTAGAGTAAAGTTCGCCGGCAACTCGTCCATCGCGTTCCCATCGCCGTCCCCTCTCGTGTGCGACTCCGACGGGGCGACAACTCCGCCGCCGGCCGCTTCCCCGTCGCCGCCGATCTCCTCTTGGGTTCTGCAGGTACCTACGCGGTCTCTAATTCTCCTCCTTCTCCACCATCACCAGCACCACGGCAGCGGCAACCCTAGATCGCCGCGTGTGGCGAGCCGGCTTAGACCCCCTCAGGTCTCTCTTCCGCCCTAACCCTGGATCAACGCTGAACTCCTCTGCACATACGCCAAATATTGACCGCTCTGTGCTTGATTCGATTCGATTCCACTACCGCTAGAGGAGATCGACCGAGCCATGCGTACCCTGTAGTACAAATGCGGCACCATTCGCTGTTGCTACTGGAGTAATCTTATATCCATGCGGTTTACTCTTTAGTCTGTGATACTTTGCTGTGATATTGGCCTTGCATGTTCATTGAGATTGTTTAGTGCCAGTATGGCCTCCGGTTTTCTGCTTGCTTAATTTGGACTACCTGTTTATTTGTTCACATGATTATGTGCTGTCTAAGAAGCTGGACCAGTGTAGTGTAATCATTAGAGATGTACTCCCCATTGATTGGTGTGAATTGTTTTGGCTTGTGCAACATGCTGGTGTTGTTGACACATATTTTCTTTATCCTGCTGGTGCTAACATAAATGAGGTTCACGCCCTCTGATTTTGTTTGAGAAATTGTAGAACTGTTAAGGGCAAGTTTAAGTCTTTATATGATCTGAAAATCTAATATTTGACACCGGAGTCATCAAACATGGAAGTCTTAGCTTACCTCGTCTTGTCTGGACTGGAGTTGCTATTAGCTGGGCACATTTGTTCAAGTGACATCTATACAGACCTGCTAGTGCATTCCTTGCTTCAATTCATTGGAAAACAATGTTGCACCTGTCCATTTTACATCATGTGCTTATGTAATGTGTGGTTGGAAAGCAAGGTAGCATATTTATAATATTTGAAGTATATCTGGGGCTCATGTTTCAGTTCTTGGTAGAAAGTTTAAATTCTTGTTCTCCTAGTTGGATCTGTATGGATTTTGATGTCTGGTTTTGTGTGGTACAATTGGACTGATAACAAAGGCTGATACTTTTTAGGTTAAAAAGAAAGCACAGCTCTGATGATTATCTACTAAATTATTTGTTCCTTTGGTTTACAGAAATTTTTTATTTCTTTCATCTAATCTCATATAAATATTTGCTATTGCTGAGATGTTTTTTTATACTATATTGCAGAGATCTTGAGTTTTTTCTATTCTTGTTTGTGGACAGGAAACAGCCAAATTTCAAAAAGCAACTCACAAGAAGAGCACCCAATCAGCTGAGAAGCTTTCCGTACTCTCCATAGCACGTCAGCATGGACCGCCTGCAGAGGATCTTTGGCGCCTCTGGAATGGGGCAGCCGCCTTCAGACTCACCACTGCTTGACTCCTCCGAGCAGGTCTACATTTCCTCCCTTGCACTCCTCAAGATGCTCAAACACGGTCAGTAACCCTACCCCCTCTCCCCCTTCCTACTGACCTGGACTGTTTGACCTGTATCACTCATGCTGATGTGCTACAGGGAGGGCTGGTGTGCCAATGGAGGTGATGGGCCTTATGCTGGGTGAGTTTGTGGATGACTATACTGTCAGAGTGGTGGATGTGTTTGCCATGCCACAGAGTGGTACTGGGGTCAGCGTTGAGGCTGTTGATCATGTCTTTCAGACCAACATGCTTGACATGCTCAAGCAGACCGGGAGGTTTGTGTGCTAACCTAAGGGTGTATCTGTTTATCATGGGTTATTCTTGTTCAAATTTGATGATAATCTTGGGTGTGATCTGTTGAACTTCTTGAGTTCCTTGTATTAGTTGAACTGCAGCATGGTCCTAATAAATATTACCTTTTCCTTTCAGTTTGGTGTTATTGGGTCACTTGTACTTGCTCTGCCATCTTCTGTTTCTTTAGGCAGTTGACTATACTTTGTGTATTCCAGTAGACTTAAATAACATTACTTAGCTGCTACATTTATCCTGACTATTAATCTGCTAGTCTGAAATCCATGTTTTAATTCGACTCTTTTGAGGAGTTATATGTTACTATGATATACACCGCTAAACACACTATATTGTATATACTGCTCTCACCTGTTCCATTAAAATAACTGAATTTTTTAGAGGCAAAATAAAATGTTCTCTCAGTTTCTGCACAATCCTTAAAATTTCTGTGAGTAAAGTTTTTTCACGATATGAATCTTCTTGACATGGGTACGATTATACGAATTGCATTCTCGTGTCATTCTATATTCTTCATTTGTGTAACAGAAGATGCATTACTTCTCATCATTAAACAATATAATGTTGGGCATAGTTTCATGAGATTTTTTTTGGCATTTCTTTTTTCTGATGTCTAATGATACAGCCAATCAGTTATGTACCTCTGTTGACAGTTGTCTCTCTTTTACAGACCGGAAATGGTTGTAGGGTGGTACCACTCCCATCCTGGCTTTGGCTGCTGGCTTTCAGGAGTTGACATCAATACTCAACAGGTATGCAGACAACTGCAAATTCATTGTAAAAAAATGTTTTTAACTTCGCTCAGCAAACAGAGATTGCTGCCGTCCGACTACTGAACGTCTGTAGTGTTTTTTTTTTATAATGTTTTATAATGAAATATGGATATGATAATGTAGTCGTTCAACGGGAGTACATTTTTGGCGTTCACATGGTTGCTATGTCGTTCCCCTGCATTTACCATTTCCATTCTCCTTTTAAAGTTGTTACTCGATCTAGATTAGGCCAGTCCTGTGTTCCTGTTATCAATTTGTCATCAATAAGTAGCACCACGCCGATATCTGTGATTCTGTGTGGTAGAGTCTTTTTGAATTGGATCTAGATAACTGGAGCTTTAGACTTTCAATGATTCGTCAGTTTGAGGCCAATGTTTTTTTCCCCCATTTTTCACTATATGGCTGATCTGGATTAGGTTAGGAAAAAAAAAAGTGCAATAGGTAATGACTGATTGTTAGCATCGTGCGGGAGTTAAGTGATTGCAAATACCTGTTTTATGCTGTTTTGATTTTCGTAAGTGCCAAATGCTACTATACTAAATATTCATAAGCTATGTGATGTGTTAACATCATAATTGAACACGCAGAGTTTTGAAGCTTTGAACCCGAGGGCAGTTGCTGTTGTGATAGACCCCATCCAGAGTGTCAAAGGAAAGGTGGTCATTGATGCATTTCGTCTCATTAACCCCCAGACTATGATGCTTGGCCAGGAGCCACGACAGACGACATCGAATGTTGGACACCTGAATAAGCCATCTATTCAGGTGAGTGCTCCAGCTTCTGAACTCTTTGTACTGCAAACTTCTCTCTTAACAATTAGCTTGTCCATGTATTTTCAGGCTCTTATTCATGGGCTGAACAGGCACTACTACTCCATTGCAATAAACTACTGAAAGAATGAGCTTGAGGAGAAAATGTTACTGAACTTGCACAAAAAGAAATGGACTGATGGGTTGATTTTGAAGAGGTTTGACACTCATTCGAAAACCAACGAGCAGACTGTGCAGGTCTGTAACATTCAAGCTCCGAATCCCATTGATAAGATCTCTTTAGCAAACTTGAGATTTCTTTCCGATCAATTCACATTATCTGCTTCCTATGCGCAGGAAATGCTGAACCTAGCTGTCAAGTACAACAAGGCAGTGCAAGAGGAAGACGAGCTACCACCAGAGAAACTGGCGATTGCGAACGTGGGACGGCAGGATGCAAAGAAACATTTGGAAGAGCACGTCTCAAATTTGATGTCTTCGAACATAGTTCAGACCCTAGGGACCATGCTCGACACGGTTGTCTTTTAGTTTAGCGTGAGAGGTCTTGACGAATGCAGCACTGAAACTATCTTTATGTTTATTTGGCGGTGTTTATCAAAGCTGCAGTGAGCTAAATACCAGATACCATTGTGTTTGAACAGTCCAGATTCTAAAAATTTTATTATAATCTGATCTTCTCTACGAGGATACTACGAGATCAAGATTCATTTCTGCTGGGCCATAGACGTCTAAGCTTGTGACCATGTAAAACGTTTAGCCGTTCGACTTTTCCTCGTTTCGATCAGGACATAGTGCAAAGAAAGAAAACCAAAAGAACGTTTCTTTACAGCAACAATTTAGACTCGTACATATATGGTCATTGGTCATCCGTAAGGCCGTATGAGAAACTTGGCTAACAAATATTGAGATTATCGAATCGAAGTCGTTGTAAACATTAAATGTCACAAAGATAATAATTTAACTAGAAAGAAGATTTTCATTGTCCCACTAAAATGCACTTCTCATCGATTTTCATTGTCCCAGTGAAATACACTTCTCATCTTCCTGAGTTAAATGCCACGAAAGATTAACTTATTTACAGACATGATTTCATTGTCCTATCGTAGCATCTTTCTGAGTTAAATTTCACAAAGGGAATTACTTAACTAGAAACATGAGTTCATCATCCCACCAGAAATAAAAAACAACTTCTCATAATTTTGTAGCACTAGCTTATGCAAAATGATCTAGATCAGTTCACGGGTTAATAATAATAAAATGTTATTGATTTTTAGCATTAACTATTACAAATTCATATAGATCGATTCAGTGCCTTTTTCTACTTAAAATTTATACTGTATTTCTGTGAGAGTTAGCTGTAATTCCTGCTGATTTCATGAGTCCAAACCCAACAGCACAAGTTTTTTTTTTTTTTAGGAACGGAGCATTATATTGATCAAGTAATGTGATTACAATCATGCTCCAAAGCTCCAACAACCGACTCCGGAGGTATCTGCCACTCATCCGAATGTCTAGAGCTAAAAACAATGCGGACACATTCATGTGCAGAAATATTACATGAGCGAGGTACAAATACAAGTTTTGTGTTTCAGAATGAATTAAAAAAGTGCCCAACCTAAAACCCACGACCCGAAACTCCCAAACCCTGGGTCCGGTCCTGCGACTGCGAGGCTGCGACCTGCCCCCTCCTCTCGGCTCTCCGTCCGGCGAAGCCACCATGCTCGCCGCCACCCGCTCCCTCCGCCGCTTCTCCTCATCCTCTTCCTCTCCGGTTCGCTCCCTCCGCCGCTTCCTCCTGCGCCCTCCCACGCCGCCGCCCGCCGCTCGGCCTCCTCTCCCACCTCTCCGAAACCTTACCCGCGCCCTCCTCCCGCACCTCGCCGCCGCCCGCAGCTTCTCCACCGCCTCTTCCTCCTCTTCATCCGCCCCCTCACGCCTAGGCGAATGCGGCGGCGCGCGGGAAGCCCCGGCGATTCCCGAGGAGGTGGAGGGGGATGAGGGGGGGGAGGCGCTTGTGCGGCATGACACGGACGCCTACGCTGCGGTGGAGCTGGCCATGGACTCGGTGGTGAAGGTATTCACGGTCTCCAGCAGCCCCAACTACTTCTTGCCGTGGCAGAACAAGGCGCAGCGGGAGAGCATGGGCTCCGGTAAGGCACCGATTTTAGCGCTCGTGCACGGTATTGTATTGCTGTGCTTGATTTGGATCTCTCCTGTGTTGCATCGAAAGTAAGCTTGTGAAGGGCTTGCATGGCAGCTTGTCAAGTTCTCCTGAAATCGACCTTAAAATTCCACATTTGTAGATTGCAAATTTAGAACTCGTAGTTAGTAATGTGTTGGCTCCAAATTTGCAAAAGAAGCATATGCATCTTGCAGCAAACTTGTGCTGTGTCAATGAACTGTATGTGTTCAATGTTTGCTGTATAGGCTTATCATATCTCAGAGATAGTGCGCGGAAATTATTGGATAGTATTTAGGTATACTGACAAGTTGATGTGGTTGATATGGCTTCATATTTCGCATGATGTGAAGGATCAATCTTTGTAGGCAATCTGGTGTGGTTAATATGACTCCATAGTTCGGATGATGTGAAAGATCAATTTTTATAGGCCTAGGGACCACTAAGCAGATTCAAATGCACTGAAAAAGATGCTGTTCTTTGGTTAATCTCTGAACTCAATGTCCCTATTGCAGGATTTGTAATTCCTGGGAGAAGGATCGTGACTAATGCGCATGTTGTAGCTGATCATACATTTGTTCTTGTGAGGAAACATGGTTCACCTACTAAATATAAGGCAGAGGTCCAGGCTGTTGGTCATGAATGTGACTTGGCTCTGTTGACTGTTGAGAGCGAGGAGTTTTGGGATGGGGTTAACAGTTTGGAGCTTGGAGACATCCCCTTTTTGCAAGAAGCCGTTGCTGTGGTTGGCTACCCCCAAGGTATGCACCAGACATTGAGTAGTTGACAATCTTATGCTTGTTGCAGTATTTCGTATTTAGAACTCAAACTTGTTAGTTAAATGATTCCATCCATGAAACCATCCAATTTAAGTTGCGAATGCAGCATACACATGACCATCTACTTTGTAAGGGCATAATTTATGAATTAAAACATGTTAGTACTGTTGTAGATGAGTGAATGTGGTCTCAATGTCTCATTGATTGCATTGGCTAGAAAACTAAATAGTTGGAACATATAAATACAGGATGTTGTAACTGATAAGCTCAGCCATTTTTATGATTGCACTGAAATTCACAAAACAAGTTTCTATATTAACTTGGTATTTGGTAACCAATTATTTAAAAATCATGATAACAGCCTAAGAATTTTTATTTAGCAAGTGCCTTTCTCCTTTCTTGTAACGTCGTATGGTAATATCTACTTGAGTAGTTGAGTATACATATAGGTTCTACGACTTCTTGCTATGCCAATTTATGCATGCTTGTGGAAAATAAAACAATGTCAAAATGCGGGGCAGTATATGATCCTGAACTTTCTATGGCTCAGGTGGAGATAATATTTCCGTCACCAAGGGGGTTGTCTCTAGAGTTGAACCAACACAATATGCCCATGGTGCTACGCAGCTTATGGCAATACAAATAGATGCAGCAATCAATCCAGGTAACAGTGGAGGTCCTGCAATTATGGGTGATAAAGTAGCTGGAGTTGCTTTCCAGAATTTGTCAGGGGCAGAAAACATCGGGTGAGTCATTAGCTATTTTCTTTATTGCACCATTTGAACCTGTGTCTTCCTATAATTTTTTTTAACTCTTTCTCTTTCTTTTGCAGTTATATCATACCAGTACCAGTGATTAAGCGTTTCATTTCTGGAGTAGAAGAGAGTGGAAAATATTCTGGATTTTGTACCCTTGGAGTATCTTGCCAGGCTACCGAAAATGTTCAATTAAGAGAGTGCCTTGGGATGCGGCCTGAAATGACTGGAGTTTTAGTTAGTAGAATAAATCCTTTATCTGATGCTTTTAGGATTTTGAAGAAAGATGACATCCTTCTCGAATTTGATGGTGTACCTATAGCAAATGATGGAACAGGTGAGTTAAAAGTTTCCACATATGCTATCCTTCAATATGTAGTACCACTTTATGTTGCATTTTTTTTCCGCTCACCTTTCCGTTTGTTATTTGTTCTGTGAGTATGTAGTGCAGAATAGCTTGGAAACCATATAAATTTCACACCAGTGCTTGTTTTTGCCTACCACTACTGCAGCTTTTTTGTGCAAATCAGTGGATCTATCCATGGCTATTTTGAGTATGTGGCATTACATCATCAACTACTTATGATTGTCAGTTGTTTTAATTTCTTGCAGTTCCATTCCGGAATAGAGAGAGGATTACCTTTGATCATCTGGTGTCCATGAAGAAGCCAGGAGAAACAGCTGTTCTCAAAGTATTAAGAGATGGTAAAGAACAAGAATTGAGTGTCATACTTAGGCCTGTGAGTCCTTTGCCATATTATTGCATTTTTTTTATCTGTATCTTCGGTTATATGGGTATGATTTCATGGTTGATCAGATTACTGAATATATGCTATTCTGTTGCTATTCTTGTTTATTTTCACACCAATTTTGCTGGTGCTATACATGGCAATAGATTCGACCAAAAGCTTGATCAGCACAATCCCACAGACACAAAATCCCTGCCCAATACCTATTACCAATATTGCCGGTGCCCGGGGCTATACATGGTAATAGATTCAACCTAAGTCTAGATCAGCACTATCCCATAGGCACAAAATCCATGTCCAATACGTATTACCTGGTCCAGAACCCATAAATTACTGTAAGTTTGTACCCCCTTACTGAGTTCATTATATTAGCCAATGAATCTGTTTTAGAGCTATTTAAGAATTTTGAAAGGATGATCTGGGCAGAGACCAACTCATCTCTGAAGTAGGTCATTATTAGTCAGCAAAATTGAACCAAATGGTATTCACCAGCTCTCCAGCCCCAGGCCCTCTCTTTGCATGCATAATTTCTTTCTTTGCTATTTCTATGCTAGCTGGTGCCTGTAGCATTCCATACGTTGACCTTTGAAGTCGAAACTGATTTTTTTTTTACATGTATGTTTTTTATAATGCAGTTGCAGCCTTTAGTTCCAGTCCATCAATTCGATAAGCTGCCAAGCTACTACATATTTGCTGGTTTAGTGTTTATCCCGCTAACCCAGCCTTATCTCCATGAATTTGGAGAAGACTGGTATAATGCCTCACCACGACGATTATGTGAACGAGCACTAAGAGAACTTCCCAAGAAAGCTGGTGAACAACTTGTTATCTTATCTCAGGTATTGTTGCATGGATTTACTACCTCTCTGCATTTCTGTTCTACACGTCGATATTGCATTCCAAAACACTCGCCATCACAGGGTTCCATTATCTTCTAATAATATTTATCATTGTACTGAATAATTGTGTTTCAGGTTCTCATGGATGATATTAATGTTGGCTATGAAAGGCTTTCTGAACTGCAGGTATGTTGGTACCCATTTAACCACTACCCAAGCAGAGGCATAAATTCTCCAGCAGTATATACTCATCAGGCTGCCTAATTCAACATGCATCAGGTAAAGAAGGTTAACGGTGTGGAGGTTGAAAACCTGAAGCACTTGTGCAGCCTCGTGGAAGGCTGCACTGAAGAAAACTTGAGATTTGATTTGGATGACGAAAGAGTCATCATCCTCAAGTACCAGAACGCAAGGCTTGCTACATCCAGGGTTCTTAAGCGACACAGGATACCATCAGCCATGTCGAGCGACCTTGTCGAAGAACAAGCAAACAATGGTGAGGTCGAGGCATCATGCACCAGCTAAAGCAGGGAATGAATTTTTGCAGACCTAGTTGGGGAAACCCCCGCTGAACCGCAGTTCAGCTCACTTCATTTTTGGCGAGGCAGCTGCACCTGCCTGGGACCTTCCTGAAGTTGTGCCATGGTTTCGGTTGCTGCTTGCCAGGGCCGCTTCTGTTTTAATGAAAGGAGGGTTGTCAGATAATAATATTACAAGGGTCAAGGGCAGGAGCTTTTTCAGCCTGATATGTAACAGTAATGTAACCATTCTTTTCCAAAGCATTCATTTTTGCCACCATAAGAGTTGTTTAGTTGGTGGAGATAGGAGGATATTCAATGTAGCAAAACTTTATGTGGTAAAAGTTTGTGAGAGGAATAACGGTTTTCAATGGAACGAAAAGACTAGAGGAATAGTAAACTTATGGGAACTAA
Source organism: Digitaria exilis (assembly GCA_015342445.1). Classification (NCBI taxonomy): domain Eukaryota; kingdom Viridiplantae; phylum Streptophyta; class Magnoliopsida; order Poales; family Poaceae; genus Digitaria; species Digitaria exilis. The sequence continues at coordinate 228,217 of JACEFO010000544.1, forward strand.
CCATCTCTCTGGGCGTTGGCTTAGTGCCTCCAGTGTTTAGTTTATATCATGTACCTTGTGTATCATCGGGAAACACAACATAGAAAATGAAATGAGTTGCAGTTCAGCGTTTCTTTGCAAACCTGCTACGGAGAAGTTCATAAGTAAATTATTTTATTCTGAGATGCTGTCTTTTTTTTCTTTTTCTTTTTTTTTTGGGAGAGAGGAAGGCAGGCTCTTTATTTATTCACAATGTTTGATGTACATGCAATGTTTTTGGAAGCCCAAGGAGGCAAACATGACTCCCTGGTGCAAACACTTTTAGCAAGAGCATCGTTCATATTGTTAGTCTATCTGCTTAAAGAAGACTTTCTGAGATAAAGCGCGTTTACCTTAATTTTCTATTTGATTCCTGCTTTAATTTGTTTGCAACGTCAAAGCAATTAGCAATAAAATGTCGCCATGCTGCTATGGTACGGGAACAGAACGCGGGGCGACCTGGCGAGCAACGCGTCACGAAGGTATAGGCTATATAGCGTCAGGACCGTCACGTGCATGCTTGCGCAGTTGCGCTGGTCATGGAGAATAACGAATAGCGAGCGGAAGCGGAATGGGACAGGTACATGTGAGGCACTTCAGCGCCAATTACTCCGGCTCATCCAATGTCGCTGTCAGGTGCGTCGGGTGAGTTTAGACGGGAAGAAAAAAAACATTCTAATATAGAAAAACACTGTAGGTCGTGCTGGGGAGCGTGTTCTATGAGTGGAAGAAATAAGACGAATAGAGAAAAATTAGATATGAATAGTGTTTTTTTAGGGACTTGAACGCACCAGCCTGATACCGCCGCCGCGCCGCGCCGCGCCGCGCCATTTCTTACTGCAACTGCAGGCTGCAGGCACGCCATCCCACAAGCTCCACCCTTGCTAGATCGCACCTGCTTCCCCAACCAAAGATCGCATCTTTGAGCGCCACGTCTTTGGACTCCTGCTCCAGCATGCAAGCTTCAGCCACCCCATCTAATGCTAATCCCTTTGAGACATGAACACTTGGGGTTGGGGGTACCCGTTAACCACTTCACCTACAGGCATAATGATCACCACAAAAGGCAAATGCGATCCATCCAAATCGGCGCATCTACACGTGCTGGCATTTGTCACAGTGGGCTAACTTTGCGCCTTTACCTACCCGACCTAGCCAAGCTACCACCGGACCCGATTGCATGCTTTAATACTTTGCGGCCCTTCCTTTCCGTTTTCCTTTCGCAAGCGAAACATCCATTCCCAGATTGCTCGCTCAACACTGCAATCACCGTGTTCTCCTCCATTCTCCCCGAAAGTCCAAAGGGAACAACAACCACACCACAACCTGACACACCTCACTCCATTTTCTCTTCCTAACCCCCAACCCCCTCGCCCTTCCCAGCACTCACATGACATGCTCGACTCGAGGCTGCGTTTCGCGCGGCAGTTGCGTGCCGTGCGCCCGTGCCCATCGGCGTCTACCCTTAAGGCCTAACCACCTCCCGTGCACCTTGGTAGAGTCTCAGAGCGGTATCGGCGACGCGTCTCCCCAAAAGTGAAACTTGTCACGTGTCCTTTGGTGCACACATGCCTTGTCACCACCACCATTTGCATTGCATCCAAATGATTGCTCAGCAGATTGCCTCTTTTCTCTTACGTTGTTGGTTGTTTGCTGGCGCATTATCTTCGACTTCATCGTCTCTTCGATCCTCCGCCGCCCGGACAGCGCCAAAGGCCGCGCCTTTTCTTTCCTCCGCCGGCCCCGTCGGCAGTTTCGGATTTTAGCACCGGCCTTTCGTGCTTACAGCCTGCACGGCTCGGCCAGTTAACCGGTGATCTCCGATCAGTAGTTGTGCGATCTCTGTCACTCCCCAATTCCCCCCATCCATGGTCCATCACTCCATCCCTCCTTGTCTCCACACATTCCCTCTCAGTCCTGCCGCGTACTGAACCCGGCCGGTGCTCTGCCTCCGCGAGCCTGCGGCTGCGGTCTTGCAGAGGAGGGGGATGGCGTCGGCTGCTGCGAGGCTGCTGCTGGTGCTGCTCGCGGCGGCGGCGGCGTTGGCCGGGCCATGCGCCGGCGACCTGTGGCCAATGCCGGCGTCGGTCACCCGCGGGACGCAGACGCTCGTCGTCAGCAAGGACCTCAAGCTCTCCACGGCCGGGAGCAGCTACTCCGACGGGAAGGGTATCCTCAAGGAGGCGTTCCAGCGGATGGTGGCCGTCGTGGAGCTCGACCACGTCATCAACGGGAGCTACTACGGTGTCTCCCCCGTGCTCGCCGGCGTCCGCGTCGTCGTCCGTTCCCCCAACGACGAGGTACACGCGCACTTTCTGATGGAGTGATGGACAATTGAGAGGCGGCCGGAGAGGCCTGCTCTGCTCTGCTCTGCATTCTCTGCATCTTACCGACTGTTTCATCTTCGATTTTGCAGCTCAATTTCGGGGTGGATGAATCGTACAAGCTGTCCGTGCCTGCGACCGGGAACCCGTTGTATGCGCAGATCGAGGTTAGTGAAAGAGCCGTGCTCAAATCTCAATGCCTCTGCTAGTGCTAGCAACAATATGCGAAATGAACTTTACAGAGGATATCAGGTGCTGAAAAGTCTAGAGTCCATAGATTTCTTCCCTCTGTGCATGAATGCTTAATTGCTATTTTCAAGGGGAACCAAACGACATTGGTGTTTGTGTCACCCGCCGTGTTTGATCGAGACTGTAGACGGATCATGACACAAACATCGCGTTCGCCTTACAGATATGCAATTCTCTGTACAAATCGGTCACTTTCTTTCCTTTCTCGGAACAAGCCTAAGCAGGGTGCTTCGGCGATACCTGCTTGCTTTTAACATCTCCACTGCAGAAGCAGTTACCCTGTATCAACCACCAAGGCACCACATTGTCTCGACTGACCCAGAACGCATGTTATTAGCATAGAAATTTACCAGATTTGTCCCTGATATACAGGATTCAGGAAATTAAACATATATGAAGAAGAACAACGATGTAATGTGCACGCAACACCTCATGCACTTAACATACAAATAAAATAAGTTGCACTAAACCAAAAGCAGAAAAAATTTTTTAACACACTGGCGCATGTCATCCTGATCTGATGGTGGCACTTGCTGTGATAACTTGTTCACCGTGAAAATTGCGACACATAGTTGATGCCATATTACAATATTTTGCAGGCTCAAACAGTTTACGGAGCGCTTCATGCCTTGGAGGTAACTCAAAGTGAAACCAATACATGATGAGTACACCAGTTATTACTTCCAAGATACGGAAATGCAAGTTTTGTGTTCTTGCAGACGTTTAGCCAATTGTGCAACTTTGATTTCAATGCAAGGATCATTCAACTTCATTCAGCTCCTTGGACCATCCTGGACAAGCCTAGATTTCCTTACAGAGGGCTTCTTATTGGTATGTGGTCTGAATTTCACATTCATTCTGGTAAAAGCAATCATATTCAGGATAACAAGATTCTAAAATGAACTCATCACAGCTAATTACAGATGAATGGTTCTACTTGTATTTGTTGATAAATCTGCTGCCTTTATGCTCTTATAAAAAGCATTGATATGTTCCAGAAATAAAAAGGATAGAACGTCGTATCTAGCCATGAATCACATGACACGTAAATAGCTTCATACAAGGCACCTGGCTGGTACGAAATAGACAGCATAAGTAAGACCCATAGTGACACACTCTGTGACACAAACTTGAAAATAATAATTAGGACTAAAAAACATCAATCATTTACCATGTCATGATAAGCCTGAAAAATAGCACAGTTTTCTCACCTCTTAATTTATGCACGCAACTATATAAATCATTTATTCATCACATTCTTGTTTATCACATGGACAATCACCATGAAGAACAATTAAAAGATTGCATAGCACAAGCTTGACGCTTTCTATATTGATAATCTTATACGCACAATGCATCAAGACCCAAGTATTGGTCATGTGAAAGTTTGATCTAATATCTCATCTATTAGCAACAAACTATTTGAAGAGAAACATCAATATTAACGTGGGCATTGTATGCTACAGATACTTCAAGGCATTATCTTCCTGTCCCAGTGATAAAAAGTGTAATTGATTCAATGGCCTTCAGTAAGCTGGTACGTTTGTCCTTTCCACACACAAAAAGGTTAATTAATTCTTACTGCTACTGTTTCGTTTGCTGAAAAGTTCTTAAAGACAATTTTCTTAAATGAGTTCAAGCTAAGTCATGTGATCAGTGCAATCTATCATCACACAGAACGTTCTTCATTGGCATATCGTGGATGAGCAATCATTTCCCCTTCAAATACCTTCATACCCAAAATTGTGGAATGGTGCATACTCTTATTCAGAGAGATACACATTTGATGATGCTATCGACATCGTACAGTGAGTCCTGCTTTTGTCAATGTATTGGAACTAAACTTCAGTAGTCATCTGACATCTAGACCTAGACTATTAAGTGGTAAACAGCAATATGCCAGCAAAACTTTGCAAAAATAAACTTTATCTAAGTATGAAAAATAAACTCAAAAGATCTCCAAATTTACTCAGCCTTTGCTTACACTCAACTTGAGATAGATATCACTTAGATTTGCTTGCCAGATTTCCCCAAGTTAGGATGACTCACCAGGAATTCACAGGTATGCTGAAAAACGAGGGGTGAATCTCTTGGCTGAGATTGATGTACCAGGCCACGCTCTCTCGTGGTAAGACATTTATTTCTGTATGATACTATTCTGTTCGAGAAAATGGATCACAATTTCAAAGGGTTTTTTAATACAAAAATTAGTATTTGGTTTAAATACACTGTACACACACATCATACTTTTAGTATGTTAGAAAGCACATTCTTTCCCTTGCATATGAATCAATATAAAGTATAAGGTTGATCTTACATTAAATTTGTTAAAATTTGCTTCATTTCCCTTGTGTCAGGGGTGTTGGATATCCATCATTGTGGCCATCAGCTACATGCAAAGAACCGCTTGATGTCAGCAGTGACTTTACATTCCAAGTGATTAACGGAATCCTTTCAGGTTATGCCCTGTCAAAAGAAATTATTTAGATTTATACCCCCCAGTCAACACTTGAAATATCAAATAAATTCATCTTCATGGATTTGCCACAAAAAAGAATGAAATGTCACTTTATACTAAGATTTGGCAACAAACAACAAAAAAGATACTTGAATGGCCAGAATAATAAGTCAAACGTAGGAGGAAATAACATAATGGCCTTATATAATACTGAATCAATGGCATTGTCTTTGGTTGTATTTTCAGATTTCAGCAAGATTTTTAAGTTCAAGTTTGTCCATTTGGGAGGAGATGAAGTAAACACAAGTAAGCTCTCAGAAATCTCTACTCTCTGTTGTTAATCTATGTTGGAATGTATTCATGCTTTATTGTGATCTCAGGCTGCTGGACTACCACACCACGTATTAAATCATGGTATGCATACATCTTATCCAGGAAAGAGGAAATAGGACAATGCTCTAACTTATATGCCACTTGATAACTTTTGTTTCTTGTTATTGGTACAGATTGCCATGGATCAGTCATCTAATCTGATCAAAAGTTTTTTTCCTTGTTGGCAGGTTGATTCAGCATGGCATGAATGAGTCCGATGCCTACAGATATTTTGTATTGAGAGCTCAAAAGATAGCAATATCACATGGTTATGACATCATTAACTGGTAGGGTGACTGGTATTACCAGTTTTCTCGGACTAATGTTCCAGCTAGTTCTAACAAACAGTTTCTCATCCTTGTAGGGAAGAAACGTTTAATAACTTTGGTGACAAGTTGGATCGTAGAACTGTGGTGCATAACTGGTATTTCCTCACAGCCTATTGGATCGATCTTGAGAAATGACTTGCATTATTGTTGGAAAATAACATCTAGCATAAAACCTTGCACACTTTGCCAAGTTGCACCAACATACTTCTTCATGCAAACGATTCATAACTTATATATACATCCACAGATCTAAAGAAAAAGAGGGCTATGGAAGTTTTCACCCCCTAATATAAGTAATAGCATCACAGTAACGTATTCAAAACGATCACATACTGAAGTAACCAATTATCCCATCTGTTTAACTGCTAGTTTTGTTTTTTTCTCGTGAACCGGTAGGCTTGGAAGTGGAGTTGCACAGAAAGTGGTTGCTGCTGGTCTGAGATGCATTGTAAGCAACCAGGATAAGTGGTACCTGGATCACCTGGATGCTACATGGGAAGGATTTTACATGAATGAACCATTGACAAATATCTACAACCCGGAACAGCAGAAACTGGTTCTTGGTGGTGAGGTATGCATGTGGGGTGAGCACATCGATGCATCAGACATTCAGCAGACCATTTGGCCACGTGCAGCAGCAGCTGCAGGTATGACATCTAACTGTACCTACATTAAGAGTTTAGCAGATTCATTCTTATGAAATAGCAAAGGCAGTGTACTATCAGTTATGAGGTATACACCACTACAAAAACTAGTATATAATGAAGCATCTCATATCTGCATCAGTTTGCATAGTACTTGAAAGGCATAATCAGTCTATAAGGTCCCTAAACATCCATAATTACAAGAAAATACAATAATATGTATGGTTTTGATTTGAGCTCTCATACAGACCACAAAACAGCTTAAATTCGTATGACCTGTTGTCTCTGTATCAAGTTGCTCTTGCTCATCAAATCACTTATTAATTTGAAGAGCGTCTGTGGACACCCTTTGAGAAGCTTGCAAAGGACACAGGATCCGTCACTGCAAGATTGTCACGCTTCAGGTGTTTACTGAATCAAAGAGGTGTTGCTGCTGCACCCCTAGCTGGTTATGGTCGTTCAGCACCGTCAGAACCAGGTTCCTGTGTAACCCAGTAAATATTTATAACAGGTATACATAGTATTATCATAGAGGAGATTGAACATCATTTCAGGTATTCAATTTACCATTCTGAGCAATTAAGAAGAGCTCTGATCAATGTAAGGTGGGCCAACAGAATGTTGTAATGGCATTCTATACTTTTTCATTTCATATATCATCCCCCCTTGAAGCCATCATTCATTTTTTAATTGAAAATGTGTCAATAATTCTTACCCCCAACTTTCTTATGATCAAAAAGGCCTTTTCCCTGTTGCATTCATAATGCAAAATGAAAGAATTTCCTTTACAAAGAGCGTGTCTGATAACCCTTGTCAATTGATGAGTGATCGAAGAAGCGCATTTGGGAGAAATCCCCTCCCTCTACTATGCCTTTTTTTTTACGCTAACCTCTATTATAAATTTAGGTGCCAAATATAATTGGCAACCGCCATTACCAGTTCCACGATGCTACTTGCTTGTAGCGCCCAAACCTGAGACTGAGTTTGCCAGTGAAATCAGACCGTGTGTGTCTGGCTGAGACGCGAACGCGAGGCATTGGATCGCCCGCCCTTTCAACAGCCTTCAACTCTAGTCTGCTCAATACGACCGTGTCAGGGCTGGGTATTCGGTTAATACGGTTAAGTCGGTTCGGTTAAATCGGTTTCAAAAGAATTTCGGTTATGGCAAAATGTTCACCGAATTAGCAGCCAGCAAAAGTGAAACCGACCAATATCGGTTTCGGTTAAATCGGTTCGGTTACTCGGTTAACCATAATTTAGATTAGATTCAAAAGGCAAATCGAGAATACAGCAAGACAGACGTTTGCTCGAGAAACCAAGGAATGCAAGAAAGAAAGGAAAAAGAAAAGAATCTGTCCAAGATTCTTGAGCCTCTTCTTGGGTACGCATCTATTCACCTGTTATTGTCCTGCATGCCCATCCTCTAGCGCTAGTGCTGGTGCTCCTACCCATCCCTCTCTTCTGTCCTGCTTGCACCCTGCCAATCCTCTAGCGCTTGTGCTCTGCCTGGAGCAGATGCATGCGAGATCGAGGGGCGGCTGGCGGCGGCTAGAGGCAACGAGCACGGGAAGGCGGAGGTGTCCCTGGTGTGACGTGTGGGGGGCCTTTTGTTTCATCTTGTGTGGGCTGTTTCTATGGGCCGTGAGGAGGCAGCCACTTGGGCTTGGGCTAGATCGACGACGCGGGGAAAGAAGTAGCCAGACCCACTCGCTCTCATATGTGAGTTCTCGGTTAATTTCGAATGTTCGGTTAACTGCACTCCTAAACCGAAGAAATAACCGATGACCGAATAGTGACGATTTTTTAACTGACCAGATAACTAAATCGGTCCGGTTCGGTTACTTGGTTTCGGTGAATTTTTGCCCACCCCTAACCGTGTGATCGTCGACGGAACAGAGGCGCCCCCCACGAGGCCACAACCACAATCATCACCGGTGGGGGAAGCTCCGGGCGACCGAGGCCCTGGGTGAGTTTCCGGCCTTCTGTGGCGAAGAAGACGGGCCTGGGGTTGTGTGCTATAGGAAGGACGGCCCATACAGCGCTTTGAAAAAAAACGCTGCCCAGGCCAGTGTGAACTTACAAATATGCATTCGAGACAGAAATTACCAAGAAAGTCGAAGTTTGATCCCTCTTCGTTTTAAATTATAATTTATTTTTTAAAAATACATTTGATCACTTGTTTTATTCAAAACATTATGCAAAATATCATATTTTTTGTTATAGCTTGCTTTTATTAAAAAAAAGTTCTTCAATACTTTGATTATGTTTGTACAAATTTTTTGAATAAGATGACTGGTCAAACTTAAAGTAAAAAGAATTGTAATTCGAAACGGAGGAAGTATTCCCTTTTTTTTTTGGAAATTTTGTTACAGGACACTTCTTATTTTCAATATTGCTGTGGGACATTGTGAAACCGGATCATTAGTCACAAGACACTAGGCGGTGTCCTGCATCAAAGAAATTATTGTGTTACAACAAAGAAAAAATATCTTAGTGTCTTGCAGCTAATTTCACAAAGTTAGAGTGTCCTGCAGGCTGCAGCTGCAGATTTTTTTTTCTTTTCTTAATTATTACGACAGACCAATCTTCTGCCTCCCATCCCAATCAACTTGCCGGCTCATTTGTCATTTCATAGGAGCGAAATCTTCAGAATGCTCAATTCATACGCTGAAATTACCAAGAGAGACATTTTTTTACAAAGAATGAAGAAAGAACAATTAAGATACTCCTAGACATTTTACTACTATACATGCATGTTGCATTTGCCAACATACAGCAACAGACGAGAAGCCGCCAACCGTTTGCATCGTCTAGCCATCGCAGAGCACAATGTGGCCTACGAGGCGAATGCTTCACCATCGTAATCGGCCGGCAGTCCAGATGTAGCATCTGTATCTTGCGAAGCTAGGCACGCATTACGTGATTCATTTCTAGATAAAGATGCCAACAAGGTAACGACGACAAGGCGACTGGGCGAGCTTGATGCTGACCGCGTCAAATTTCAGCAGACAACAGGGCATCACTTTCTCTAGGAAAATATAACGATTAAAAAGCAATCCAAAGAGATTGATGATCATAGCGGCCAAGAAACACTGATCCTGCTCTTAAGCTACAATCTGCCAAATGTTCTTTAATTAATCAGTAGCTTAGCCAGTTTGTGTTTGTTTGTAGTGACTTATGGTGGTGGCATTCATTTTGTCCCACTGTTAGATTGTCCTTTTCTTTTAACACTAGCTGGCTTCACCGCTTTATATATGTGACGTGCAGCACAAAAATCCTCCATGCCTTGATGCTGATGCAGTTGAGAGGAAAGCTTCTTGTTGAATCGATCTAAATGTATGCATTTATATTCTCGTTACAGGAGCGAATTATGTAATTTCAGTTGGCTGTGTACTGAAATATAAAAATAATATACCTTCTTTAATCTGTTTGTTACTTGCTATCCAATCTTCCATGTGTTTCTCTTGATGAAGTTGAAATACGGAATCATCTCTGCTTTGATTTTATTTGTAAGAGCTGAAAGTGTACTCGATAGACTCATAATGTCAGGGGCGAAGGCAGAGAAACTTGAGGTTCTGCAACAAACTTAAAAATTATGTTTAATTATGTGGTTGCCAACTTAATAAACCATAACCCATTCTCTTATTGTCTATTGTTTTTGTTTGGCCATGCAAGCTAAGGCCATTTATTCTCTTTGGTATTACTCGTACCGCCAACTCATGCCCAGGTTCTTGCAGTTATCCTTCTATTGTTAACTGAATTGGATCCATCAATCATCCACGATACATCAATATGGATATAACATATAGTGACGTGTGGTTCACATTATCTTTTGGTCTCATTGTTGCGATAGCCATTAAGATTGCAAAAGGAAGAACTATGTTTGGCTCAAGACGTACTATGTCAACTCCACCTGTCGTTGATGGCATCTCTCTCATACGACTTCTACATATGCTCTCTACAAAGGGTTTACGAGCTACGGTCGATGATCAACGTAAAAGGATGGGGAGTGTTTTCACAATAAGATTTTTTGGTCTGAAGCTAACATTCTTGGTTGGACCAGAGATCTTAAGTCATTTTTATCAAGGGGTAGAGTCAGAGATTAGTCATGGTAACATGCTTGACTTTATGGTGCCCATGTTTGGCAAAGAGGTAGGATATGGTGTAGATTTTACCACCCGATATGAGCAGATCCGCTTCTACAGCGATGCATTAACACGTCCTTCAAAGTTGAGGGTACACGTTGATCCCATGATTCAAGAAATTGAGGTAAGTATCAAATGTTAGACCCTCCTATTTTGTCATGTATATTTATTCTATGACTTATTTGGTGGGGATTAGAAGTACATAAGTTGATCATTGTTAGTTATCAGAGTGCATTATATATAATTAATTTGAATGCGATCTATTGATGGTTGCTTTCATGTCACATGGGTTTACTCAACTTACAGTAGAATCATGCATTTTGTAGGATTACCTTGCAAAATGGGGACAAGATGGCATAATTGATTTAAAATATGAGTTCAGTATGTTACTCATGCTGATATCAAGCCGGTGTCTTCTGGGGAAGGAGGTTCGCAATAAGATGTTTGATGAGATCCACACTCTGTTTAATGAGCTCGACAATGGCATGCGTCTATCAAGTGTTATGTTCCCATATGCCCCAATTCCTGTGAATCGTAGGCGTGACAGAGCACACTCCAAGCTCTCAGAAATATTCACTGAGATTGTGAGGTCTCGGAGGAGATCCAATCAAGTAGAGGAAGACGTGTTGCAGAGTTTGATTGATTCCAAGTACAAAAATGGCCGCTCCACAACTGAAAGAGAGGTCACTGGAATGATCATGCTCTTACTCTTTGGTGGAAAGCACACAAGCACCGTTGCCAGTACATGGACCGGGGCTCACCTACTTAGCAGTGCAAAGTCCTTGACAGCTGTGGTCGAGGAGCAAAAACAAATTATTCAAAAGTACGGGGACCGTGTAGACTACAATGTATTGTCAGAGATGAACACCTTACATTGTAGCATCAAGGAAGCACTACGGATGCACCCTCCCGCAGCAATAAATTTTCGGAAGGTACACAAGAACTTCACTGTGAAAACTAAAGAAGGTCACGAGTACGAGATCCCAAGAGGGCACACCGTAGCCAGCCCAATACTGTTTAACAGTAACCTACCTCACATTTATAAGGATCCCGATGTGTATGATCCATCCCGTTTTGGTCGTGAAAGACAAGAGGACAAATTTGGAGGCAAATTCACTTATGCTGCATTTAGTTGTGGAAGGCATACTTGCGTTGGTGAGGCTTACACTTACATGCAGATTAAGGTGATATGGAGCCATTTGCTTAGGAACTTTGAGCTTAAGTTGATATCTCCTTTCCCTGAGACAGATTGGGGCAAGCTAGTGCCAGAGCCTAAAGGGAAGGTAATGGTAAGTTATAAGAGACAGTTGCTTCCAAGCACCTAGTTAGTAAAACTTGTATGCAAGAACCTATGCAAAAATGCACGCTTAACATGTTTGTATTATCTACACTTGAAGCGCGCACCTATATTTCATCATATGGTTAAAAGGTGCGTGCATGCACGACAATAGCATATGTAACAGATACTGTATTTTTTAAAAGCATTGTGTTATTTTCACATTCAAGCGGGATTACTGGGCAGAGAGAAAGGTCACTACATATCATGAACAAAATTGTTATGCACAAATTTTCTGTTTGTTTGTACTCTCTACTATCGTATAAAGTTGAGCTCTTTTACGGTGCCTTATACTACTATACGGTAGTATGGAATTTGTACTCTCTACTATCGTATAAAGTTGAGCTCTTTTACGGTGCCTTATACTACTATACGATAGTATGAAGTATAGATGAGATCAAACCATCCATTTTTAAGGGTAATTTAGTAATAATTATATATGTACTAATTACCTTTCGTAAATGGGTGGATTTTTAGTTTCAAAAAATATATTATTGTGACATCATTTTTGTCCTTTTTCTATAATACCATTATACTACCTATACTACTCATGTATACTACCCATACTACTAGTGAAGCTTTTAGTAGTATGCAATTAATTCTGACCGTCGGATGTTTCTGTACTAGTCATTTTGAAACACTAGTATACGCTAGTATAAGACACCGTAAAAAGAGCTTATCAAATTTTGCAATTCTATGGAAGATAAATGTAATTGAAATGCGAAGGAGATGCCAACTCTGACATAGCATTTCCTTACCAAGGTATCATAGAGCTTACACTCCCCACTAGTTCAAAATCAAAATGCAATGCAGATTCTATCAAAAGATAGATGGCTCATGTCTCCGTCCGTCCCTAGCCGGTGCAGGCCTCCCACCACCTTCAAGGCTGGCGGTGAGCAACATCCTCTCGGCAACCCCGGAACCCTAAGCTCGATAAAGTTTACTGGAGTTGGAGAATAGGGAGAGATTGGGGACTTTGGGGTGAGAATGGAGGTGAAGAAAAATTCGTGTGGAGAGGAGGAAAAAATCGCATGCTGTATAAAAGGCTAAAAGCACTTCCGGCAAGCACGGCTAAAAGCACTTCCCAAAAAATCCCAAATTACATCTGGCGAGTCAAATCTACTCCCGTAGTCGAAGTCTAGTGGCTCCTAGTGTATCTGTTGCATCGGCCGTCCGGCAAGCACTTCAAGGTATCTGAGCACCGGCGGCATATCGAAGTCAGTGAGCCCCTCAAGCGCCTACACCACCTCCGCCATCGTCGGCCGTGCGTCGACGTCGTGCTGGATGCACCAGCAGGCAACCTTGCACACCCTCCTCACCTCCTCGACGTTGGCGTCCCCTCCCAGCTCCGGGTCCAGCAGCGCCTTCGCGTCCCCCCGCCGCCTCCGCCAGCGTCCTCGCGACCAGCATGGGGAAGAACGTCGCCTGGCCACCGCCGTCGCCCGCGCCGCTCGACGACGTGTCCGTGCCAGACCTTCCGTGCTCGCCGACGACGACGTTCCTCCTCCCGGACACGATCTCGAACAGCATCATGCCGTAGCTGAACACGTCGGCCTTGCAGGTAGGCGAGCCCCTTGGCGACGCCGGCCGCGACGCGGTGCCGCGCGCGCCAGCTGAGCGTGTAGAGCCTGGCGCCGAACAGGTGCCGGCACCTAGCCATTGGGCATGTTACTCGTACACGAGCAGCTTCCGGTCGCCGCCCTCGGAGCAGAAGCCGAGGAGGCGGATCAGGTTGACGTGCTGGATGGTGCCGAGCGTGCTCACCTCTGCGCGGAACTGCTTCTCGCCCTGACGGAGCCCCTCCAGCTTCTTGACAGCGATGGCGGTGGTGCCGCCGTTAGGGAGCTGGCCGCGGAACACGGAGCCGAACCCACCACCGCCGAGCTTGTCCGAGAAATTCTTGGTCACGGACTGGAGGTCCCTGTACTTGAAGCTGGTGATGACGCTTCCCTCGGCGGTGACGAGCTTCATTGTTCGCCGTGCCATTGTTGTACGGACGAAGAGGATGGACGCGCCGAGCACGGAGCAGGCGATGGCGACCGCGGCGACGGCGATCTCTATGGTCCCCCGCTTGTACGCCTTGGGCTCGGCGTACACGAGGTTCCACTGCTGCAGGGCCTCGACCCAGAACCACCCCTTGACCTGCCCCGACACGTCGGTGACGAAGCGGTACACGGTGGAGTTGTCGGCGAAGTTGTAGGTGAAGTAGCTCTCGCGTTTGTTGTCCACGAACCGGAAGGCGTACCCGGAGTCGCCGCCCGACGCGGCGATCTCCGGCGCGCCGGTGAAGAAGCGGCCGTTCCAGTCGCCGGTGAGCCAGTACTCCCGCGTGGCGTTCCACAGCAGAACGTACTGCGGCGCGCCGGTTGGGTCGAGCTGGAGCGTGTACATCCCCGGCGACGGGTCCCCGTGAGCCCTCCACGAGGTCATCCCCTGGATGGCGCCGGTGACCTTGTCACGCCTGAGCTTCCCGCCCGGCAGCCACGTGTCGCCGATGTGGTCGAAGCTCTGCCACAGCACGTCCGAAACGTTCGACGCCGGCGCCAGCACAAGGTTGCCCGTGTCGAGGAGGACGACGACCGTGGCGTTGCTGTTTTTTTTCCACTAGGGGCTAGGCCCGAATTTCATTACCAGGATAACGAAATTACAGAGTACGGAGGAAAGACTTGCGAAACGAAACAAACTGCCCAGCCGGACCAGGAGCATCGCTCAGGGATGCTTAGAACAGTCAAGCCAAAACTAGAGTTGGATAACATCTGAAACATCTACTGCGCAAAGAAAAGAAGAACTGAAACTAGCTAACTGAATGAGCAGCCCTACTCCCAACAAGATATTTTCTTCGAACATCACGTTGGTAACAGCTTCATAGTCTTGAGGTTCTTCATCAGAGTAGCAGGATCGCCCCCCGGTCTTCAGGAGGTGTTTGTTGCGTGTGGAAGTGTAGTGCTGTATGTTCTTGAGTGCTTCGGCTCCTTCCTCTTGAGGCCTCCTGTTATCCTGGCGTTGAAGCTCTGCCCAATAAACAAGAAATAGGCTAACCATACAAATGATCTCGGTAGGAGATCTAATTTTCTTCTTATGAAAGCAAATATTGTTCCTTGCTTTCCACAATGCCCAGCAAATTGCTGCAAGACCAGCCATATATACTTTGTCTCCACCAGGTAGGTATGTGTGGACCCAAACCCAAAATTGGGTAAAAGAACAGGGACGACAGGGGCCCCCAATGACTAGAGCTACCAGACTCCAGGTATATTTGGCCATTGGGCATTCAAAGAATAAGTGATTGATGGTTTTATGGTTAGGGCAGAATCTACAGCGAGGGTCGCCCTGCCAGTTTTTTCTAGTTAAATTGTCCTTAGTGAGAATAGCATTATTTTCTATAAGCCACATGAAAATTTTGATCTTCAGAGGGATCTTTGCTTTCCAGATTCTTTTATTTGGAGAGTTTATTTCAGTTCTACTGAGCTGCTTGTACATTGATTTCACAGAGAAATGGCCGCTTTTTTCCCATTTCCATTTTGGTGTGTCATTAGTAGAGCACAGAGGACAGGTAGCTAGAATGTCTCTGAGACGTCTCATCTGTGACTGTCTATGTTCATCCAACCAACGTCTAAATGTTAAAGCCCAGTTTCTCACCGCAGCCTCATGTACCTTGATGTTTTGGTTAATGCAAATATCATGTAGATCGGGGAATTTATCTTTGAGAGATATTTCCCCACACCAGGTGTCTGACCAGAAGTCAGTTTTTTCTCCATTTCCCACGACCATAATCCTGCCCTGCAGGTAGATGTGTTTAACTTTAAGGAGATCATTCCACACTGAAGAGTTACCAGGCCGACTTTTGAGTTGCGATATAGGTCTATTTTTAATGTACTTTTTCTAGACAATTTTCTGCCAGGTGCCAGCTCATTTCTCTGCTGCTGACGGATCGTGGCGTTGCTGTTATTGTTACCGGCGGTAGCATTAGCGGACCAGACACGGGAGCCCGAGGGGCCGAGAAGGGCGAGGCTGCCGTCGGGCATGATGGCGAGCCGCGAGGCTGACGGATCGGAGACGGGCCCTCTCGCGGTTGGCCACCCAGACCGGCGTCCGAGCGGCGATGTTGTTGTACCATATGCCGACGTACCATCTGCCAGACACTCCGCCGTCTACCGGAAACAGAGTACAAAAATATCAGTCACGTGCCGTGCCGCACGTCGATCATATAGACATATACAGTAGTTCTACATTAGTACCTAGTAGTATCTATATGTACCTGGCTGGAAGAAACCCAACGCGAACTTGCCGCCCCGGGAGACGAGCTTGGCGTCGCCGGAGAGCGGCCGGCCAGCGGCGACCGTGTCCTGGGCGCGCACAAGCAGAGATACGTGCGCCGCGACCACCGCGAGGACTAGGATTGCGTATCTCAACAGGGGAGGCGCGCGTGCACCACCTGCTGCCCTCTCGTTGCTCTCGCGCGCACACGCCGCGCGCCTGCTGCCTTGCTCCACCGCGCACCCTCGCCGCTGCAACAGCACAGCAGCAGGGGATATATACACCTTGTCACTTGTGTCTATAAGAGCAAGTATAGTGGTAGGCTGGGAGAAGGCTAAATGCTGTGTCTCAAGTGCAAGCGGCTGGGTGCCGCTTGCGAGAAGGTGAAGGGCAAGGAGAAGGACAAGGCGGACAAAGCAGGAATGCCTGGCCAAGTACACTGGCGCGTCACCATCCATGGCGGAGACGGCGCTCCATGACCTGCTGCTTGATGCCACGGCGGTCAGCCCCAACTGATGGGCGACGACCGTCACATGTTGCCATCAGTGTTCCAAATGTTAGGCCAACAATTAGTTTCAGTTCGGTTGTTTGTTTGGGTTCTAGCAGTCTGGGTCCATTCCAGTGCAAGCTTATGTTCCAGGATCGCATCATGTGATTGTGATCAGCGCTTCCTCAATTGTGGTGTTCCAAACCGTCAATGATTAGTGACCATAACTGCTCCATTTTTAACTGGAATGTCAGAGGGTTGAATAAAGTAGCTCGTAGACAGGTCGTGAAGGACTTGGTCAGTGATCATCAAGGTACAATCGTCTGTTTGCAGGAAACAAAATTGGCTCAGGTGGATGATGCTGCCATATGTGAAACACTAGGACCGCAATTCCTGGGCAACTATGCAACACTGCCAGCAGAAGGGGTCCGGGGTGGTATTCTGTTGGGTTTCTCGCAAGACCACTATCAAATGCAGAATGTAGACATCAGGCGATACACAATTTCGGCCAACTGTCAGGAGGAAGGTCGATAATGGCGTCTGGACAGTGACTGGGGTCTATGGACCACAAAGTGACGGTGACAAACTACAATTCCTAGAAGAAATAAGGACAGTCAAGCAACTAGCACTGCAAAGCTGGACAATTCTTGGAGATTTCAATATGATATACCGTGCATGTGACAAAAACAACAGCAGGGTCAATCACCGTCTCATGAATAGATTTCGTTGGGTGCTCGATGAGTTGGAACTAAAAGAATTACATCTACACGGTCGGCAGTTCACATGGACTAGTGAAACGGATAATCCCACACAAACAAAGATTGACCACGTGTTTTGCACAAGAGATTGGGAACTACAACATCAAGATTGCTATCTACAAGCCATTGGCAGTTCGGTTTCTCACCATTGTCCTATGGTGTTGACATGTAAACCGTTCCACATGCAGTATATGGGGTTTCGGTTCGAGTCCTTCTGGTTAAGGCAACCGGGCTTCCTGGACATGGTCAAAATCTCATGGGAACGGCCAGTGCTTTCCAATAACAAGGCACATGTGCTTCATATCAAATTAGCAAGGTTGGCCAAAGCCTTGCGACGATGGAGCAAACAAAGAATCGAACAATTAAAGGAGCAGGTCCAATTGGCAGAAAGAGTTGTGCTGCATCTCGACCACATCCAAGACCAAAGGCAGCTCACGGTGGATGAGCTCTCTCTTCGTCGCCTCGCAAAAAATAGGATCTTGGGGTTGGCCTACTTAAGAAAGCAAAAAATCAGACAAAGATCAAGGCTCACGACCATCAGAGTGGGAGATGCAAACACCAAGTTGTTTCACCTAAGGGCTAATGGCAGACGACGTAAGAATCATATCCCAGCCTTGAACCACAACGGGGCAACCTGCACCGCACATGAACAGAAAGCCACCGCGCTCTACCAATATTACACCGAGCAGCTAGGCACGTGCCATCCACGCAAACATACTCTGAATTGGGATAACATCAATGTACAACGCCATGACCTCAGTTGCCTGGATGCTAACATTTCAGAGGAGGAGATCAAGTAGGCTGTCATGAAAGCACCGCCCGAAAAAAGCACCTGGCCCAGACGGTTACATCGGGGGTTTCTACAAGGCAGCTTGGGACGTCGTCAGGCAGGATCTTGTGGCTGCCATCCAGGACCTGTTCAACCACAGATCGCCAACATGCTGGAACTTACTAAACTCAGCCAATGTCGCTCTCCTACCAAAGAAATCAGAGGCTGCTCAGATTGGTGACTACAGGCCGATCAGCCTAATGCACAGCGTGGCAAAAATACTAAGGAAGATTTTAGCAAACAGATTGGCTCCACACCTGGACAAGCTGGTTTCCCATTCGCAGAGTGCATTCATCAAAGGACGATGCATTCAAGATAACTTTCAGTACGTCTATGGAGCGGTACAACACTTTCATAGGTCCAAAACACCGATGCTATTAGTCAAGTTGGACATTGCCAAAGCCTTCGACAACGTCCGATGGGAGTATCTATTGGAGGTTATGGAGCACCTTGGATTCGGTCCGCGGTGGCGCGACGTCATTGCCCTCACTTGGTCCACCACAACCTCAAGAGTTCTACTGAATGGGCAACCCGGACTACCGATACAGCACTGTCGCGGCCTGAGACAGGGGGACCCTCTTTCACCAATGTTGTTCATCTTGGCAATAGACCCCCTACAACAAATACTCCACCAAGCCACAGAGCAAGGCCTCCTCACTCCCATCGGAGCAAGCCCAATTAAAATGCGCACAAGTCTGTACGCGGATGACGCAGCATTGTTCATACGACCAATTGCAGCGGACATTGATAATCTGCAGCAAATCCTACAACACTTTGGGCAAGCCACGGGACTACATATGAACTTTCAGAAATCAGAGGTGTTCCAAATATGATGTGAGGGCATCGATGTCACCTCCATCACCACAAACTTGCAGGCGAGACATGGACAACTACCGTGCAGATACTTGGGTTTGCCGTTGCGCACCGGACGGTTACATCGCAGTGATGAGCAAGTGATAGTTGATCGAGTGGCAGCACGACTTCCGGCATGGAAGGGCAGGTTACTCAACAAAGCGGGACGTCTCACTTTGGTCAAGGCGGTCCTGTCAGCTATTCCTACCTACCACATGACAGTTTTCAGGCTCTCCAAATAGGCGATCAAAAGAATTGACAAGATAAGGAGAAGTTTCCTGTGGAAAGGATCAGAAGAGGCAAAGGGAGGGCATTGTCTAGTTAACTGGCGAAGAGTTCAGAGACCAAAGAACCTCGGCTGATTGCGTGTTCTTGACCTGGCTGCCTTTAATCGGGCCCTACGCCTCAGATGGCAATGGTTACAATGGAAAGATAGCAGCAGACCGTGGTCAGAGATGAAAATCCAACATACACCAACTGAAATAGAGCTTTTCAGAACTTGTACCAAAATCTGCTTGGGCAATGGAGAGCGAACATCCTTCTGGCATGATCGTTGGCTACAAGACAGAAGCCTCAAGGAAATAGCGCCTGACTTGTTCAAGCTGGCATGGCGCAAAAATGAAAGTGTTGCCATAGCATTAACGGATGGTAGATGATAAAGAGGTCTGCAACGCGTATCCACCACAGAGGAAATCAATCAATATGTTGATCTATGGGGACTCATGAGCACTATGCGGCTAGGTGATCAGCCTGATGACATCGTTTGGAGATTCTCGACTACTGGCACATACTCCTCTAGCTCTGCTTACCTTGCTCAATTTGTTGGAACCTTCTCTGATCATGACTGGAACCGGTTGTGGCAATCGAAGATGGAGAACAAATGCAAGTTCTTCACTTGGTTGCTTCTACAAAACAAGCTCTGGACGGCCGACCGCATCATCAGTACCGGTGGCCAGTCCAACACGTAGTGCTATGCCTGAGACTGCAACATATATGATGGCTACCTGTCCTTATTCAGTCCAGGTTTGGAACGCCTTCGGCTCCATGGGTATCGTGCCACAACAATTACCACCACACAACCATCAGATACTGAAGCAATGGTGGACGGCGATGATCGACCAGCAACATCCACATGGCACAAACCTAACCGAACAGGCCATCATCTACATAGCTTGGAACATCTGGAAAGAAAGATGCCGACGGGTATTCGACAACAAAGAGCTGCACGCTCAACAGCTTGTGACCATCATCAGACAGGACATTTGCAACTGGCATCTGACGCATAGCAATTGGGAGGAGTAGCTTTAGCTTAATGTTATTGGTGTACTTTGTTGTTTTTTTCAGGCATATGCCTCACCAATCTTGTAATTTAAACCCTTTTCCTAATCTATAATGAAAGGCAGAGCATCTACCATTATGCTAAAAAAAAAGGTGAGATAAGAGGAGAGAGAGAGAAAGGAGAAGTGGGCTGTAAGCTTACAGCCCGCCCACGAACAATAACCAAAGAAATCTGAGAGGGTGACAGGTGGGTCCTGTATTTATTGAAAAGGTTTAACCACTGGTATATGAGTAGATTGAATGGTGGGCTATAAGAACTCATACAGCCAGCAGCCGGCTAATAGCCTTCCTTAAGACTAGACCGATCGATCCGCCGGCGACTCCGACTGCCGGTCAATCGCGTGCAATACTAGGTGCAGCACCGGTTCGGTCCGCAAGTCAGCGCTAGTGAGGCTACAAATTGTTAACCATCCGAGTCAAAACTCAAAGATGTCTTTTGTCAGCCTCTTCTCGTCTCGTGGGGGTGGTTGATAAGTGATGACTCTACCGAAACCGGGATCAGCAATTGACCGCGAATGACCGCGAATGACCGCGAATGTCTTTTGTCAGCCTCTTCTCGTCTGGCTTCATTGACCGCGAATGATAACATCGGGATGACCGTCGACCGGGATCAGCAAGCCTGGACAGCAACATATAGCTTTTTCTTTTCCTTTCGAGAATTGCTCCCGTACACATTTTTTATTTTCTAGCATTTTTATTTTCGAGAATTGCTCCAGTACACATTTTTTTCCTTTCGACAATTGATTAGTTCCTTTCTTATTTAATTTTTATTGGCCCGGAATGGGTCCAGGCCCTACCTGTGCTCAGCCCATGCCCGTAGTCCATTCCGATCTGAATTCATTCAACTTCCTGCGTTTAGTTCGGACGGGAGCCGCATCTCCCTCCGGCATCTGCCCCGACGAGGAGCCGCCGTGCCGTGCACCTCAAAGTCGCCAGTCACATTCATTTTGGTGGACGACAAGGAAGGCTACCGCGACGGCTGCGTCGTGAAGGCCTCTGCGGGCATCGCTGACGAGGAAGCATCCTCTTTCGTGGCCGGTGTCGCATCCGTGATTCCGGCGAGGAGATGGACACGGCGGGCGGCAGCTGATTTGGGTCAACCCCATCGTCCATACCCCGCCCTGCATCTACGAGGGTTCAAAGCCCCATCCATATGCACCGGGTCGATGTGACATCTACCACCATTGCGCTACAACCGCAGACCAAATTATGTGGTCACCATAGACTTGGAGTCTGGAGTTCAGGTTGAAGAAACAGCCTGATCGCCAGTCATGTTCTGAAATCGGCTCAAAGGGACTGATACTGCTGCCATGCAGGTCTCCAGATATAATTTGGCAAGCACCTTAGTTTCAATTCAAATATCTTCTATTTTTCTACTGTCAACGACCCATCAGCATCACACTTCTGCTGAATCAGTTTACTTGTGGGACTTCATCATAATCGGATAGTTATATGATGGCCTTAGTGGAATGTAGTGTTGTGCTTTGCGCCTTTGCCTAACTAATTTTACTAGGAACTTTTACTACAACACTGTTGAAAATCAAATTGTGGCATTATTCTTTCATCATGGGCACCACTTACATCTTATCAGCATTAGTTCCCTGTTAATTTATCCAGTGTTTGCCGCCATCCTGTTCTGACTTCTGACTACCAGAGATGCCATATGAGCATTGCTGCAGCTCATCAGCAAAGTGAAATGTCTAGACAGTCTCTGCAATACGTGAACATGATTACTCTAGCACAAGCTGAGGAGGACAGAATCCTAACAACGCAGAAGCTTGCCTAGTATTTGTGCACAACACGTACCGAACCGAACCGACGAGGGGTCATCAATCCGCGTCCTGCATCCAGGTCAGATGTGTCGTCGATGCGATTCCCGCGAGGATGTGTCTCGTATACCCGTCTCGGGTGGGCGGTAGGACTGTAGGAGTAAAGGGCCTCGTTGTACTCTGGGACGACAGAGGACGTGCCCCTGCCATTCAGTCTCTAGTATGATTATTGATAAGTTTAGATGCTGGGCCCTTTTTGGAGCATTACGAGCTTGAGTAGAAAAACGAAAATGCCATGATTTGTCGTTGTGGACTCTCCAGAACCAGGGTTACGACGCCGGCCATGCCCGAGCGTGCTTACTCATCGGCATCGCTCGCATCGGCCTCCATGACGCAGTCGTCGCAGAGTGACCCTCCTAGTCCTCGCCGTCCACCAAAACAGGCAGAAGACGGCGGCATATACGTCCCTAAGACGTGGCTGGGGACTTTGAGGTGTTTGTTTGGCATGGCGGCTCCTCGTCGGGGAAGATGCCGGAAGGAGACGACTCGGTGGAGAAAGAACTCCCGTCCGAACTAAAGGGATCTGGAAGTTGAACATTGCATGAATACTAATCAGGATGGACTACGGGCATGGGCTGGACACGAGTAGAGGCTGGACTTATTCGGGCCATAAAAAGTAATTAAAAAAAATAATTAATCTGGTGGGGTGCTTTAAGATTCGTGATAGGAAATAAAAGAGAAATACCGCAGCCGGTTCTCTTTTCTTTTTTATCTTTTTTCGAATCAAAGTATACACACATAAACACTCGCATATATACATGCATGCACACTAGTCTATACAAATATGCACACAAAAGAAAGGCTGATGTGTGAGAAACAAATAGCTACTTTTGTTCAATAGATGTTGGTCAATTATCTACAGAGGTATTTTCGTGGATATATTGAGTAAAATCAACAAATAGAGAGGAGGCAGGCACACGGGTGTTTGGATCCAGAAGTATCACATGAATGTTTGGTTACTCAGGATTATTAAACAACAACTAATTACGAAATTGATTACACATATGCATACTAATTTGCAAGACAAATTTATTAGACCTAATTAGTCTATGATTTGTCAATGTGTTGCTACAGTAACCATGTGGTAATGATGAAATAATTAGACTTAGATTTATCTCACTAATTAGGTGGTGTTTCGATCCATTTGGCTAGAGCAAAATTTAGCCCCCGTAAAATAGATGGTAAAAGTTTAGCCCTTTTGACTTATCTGGATCCAAAGGCTAAATGGCCTACAAAAGGCACATATCCCCCTAATTAATGCTAATTCCCCTTCCTCTGCCCCTTCCTCGATGGTGTTCCGGCACGCCACCTTCACCTTGGCGGCCTCTCCCTCACCGTTTTCCCCTCCTCCTGACCACCACCACCCATCAGCGCCCTCGTGGCGCGATCCAGTTCCGCGGTCGCCTTCAGGAAGCCCTTTGGAATATTTTCGGGGATAAATGGAAAAAAGGATAAACGTGTATCCATGATTCCATGCCGTGCTAGACAGGTTATCAAAGACGCACACACTAATCTTGATCATGGCCCGATCGAGATTCATGAATTTGGCTTATTATTTTTGCTGAAAACTATAAGACCTCGACTGAGGGTCAAAGAACCAATACTTTATTCCGGTATATGACGAAAAGTATGCAGCTATTCTTCACAATCGCTGACTGCGATTGGTATCCTGCTTTGTGTTGTTTTTGACATAAATGGAGAGTTGGAGACCATCGCCATCACTCGCTGTGATGATGAGAAAAATGTCATACACGTACTCCAGCCATATTCTAGAAATTCTCCCTAACTACTTGTCTAAGGCCTCCTTTGGATCCCGGGCGAAGCACAGGGAAATCTTAGGAAACCAAACTAGCAGGAAAGGAAAGGCAGTGCGATTCCTCTGTAATCGTTCCTCCAGCGCCCCCTCCACTCCCACGAGAACACGGAGTCTAGCTGGATTTTTCGTTTCCTGCGACTACAATGAGAGCGAATCCTTTCCTCCGGAAGTTTTCCTCCGTATCCAAAGACCTGATGACGTCAGCCAATCCAAAGGAATGGATTCCTACGAATTTCCTGTGTTCCAAAGGAGGCCTAAGTCTTGAGATTTTAGTGTGGAGTAGGTGATATCGATGCACCACTTCCTTAGCAAACCCAACGCAATGTCAATTATGACCTGTGCGGGAACTACTTATGGGCCTAAAGTTAGAAACAGCATGATTAGTATGTACCCACACAACAGAGCTCGCGGGCCGGTGGCCTTCCAAGTCGGTCAACCGACCCGAACGGCGCAGCCCAGGCGGCGGCCTGTGCGCGCTTCTCGACCAAGCTGACCTCTTCCTCTGCGGACATCGCCGCCGCCGCTAGATGCGCGGTGCAGTTCGTTGACTTCTTCGCCAACAAAGCAAACGCAACGCATCCTCCAGGACCGGCAAAAGTTGTTTCCTAGCCTAACAGACACGACCCCCAGTGTCAAAAGTTGTTCAGAACCAACTTAACACGGAGCGTACGCGTCGCGTCCAGGCATGCAGGCATTGACTCGCTTGTAGTTGTATTACCGATCCCGATCGCGATATATATGTCTCATCGATCTACTCGTCTTGCAGCAGAGCGGAGCTGTGGGTCTCGTGGTACTGTACACGTAGCTGCCTTCTCTGTACGTATACGTCCTGCCGACCTGCCCAGAGGCCGGTCCTGCGTGCATACGGATGGCAATTTGTACCCGCGGGAATCGTACACGATGGGCAAGTATATGAGTACGAAATCTCACCCGCGGGCACAGGCACGGGTAGAAAATTTCGCCCGCGGGTACACTGAGGGTACAAAATATCGCCCGCGGGTATCTCGCACCCTACTCTCACAACAAGAAAAACTACTAGGAGCCCAAATACAACCCAACAAAGCCTACGTAATAATTGTTATTTCGCTTGCAATTCTCCACGAGACAATCTGTGTGTTTGGAGTCTTTTAATTTTTTTAGTGTGTGAATCGGTCTGTAACTATGTATGGTTGTCAGCTTGTGTAGTTAGTTGTGTCATTGTGTAAGTGTGATACAGTACACAATTTATGTGTTTGAAGTACCTGAATTTATGATGTTTGAGCTATATTTGTGGCTTATACTTCATTGTGGTTGTTAAATTATTGTCGTACTGATTGAAATGAAATAGTTGATGTATTTTTTAGCCTCACCTGAGGGTTGCCCGTACCCGCCGGGTACCCTGCGGGTACGATCACGGGTACGAAATTTTACCCGCATCCCTTTGAAGGTGTCGGGTACCAAAATTAGGGGTACCCCAATTCGGACCATAAATCACCTGACGGAGAGGCCACATCGGTGAACGAGTTGAGCCCAACTCTGCGGCCCAACAAGAGGCCCACCATGACGACACCCCCGACGACGGGAGTCTCCGTCCCGCTCGAGGGTACCTCAGGCCTCGAGGAAGGACCCACGAAGAACAACGGGGAGGGCTCGGCACCATCCCCACCCCCGAGTGACATCCCTCGAAGCAACGGTCAGCCACCAACAAGTCAACGATGGCGATGTCCATGCCGTCAGCCGGAGTTGAAAGACGTGATTCCCGCTCGCATAGTGCACAGCGTGGGCAGCACAGTGCATCTCGTAGCGTCAGCACCACGAACACATATGTACGTCTTCCCTCACCCTTGGTCTATAAAAGGGGAGGGGGGGCTCTTGAGACCGGGGACACACAACGCATACTCGCCACATTCTCAACACTCGACTCAGGGACTTGGGAGTCGATCTCCCTCTCCCACCTTTCTTGTAATCCCCTACTACGAGCAACACGAAAACTCGGTGCTACGCACCACTACTGGACGTACGGCCGCGTGGCCGGAACCAGGATAACCCCTTGCGTCCCGAGTTCATCACCCTAATTCCCCCATCGGAGCGAGTGGTTGGCAGCGCAATCACTAGTTAGTGCCGGTGTGACCAAATCAGGCACCGACAGAAGGTAAGGGTACAACTATAGTACGTGGGTATGGCGGCGGGCGGGTATTTGCCTTACCCGCACCTTACCCTACCCTCTGCCATCCCTATGCGTGCATGCGGCATGTCCGGGAAAGGGAATTGAATGGAAGTTGAAATCAGCTGTCAAGGGTGATCAGAGAGTCAAGTCGTGGTGGTACGAGAAATTGTACACTGGTCGAGTGGTCGTATCTGTGTTTAGTTCTAGAAGTTCTTTTGGACTTTACTATTCATTCCTCTCAGAAAACACGTTTTCCAGAAAAGTTTTCCTCCAACTCCCTCCAACTTTTCTATTCATTCCTCTCACAGAACACGCTTCCTAGAAAAAGTTCTTTTCTCCCCCACCAACTAAACAAACATGTCTAGTTGTCTACGGGGAGGGAGGACTGACTGATTGAGCCCGGCCGTTTCGATCGGGCACGATCGTCCCCGGCGCCGTCCGTCTCTGACCACCCCTGAATCTCGCGCGGTGTATGTTTCCCCAGAGATAAATGAACCCGTGGTCCTTTTGACACTGCATCTGCATGCATGCAGTCGGTGACGCATCTCCCGTGCGGCTCGCCGTAGATCGAGTGCTGGATCGACCTAGTATACGAAAATACGAAATGGTCAGTGATTGCTTTGCACGTACGGACGTAAAAGTTGGTCTAGCTAACTCCGAGACTGTAGTAGCCATATATATACTCGTATCACGGGCCAGCTCACGGGTCGACACTTACATCCAGGCCGGAGTCACACACGCGGCAAATAAACACGTCTTTTTATTAACAACAAATAAACACACATCTCGATCGCATATAGTAGGGTTTTAGGGTTTAGAGACCAGTTTTGCTCATAGCGCAACTACTGTTTTCGGTGTTGCCTGTCACTGCTGCCTCTTGGTTGCCCACTTGTCCAGCTTGCCCAGGCCACTTCGGGAACCGACCGGGATCAGGTTGCTCATCAGCTGCACTGCAACCACGGACTATAGTACATGACGAAACACATGGGATTTCATTCATTATTCTGCCAAGCCTCGGCAGGTCATTCTTAGGGCTAGTTTGGCAGAGGGGGCTAATTAGCCCTGGAAGGAAGCGGCGGCGGGGGAGCTTTGTCCTACGAGTCGAACAAAGACGGAGAGCGACGACGGGAAGATGGGACGGGGAGGGCAGCCCGATGTCCGTAGGCCGGGCATCATTCCGCGTGGAAATTAGGCACCATCAGCGCGGACCGTCGGAGACGACCGGCCGTGTTGTAGGCAACAAAATCGTCCCGTCAGCGGCGGAGATAGCTTCCTTCCCTGGGATAATTAGCCTGTGCTGCCAAACTGGCCCTTATTCTACTAGGCTTCAGCAAACATCCCAACTTTGCATGCACTCATCGGGCAAAAGGGAGTCAACGTGAGATACCACTCCATACCACTAATATTACTCCATCTGTCCCCAAAAAAGAATATAATTATAGAAATCATGTCAGTCAAAATATTTCATGTTTGACCGACTTTATGTTAAATAGTATTAGCATTTATGATTCTAAATATTTAATTATAAAAATATATTCTATAATTAATCTAATAATACTTATTTTCTATAAATATTTGTATTTTTATACGAAATTGGTCAAAGTTAAAATCGTTTGACTCCTCGGACTCGGAAAGCTAGAATTGTATTTTTTGGAAAGGAGGAAGTACTCCCTCCGTCCCGTACTTAGTGCACTCGAAGCATTTGAAATTTGTCCCAATTTTAACACACCTGAACACATGCTGCACGGTACAGCATGCCAGTCCAGGAGCCTGCGCCCGTTGCAGCCTGTTGTTGCACCAACCGGAGCAGAACACGTGGTCTCACTTGAAAAAAAAAAGTCCTACGAGCAGAACCCATCAGATGAGTAGCACTGCCAATCGTGAGATGTTTTACCGGAACGCTCCAGATTGGAAACGCGGCATAGGAGTAGCAGTGTAATTTTCCCTCACCACTAAATTTTCACTTCAAATGCTAGAAGTGCAAGTGGGACGGAGGGAGGAGATGATAAGCTAGCCGCTGTACGCACGGTACATGGTGTGCCTTCTGATTTAACTCAACATGGGTGGCCGGGTCGGTTTTCCCGCAGCATCTTGGGATGAGCAGCGCAATGCGCTGGGTTGCATCCGGAAGTTTTTGCCTTTCCTCAGGCAGCCACGCGCTTCAAAGTCAAATCCAGAGCTTTCAATATCAATGCCGCAGGTGATTGAATATTGCATTGAGAATCCGGATTCTTTTTTATCTTCCTTTTTTTTTACAGAAAAGATGTTCATAATACCGCCGATACAGATAAGATCCGGGCCGGTTTTGGCAATTGTAATGGCTCCTATTTTTTTTTCCGTTGGATGACGCCTTTCCTTGTTTACTGAAACAATGTTTTAGCAACTGCAAGAACCATTGAGATGCATTCACCGAGAGTTCGATTCCTAGGAGAGATTTATGCGTTGGATGAGCAATATTGCGTGTATCATGCATCATGCATGCATATGTATATGCCACATTATAGTAAATTTGGGGCTGTGAGGCACCCGACGTCCAGTTTTGTGAGCCACAAGAGCCTTTCTCGGTTGCGCTTCTGTGTCTCCTTCTACGATGGGTATCACAAGAGCTTCCAGTTTTGTGACTAGCATATATAGCTAGGGCTTTATCTCCAACAAAACTCTCACAAATCAGCGCCTTTCAACGGCACCAGATCATACAAGTACAGGCACTACACAAAGCTCTCTCAGAGCCATGGCAGTCTACGCGGAATAATACTAGCATGGCGCGCATCGGCATGCATGTACGACGCAGGGGCTGCATTGCACGCCGATGTCTATGGGCCGGGACGACGGACCACGACGATAGCGACATGATCTCTATCATCTGATCTTTCGCAGGCAATGGCCTCAACGATCAGGCTTTGACGCTAGCTCGAATGCTCGATCGACCGACCTCTTCATCTCTTCGTTCTCTTGGGATGTGATGATGAGATAGTATATGGTCCATGCGGCATTGGTCGCCCGCCGAGACGGTTGGGGGCTTTAACTCCGCGGTGCGCTCACCAGCTGTGGGCCCCTCCGTCGCGGCGCTGATCGGCCGGGTATAGTCGGCGTCAGGCCTAATGACGCGGCAGAGGCGACAGGGTCGGTGTCAGTGAGATCGACGGAGCATTTGCATTCAACGCACGGCCCGCATATACACCCTGCGCGCTACTAGGGCCTGCGTGCATATGTCCTGCTGCGCATGCCATGCGCGCGCTAGCTCCTGATGATACTAGCTAATGTACTATGTATCAGCTGGCAATGCATGACGCATCCCTGCTTGCTCGGCTGGGCTTCGCTTAGGTGAACTTTTTTAAAAAGCATGTTTTCTAAAAGAGATGAATAGTAAAGTTTAAAAGAACTTTTTAATTTAAACACGACCTGAATTCAAGCGAATATGCGTACAGTAGTAAACATCTAGCTCGATCTTGAATCTTTGTGCTACTTTTACTGTGCGGCATTCTTTTGACATGAGCTCCGGGCCTGACGAGAACCACCCCCCACCCCCCCACCCCTCGCGTGCTCCACACTGAGCAGTGGTAGGATTGCACTGTGGAGATGAACTACAGGTCGAGGCTGCCGGCTACAAGACGACGGCATTGAATATATCTCCTGCATGCACACGATGACGGCATACTCGGGTTTAATTTGGAACAATAATAACTATATGAATCTGCGAGAGTAGGACTGTGTTCAGATTTAGGAAAAAGTACTTCTCCAATAAGTATTTTCTATTCATCCCACTCACAGAACACGCTTCCCAGTATACTATTCATATAGAAAAAGTACATTTTACTTCCAATCTGAACACAGACTAGTACGCTCCTGCTCCGCCATGGGTATTCAAATCTGCTGCGCGACGGCATTCTTGGGAGGCCTACTCAACTGCTTTCATCCATTGCCGGATTGTCCCCTATACGTTCTCTCTCTTCTCCATCCCTTCTCTCTCGTTGTTTTGTCACCTTAACTTTATGCAAAATCCTTCTGCCCTCCTGGAGTGTACCTAGAGAGACAGACAGCGAGGTCATCACTCCCTTGGTTCTCACTCACTGACACCAGCTTTTTCTTCGCAGGGGCAATCGGCATATTGCTCTTGCTGGGCTCGATAAAATATCTTGCTGCCCAGCATTGTGTCTGCAGTCTGCACCACTCTATCTGCAGCATGCGTGCATGCTACACCAGCTGACCAGCACAGTGACCACTACATCGTGCGGCCAGCACGCTGCAAACTACACCTAGCAACCATAAGCAAGTAACTGTATAGTTGTTTTTTTCGCGTGGAGCGTCTATACACACTTGCATTTCTTTTAGCGTTAGGGCCGTATGCCCGCATTAATAATAGATCCTCTCCCTCTCCTGTTTTATTTACTTGAGTTGTCGTGAAAGCTATGATAGTATATTTCGGCCGTTATCATACTCTCTGGTTTTCATTCATGATCAGACCACGACTCCACGAGGCTGATCGGGATTTGAAACAGCTTCTATGGTCTCTCGCGGTGCCATGCTGCCATGCATGCTAGCTCTCAACAGTTCAACACACAGCCAGTCATATTTCCTGGCAGCATTTTGGTGTAACTGCAATACAAGTAGCATGTTACCATAGTCCATTGGACCCAGCTGAGCTAGTGGACAGAAAAGTCTCGAGCTGTTCAGATTTAATTTATTTTTATATTCAACTTTTTAGATAGAGATCGTCTATTCAGGCGATCGATCAGTGCTTAGCAGAATGCGATATACTTAGATGATCAAACATTTTATATAGAGAGCTTAATTTTTTGACCAAAATGGATTATAAACTGAAGAGAATAATATCTTGATCGACCAGAGTAACCATGCATGTATATGAAGTAGAATTTCACATGCTCCATCAACACAATATGCACATCTTCGTACAATAGAAATCAATCATCAATTTCAAACTCCGATCCATAAAATAATATGTAGCTTTATATTATTTTCCACTAGATTAATGTCAAAGCACCATACACAAAGACATCATCCAGACAACAAAGTAACAACATGACATAACACATGGAGCGTTGTTCAAGTAGACTATGTGGACGACATCAACAAATTAAACAAACAATGCCAAACGAAATATTCTTTTCTTTTACCATCTCTATTATATTATAAAGGATGCTAATTTTTTTTTATCTTGCACTTAATTTAGTCTTCATGTCCACAAGCAGTTAATTTAGCATCTAGATCTTTGCTTCATAAGTCATAACCTGTAGAACAAGATCTTGCATTAGAGACTACAAAAATAAATACATAAAAATAATTACATAATTATTATTTTCTATATTGACAATTTTTGGCTAAATCAATACAATGTTAGTTGAAATCGATTCAGTAAAATTATTACGACATCATGAAATAAATAAGCATAAATAGAATGTGTCATACTAATAAAGATTATAATTGTCCTGCTATTATTTTGAGAAAATCTGTAGTTGTATGACAAAAGAATATATAATGTTATACGAATTGGATGAGTTTGTATATAGTTTCATTAACATGTGAATTTTCTAACAATTCACAAGTAAATTGTCTAACATCTTCAATACATTATATTTAAAAAGCTTGCATGTATGACATGAAATATGACAAATATGCATGGTCTTGCAGACCCATGTAGTTTTGCAACAAACACTTTATAGTAAGTTTTTATATCTCAATAATATTATGAGTTTAACAAACTTTTAGGAATTATACAACTAAACATAGTTCACATGTGCAAGTGCTGTTATGTGCATAAACATATATGTATATATCTATTTATTATTGAACATAAATATTACTATGTATATTTAAGTTTTATATCTATTTTTGTATAAATTGATATTACTATACCAATCCCATTTGGAGTTATTTTTTTACCAAACTTAAATATGTTTCATCTCTCTATTCACCAATATATATGCTAAGTAATATTCAAGAACAAATAATAGACTGGTAACAAAATGAAAAACACCCAAATGTTATGTTACAACTCTGGCTGCACCACTTATATTATCTCGGTTGCTTATTCCAACAAATTATCCATTTAGGTTTTTTTTCAATGGCAATCGTTCCTCCTTGCAAATATAATTCATTCCTACAATGCCTAGATTATTTATACTAGTCATAAAACATAATTATACCTCTTGATTCTAAACAAATGAGTTTGTTTATTATTATAGATAATGTCTATGCACACAGGTTAACACCTAGTTTTCTAAAAGCTAACTCTTAATGCCTTATAGATCGATAAACAGTAGTGAGTCACCATAGGTCTAAATTATCAAATTAAGCCATATCGGAATGTTCTTTTCAGAAACATCATGAAGCGTAAGATCTACATGCGGTAGATACATTGTAACAGAAAACAGCACAAGAATTTAAGTACGGAAAATAATTCAAATTCCTCATCCTTTATATCTACACATACAAGTTAATATCTAGTTTTCTAGAAGCTAGGTTACTCTTAATGCCATGTTTTTTTCGAGAATGCTCTTATAATGCTGTGTAAGCTATGTAGATTGAGACTCCAATTGGCATCTTCTATTCCTGGCTCATTGGGGATATTATGCCGTGAGGAAGCAGAGGGTATTACGAACCTAATCACGTGGATAAAAAGTTGTGCGTAAGTTATCAAATTAAGGCTTATCAGAATGTTTCTTTCAAGTGACATCATGAAGCATGTATAAGATATCCACACGCGGCAGTTGTAGATAAAGGAAAACAGCGGTATACAGAAGTTGAGCACGGAAAATAATTCATCATGCTGATTTATATGCATGGGCATGGGACATTGAGCCGAACCTGACAAAGATTAGATGCTCTCCACTACTGCCCAGCGGTGGGATGCTCGTCTCCCCCGGCCGTGCCAGACTTCAAGAACGGTCCACTGCCGATTTGCCCAAGAACTCCAGATGCGACACCGTGGTGGCCACCAGCACCCAAGGCCGCCGCTGAATACCCGAAGCCGCCGTAGCCTCCTCCGTTCATGCCCAGCCTCGCGGCATCTCCGTCGTAGCTCCTGGCCAGCATCGTCTGCACTGAGGCAAAGTGGTCGTGCTGCATGAACCCACCACCACCAGCCCCGGCGATGGACGCCGACGTGGAGTGGCCGACGTTGATGAAGTTCTGCGTGCAGTTGGGCACTGGGTTGCCGAGGAAATCCGCCATCCCTCCCGCCGCCGCACCAGTTGATCCCACGGCCGCCGCAGCTTCAGCCGCCGCCGCCGCCTACACATCGATGCATGAGAAACACACGGCGCGTATATATGTATATCAGTATATACTTCTCATCAGACCATGCATGCAAAGTATGCAACACATATACGTGGTAGGGTCGTCGACATATACATCTGTACATAAATGTATATACACGTACGTGACAGGACGACGGACCCTACGTGTCGAGCCGTGTCTCAAAACTCACCTGGAACTTGGACAGCTCGTAGCTGGCGCGGGCGAGCTCCTGCTGGACCAGGCGAAGTCGGTGCTGGAGGATGGAGATGACGCCGACGCAGCCGTACACGGGGTCGCGGAGGCGCATGTCGGCCTCGTAGGCGAGCGAGTTCACGGCGTCCTCGCGCTGGTAGGGGTGGAGCTCGTTGAGGATCTTGGTGACGTTGCTGGCGCCGAAGACGCGGTGGACGTGCACGAACTTCTGCGGGTTGTCAGGGGGGAAATAGGGCGCGAACACGCAGTCCGGCTGGCACTTGCGCCGGAGGAACTTGCACGCCGCGCACGGCGAGCCCGCGCCGCCGCCGCCGCCGCCAGCTGGGCCACCGGAGATCGCAGTGGTGGGCGGCGAGGCCACGGTGATCACGGAGCCCGTGGAGGCGGCCGGTGGCATCGACGACGCCGACGAGGTGGCCATCGATCGATCGATCTCCCACTGCGCTGCCTGGAAAAGAATGGAGATAGATCCAGGTATAGTCATCACGGCAAGGGTTTCCCTTGTGCTATCAGATGCCTATGTGAAATTACAAAAAAAAAAGGAAACTAGAGGGAACAAAATCAAATAGTCACGAAATTTATCCTTGCTAAATGTGGGCAGAACTACCAAAATGGCTGGTAATTATTTCTCCGTGAAATTTTTATCGCTGTCAATGGGATTGATCATCATCATTCCGATGAGAAAAGAACCAAGAAGATTTTTTTTTTTGTAAAAAAAACTATACACACAGTTTGAATGAAACATCAAAGAAAGACAAAAAAGATCCAAGAGGGGAGTTCGAGAAAAAAAAATTAAGAACTCAGCGAGAACCCAGACAGGAAGAAAAGAAACGAGGCGCAAGCTCAAGCATGAAACTCTCGGCCGGATCCGACGCCGGCCGGCGTACGGCGGAAGAAGAGGGTACCTTTCCTGCAGGGAAGCCGCTCCGCCCGACTCCCTCGCCGCCACCCTCAGCGCTTCGCCTCCCTCTTCTCTCCCACTTCACTTGCCAACAGCTTCCTCCTTGTTTCTAGCTACAGGCTTTGCTTTTTTCCTCGTCTCTGCTTCCCGTAACCTGATTATTCGGGTGTTTGTTTTTTAGAGAGAGAGGGAGAGAGAATGGATGGATATGAAAGCGACGAGACCGAGAGGCGTTTTGTAATTGTGTTATATGCTGAGAGGGAGGGGGATTGTGTGTAGGTAGGTGCATGCCCGGCCGGCTCATCTCGTCGAGAAAAAAAAAATGTATATGTAGGTGGGCCTAACTATAGTGACACGAGACTATATATACTAACTACGTATTATTGTTACAGGAAAATTTAAAGCACGATTTTATTTTTATTTTAAGTTTCACTTTTACAAAAGCAAGAGTTTTCGAACATCTTGGTGGACAAGGCAATGTTCATTTATTTGTGCACGTGCGGGCGTGGGTCATGCGAAAGAATGCGTACTTCACGTCCCACCAGTTTATTTTGCTATCAGCCTCTTTTACCTACGATAATATTAATATTAAGCTTACATTTTTTTCTTACATATAAACAAGATTTATTTGCTTCCTCAACCATTTTGTCAATGTTTGTTTTTTTTTAAAAAAAAATGATCACGACTTAAGAGTAATGGATTCAAAATGAAAAACCTTGAGGTGAGGTTTATTTATAGATGTATATACATGGACCTAACTAAGACAATGAGCATAGTAATATTATGTTAGCTGTAAAAAAAACTTGGCATATCTTATTCTTCAGCTCGAACACAATAATATTGATGCAGGTTCTCACAACCTTTGTGAACGAGAGGCTGGGCCAACGTGGGAAAACAAAATATTTACTAACAATATGGTGGACTTCGCAACAATAGACATTAGGACTAACATTTTGTTCTGAATTATCATTTTTGTTGGTTATAAAAATTAAAATAATTAATTACATTCTTAAATTATCATCTATGATATTAAAAAATAAAAACTATCCCCAACATTTTTTTTTTGAAGAGAAACTATTCCTAGAGTTTTGAATTACTATATGGTAGAAATCTTATAGATGCAATACCTTTCTCGCAGACGAAGATGTGATTCTCTCTACCCATGAAGGGATTGAGATCCATGAAACCACATTTTGGGAACAGCGGAAGATAGATGTAACTAAGGTTGTATGTTGTATTTGCGCATCCAGGTTTATTCCCTACAAACACTTGATATTCTTTATAAATTAATATGTTTTATAGAAAGCATAGAAAAGATGTTATCATCATACCCCACACATACAGATACCTGTGTAAATTGGAATGTGTGTGTGGTTTCTTACCATTGAGGCGTGAAGCATGTGTCAGATTTAGAATCAATTGTCAATATCGCACTCAATTGAGATGTTGACAATATATACGTCAGATCATTTTCAAACAAAGGAATCAAATTTAGAAAATATCAACTGAATATAGCATGATTAAATGGTTGAAAATCCTTTGGCCATAAATGTATCATATTATGCTTTAGAACACCCACGTACACCCCCAAATAAAGTTTCAACAAGTGATATTAATAAGTATAGCAATGACTTGAAATCCATGCAGCAAAGCCCACCACGGGCGTACAATCTCATAGTCCATAATGCAACAATTTATATTACATAAATAAGCAAGACTTTCAGAATAGCCAAACACACCAAGGAAAGCTTAATTGTAATCCTCCCAATTAATTTTTAAAATGAGAGTAATTTTGTGTAAAGACATTTTAAAATTCACTAGTACAAACATTTGTAGAAAAACTCTAATTTTATTTAAAAAATGAGTATATTTAGAGGAAAATTAGTATTATTGGTCCATCATCTTGTGGCCTTAGATTTGTGAGGGCTCACTAGATTTGATTTCTCCGGTCCTTTTGCTTTAGAGGGAGAAATAATTATTTGTAAATTAAGTTTAGTATGTAAGGGAATGCATTTTCTTTTTTGCAGTGTCATATGCACTAGGCGCTTGTAAGGTGAATGAGATGTAAAATTTGTACCCGAGCTTAATGTCCATGCTAATATGATGCTCATATCTCAACTATAAAGTTGCAGGGGACGACTCAATAAGTCCTCTAGACTCTAAAGAGATACACATAGTGTACACTGTGTACTTTCACTTTCTTTAAGCACTCATCATGCCTAATCATCCTGCATGGTATATGTTCTAATTAAGAGAAACGCCATATATAGTTGAGATATAGGGTCTTCTCGATAATTCTTTTTTTGAAGCATCACCGGGGGGTGGAGGGTGCCCACCTGAATATTGCATTCACACAACCACAAGACAAAACGGCCAGTAACAGAGATTACAGAATTGTGGCAAATCCACGGATTACATATGGAAGTTGCAAGCACAGTGTAACAACAAAGAGAAGACAGAACACACCCTAATCTTACAAAGTTGCATTTTACCACCCGCTAAAAGGAGTCACAACCGAGCAACTTGCTTGCCAAAGGTCAGAAGGAGCCAAGACGCGCCCACAACACCCCTCGCAGCTACGCCGCTTTGCGAGCCACCCTCCAACGATTTGGGAGAGTTTGCCCACAAAATGGAGGCTAAGGGTGTGGAGAACAACTTAACCAAAAAAAACCGAGGAAACGACGATCTCCCTTCAAGCAGAGGGCAACACTGAAAGAAGCACATCCGGGCGTCGCGAACCGCCATCCAACGCCCTTTGAGGGGAGGAAGCCCCAAAGGAGGGAGGGTCAGCCAAGCGCGAACTTTCACCACCCGGCATTTGATTTGGTATTGCCATCAACAAGGAGAGCGCCGACGAAGAAGAGGTGCCAGCGGTACACCCTATACAGAACCAAAGAAGAATTCAACTGAGAGGCCAAGCGGGAGGGCCATTGGGAGGCACAAACTTTGGCATGGGGCCGTGCGAGGTGCGGCAACACCCCCTGCAATCCGAACGCAGCACTTTCGTTGCACGTCAGCGAGACTCCAAGGCGCCGACACAGTCCGAGCTCCAAAACCACTCATCAACGAATCTTGGCACAATGCACGGCCACCATAGACGCATCTCAGCCAAGCTTGAAGACGAGTGGGCCGATTCACGCGACCACCACGCCAATCGAGGGGAGAGGGAGGCCATGGGGCGAGCTCACAATGGATGCTGCCTCAGCAGGTACGGGGAAGCACCCTGGCAAAGCCTCTAAGGAAGAAAACAACGCATGAGGCGCTGCCATTGCCGGCCGACACGGAAGCCGGACTGGGATTTCTCCTGGTGCTCCCAGCAATGAGGGAGGGAAAGCAACTTTGCGCCGGCGCGCCGCAGGATGCTGGCGACGGCAGCTAGGGGAGGGTGGGGGGCAGAGGGCTAGGCCCTCAGCCCGCACCGGAGGCCGCCGGAGGATACCACGGACGTCGAGCCAACCGGGCCCGAGCTGTCGCCAGGAGGAAGGCCGTGCCGCCGCGCTGAAGTCGACCAAGCGGCGCCGCAACAGCGCTGCTCCCAGCGCCCTCCACCGGCGCCGCCACCGATGACGGGAGAGGCTGGGCCACACGTGCAGGCTACAGCCTCACACACCGAGCGACGCTGGTGCGGCGGCCGCCGGCCCACACGGGCACCGTACCCGCTCAGATCCAGTGCGAGGTGGTGGCTTGCTCAGCAAAATGGCCCCGCCACCGCCGTCATAGGGGCTGTGCGGACTTCCGGCGGCCCCTCCGATGACGGCGAAGGCGGGGGATGGGGAGGTGGGGGACGGCGGCGGCGGCAGCTAGGGTTTGCCGCCCGAGTCGCCCGAGCGGGGGGCGACGCGGGGGCCTTTTCGCGTTGTTTGTGCCTCTTCTCGATAATTCTAACAATCATCTTTGCTTGTGCCTCTAGCTCCACGTTCTCAGAGGGGCACTACCGGAAAATCCTAATATGCCGAGAGCAACAATCTTTGCCGTGAGCCAAAAGTCGGGCTCTCGGCAAAGAAGACGTTTGCCGTGAGCCATGCCCCAAGACTCTCGGCAAAGAGAAAACCGTCGGCAACAACAACGTTTGCCGTGAGCCCTTAAGGTTGGGCTCTCGGCAAAGTTTGCGCACTCGACGAATGAAAACTTCGCCGAGAGCTTGAGCAAAGACACTCTCGGCAAACTAGGACCTCTCGGCATACATGATCACGTGCCACGTTCGTGCTCTCGCCGCCAGAGACGGCGTGTGGGGCGGCTAACGGCCGTCAACGTCTTTGCCGTGAGCCCACAACGAGCTCACGGCAAAGGGTTCTTTGCCGAGAGCAGAGGACGTCCTCTCGGGAAAACTGGACACGTGGCACGGCATCAGTCAGGTCGGCATGGCCACGTGGCAGCCTATTTGCCGAGAGCTTTCCAGAGCCTCTCGGCAAAGGCGAGGTTTGCCGAGAGCTTTCAAAAGCCTCACGGCGAAGGAAATCTTTGCCGAGAGCTTCCCCACGGCTCTCGGCAAACGTGTCCCACATTTTCCATATTTCAACGCCCAAACAAATTTTCTTAGTTCACACATCCTACAAAGTACAACATGTGAGCATTTGACTATTTTACCAATTTGTTTGCTATTTTTAATTTCTTTGTATCAATTTGTTGGGTTTATGGAATAATTCTAAGTTGAATAGAGAAACGATTTGAAAAATGGTAAAAAATGAATTAACTAATGAGATTCATGTAAGTAAGTGTGATGTGAAGCCTTACCAACAAAATAAGAGTATATTTCGATGAAAACATGGAAAAAACCACGTGGATTAATAGTTTTGCAATTATTAAAAAATAGCAAATGGAGTCCGAAAATCATGATTTTTGTAGACATCCAATGATTTGGTGTACTAAGAGTGTGGGAAAAGTTAGACGAGGTTTCGAGCAATTTTGTGTCAAACCATGCACAAATCCGAACATCTCCGTAGAAGTTTCGTAAACATCACATGTGATCTCTAGAATTTGAACTCAAAGGGAACTTTAAATTTGAGTTTGCATGCAAAACTTTATGCACATGTTATAGACACTATAATATGGTCTATGTCAAAATTTGGTATTTTTTCAGAATAATTTGATATATATTTCTACTTCATATATACATGAAATAATGAAAATTTACTAAAATACACATGAAATAATGAAGTAATATGTAAACAAATAGGACTTCATGATTTTACTCATCATATGAAATAAGATCAGTATCACCAACACTTTAGAAAAAAGACATGGAGAGCACAATAAAATAAAAACTAATGGGGGAGCAACTCTTTGCCGAGAGCCTCAAGGCGAGCTCACGGCAAACAGGGTGTTTGCCGTGAGCTCGGCCTTGTGGCTCTCGGCAAAGAGTTGTTTGCCGAGAGTTTTCAAAGGAGCTCACGGCAAACTGGTTTGAAATTCTTCGAACTGAAAATTGAATCTTTGCCGTGAGCATCGATCTGGCTCTCGGCAAAGGCTGTCTTTGCCGAGAGCCACATCTAGGCTCTCGGCAAAGGAGAAGTTGGGCGCAGGATCTGCGGCGTCGAGCAGCGGGTGAAGTGGAGGAGAAAACGGACCAGTGGACCGGATGCGAGCTGGACCGGGGCGTGGTGCTGCAGGCAAAAACGGACAAGTCGACCTGGCTCTCGGCAAAGGCTGTCTTTGCCAAGAGCCAGATCTAGGCTCTCGGCAAAGAGAGCCTTTGCCGAGAGCTTTCTGGTTTGCCGAGAGCTAGATCTTGCTCTCGGCAAACATCCAACCACTTGCCGCCGCACAGCCCTCTCCTCATTTCCCCCACCCCTCTCCCCCAACCCTATCTCCTCATTTCCCTGCACACCCGCCGCCGCCACGCCTCTCTCCCCACACACCCGCCGCCGCCGCCGCCGTCCTCTCCGGCACCGGCGAGGTCGCCGTCGCCGCCGTGACCCCCCGCGCCGACCGGCCGCCGCGGCCCCCCGGCCGCCGCGCCGCGCCCCCGGCCGCCGCCCCACCGCCGCGCCCCCCTGGCCGCCGCGCCACCCCGGCGCCGCCCCGCCGCCGCGGCCCCCCGACCGCCGCGCCGCGCCCCCGGCCGCCGCGCCCCCCCGGGCGTAGGTAATTTTTTTATTTTTGGTATATTTTTTTTGAATTAAAAATTGTATAAACTTGTAAAAAATTTGGATTCTTGTGTAGGAATGAGTTAATTTTAAAATACAAATTGATATGATGGTTGTTCTATATTTGTGGATGTATATGATTGTATGAATGTGTGATTCTATAAAGTGAATGTGATTCTATATATGTGAATGTGATTCTTTGTGACTATCGATATGATGGTGGGCTTTAGAAACCTCACCGTGCAGGGGAATTGCTGCCGAAATTTTTCATTGAAATTGTTATGTTATTTTTCCAGGAGAGGAGTCGACGCTCGTCTTCCTTGACGCTAGCTGACGCTCACCGTCATCGACGCTTTTCGTTTCAGACGGACGAGCGTCTTCAGGGATGGGATGTTGTGTACAAGGTATCACCACATGGCAAACTACTAGTCCCAAACAATGATGATTACAATATTGACCCGAGCACATACGAGGGAGAATTTTTCCAAGAAGATGGGCTTGAAGGGAGTTTTGTCATAGACTTAGCCGAAGCGATCGGAATGGAAGTAGACAATGAAGATCTAGGTGAGGAAGACGATGGAGATGAGGTTGAAAATGTGATGGACTTACGATTACTTGAGCGATGGCAATTAAATGATGACAGTGATGACATTGCCCCTTTGGAGCACGGGCATGATGAAATTGATGCACGGGATAGTGATGATGAGTATTATGAGGAACAAAATCTTGATGATGATGATTATTTCTAGAAAAATATGTACGTTACTTTCTAGTTATGTTTTAGATTTATATTTTAAAGTTACATCTTGCTATGTTATGTGTAGTTATGTTTTTTAGCCTGTTTCTAAGTATATCTTGCTTATTTGTTCTAATTTGTTCATTCTTTTTTATTTTCAGGTGACTGAACAAATATGGCGGGCGGCAAAGTGAGGAAGGTGTCGTCCGTGTACCAGAGGACGAGTGAGGAGGGGGAGGGGTCGGGTTCGGGGTCGGGGTCGGGCAGGAGGAGCTGGTGGAGTTTTAGGCATCGAGAGCCGCGTCGAGAGCCTCCTCGAGAGTCGATGCCACAAATTCAGCTCTTCGACGAGGACGAGTACGTGGAGGAATAAGACACGGACTTTCGGCCTTATAGGCAGCCGGACTCGGAGGACGAGTCGGTGGAGGCAGAGGAGGAGGAGGAGGAGGAGGAGGAGGAGGAGGATGCTAGGGAGGTGGAGGGTGAGGAGGTGGAGGGGGAGTACGAGCCGGAGGAGGAGGACGAGGAGGACGACGAAGGTGCAGAGGACGTGCCGAAGGTTTGGTTGCGAGGCCCGTCGACCCTCCCTCCCCGGCCACCTCCACACCTACGCCCAGTGATTAGACCCGCTGGACAAAGGTCAGTGCTTTTGACGTGACCCTTAATTTCCCTATGATTAGTTGCGATCTCAATAGAAACTAATATTGTATTGTAATTATTTTCAGGGGTTGGGACCTGGTGGGCGGTGGAAACCACCCACGCCTTGTCAATGGCATACTCGGCCTCTTGTGCAAGGA
This sequence comes from Digitaria exilis, assembly GCA_015342445.1. Taxonomy (NCBI): domain Eukaryota; kingdom Viridiplantae; phylum Streptophyta; class Magnoliopsida; order Poales; family Poaceae; genus Digitaria; species Digitaria exilis. Next base: position 270,391 of record JACEFO010000544.1, read on the forward strand.
GCACTTCCCCGGCATGGTCCAGCATGCCGGAAAGTACGAGCCGGCTTTTCACTTTGAGCACTACTACTCCGCGCCGGACCAGCCGGACACCCTGGGCCGAGCGTACAACAACAAGGCGGAGCGGGTGAAGGCCGAGTTGTGGGTAAGTCTTTCTGGCACTACATTACTGAATTCATCGCATTTTCAATACTGACATAATAATTGATGTGTGTATATGCAGGATTTCTACAGGTGCGAGGAGGGAACTAAGGTGAGGGCGGAGCGTAACGCCCACCGAGCCTGCCAGAAGCTCCTGCACGACATTCACTACGAGGCGCGCCTCTAGGCTATCGTGCACTACCACGCCCACTACGAACATCGAAAGGTCACCAAGAGGCAAGCCGTAACAATGACGTTGGAGAGGGAGGATTTCCTCAAGGTAACTAACTAACATCAAAACTTTTATTTTCTGAGAATAAACATGCTTCATTGGATCTTCTACCTTAATTGCATTGAATTGCAGGTGCCTCCTAGTTGGTGTAATAATCACACAGAGGCCTGGGAGAAGATGGTGGACAAGTGGTGCTCTCCCGAGTGGCAGGAGAAGCACAATATTCACCGGGACAGGCGTTTGAAGATGGCAGGACCATCGCACCACCAGGGAAGCCGAGACCTCACGGGATACGCGAAGGCATGGGTAAGCGGCTTTAATTGTTTATTCTGATGCAAGACATTATGAAAACATTCTAACCGCTTTGTTCTCTTTTTCCGCAGTCGGCAGCACATGGCAACCGGGACTGCCCTCAGTTCAAGGCGTGGTGCTTAGCTCATATGGGCAAGGCAACGGACGACATCGACTACAGCGAGGACACTCCCGACTCGGCGTTCACCAACCCCACCATCCCTCCGAGGGTCAGTTTGTACACGTCTAGGTCAAGGGAGGTCCATGGGCCAGACTACGCTCCAAGCACCCAGAACTTTGATGGGCGAGTGGTCATGGAGGTGGGCGGAGGGAAGAAGCATGGGCGGTACTGGATGGGTGACAGCGTCATGGACTCGACCACGACGCCAAGACTCCCCGAGATTCAGCAAAGGGCGCCGAGCGGAAGCGACACAATCCGCCCACGCATGACACAGGAGCAGCTGCAGATATCGTCACTACAGGTTATTTCTTTTTTACTTTGTTTTCCATTGCTTTTGATGTACGATTGCTTCGCATTCTAACATATATATTTTGAATGTATTGCAGTCCCAGCTCGCTCAAGAGAGGACCGAACGGGAGATCGAACGGGAGAGCCTACAGGCCAACTTGACCCAGATGTACGCCTGGATGCAGAGCATGGGCACTCAAGTGTCCGTCCCTCCCCCACAGCTTCAGTTTCAGCCACCGCCTCGGCAACCGACCCCTGTGAGTATAAAAACTTTTGGTTTGTAAGTTCATTGGTTAAATCTTGTCTCACGTGAAAACATTTCTCCTTTCTGCAGGTTCTCTCGGCGGGATCAAATGATCCCGCTGGAATGGTCAACATGTCGCCTGGTGTGTCGTCTGCGCCTCGTCTGTCGGACTGGTCGCCTTGGGGAACTCAGCAGGACGGACAGGGCTCACAGGATCGCGACCTCTCCAACCCCTCCCAAGCACACAACCCGTGGGAATGGCGGCACCACTATTAGGTAGTTGACGGACGTTGTGGTTAAACTTGTGGTCGAACTTGAATGTTATGTGCATGGACTTTGCTATAACTTGTTGAACTTCTAGTTAAACTTGTGGTTGAAACAGTATGTTATGTGCATGAAATGTTTATGTATTGGCTATATTAATTGCCTGTGATGTATTTGAGATGTGTATGTGATATATTTCAGTTGTTGGGCACCATATATGAGCAAATAAGAAATAAAAAAGGCCTCAGTCCAGGGGTTTGCCGAGAGCATGGTTACAGGCTCTCGGCAAAGGTGCCATATTTTGCCGTGAGCTAGGCGCAAGGCTCTCGGCAAAGATGCCATTTTTTGCCGTGAGCCCTGGCCAAGGCTCTCGGCAAAGCCCCTGTGCAGAGGCCCCGCGCCTGCCCCCCGGTGTGGGCCCCATGGGCTCTTTGCCGAGAGCCTGGCACGTGACTCTCGGCAAACCTTGAGTTCTTTGCCGAGAGCCTGGCACGTGGCTCTCGGCAAACCTTGAGTTCTTTGCCGAGAGGCTGTCACGTGGCTCTCGGCAAACCGAGCTGCGGGCCCCACAGAGACGGCGCAACGCCGTCTCGCAGGCGTTAGGGCCAGGCTCTTTGCCGAGAGGCTACATGCTCTCGGCAAATACCTCCGGTGCACACGGCAAAGGCTTTGTCGTGATCCCGACATAAGGCTCTCGGCAAAGGGAGCTTCGCCGAGAAAATCTTTTCCGAGTCAGCTTTGCCGAGAGCCGGCTCTCGGCAAAGCCTTTTCCGAGAGGATGAGCCTCTTTGCCGAGAGTGCCGGGCTCACGGCAAAGAGCCTGGATCCGGTGGTGGGAGACGCACACGTACCTGCTCATCTGCATGGAAGCGTTGCCCAGTAGCACGATCAGTCGATCGTGCAGTGCACCCCGTGTAGTACGTACCTCTCCTCCTGATCTCATCAACAGCCTAGAGAAAGGAGCGCATGGCGGGGATGTCAGAATGCCAGCCCCCAGCCGTGTGGCCTTGCTCGCCTGATCTGATGAGCTTACGAGCGAGCTACCCTGGATCTTTTGTAAAGAGATAACCCGTGTACGTGGCAGCTTTCACTTTATTTAAGCACTTAATTATCATGCTTAAGCATCTTACATTGTACTAAGATAAAGATCATTAATAGAGATAAGGTCTTGTCTATTTGACTAGGGCCATTAAGAGTCGTCCCATACAAACAATCATCTTATTAACAACCAATCGTCTTTGTTCTTTCACTGGTCCCTCCTACATGCCACGTTCTTCTTCCTCCTCTCGGCGTCTATAGCTCCACGTTCTTCTTCCTGCCCTAGACTTCCATGCGCGTCGCCTCAAGCTCCGTTCTGTCCTATTCTTCTCTATCCTCAGGCCATTGTAAGCGGCGATGTGTGGAGAGAATGTCGCCCATAGGCCATTATTGAACTTGAACCGGCTCTCTGACGAGCTTCGTCGCATGGCGTGCAGTAGCCGGCCGGCCTGCTGCGCGCGGCTGCCCATCATCCTCACCTTACCTCGATCGGCAATAAATCTCCACATGGCGACGGGGAAAACATTTCAGAATTCATGTGGTAGTGGTACCGGTCGGGCCGGGCGCGTGTACGAGCGAACCTTGACGCTCGTCTCTTGCAAATCACTCGCCAGAGCGTCCTGCACACTGCACTGCTCTGCACCTGCGGCTTCAGTAGCCAGAGAGCCCAGCCGCCTGCCCTGCCACCAATTCAATTCGCCTCACACGGCGCAGTTCCCAGACATTTTGTACGCCGCGGGGCATTGAATTTGTCGGCCGGGGGCGCACGGTTCTCGCCCTCGCGCATCGTCGATCATCGCGCATGAGTGTTTGTCGCAACACAAGTCACTCACAAGCGTGCCCGTGGCCCGGCCTGCTTTTGCCTTTCATTGTCAGTTACCGTGGTCCACCGTCCACGTACGCGGGCTATAGATACAATACAAGGTAGCTATTGGCACAAAAAAAAAACAAGGTAGTTAGAGTCAATCTAGAATAGTTGTGGATCCGATCTATTAAGAGCAAGTATAATAGTGGGCTGAGAGAAAGCTAAATGCTGAGGTGGATGAGAAAAAAGACGTGAGAGAGGATAGATGGGTTTTAAGCATGCAGCCCGCTCAGGCACAAGAAAAAAAAAACTATGAGAGAGATATGTGCGCCATATAATTATGGTGAAGGCTTAACCATTATACTTGTGGGCTAAGAGGTGGGCCTTGCTCTAAGGGGTTCATTGCACTGATACTTAGACTACCACATCAAATTTTCAGGAGAATAAAACTGGAACTAGCTCTTGGTGTATAGTTTCATAGGCAGATTATAGCATTTAATTCCTCACAGTGAGTTTCATACAGTTTTATGGAATTAGATAACTATGCATGAGGCCAATCTCAGTGGTAGTTTCATGGAGACAGTTACATAGACTGCCACATCAGCTTCTCAATGGAATGAAACTGGCACTCTCAATGCACAGTTTCATGACACTGTTTCATAGGCAATATGTAGCATTTAACTTTGCATGTTGTTGTGATCAAATGTGGCATGAGAACTATGTAGCTATTTGTAATCAAATTTAAATTAAGTATTAGCATAATAGAGCATGATTGCATTCGTATGATATTATATAATACCATCAATATTCTATAATATTAAATAATGACATGCATTTTTTTAATCAGTATTAACAATCATTTTCTTCTGTAAGCAACTGAAAAGAAGCATCCTGCTTTTGCCGCTTTTTAGTTTACTCATCACGTACCAAAATACATACACTGTAACAGTAAATTAATAGGTCAAATTGGACCCAGAAGACTAGCTGTCACATGATTCAAGATTACGTCAATCAAGCATATTATATGGTAAATCAAAAGGAAAAGAAAAATAATTGCAATATTAACTTGGTACTGGAGGATTTGTGGATCGATTTCCACGAGGGGCATGGCCTGGGCCGCTACTTCCTCAAGATCGCAGCCTGGCACAGTGGCACCACCGCACATGAGATCCGTAGACGAGCGAGGATGAAACTCTAACTGTGCTCAGTGCACGTTTCATGCCTTTAATTTGTCTTGGTAATTGGGGCAACACAGTTTCATTCTGATGACACTCTCATTTTCTCTTTCTTCATAAATATGCTGCCAAATCAGCAAAGTTGATGATGTGTCACACTATTAAATGGGGATGAAACCCCCACTGAGACTGGCCTGAGTGACATGGTCTTGAAACTCTCTTCTTCTTACACCTCTTTAAAACTCTACCATGCCAGCAAATATGCTGACATGTCCAGCCATGACACCTTCATTGAAACTGGCCGGGATTCTCGATTAATAGAAGGGAAGAACTGGTTGCAACATTCAACAACTTTAACAAGTCAAAGTTACGGTCGGATTTGCTCCAAGTTTCATATACACTCAGAGCGACACATCTGCAGCCATTTCCGCCGACTTTGGTGGGTTACGACGTGCTTGGTTTCAGTACTTTGCTTGGTTGCGGAGGCAAAAATGTGTTCGTTGACGGCAACCGGTAAAGAAAATGTAGGATTATGGTTAAATTTAGAGATGGATGGTTTGGATTCCATACTCGACGGGTAATGCAACTATTTTCTCAAGCATGAGAAATGTTGCATGGACAACAGAAATTTTGTTGTGGGTGGTACCACTGGGCGTGGAAGTAACATCAATGTTGTGTCTTTTTTTTAAAAAAAAATCATCATATTGAGCTATAAACGGGCCAGTGTGCCAATAAGATGAGAAAGAAGGCGGAGCTATGTCAAGGAGTCGTCCGCATCAAAACAAGGAGAAATTTGGCACCACACTTGTACATGCTTCATGTGGGCATTGAGAATGATGGGATGCTAATTAAAGAGGCGTAATTAAAGTGGAGGTCTTCTGATCTTATTATTGCATAATAAGAGCATACTAGCTAGTAGTTGGTTTAAGACCCAAACTTAGACCAGCCCCCCACGGATACCTGTACCGATCGATCGGTCGGTCGATCCAGGCGTGTCGCATCGCGATCGATCGATCAGCCGGTTGACAGTTGTGTGTTCATCGAGGGGCCGGCCGGTCGTGATCGATCTCACCAATCGGCATCCATGCGCCCAGGGGGAATTAAAGAGCGTGATGAAGCTGTACCAGTGCCTACGTAGCCAACGTGTAGGGCGGACCGGCGGCACGCGCCCACCGGCCTGCACAGTGGGTCGGATCGCCCATACATGCGTGGTCCTCTCGATCTCCCCCCCCCCCCCCCCCCCGCGCGATGCCAGCCGCCGGACGGTGGATCGATCCATGCATGCATGCATGAACGCATCGACCCACCGGCCGGATCGGAGAGGCGGTTTTTTCTTCAGCTATAGCTCGCGCGGCGTACGTGCATGCATGCAGTTCGGCGGTTGATCGGAGAAAATTCACCGGCCGGTGGTCGGCCCCCGGCCGGCGTACGTCGCCGGGCAGGGCCGGAAAAGTGAGCCCCCCGGGCACGCAATAAATCGCCGCGAGGAGTAGAGTCCAGCGCGCCTGCTGCGATGATCATATCACCGGCCGTGTCCGTCCTCTCGACCGATCGACCCCGCGCGCGACGTATTAATCCCGGCGGGGCCGATCCGACGACGTGAGGGAGCCGAGATTCACGGGGCATGCAGGCGGCGCCGCGGCGGTGGTTCTCAAGCTAGTCTTTCTGGCGGCGCTCATGTAGTCATGTGCGTTGGTGCATTGATGCGTGTCTGGGGGCGCGTCCGGAGGGGTCCAAACCCCAAACACACACGCAGTTTGGAATAAGGGCGTGTTCGGTTGTTTCAAGACACATTTTTATCGCACGCACAGCCCGGGCGGCCGGGTAGCTTCCCATCCCATGCATGCAGCAGGAGCTTTCATTCATCGACGAGTTCATTCTGACAAGCTAGGGCTCGTTTTGCTTACGTAGGCCATGTCTAGCTAAAACGCTTATTAAATTCTTGGCTTCTACATGAAATTAGATTTATCTTATTATTACTGTAACTCGACGTGGAGCAGTACATACAGTGTTCGGAATGACTTGGGGACCAGTACGTAGTGGCTCGGTTACAGATCAACAAACGCAAAGGTGCATAGGAGTCGCTGGAGAAAAGAACAGCACGTCGTAAGTGAAATCTAGCTATTTTCTTGAACCACATGGTAGACCCTAAGCTCTAGACCACGAACGATCAAGGCATCTTGGAATTGATTGGGCCATGCATCCATATATCCATCACTTTCATATTGAAGGGATTGTCCATCACAAAAAAACACTACACGTTTTCCCTTCGGGACAAGCATTAGATCGTCATCATCCTAGCTAGCTAGAAGAGCACGTCCGCAGTCCAGCAGCATCCGTCCCTCGAGCCCTTCGTTCCTAGCTTTTGGCATAGTCAAGGGCAAGGCGCCACTTGCGCTCTTTTCCTCTGTGTTGGGTCAATTTTTGCACAGTAGTGGGGCGCTATGGGAATTAATTGAGGATCTTGAAATATTGCGCTATGTGGTATTAAACGATCCCTAACTGCTGTTGACCAGGGATACATCAGAGACCAACAAGAGTGTACGGTCCATGATATTATTTGTCTTTTTCATGTCTCTCTACCCATCACCCCAGGCTCAGCTTGTGTGGGCCTTTAGATCAGTATCTATGAGTACTACCAGTCAACTACTAGCTTTGATCATTATAATTTACAAAATCACATAATAAATTAAGGATATGAATTGGTGCTAACAGATTCAACTAAAAATGCTCTCATGACATTATTTATTATACTGAAAAGTTACCTATTTCTTTAAATAAAATAGAGATTTACTTGTTTTCAATCGATTGAAAACTGGAGTATCTGTCACTCAAAACATAGAGGAAGAAGGAGGCGAGGTGGATGTCGCCGCCGCCGGCGAGGTTAGGCTTTGGGGGGTTTCAAGGCTTTCGGAGCCGGGCGGGAGATAGCGGCAGCGGGGGAGTCCTGCTCAAACAGATTCGCTACGGGCGGTGATGGCGGGCAAGAGGAGGCGGTGGGGGGGGGGGGGGGTTGGAGAGCCGGAGGCAGTAGGCGGGGCGGAGTCGAGTCGGAGACCGTTTGATGAAGATCGAACGGCTGATAAGGGTGGCTGATAGGAAAACGGGTTTTCAATCCTATATCCTATCCTATTTCAACAATTGTAAAATTTTCCAATCCTTAATTGGTTGGAATCGAGGTTTGGTCTTTAGCAAGATAAATAAAATGATCTGCCACGCTGTTGGGCTATACCACTGTTGTTAAGCTGGACCACAACTCCACAAGAAAGGATTCTTATCACTAAATGCAGAACTTCTTTGAATCAGTAAATATATATGGAATTGAAATATTAAGTTTTACACTATTCAGTCCTCACCTCTCTGCTCTCAATAATCGCATATTTTCCACAATGGAAGTAAATGCACTCGTAGGACTGGTCAATCACCAACGGCCCTGATCTCCATCGCTATAGAGGATATCGAGCATCCTCCCTCCGTCCCAAAAAGAATGCAACTTTGGAATAGTACCATGTGTTAGTAGCTTAAGTTTGACTAATTATAAATTTAAAAGTATTAATACCTATGATATGAAATAAACATCGTTAGATTAATCACAAAATGTATTTTCATAATAAATTTATTTTGGGTTATAACTATGAATATTATTTCCTATAAACTTGTCAAACAAAGATCATTTTAGTTGGCACGCAACCCATAGTTGCTATACTTTTTGGGACGGAGGGAGTCCACCTCTAGGGCTTATATCTTGGCTAAGAATCGCATATGCTGGTGATCATTGGCAGTTCAGACATTACGTCAACCTCGATAAGACCCAAGGATTTTTCTCTATGTTCCAGGTGGTTCGACGAGCGGATCGAACGTTTTTCTCAGCTAGCTGGACCTACATTTTCAAATGTGTGATGTGTCTCTTTTGTAATTTGGGATATGTGAACTGCAATTCAGCCATACGCATGCTCCATAATGTAAACGGGGGTGATTCTCGTAGTCCGTTTTCTGAAACCTAACATGTCCGCAAAACTATGCACGGGACAAGGCAAAATGTATATAAACATGGTCATCGCGGCTATAGCCATGAAAACAGATGATGCAAGTCAAATTTTAACTCATGGCGAGCTAGATCTGCGATGTTGGTACGGCTCCCACGATATTGACAGCAGTGTGCATGCCCTCCATGACTCCTGGGCATCCACACTGTTCCATCTCGTTCCCTCGTTGAACGGCGGACAGCTAGGGTGTGTTTAGTTGGGAGGAGAGGAAAATAACTTTTTCTAGAAAACGTGTTCTGGGAGATGGATGAATGTTGAAAGAAGTTAAAAAGAGAACTTTTCTGAAAAACACGTTTTTTAAGAGAGATGAATAGTAAAGCCAAAAAACTTTTAGATGTAAACACGACACTAGGAGCGCAAGCACTGAAGCACTGCGTGACTGCGTGGCACTAGCACATCCTGCACGGTCGTCACCAGGCCAGCTGTGGGAAGAAGCCCGTGTGGCTTTCCTGCGGCCTGCGCGTGCCTGGCTCGGTACCGTCTCTAGTCACTTCGGGATTCAATGCCGCAATCATGGGGGAGATGGACTTCGTGGCGCGCGTAGCTGAGATCGATCCATCCATCCATCCATCCAGTACGGCAAAAGCCACCCTCTCCTTGCTCGTACAAGTGCTTTTGACTTTTGACGCACTAATATTAAACGGTGAATCTGAATCTTTATTTACGGGTACCTACTACACGCATGTCTCTTTCGATCTGCTCCTGATCCGATCGTCGAAAACAGAAAGGAATAGACCTTGGGGTTTTGAGTGCCGGCGATCGAACGGTCTGCGCATGCGCACGCCGGCCAGCCAGTGATGTCTTTTGGGCTGCTGGCGGCGGTGGCCGCGGCCGGCGCGGGAGGCGTGCTCCTCGGGCGAGCCTCGCGCGGCGCAGCGCACGTACGGCGAGTCCACGAGGGATGGTTTTGGAGGTTGCATGCACGGGCAGCCGGGCGGGGCATATGCCGCGTCGTGCCCCCACTACATGACCGCGCGTACGACACGGTAAGACACGCATGCATGTATGCATGCAGAGATGCGAATGCGACGTACGGCAGCTAGCCATGCACGTCGCAACTTCCTCTCTCTTGCCGTACAGTAAGTTTGTGTGCGCGCCGCCGTCATGTACGTACGTCGCTTTGCTCTGTAGAGTCAAGCAAGCAGTGTGTTACCACGCTACGATACTACGTACAATACTCGTCTACTCCATCCAGAATTCCAGATCTCCACTGACGCGCTGGCAGCAGGCAGCATAGGCCCAGCAGGCGGGGACGAGCGTACGTACGTACGGGCAGGCCTGGGTGTGGGGGACAAAACGAACGGGGGGTCGAGAGAAAGAGAGATGAGATTACTATGCTGCCCGGCCGTATACTTTTTCATGTGTTCTGAGCTCGTCATGAGCCATATGACGACTATGCAAGCGGTTTTCTCAACTTTGTGCTTGGCAGGAAGAGCAAGATCCTCGGCTTGCTGGAGCCGGAATGGCGGTTCAGATTCAGGAAAAAGTACTTTTCTGATAAGTTTTTTCTATTCATCCTACTCACAGAACATGCTTCACAGTATACTATTCATCTAGAAAAAGTACTTTTTACTTCCAATCTAAACACAACCGGAATGTGTGCTTGTGCATGAGTGGCATCATTGCATGGCAGCAACACGGTGCCGTCCCATCACAATCCCCCTCCCCTTTTCAATCCTCTCGTCTTGGCCTGCCAGCCCCCCCCCCCCCCCCCGTCACCTTTTTGTTGGTGTTCCTTCTATTGGACATGTACCCTATGTCCTCTTTCGGCCACGGATCTCTCTGTCTCTGCTTCGCATCGCTCTTCCAATCTTCAGTGCTGCTTATTCCTTTCCCTAAAGTGTTTCTGCTTAACATTCTAATTCTGCTCGTGGGGAGCAGCTTATGGCCGGATAAGGGCCAGTATATAGTCAGCCTGACCTGACAACTGACATGGTGTGTGAGGTCACACGCCAGGTAGCAGTGAGCTCGAGCTAGCCATACTACATTGTGTACGTGTATGAATGATCTGCGGAATGGTTATGCAAACAGATGGAGAGTTCCTGATTATTATTGGTTCCTGATTATTTCTCCTTAACGCAGAGAGTTCCCTAAATCAAAACTAAGTCCATCCCTACTTCTTATAATTCTCTAACCGATCCGCTATATCCAAATTCGGCTTTATTATAGGTTCCCGATTTCTCCTCAACAAAGAATTCCCTGTATCCAAATTGCATCGATCCCTACTTCCCTGCCTCTACCCATCCCCACTGATGAGTGATGACAATGATGTGCTCACCGCGTATAAAACCATTTAAATTGCACTGAAGAGATTTATTAGATTAGTGGCCTCCTCCTCGAGTGTTGAACTTTCCGTGCCCCCTGAATCAAACCCTCCAATATCCAGCGTCGCGATGCAATCATAGCCTCTGGAGAAAGCAAAGCGTGCAGTGGGATCGATGGTGCCAATGCCATGTGCCAGCGCACCTCGAACACTACCCTGAAACATGAACAAACGTACTTGCGTGCCATCGCCATCCAAGAAATTAAAGGGCCTGGCCACGCCCGCACGTACCAGCCGCTTATTGCTCTGCCGGCCGGCGAGACGCAATCACGATGCTTTGTTTGCCATCTCCAGGCCATGGCTTCATCGGACGGGTCGCCGTACGTGCACATGATACAGCACGAATTGAACACGCATGGCGTGACTGCTACCTGCAGTGGAATTGAAACTGCCGACCATGGATGTGCTTGGCTTATTGAGCATGGCATGGTGGATCGGCGGCGCCACCGCCACCGCCACGGCGAACGCAGAGCCTTGGTTGGAAGATTGGAGCAAATAGGCGGCCCATTTAAGGAAGGAAGTTGCCCGAGGCCCAATTGGCGGGATGCTGGCCCGTGAGCTTTCAGTAATGGTCAAAGTTTTTCTAAAAAAAAAAAGTAATGGTCAAAGTTTGGCGGAAAAACAGATCCAAAGTTAACCTTTCAGTAATGGTTCCCCTAAAAAAAGTAATGGTGATATTGGCATGTAAAAGTAATGGTCAAAGTTGGGCGGAAACAGATGCAAAGTTAACCTACCAGAGATACGAAAACATTCGTTACATATCAGTACGATTTGGTACATTCTGTAATTCCGTTTCAGGTAGAATGGTGAAAAGAAAGAAAAAAAAACTTATCAGATCCAAAGCACTGCACTGCAACAATGGAGCGTACTCCAGTTCTTAGTTCAAAGATGGATTGGTACTATTCAACAATGTAACAAGGCGCCTAATTACATTGTTGAATAGTGTTGAAGGTACCTGCAAGGAAAAGGGCAGGTCTTACAGATGGTGCTATTACAATAACATTGTTGAATAGTTGTGATGGGATAATTAGGCATTGAACCCAAGGCCAAGCAATTACAGAAACTGCCAGCCATGAATTGCACCTACCCATTCTAGTAACCTCGACTAGTAGCACCATGTCTTTAGCGGATTGAAGTTGGCCAATTTCACAGTTCCAAGATAAGTAGATAACAAGTTAAGCAAAGTCACCTTGAAACCTTCCACTTCCTTTTCTTTTTCTTTTTTTTTTGTTTTTTTGGTCAGTGCAAAAAACATATTTTCAATACAAAAAGGATACAATAAGAATAACATGAGAAAAACTACGACAGAACTACTTGAGTTTACAAAATTTACAAAAAGAAGTGCCTACAGAGAGATGGCATCTTTTCTCCTTGTTTTGCCAAAGCCATTACAAAAAAAAAAAAAGGTACAAGAGAGTGGCTTAGCAGATGCATATGCGAGGAATGTATTCCTGTGCTGTTTTAGACTAAAGTAATTCTCGGGATTCTTTTCAACAGCAAGAGCATTGTTAGCACCTGTGATATCAAGAAATTGATCGTAACCATTCTAATAACTCTATCCACAGCATTGCATATGCTTTACATCTGATTTTGGCTGTCACAAAACAGATACTGACAATGCCCACAGATTCCATGATCACTCATCATCATCGCCGGTTTTCTGCTTCTTCCATTTGTAAGCAGCTTCTAGGATCTTTAGGTTTGGAGCTTGAGCAACTTCATCTGGGAAAATGTAGTCTATATACTCCTCATACCTGAAGGATTAAGCAAATGTTATGTCAGTACACATTTCTAGAGTTCCAGGGAAAAAAGGAAAGAGATGAAGGCAACAGATTTGTGCTTGCCATTTTCCTAATTCAAAATTTAGTGGATACTGAGTAATGCATAACATAGCTACACATGCAGATGCAAACTTTGTGAAACAAAAATGCAGAGAAAAAACTGAGCAAAGAGCATACGCTATAGTGGAGCCATCTTCCGTAGGGATTGGTCTCTTCCGCTTGACTTTTCTTGGTGCCTTCTTCTGCACTAAGCTGATATCACCAAGATCACCAAAGCTCACCTCCTTATTAAGCCATTCTTCAAGAAGCATAGCTCTTTCCTCCTTCAACTCTGGAGCACTGGTTCTGAAGTAGTCGAATGCCCTTTCAAAGATAGCTGATCATCACAGCACAAAGGTATTACTTTTTACTCTTAAATGGGTCAATAATAAATGCAAAAACATAACATATAACTGGTTGGACAACGCAGAATTGTTCTTTAATCTGTATTTACCTCTACATTTGCTGACCCGCTCCATCTGTTGCTCCTGATAACCAACTTCATTCTTTTTCTCCTCGCTTTCGCTGTCTTCACTGCCCAAGCCAGCTGAGGCCTCAAACTCAGCATAACTGATCCATACCTTCAAATGCTTTGTTCTATCAAGCAGTCTTTCATATAGACCCCTTGCCCTACCAAATTCACTTTCATCAATTTCAAACTGCAGGTACTCCTGTGAGTTCAAAAGCAGGACATGAGTTGGTAAGCATCCATTTGAAAAAGAACATCTCAAAACAAAGATAGAAGTACTACAGGGAGAAAAACAGCACCAAATGAGTTAGTAAACATTGTAAAAAAGAATTAACAAATATCTCAAATAACAAAATGATAAGGATCATGCTGCATCAAGTAGATTACCAGATTTGCAGAATTATTACACATCAGTTAACATCATCATATACTTCGAAAATGCATCATCAGGAAATATATTTCATGTTAAATGTTACTATATTATGTTTACTTCTTACAAACTGAAGCAGACAAGTCCAACCGAAAACAACAACATGGGTGTTACTTGCACTACAAACCGACTTAGCACTTATTATGGTAGTATGAATGTCAGGTAGTAAGGCTACTGAAAAGTCCAAGTAAACTAAGGTAAATTGCACATAAACTTACACAAAAGACAAATCAACTACAACATTCCTGAGCAAGCACAGATTCAATGTGAAAAAAAAAACAAAGATTATAGAGTGAAATAAAAACAAACTTATTTTAAGCAACAAAACTAAGGGACGCCAAGATTGATATGGCAGAGTAAAACTTGTTCTTTCATATACTAGTTCTGATAGCATAGATTCAATGTACGATGGAACTATTATATAAATGAACCTCATGACATCTAGTGACAAATATAATATGAAAGGTGAACATATCCAAACTAAATAGATGAAAATACAGCACACACGCAAAAAAATCTGTTCCCAAGAAGAACAATAAATATGATCAAGCTTTGGGAATGGTAAACATGAAACAAATTGTACCATGGGAATTTTAGCTTGAGATACAAATTAATTTTAGGATGTTACAGCTGAATGTGTCGTTAGCCATAATGGCATGACACAGGAATGATCTTGATCAATTAGTATCTAAGAAAGCTTTTCATGTCTGAACAATTCACATTGTCAGATTCAATGTTTTCCTGTTCAATTAGAATACTACTAAAAGTTTTGGGGGATGTACAAAATCCGGGCTAGTCTGAAAACATTATTGGGTAACAATCAAATAGCCAAATGAACTGTACAAATTTGTGACTATTCAGCTCCCTAAGGGGAAACAGAGAAAAGGGGCCAAACTACAACATGCTAAAAAAATACAAGTGCACAGCAAAAAGTTGTTTCTGCAGGGCCAATGGTAGCACAAACTTTCAGCCGAAACGAATAATTGCAAACATATCCAAAGAATCCTAGATGCGTCTGAATAGCAATGTATAATTCACTACAAAACGAGTTCTGAAGTAACTACGGCAAACACTAATAGCTTATTACAACGTCATTTATACTCAATCAGTTTGTTTGGGATAATAAAAATAACATATCCATATACCGCTGTGCAAACCATAAGCTAACAGGATAACAGCAAGAATACATACCTTCCACAGAACCTCTGGTGTATCAAGGGCAGGCTGTGCAATAGCTAGTTCGTAAATTGATCTAGCACGATCAGTCTCACTAAGGTTCTTCTCCAATTCAGCATACTTCCTCCATGCATAACAGTTTGCTGGGGACCACTCAATGTACTTCTCATAAAGTGTTCTGCAGCGGTCAAAATTGCCTAGATACAGCTCAATTTCAATATATTTCTTAAATATCTTGCCCTTTGGGGCCATTCCAATAGCATTTCCAAGAATTTGCCTTGTAGCCTTTAGATTTCTCTGCCTGATCTCAAACTGGGCAGCCATTAGCCACATCTTTGCAAATGTGAACTTTTTGTGTGGAATCAACTTCAGGCATTCCTTGTAAACTTCCCTGGTACGTTCTATGTCTTGTGCATCAAGCTCCTCATAAAGTGCATAGTTAATCCAGAGGTATATGTACCTCTGCCAATATCGTTTCTCCTCTGCAGGGGGCACATTGGCAATGGCCCTCTCATAAACCTCCCTGATCCTGTCCTTATTCCCAACACTCTCCTCCAACCGGATGTAGTCGAACCATGAGTCATAGTTTAGTGGGTTCTTCCTCACCTCATCCTCGTACTGAAATCTCCTCTTGCCCACAATGGCATCCTCAATCCCTTCACGGTCACCAAATTGCTTCTCAAATGCTAAAAACTTTCTGTACAGTTCCTCAGCCCGACCCTTGGGCACCCTGTCCAAAGCATACTTGTATATTGCACGTGCTCGCTCAACCTCCCGGCACCTCTCCTCAAACTCTGCAAATGCCACAAACAGCACCTCTGCATCCTCATCATCCGCAAGCAGGTCCGCTGCGCGCTCATACACCCGCCGTGCCCGCTCTACCTCGCCACGCTTCATCTCAAACTTAGCATAGCGGATGAAGGTGTCCGGTCGCGGGTGCTCGGCCACAAACCGCTCATAGATAGCCCTGGCACGCTCAACTTCCCCATACCTCAGCTCAAACTTGATGTACGAGTTCCAGCCAGCTGTGTCGGGTCGCCATTCCATCCAGCGCTCGAACACCTGGCGCGCATTGGCAACTGCGCCAAGCAGCTCCTCCATGTGGATGTACTTGTACCATAGCTGGTCGACCCGTGGGAGGAGCGACACAGCACGGTCCCAGACGTTCCTGGCATGGTTGACGAACCGGTTCCGCATCTCGAACTCGGCATACTTGAGCCAGAGCGTGTGGTCGCGGTGGGCGACGTCGAGCGCGCGCTCGTAGACGGACCGCGCGCGCGCGAAGTCGCGCTGCTGCTCCTCCCACCGCGCGTACTTGACCCATGCCGAGACGCTCCACCGCACGCGGCGGATGACGTCCTCGAACTCCTTCCGCTTGCGGAGGCGGTACTCGGAGAGCTCGTGGGAGTCTGTGATCTTCTGCTTGGGCGGGCGAATCTCGGGCTCCTGCCGCTCCCGGGCCTCCCGGAGGATCTGCTCCGCGGTGATCTGGATCGGCGCGGGGGTCTTGTTCTTGACCCGCGTGGCGCGGGGCAGCTTGACCTCGGTGTCGCGCTTGGTGAGGAAGCCGAGGCTGGGGTCGGAGGCGGACGGCGCCTTCGCGGGGTCCCCGCCGCCGGCGCCGCCGCCGCGCGTAGTGAGCGCCATGACCGGCGTTAGGGTTAGGGTTTTGGGCAGAGGAGGAGGAGATGAGATGGGAAAAGTAACAGGGAGGGAGAATAGGGAAGGCCTGTGCGGGCTGCGGCGGCGCTAGGTTGCCGGAGGAGAGGACTTTTTGTGTCTCCTGGTTGTTTTGGGCCTTGGGCCTCCGTCTGCTGGCTGGGAAAGTTTTGGATGGAGCCAACGGAGGAGACTGAAAGAGTAAACAGTAACACGCTGAAGGAAAAAAACACACACACGAACTTATTAATCGATCAAAATTCGAGCCTTTTTTTCTGCACTGCTATTGATTAAGGATATGAGATATTTATTAGATCTTTTTCCTCACGCTGCTTTTGCATTTGGTCTATGATTACGATTCAATTTTGTTTATGACAAATACCCCTGCTGCACTTTGTAAAGAACAAACTGGATTGTTCTGAATATCTATTGACAAATTTCCATTCAAAATCTTTTGGATTTTGTAACCGTTGAATACGAACCTGAAGCTCGCTAGAGTTTAGAGATTGCATGTACTTTGTTTACAACTTGTGGCAATGCTGAATTCGACTGATATAACACTGGGATCCTCACCATATTCACATCATATCGAATTCAGAAAAACGAATAAACAATTTGGATATTTCATCCACATCTCCATCCATGTGATTTTTATATCTAATGTTCAATCCTTGTGACAAAATTTCCAGACACCACAAGGTGTTACAAAGAGGTTGTGTAGTGGAGATTCTTCGTAACAGTTGAAACTTTCAACACTAGTCCTAATAGTGTACACTGAGCACGTTGAGAGTCTACTAGTACTAATACAAGGCTAAGCCTCCACATTGTTCTCATGACATCAAAGGGACCTTTTCTTGACCTTTCCCATCTGCTTCACACAAGAACGGTGGCCTTGCAGCTTTGTAATAGAAGAAAGCCATCATCCTCGACCATGCCTCCGCTGATCGGACAACTAGCATGAGATATTTTCAAGGTCAGAGAACTTCGCAGCACAGCTGATCAAATGTGAGTAAATAAGTTAAGAGTATTTCTACATGATAACTCATAAAACCTACCTTTCTCACGGTGTATTATCTTCCCCGCGTTGGTGAAGAGAATCTCAGGGAAACCAGAAACCTTCAGAGCATCCACAAGGTCAGGTTCGGCACAGGCATCTACCGCCACGCACTGTAGATGATAAATGGACAGTCAGAATTTGGAATGCTCCTTGAAGCACTAGTTGCCAAGGGAAGTACTAAAAGAATGTTGTAATGAACTCTGTACCCTTGGTGACGGCAGGTCATGTTCCCAAAACATCTCAATTGCCTTAGTAAGCTCTGCCCTCGCCATCTCATTCTCCTGTGGCCTGCAAGGCCCAACACCGTGCTTTGTCAAGCTAATGTTTGATGAACGGGTGCTTAATAAATTGACGATATATTCATGAACAAGACAACACACTTAAGCCCCCTTGCAATTTAGAAAGAAACATAAAGGTCCAGCATATATCAAATCTATTCAACTGCAATATCCAAACACTTGGGCATGAGCAAGGAATGAATCATACCTCTTATATCTGTTATGCACAAGCACAACCATAGGTCCAAAATCGGTGAACACGGACGCATCCCAATCCTGTGTCTTGACATCCCTAATCGGCTTGATGTAATTGTCATCCTCCCAAACAATCTCCTTGTCACTCTGGTACCCCGTGTCATCCTCCTCGGTGTCATCCTTCTTCTCGGCCTTGATGGTGATCTTGTCGAAGAATTGGCCGAGGCTGAAGCCCAACCCATCCTCAGCATCCTCGGGCCAGTTCGGGTCCTCCTCCTCCACTACCAGATTGTACTTGGTCAGCAGCTCCCGCATCTTCGCCCTCCGCTCCTCCGGGTCCGTGATCTCCGCCGTCTCCGGGACGCGGTCCATCATCTCCCGTATCTTCCGGCGCAGCGTCCTCCGCTCCTCGTCCGTCATGGGCACCTCACCGTCGTCACCGCCCTCGTCGCCGCTGGACTCCGAATCAGTGTCGCCGTCGCGCACGCGGCCGCCGAGCACCAGCTGCACGGCCTTGGAGTCGCTCGCCTCCCCCCGCGCGCAGCCGGCGAGCACGAGCCTCCCGCGCCGCGGGCAAGAACCGAAGCCCATGAGGCCCGTCGTCGCGCTCGCGGGTAACCTGTGCAAGCTCCAACGGGGTGGACCGCGCCGCTCCGCACCTTTTAGGCAAAACGTCGAACAGGTCGCGGGCAGGTAGCAGGGCAGCGCCATCGTGCTGCCCCGCCGCGAACTAGCGCAGTGCGCCTCTCTACTCCTCTAGGCTCGGGCGCTCGAGAAGCACTGAGATTGAAAGGCGCTTCGCATGCGTAATCCGCTTGGGCCTCTTGGGGGAGATATTTGTTCACACCGCGGCGCCTCGCAGTCGAACTGCTAAAAGAGAGCCAGCCCAAATACCGACTAGTTACAGCCCATTGGCGGTGTTGCTAATTGAAAAACTAATTGTATAAGTCACAGATAATTCGCGAGACGAATTCCTTAATCATAATTAGATCATGATGATTAACAATGTGATGCACTGATGCTACAATATATAGGCTAATTAGGATCAAATGAGTTTGTCTCGTCAATTTCCCATAACTTATGTAATTAGTTTTACCATTAGCTCAGGTTTAGTCTTACTAATTAATCTCTAAATGTCGGGCTAAAAATTATCATGAGTCTCCAAACAGACTCTGAACACAGCAAGCGCAACGGTGGTGACAGTGCCGTGCCGGGGGTAGAAGAAGATGAAACATGAGAGGGCTTAGATGTGGGGTCTATTGTACATTGTGTCACCTAGGAGACAAACTTAGGGTTGTGTTTAGATGAGGGTAAAAAACACTGTAGCTGAAGAAAACACATTGTAGCACTTGTTGGGAAACATGTTTTGTGAGGGAAATAAATAGTAAAAAGTTGGAATAAATAGTGTTTTGTCAGGGAATCTGAACAGTTGTGTTTGGTTTTGTAACCATGTAGGTTATGTTGGCTCCAATCCAGTTTTTGAGGTTGGGTTAGACCCATTTCATGTTTAGATGGGAGGGTTAGGTCCAATCTTGTTTTTATTTGGATCGAGGGTTGAGAAGGATGGATTTGATGTCATTTTAACACCATTAATTATTGTCTCACCTGTCAGTAGTGGGATCCACCCATCATTATCTTCTTTTCTTTTTTTTCTTTTTTCTCCTTCCTCCCTCCTCTTTCTTCTTCTACTCCGCCGGCTGCCCGTGCACTTGCTCAGCCGCTCCATCACCAACGCGGAACCTCCGCCCACGTCGGTCTTCACTCGACCCCCGCCTTCGCCGATTCCGCCTTCGCCCTCCAATGCCCGAGTGCCCGACCAACCCCCAGCCCCTCCCTCCCTAGCTCGCTGCCTCGTGCCTCCAAGATACCACGGCTCACACCTCCATGGCATTGCAGTTTGCGCCCTCCACACTACAGCCAAGCTCGTGCCTCCCGGTCGTCGTCCGGCGTCTTGCACCATGGCAACTTGCGCCCTTCTCGCCCCGCAGCTCATGCTTTTCCCTCCGTCACCCTGTGCCATGGCCACCCAACGCCCCGAGCTCCCGACCGTGCGAGATGGCCTCGTGACAGACGCAACAAGGTCATGGAGGGTTCGCCCCCATTCCTTCGTTTTGGTGGGACCGGATGAACACGGGTCTGAAAAGAATGCCCCTTCTGGGTTGGACACAACCCACTTATTCTTTGAACCAAACATGGGTCAATCTGGTGGAGAGGGTTGGGACGGGTTGGACCCAGATTAACCTGGGTTTGGAGGTTTGGTTCAAAGAACAACCATAAGTCGCTGGTCTGAGCTTGATGTACGAGAACAGACATTTTTGAAATGAGGATAAAAACGTTAACTCGGCCGATAGTTTATGGGGTCAAATAGGGGATTGCTCCGGCTCCAGAAAAGGAACTCTTAGAGTACTTTGTTGAGGAAACCTACAGTCCTGTCTGTGAGATGGAATCGCGAAATTCAGTGTTCAAAGTCTTAAAACGGAAGTAAGAAGAACAAACAAATCAAAACCCACTTTTAATGTTTTGCCTGTGAGTGTGATATTATAAAGTCACTTCTCCAATCTCCCTCTCTTTTTTTTCCCATTCAAACCTATGGCATTCTAGTATTCTAGCTACTTGCTGTGCGAATAACCATGATAACGCGAAACGTTTGCCTGGATTTTAAAATCCTCGAGCAGTGCATTTCAAAAAAAAAACACAAATGTAGAATGTTGTGTGTGGAAGAAAAGCACAAACGAACCGTAACCCACAAAAGACCAAAAACCTTGCAACACCTAACTTTTTCCCGGTGGCGAAGTGGGCCCACTGGCCTCTAAATGTCTAATCTTACCTGACCAAGCAGCAAAAGGAACCCCAGACACGGGTTAGTGTTTGAGGATTTGCTCTATAAAGGAATAACAGCGACGCAAGGCTACATCAACATTACCACAAGACTAAATAACAAAAACAGTAGTAAACCATTGTATAAAGAGACTAGTAAAAATAAAAAAAATAAAGCTGTTGGCTATACGTTCTCTGGAGTTCTCTTCCAGAGCCTTTTGGTTTTACATGGACCCCAAAATAGTTGTAGAATTTAACAGAGAATTATCCATAAGACAATGTGTGTTCCTGTGAACCCAGCCGGACCTTATTTCCAAGGTTTGAGTTCATTCTTTCCATGGACGATGGACATGGACGTAAAAGACGGACCCGCAGTACCTGACCCGGTCAATTCAGCTCACCGGGAAAAAAAGTTAAAGAAATTCTCATGCCGGTCAAGATACCTTTTATTTACCAACTTTATATTATCTGGTGGAAACCAACCTCCCATAAGAACTATGAAAACTTTAATATGGACAACACGATGTTGATCCAAGTGCTCGCCCAGATCAGGTGGGAGGGGTGATTTGCAAAGCTCAGAGGAGATGGACGGGGTGATTTACAAGATGTTTTTGTAAATCACCCTTTCCACCTGATCTAGCCGCACCCTAGGACCAACATGGCCCAGGTTTTAGTTTTCACAGAAAGATTGGTTTCCATAAGATACGTTGCCTAGCATTTATGTTTCTAAATAATTTAATTATAAAAATATATTTTATAATTAATTTAATGATACTTATTTATATCACAAATGTAATTATTTTTATATAACTTAGTCAAAATTTAAATGGTTTGACTCTTTGAAAAGCAAGAATCATTTTTTTGGACAGATAAGGTATCATGTGGATCGCCATCTTTTAAATTTTAAGCGATGCTTGAAACTTTAAAAAGTGAAGCGAGTATTTTTACTAAAAAAAAGGACATGTTTAAGAGAATGTTCACAATCACGAGTCATATATGTAAAAAAAAGTAGAGACAAAATGAATTGTCATTTTTAAGCGCACTCACTATATAACTTGTCTGTAAACCCTACAAATGCACGCAGCACGCCACACAAACCAGCAGCTATCACCCCACGCTTCTTGTTTGTCTTACTTGTGGCCACTAGCATCCCCACTTCTCGTTCCTACTGGAAAGTGCCGCGGTGTTGCCGCGGATGGTCATTGGATATACCCATGCTACGGGTTTTCTAACATTTGGTTGTGAAAACTTTTTTTTAAAAAAATTAAATGGCAAAGCGCATTGAACCCGTAAAAGCCTATATAGAAACGTTGTATAAACTTTTATTTTGAAGGGAATGTATGTTAAAATATAAAAATGTGTGCATGAGAATTGAAACGGAGCATTGAATTATATTTTCTATGTATTAATTTTGTAGGTTTTGGTATTTGGAACAATTTTTGTATTGAAACATTATTAATTTAGAAACATTTGGTGGTGGGTTGTTAGATATAATGGGGGAATTAGAAAAGGGAGTTCTAATTTTGTAAGTATGTCCCACAATATATTTGTTAGTTTTCAAATTTGTTTTGATGGTCGGATGTTAGCTATAAAATAGGAGAAAAGGGAAAAATGAGTTTGATTTTTTAAGTTTGCTTTAAAGTATGTTTGTTGATTTTCAAATTTTGACCCGCTTGCATGTTCGATATTTTTTAGTTTCGAGAAGTTGTGGTGTCCAAATCATAGGTGTAACAGATCTCATATAATCATTAGTGAGAACACATTTTGGAATGCTTAGAAATTGAATTTTTATTATTGAAAAAAATCTTAATTTGAGGATGTTTTGGAATCGGAATCATGCGTACGATGCGTTGTAGACATTTGCGTGAATGAATGGCAAAAGTGGTATGTTTTTTTGCGTTTGGTTGTATAAACATTTTTTTGGAAATAAATAACTGAGCACATTGAACACGTAAAAGCGCTATGTGGAAATATTGTAGATTTGAATATTGGGTATCTTTTATTTTGAAGTCAATCAAAATATGAAAATTTATGCAAGAGAATTGCAAAGGAGCATTGAATTATGTTTGGTATGTATGGATTTTGTAGATTTTGGTGTTTAGATTTGTTAGCTATAGTGGATTGGAGAAGTGAGTTCAATTTTTTAAGTTTACTCTACAATATATTTAGATTTTCAAATTCATTTTGATGGTCCGATGTTAGCTATAATGGAGGAATTAGAAAAGTGATTTCGATTGCTTTTTAGTTTTATGTACAATATGTTCTTTTTAATTTTAAATTTGAGCCGTTTGGATGGTCATTTTTTTAAAAACATTTGGAGATGTGTTGGTGTTTTAATTATAGGTGGGAACGAATTATGGGGACACTTTGAATTTAAAATTTTTTGCGTAATATTAGATATAATGGGAGAATAGAAAGTGAGTTTGATTTTTTAGTATTTTTCTAAACTTTGTTATTTATTTTTAAATCATGAGTCTTTTCCATGGTCGATTTTGTAGATGTTTTGGTGCACGAATCATTGTTGGGAATTTTACGGAAACACTTTAAATTTAAAATTTTGTTGCATACCAAAGATTTCGGTTTTCACATTTTGATTATTTTTTATAATGAAGACTTTTTAATTTGAGAATGTTCCGCTATCAGAATCGTAGATACGATGGACCTATATAGATATATGAGGAAATAGTTTTGGATCGAAATATGTATTGCCCACTAAATTTATAGGTCTTGTAAATGTAAGAGTTGCCACCTGGGAGGCGCCCAGCAGCAGAGCGCAACCCGGGGGGTGGACTGGGAGAGTTGACTGGAAAGTCCTTTGCGTTTCCGCGTCCTCAACGGGCCCCTGCTCTCGCGGGCCCCCACGCGCTTTGAAAACTCTCGCTCGCCTCGCTTTCTAATTCCACACGAGCACTACCTGCTGCTCTCTCTAGTCTCCTCGTCTCCTCCCCCTTCGCTGCGGCTTCGTCGTCGTCGACTCCACCTAGCCTGCGCTCCCTCCACTGGTCCGGCTCGCTGGTTGCCCAATTCCCGCCACGGCAGGAAGCATCTCCAGGTGAGCAGCCATCCATGGACTCTCTCTCTCTCTCTCATGTGTTAATTTGCTGTACCGCCTTTTCTTTCTTGTGGAGTTGTGGTATGATGTTTGCATGCTCTGCTCTGATTGAGGGTTCTTGAAGTTGACAGGAGCTGCGAGTTATACCGAGAGAATCGGTCAATTTTGCGTTTTTCGCCGAGTAATGTAGGGAGTTCTGGGAGACAGGGAGAGGAACCCTGTACATGTTGTTGTTCCTTTGGGTTTTGTGGCAGTCAAATAGTCCTTTATATAATTTTGTTTGTCATTAAACAAGAATTCTGGGTGTGGAATCGGAGAGAAAGATGCATGGGAGTATGTGTTTGGATGGTGCCCGCTTTCTGGAGATTTATTTTCCACAGATTTTTTGTTGTGAAAAGTTGTGCGACTTTTTGCAGTTGGAGCCGTTTTTGCTGGCCAAGAGTGATCAGGATATTAAACAAGAACTGCCTTTTTATTTTGTTTTTATACTACAGCTGAGGACTGGTTCATGATCCGCTTCAGTCAGATGACTGCTCTTTCTTTTTTGTTGCTTGCCATGCATGAGGCCATCCGGCCGGTTGCCCTTCTTATTCTTTGTTGCAATAATAATTAGAGCTCTTTTACAGTGATTGGCAAGTACCATGGTACTACCAGGATATAGAATCCAACGGTGGGAAAAATGTCTAAGTACCTAAAAGTACCCATTCAAAAGTACCAAAAAGTACCAAAACTGTGGGACCAAGTACCAGATAAATGGGCCCAGCTAATTATTTTATTTTATTTTTAAAATAAAAAGAAAGGGTATATACGTCTTTTCCGCCGATGTAGGGGAGGAGGCGTCGGGAAAAAAATTATAGTGATATATTGTGGGAGGCTATATTCTAATCAGGGTATATGAAAGTACTAATATACCCTTATTATTATTTATTTGATTTTTCAAAATTCTAGTTAAAGTACCGGTGAGTACTAGAAAAAGTACTTAAAGTACCTGCAAGTACCTGGTAGCACCAGCTGGTACTTGCCAATCATTATAAAAGAGCTCAATAATCTTAACCGAAATTGTCAACACGTCTTATTTGCCTGCCTGTAGTGGGGACCAGTTCTATGCTGATGTTGCCTTTGTGTGGTTCATATTCTTGATATTGTCCATATCACATTTGAAACGAATTTTACATTTTAGGTAGTGGGAGGTAGAAGATGCATTGCGACTTTTAGGTCCCCGTATGGTTGCCATCATCAATTAACATGTGTATTTCTAACTTTAGTTTAGGTTATTTTTTTTTAATTTTGTAGGTGAAGGTTGAGTCGTGAAGTGGTGTTACCTATCAATGATAAATTGGATTAGTCCGCACAAGTTCTCGATGACAGATCATTTTACAATTCTTCTTTTGTTGCTGTTAAGTACTACTTGTTTCAGTTCAGACCAAGATGTCCAATGTTTGAGAGACGTTAAGAAATCAGTGACGGATCCTAATGGTGTACTCAATTCCTCGTGGATTTTTGAAAATAACACTGCGGGTTTTATATGCCGATTTACTGGCGTGGAGTGCTGGCACCCAGATGAGAATCGAGTTCTTTCATTGCACCTCAGCAACCTTGGTCTTCAGGGTTCATTCCCTCGAGGTCTTAAGAATTGTACCAGTATGACTGGGTTGGATCTATCGAGCAACAACTTTACAGGCCCTATTCCTTCAGACATCTCTCTGCAAGTGCCATTTCTGACATCACTGGACCTCTCCTACAATGGTTTCTCAGGAGAAATTCCACCTCTTATCTACAACATGACCTACCTAAACACCCTTAATCTTCAACATAACCAACTGAGTGGTCAAATTCCGGGGCAGTTCAGTTTATTTACTCGGTTAATATCATTCAACGTTGCTGACAATCAACTATCAGGGACTATTCCTCTTGCTCTTCGGAATTTCTCAACATCAAACTTTGCTGGTAATCCAGGACTGTGTGGGCCTCCATTAGGTGAGTGCCAAGCTTCAGCAAAGAGCAAGAGCAATGCAGCAATCATCGGGGCTATTGTTGGCGTGGTAGTTGTTGTCATGATTGGTGCAATAGTTGTGTTCTTTTGTCTGCGGAGATTACCAGCCAAGAAGAAGGCAAAGGATGAAGATGATAATAAATGGGCAAAAGGTATCAAAGGAACAAAAACCATCAAGGCAAGTTATTTATGTGACTAAAAAATTCTCTTTCTTTGGCATGAGAGGCCATCTCAAGCAGTCTTATTCACAATAGTTACAAAAAAAAGTCTCGCTCTAATAATTTTCTTTATTATCCAGGTCTCGATGTTTGACAATCCAGTTTCAAAGATGAAGCTAAGTGATCTCATGAAGGCCACAAACGAATTCAGCAAAGAGAACATCATAGGTACTGGGAGGACAGGAACTATGTACAAGGCAGTGCTACCTGACGGTTCCTTCCTAGCCGTCAAAAGGCTACAAGATTCACAGCATTCTGAATCCCAGTTCACATCGGAGATGAAGACACTTGGCCAGGTAAGGCACCGGAATTTGGTTCCACTCCTGGGGTTTTGCATTGCCAAGAAGGAGAGGTTGCTGGTGTACAAGCACATGGCCAAAGGTTCACTCTATGATCAGTTAAACCAAGAGGAAGGTAGTAAGATGGATTGGCCGTTGAGGTTAAGAATCGGCATCGGTGCGGCAAAAGGGCTTGCATATCTCCATCATACCTGCAATCCTCGAGTTCTTCACCGCAACATCAGCTCCAAATGCATCCTCTTGGACGAGGACTACGAACCAAAAATATCAGACTTCGGACTTGCTAGGCTCATGAACCCAATAGATACCCATCTCAGCACCTTTGTCAATGGGGAATTTGGAGACCTCGGTTACGTGGCACCAGAGTATGCTCGCACTTTGATGGCCACACCAAAGGGTGATGTCTACAGCTTTGGTGTGGTTCTACTCGAGCTCGTCACCGGCGAGAAGGCTACCCACGTTTCCACTGCTCCGGACAATTTCAGAGGGAGCCTAGTAGAATGGATCAGTTACCTTTCGAACAACGCACTCCTCCAAGACGCCATTGATAAGTCGCTGATAGGAAAGGACGCTGATGGAGAGTTGATGCAGTTCTTGAAAGTCGCGTGCTCCTGCACGCTTGCCACGTCGAAGGAGAGACCAACCATGTTTGAGGTTTACCAGCTCCTTAGAGCCATCGGCGAGAGGTACCATTTCACTGCCGATGATGACCTGGTGCTTTCACCTCTTAACACAGATGGTGAAACCCTGGACGAACTCATTGTTGCCAAGTAAATGCAAACTCTTATGTCGCTAGAAGGCAAAACAAGAATGCGAAGAGTTAGCATATGCTGAAGTGAGCATGGAGGCTTATAAGATGTACTACTACCAATTAGTAGCAGGATACTGCATCCTCTGTACAGTTCTTGTAGCTGGGTTGTTACGCACCTTTGGGAGGTGCTAATGCCAGATAATTTTCATGTTACCAATTCAGTGGCGAGGTAGTTGTTACCTGTAAGTCTGTTACCCTTGGGGCATGGGGTTTTCATGGGTAAAGCCATTTCACATTACATTTGTAGTTTGAACCAGAGATCTAGCAAATCCAAGCATACAAATGTATGCGTGAAAATGACATGGCAGCTCATGTTGAGATTCTTTAGCCAGCAAATGCACTGTTTTTTTTTGGCAACTGATGATCAAACTGTCTTTTTATTGTTTCATGCAACTGGACCTTGGCTGCCCGCTGCATATTTCAGAGCAAGGTTAATAATCTAGCCCACTGCTGGCTGGATGGTAGATGCCATGCCACTTGTAGCCTTCAAATAGCTCACTAGTATAATGACCCACCATTGATGTAGGCTACATCATTAATATATTATTCATCTTTTTCTTCCACAAAGGATATTGGAACATATGTTTCAGCTGGTTTTTTCCCTCCTCTTCTCTCCCCTCCACCTCATCGTCAATATGATGTGGCAATCCTCCCAGCCCGCCTACATGGCCTTATTATACTTGCTCTCAAAGCAGTGGAGCAGTGGATAGTGTTTTGTGAAGCGGACCTTTTTGCAATTGGAAATGTTCTCTGATCCAAAAGGCCAGGGTGTGTGCACGGCAGTCAAAGGTTTTCACTCTGCCCACTGTATCCGGATCTAATGATCATGGATGAAACAAAATGGCATGCGTAGTTAAGGATATTTTCGGGATTACATGTTTTACAGTCCGTTACCTCCGTATTGAAATATCCGTCATTGTTTGTCTTTTTCATGGCATCTATCGCTGTCTTGTTTAAAAAATGCGAGTATCATTTATTCTGTTTGTAACTTGCTTTAATGATATTTACAATAAATCTTTTTATAAAAAAGATAAATGGTAAAAAATAGTAGTGATATGGAGTCTATACATGATTATAGCCCGTCAATTTACATATTTCGCCGAGAAAGGACGGGCAGAGACATCGTAGGTTCAATTTGAAGGATTGTGCATGAATTCAAACTGAAACGATCACTAGGCATGGAAAGTATACTTGATGAAAGTGAACGTAAGAACCAGTAAATGACGAGCTTGCTTGGTGACTAGAGGCATGAAAAGCTAGTAATGCGCCGCACACAATGACACGACCAACAGCTTTGCTTGGTCCGGGTAGACCCGATCCCGCTCCCCCGGTCCCGCGTCGTCCATGACACGGTTCACAGCGGCTTGTGCCCTTGTGTGCTCTCTGTTCAAGCCTGAACCGACGTTATTAGCCCAGGAGCACTAGGACCAGCGGAGTCAACCAAGCGGAACAAAAGCGACGGCCGAACAATCCCACCAAAATTTTTCCCCAGTTCATCCCCGAGCCAACGGGCAACGAGGCCAGATCAATCAATTCCCGACGATGCCCGCGCCATCGCCGTGGCCCGTGTCGCAGGACCTCGCCGCGCTCGCCGGTCGCGCCCGCTCCCTGTCGTCGTCCCGCGGCGACGCCGGCCTGCTGGCGGACCTCGCCGCGGCGCTCCTCCGGATCCAGCCCGTCGCCCGGGAGCTGGAGCGCCGGTCGTCGTGGCTCCCGCCCGGGAGCTGCGCCGCGGAGGCCCCCGCGCTGCACGCCTGGCTCCTCGACCTCACTGCCGCCGTGGCAGAAGCCGAGGACCTCCTCGACGACCTCCACCGCCGGCGCCTGCTCGGCCCCGCGGCCTCCGGCTGCCTCGGTGCCGCCGCCGCCCTCCTTGGCCCCGCCCGGGAGCTCCGGCGGCTGTCCCGGAGGCTCGACGCCGCCCGCTACGACTCGGAGCGGCTGGGGTCTGGCCGCGCAGCGGGGTGCGGGGTGCGTTCGCCGCACCGCGTGACGGGCTCCGTGCCCGCGGAGCGGAGGGTCGTTGGCCGTGACGAAGAGTGCGACGACATAGTCGGCAGGCTCATCGG
Source organism: Digitaria exilis (assembly GCA_015342445.1). Classification (NCBI taxonomy): domain Eukaryota; kingdom Viridiplantae; phylum Streptophyta; class Magnoliopsida; order Poales; family Poaceae; genus Digitaria; species Digitaria exilis. Next base: position 299,759 of record JACEFO010000544.1, read on the forward strand.
TGGCGGCGAGGAAATATGCTGTTCGGTAGCACCAGTTGTTGCGGTGGTTGGCCATGGAGGTATGGGAAAGACCGTGGTTGCTCAGTGCGTGTATAATGATACGAGAATCGAAGGCTACTTTGATCTTAGAGCTTGGGTCTGCGTCTGGGATAGGTTGGACGAAGCTGAGCTCACCAGGGAGATATTGCATGCCACTGGTCATGCCGATGATGATACATCCTGTGATGATAGTTTGGAAAGATTGCAGGAGAGGCTTGGGGAAGTGGTCGCATCGAAGAGATTCTTCCTAGTTCTTGATGATGTTTGGAAAGACGAGGGGAAGACCGAGCTGGAGACTAGGACTGTATGGAACAAAGTCTTGGCGCCTCTTAGCTCTGCCGCGACTGGGAGCAAGATCTTGGTCACCACTCGGATGAAGCTAGTAGCAGAGGTTCTGAATGCCACATATGTGGTAAGGCTCGATGGATTAAAAATTGCGGATTGTTTGTTGTTGTTGAAGGAGACTGCATTGGGTGGTGAAACCATGGATTTTCCTCCAGAGCTGCTAGAGTTTGGGAGAGCCATTGCTGCAAATGTGAAGGGCTCACCTTTAGCCACTAAAGTTATTGGGGAAATGCTAAGGAACACCAGGAGCACACGGAAATGGAGAGCGCTGACAGACACAGAAATTTGTGACAATATCATTATCTCCTCCCTCCAACTCAGTTATCAACAATTACCAGGTCACCTCCAGCGCTGCTTTGCATACTGCAGCATATTTCCAACGACTTGGAGGTTTAATCGATATAAATTGGTCAAGATGTGGATGGCTCTCGGTTTCGTTCAACCACTAATAGAAGGGAAAAAGCTGGAAGATTTAGGGAATAAATACTTCGATGATCTCCAATCACATTCCTTCTTTGTGTCTGCGCAGAATAAAGACCAGCAAACATATTACTTCCTGGATGACCTAATGCACATTTTGGCACAGCATTTTTCTGCTCAAGATTGCATGAAAATTAATGAGGACATTCCTGTTGTGATTCCACCAACTGTTCGTCACCTGTCTGTCTCAACTGATTATTTACCACTTCTGAAGAGCAAGTACAGGCTGGGAAGGCTGCGGACGTTGTTAGTTCTCAGAAGCTCGTCGTTATCCTCGAGTCATTTCCCTAGTAAACTTTTGGCAAAATGTAAGAACTTGCGTGTCCTGGATCTTAGTGAATCTGATATTACAGAATTACCGAGAACCATTAGTCAGTTGGTTCATCTCCATTACCTAGCTTTGTGCACAATAACTAGCACTCTTCCAGGAGTGTATACACTTGTACATGCTTCGGTATCTTGAGGTGCTAACTGTATTGTTATTACACAATCATCCTGGAGGTACTGGCAAATTTGTTACAGTTAAACATCTCAAAACATGCTATGGAGTATTGACATAAGGTCCACTAATGATAGATGTGCACTATGCACAAGAGTTGAGCTTTGATGTTCTTAGGTCACTGTTATGGGCAAAGCATTAACCTGCGAGGCTGATTGGTTAATAACACGACCAGCTTCCTGGTGATTTTCAAAATCAAACTTTACAAATGATCCAAGGGTCAGATATGAGGTACCATTTTTTTTCCTTTTTCTGAAAAAAGAGCAATTCAATAGTTTCAAGCTCTATATTCATTTAGACGCAATATGTGTTAAGCGATTTATGTCAGAATAGTTCCAATTTAATGGTGGTGTATCAAGAATCTGGTTATTCACATCCTTCAGAACTTGTTGATCTCCAGGGTAGCACTTGACGGTCTTTAAAGCCCCTAATTGCAGGACTGTCTGGCAGTTCTGTCTAATTTTGGTATTCTCAGGAGCTATGCATAGTTATTTTACTTTCATTTTTCTCTTTTCTTCTCACTTTGTAAGGTAGTGTATTTTGTTTTTCCTAGGGTGTTCACTATTGTTCCTTTTCCTACAAGAATGATAGATCTGGTAATCTGAGACTAGATTTATGATCATGCTTGCTTTGATGGCCTGTGGATTCCATCTGGTGATTCTGTTCATTTCAGTTTTCTATAGTCCATAGTGGATAGCAATGGTCCCTTAAATGTGAGGAGCTCATAGGAAGGTGTCCCTATTTAGAAAAGATGGAATAGAAATCAGGTATGGAGCACTGAAGCAAATGCAACTTAGTTCTGAAGAGTTCGCATCTAATTGTCTGCAACTCCAAGAGGCTGCCCGAGTAATGGTTAGGTGATTAGGTCCTTTCATGAGTTCGCCCGGGGTGTGTGGAAGTTAGGGGCTTGATGCCCCCGTTCAATGTTAGTAATTTGTCAGGAGTCAAGTATTCCTGTTCAAAGCAGATCAGAGGTGTTGGGGGTATAAGTGAATTGCCCACCTTTCTCTATCAGCTTAAACTTTTGGGTTGAATTGGTTGGTGCATGCAACTCAATATGATATCAGAGCCAGAGGTTGCAAGTTCGAATCCTGGCGGGCACGATTAAATAAAATAATTGCAGCCCACTCCAATATCCACGTATGCGGCCTAAGAGAGCCTGCACGTGAGGGGGAGTGTTGGAGTATAAGTGAATTGCCCACCTTTCCCTATCAGCTTAAACTTTTGGGTTGAATTGGTTGATGCATGCAACTCAATAAGAAGGCAGTAAACTTTTGGGTTGAATTGGTTGGTGCATGCAACTCAATGCAACTCAATAAGAAGGCAGTATTTTTTTTAGAAGAACATTGCTTCTTTTGTCTGTTGTAGAGAAAAAAAAAAAAGCTTCAGCTGAAGACAACAAATATTCACAACTAGGTAAATTTCACCAAATGGCAGTCTGACAGTGATAAGACCATCTTTGACAGAAACATAAATAAAATTATACTTGCCAGTGTGGGCACACAGACACGATAAAATACGTTACAATTTCTATCAATAAACAACTCCAGCTTAGAAGAAGCTGTTGGCAACCATGCTTCATCTGTTATCTTTTGCCCTCCCTCATAGCACTTCGGATACAAATTGTCAGTATTACTGTGAACTTGATCTGAAAATTTGCACTGGAAAGTGCATGCTGTTAGCATAAAGGCACGGTGCTATTATTCTATGATAAATATGAATTCTCAATTCATATAACTCTAGAACACTATAAGTCAGTGTTACATTTCATTGTATTACAAATATTATGGCATTCCCAATTAATAATGAAAAAGTACATAATGGTACACCAACACCATGTACCTGTTGATATGCAAAAAAGAAAAAAAAAAGAAAAAAAAGAAGCTTGTAATCAACTGATTTGTTTCATGGGAATACTAGCTACTTTATCCCAGTCTGGTCCATCCTCAAGTCGCAGTTGGTTCATCAGAGTTGGTTTGCACCCAATCAGTTGAAGAACTTGCAGTGAAGATGGGAAGCCCCTTGGCAGTGACTCCAACTCAGTGCAATTCATGATGCTCAGTTTTCTCAGAGAGCCGTTGTTGAAGTTGGCCGGGAAAGATTCCATAGTGATCTTGGAGCAATTTTCGATCAACATAATTTCCAGTGCCAAAAAACTGGGCAGCGACTGCAGAGAGGAAAATTTGGAGCATTGCTGAATATTTAGCTCTCGAATTTTTGTTAAGCCGTCTGGACTTTCCATCTGTGGAAGACATGTGATGTTGCCGCAGTTTGATATTTCAAGCCAGGTAAGTGCTTGTAAGCGCCGCAAACAAGAGTGCAGCTGCTCATCATTAATGTTTGAATGAGATATTTGTAACTTCTTCAAGGAAGTGAGCGCCTGAAGCTCTTCAAATTTCACATCTTGGCAGTTCCTCAGAGTCAAAATAGCAATTGCTTCCACTTGTTGCTGGTGCAGCAAGCCATCTGTAAGGACGGTGGCAGAAGATGTATCTAATGCAAACTTGCATGCTTTTGATGACAAGGGGTATAGCTTCAGTTGTGAAACAAACCCTGTATTTTTTACTGAGACCTTTCGCACAGATAGAGGGAGATGAGGCACCTTAATCAACTCAGGGCAGTTCAAAAGCTTCAGCTTACGGAGTTTAGGTAATACATCGATGTTCTTTTCTTGGGTCCACTCAATCCACTGTGGCATATCATCAAATTCAAGTTCCTCCAAAGATGGAAATGCAATCGGATTGGTTCCATAAAAGTCGGCGCTGATTTTTTTCACTGAGCACATTTCTTTCAATTGCAGAACTTTGAGGCATTGAAGCTGCCCGAGAGGAGGCAGGACCTCCCACTTTCTACAGTTGATCAAATGCAGGTATTTGAAATAAAAGGCACTTACTTTCAAGCTCGTGTTCAACCAGTCTGGTGATCTGTCACCATGGTATCTTCTAATAAGAAGTTTTTTAACATGTTGATGCGGCTCAAGACCATCCAAAACTTTAGCCTCAACAGAGGGCACACTCTTACCGGTCGAGTTCCATTCTAGTTCCAGGACCTTAACGTTCTCCTTCTTGTTTAATCCAGCCTGACAGGCTTCTTGTTGATTCATTACAACATCAAGGTTCAGGATATGGAGCTCTTTGCGAAGACCACTCATACCATCCAAGTCTCCTAAAGTATGCCCCTTTTCATTTTTCACATGGAACTTAATTGATCCCTGCAGGTGAACTAACTTCCCAATACCAGTTATTTTCGATGTATCCATATCCAAATGTCGCAAACGTTTCAGGTTCACGATGTCTTCAGGGACCTCAAGGCCAGACCCCTTAGGACTACTAAGGGTTTGAAGACGATAGAGCCTTGTCACTGCTTGTGGAAGCTTGGTGATCGATTTGCAGAGGGCCAGGTATCTGAGGTATTTAAGAGTCCCAATTCTCTCCGAAAGACGAATGATATTGCAGCCTTCCAAGCCAAGAACTCGAAGACTTCTGAGCTCCGTGAAAAGATCACCAGGTAGTTGATCCAGTGAAGAGGAAGGATTCTTGAGAATTAGAAATGTGCGCAATCTTTTGAGGTCGCATCGGCCCTTGAGCTGCGCAACGGTATCACTGGACACAGATAAGTGCCGAACTGTGTCTGGGATCTTTCTCTTTGCATCTTCGACTCTCAGGCAATCAAACCGGGCAACCTTGTCGGCCAAATCATGCATCAGGTCGTGGATGTAATAGTACCTCCAGCGACGCCCGACCTTTTGCCTATGGAAGAAAGACCTGTCCACAAGCTGATCAAAGTAGTCGCTCCCCACATCCTCCAATTTCCGGGGCTTCCCACTCCCACTATCAGCCTGAATGAAATCAAGGGCCATCCAGATCTTCACCAGCTTATCGCGCTTGAACTTCCAGTTCTTGGGGAATAGGCTACAGATTGCGAAGCATGGCTGCAGATGCTCCGGTAAGTTGTGGTAACACAACTCCAATGTCTTGGAAACATCGTCAAAGCCGTCCATCTCAAGCACCTTCGTCCAGTGGGTGACGCTGCGCCGGCCTACCAGCATCTGTCCAACGGCCTTGGCCGCGAATGGTGAGCCCCTGAGCTTCTCAGCGATTTTCCTACCGATGGCTCGCAGGTCTGGAGGCTGCTTGTCGACATCTTCGTCTCCAAAGGCGTACCTTGTGAACAGAGACCAGATATCATCGGCCGGCAAGTCACCCAGGTAGATCTCCCTTGCGTTAAGGGATGTCGCGACGATCTTTTGCCTGGTGGTGACAACAATCTTGCTACCCTTTGCTGTCTTGCCATGGCTGAGGGGCGCCAGCACCTTGGACCACATGTCTCGGTACCCAATCTCATCCATGTCCTCTCTGTTCCAGACGTCGTCGATCACCAGCAGGAACTTGCGCGACGAGACTCTCTCCTGGAGCTTCGTCTGCAGCCAGTGGAAGCTCCTCATGCTGTCCGGCGCGTCGACGTTGGCGGACTGCAGGATCTGCTTGGCGAGCTCGATCTCGTTGTCCATGGCTGCCGGATTGACCCAGATCTTGAGGTCGAAAGCAGAGCCCACCTCCTCGTCCTGGAACAGGAGCTGAGCCAGGGTCGTCTTCCCCATCCCGCCATGGCCCACGATCGCCGCCACGGGGACCACCGGCGACCCCGACCTGGCGTTGGCGTCGGCGGCGGGCGACACGCTGACGAGCCACGAGACCATCTCTCTCAGCTCCTTCTCGCGCCCGAACACGGCGTCCTCGTGGTGGCGCATGGGGCCCGTGGCGCTGCTGCTGCCGTGGCCGCCACGGTGGCTGCCGCTGCTCGGCTCGCGTGCCACCGCCGACGTGGCGGACGCCAAGGTCCCCGTGGCCGCTAGGAGCGTCTGGAGGCCAGCGTGGATGGCGTCGAGCTTGTCGACGACCTCCTTGAGCCTGTTGACGCGCTCGTCGGCGCCGAAGATGCGCCGGCCGACGCGGCGGACGGGGGATTCGGGCGGCGAGACGGAGTCGTCGAAGTCGTCGAGGACGTCCTGAGCCTCGTACACGGCGTCCATGAGCTGCTGCAGCCAGGAGCGGAGGTTCCCGCCGCCGCCGCCGCCGCCGCGCCTGGACGGGGAGCCAAGGCGCTGGGCCTGCTGGACGGCGGTCGTCACGGTGCGGAGCTGGCACAGCGAGCTCTGCAGCCGATCCAGGGCCTTGGGGACGCCGTCGCTGCTCAGCCACCTGATCCTGTCGGAGGCGCAGGACTTGGCCTTGTCCATGACGATCTTGATGATCGGGCACACCAGCCAGCCGACCACCGCCTCCACCATCTCGCCGGCGCGGGGTTGCTCGGTGACCGGGGAGACTGGAGAGTGGAGGAGCAATGGAGTCAACGGCTGTGGGGGAGCTGGGGTCGTCGTAGCGAGCTCATCGGTTGGAGGGGTTTTTGGGTGGTTTCTGACGGGGCAATTTCCGTGCGATTTCGGCCGGCTGTTTTGGGAGGATTCTTCCGCTGGCAGTGAGAGAACGCTCTGCATTTGACCCACTCAGCGACGTGCGGATGGCCTACAACCAGCGTTTTATTTTTCGAACCGGGGACCGAACCGCCGGTCAGCGGTAGCGGTTAGCCGGACTGGTTGGACCGGTTACCGCTGGAAACCGAATGAATTCAAATTTTGAATTCAAATTCCCCGTGTCGTCGGTTTGGTCCGGTCCGACCGGTTGGACCGGTTAGAGGTTGGGTCGGTTAGCCGGCCGGTTAGCTTGAAAAAAAATGGTCATGACCTATCCGCAAATTAATGGAAAAATTGACCACAAATGCATAAAAATATCCATACATATAATTGTACATACAAATATCCATACAAATAGTTTAGTAGTCCTCTGATACAAATAATTATTCATACAAATAGTTTAGTAGTCCTCTCATACAAATAATTGTTCATACAAACATCCATACACATAATAGTGGATAGAAATAGATCAACGGTAAAATTGCGAGGCCATTTCATACTCCGCGGTGGACATCACATTCAAACCCTGCCTTTGAAGCAACTCAGCTTTGAAGTCTTGTCAAGTTTGGCCCGTCCAGGCCGATGTCGTCTGCCATTCTTGAAGTAACATATTATACCAATGGGATCTTGCCATTCGTACACCTATCTCATCGGTGGCTGCATGCTCAACTTCGGTGTAGGATAGTGATAACTAGACTGTGAGGATTCCCTGTAGGAGGAGCTAGAAGAGAACTGTGGAGAGCCGTAATCCGTCGGTCCAACCGTTCTCCTCTGCGACATCGGTGCTCCATGGTCAATGTCCTGGGTTGCATGTGTGAACTCAGTCTCCCCTGCAATCAACCATATAGTATAATTAATACTCACAAGTCAGAATAATAAAAACATGTGCATATGTACGTACACTTGGTACCTGTAAAATGGAGACCAGCAGGTGGGTTTGAAGGTGACACGCCTCCACCCCCGCCACCGCCAGCAGCACCGCCACTGCCGCCATCACTGCCACCACCATCATTACTATCATCACCATCATCGTCGGAGCTGCTGTCCTGAGACTCCTGATACTCTGGACTTTTATCACCCTCACCATCATCAGTGTCTTCATCGCTCAGGACTTCTACTTTCTGTTTGCTTTTTTCCGTGGCCTGGCCTCGTTGGCGCTTCGGGTTAACCTTCCTAGGCCCGATGTGGTACTTCCGCTTCCCTACATGAGTGTTACCCACATGTCGCCGTACCCAATCACTGATGCAATCATCACTGATGCAATCATCCCCTGTGTACGGAGGTATGCTGGATTTATTTTATCCGTGACAATATGAGAGGGGAGCGGTGTGTCACCTTTATCATCGTCCTCGTCTAGAACTGGAGCTTGGTTTGACCTTCCATATTCTATCCATTCCCGCACCGGATTTTTAGGGATCATAGAATGAAAGATGGACTAGCTGCTCAATGAAATCACCTTGATCCCGCGGAGGATCGGCAACATCCGCAAGGCGCAGGCGTAGGTTGTAGTTGACATAGACAAGCTTGTTCAGTTTTGTGTGTGACAACCGATTGCGAACCTTTATATGCAGCAATGCAAAAGTACTCTAGTTCCGCTCGCATCCACTTGACGAATAACATTGAGCAACAAGCCGCAAAGCAATGCTCTGCAGCTTGGGAGTTCTGTTGCCGTTTACCATCCACCAAGAAGATGTAGTTGTCTTTGGGTCAAGCGCCATTTGTTGTGCCAATAATGTGCCAAACTCACCACGCCGTTGTCGAAACAGCTCAACCTCTTGCAATGCCTGGATGGCGCTCGAGATATCCGTCATGCGCTGAAAAGCATCCTTCAGTGTACTCCACATTTCTGGAGTTGGAATAAACGTATAGGCATACCTCGGATTCAGGACACAAGCTGCAAAATAGAAAGTACCACGAATGAGCATAAGGTGTATGGAACGTGAAAGTAGAAACTTTTGTTCACAATGAGCAGAAGCCGTCTTACCTGGAACCACATAGGTGTCTATGAAGATGTCGTGCAACCTTCCGTTCAGAATCGATTCATACTCTTTGAACGTGGAAACATTTTGGCCAAAGAAAGATTGCATTTCATTTCTCACACTCTGTATGGTCATACATACCTCGCACATGTTCGGCCGCTTGTCCTGATCAGCAAAGCAAAGTAAGCTGTATATTGGTTGGACTGAGTCAATGACAAATTTCATTCCCTCCCACCAATCTAGACTTGAAAATCTGGTATGAGTAAATCTACCCATATTTGAATTGGCCCATTTGCTCTGCAAAAATTCAGGAGATCCCATCCACTGCATAAAACGATCACGTTTCCGATACATGCTGTCTAGGAACATGTAGTTGGTCCCATAGCGAGTTGCACACCACCTCACCAACTCACCACCAATCGCGTGCCTCATCATTGCATTCAACTGACCATGATTGTGTAACCACGCTGATATTTTCTTGCATTGATCGATCAAATCTTGATGTTCGTACCTTTCACCGATATCCTTTAACATCAAATTGACAGTGTGTGCTAGACAAGGTGTCCAAATAATGTGTTCATATGTATCTTGAATCCCCTTGTAGGCTTTCTTGTAGTTCGAGCCGTTGTCCGTGATAACATGAACGACATGCTCTGGTCCAATTTCGTCCACCACCTTCAGAATCTCCTGGTAAATATACATATTCTTTAGCAACATCCAAATCATATTCGGATCGAAATGAACTAGGTACGAGGTTACCTTCCGCAAATATGCAGAATCTTGAGATTTTCCAGTCGCATTAATAGACTTGTGGAACCACATGACCCCATTACAATATATCAAAAAGTTAATGACACTCATCTTCGTCGGCCCAGTCCACGAATCACACATCAACGTGACGCCGAACATAGGCCACTCTGCCTGAAACTTTGCGTACTGAACCTGCAAGTCTCGCTCGTTTTGATCCAGGTACTTGCCATCAATATCCCGTCCAGTGGGTGACACGATACCTTCACCTGCAAAACATATGGCACTCATGAGATTAGATCCAAACATGTAGTTGCGTAGCTATTATTTCGCCTGCAAAGAAAACATACCCCACTTCTGTGTCTCTCTGACCGCACTGACAAAGTATGGACTGTCAGCTTGTCTTCCAGGTACTCCCGCAGTATGGAAAAACTTTGACCAAGCTTTTCTAATAGCTTCCTTTGCATTCTTACCCTTCTGCGTCCACAAGACTGTGTCAATCCTTGGTTGCGTCGCCACGCGCCGAACCTAAGTTATAGTCCGTCACCCCAGGAGTCTGCCTCGATGAAGTTGCCCTTCGAAGCATCCTCTGCAACGTACCCTCTCCCCTAGTACCACTACCCCCTCCATGCTCGTATGCACCTCCTCTCTATTGCACCCCGCGACGGAACTCCTCTTCCGCTCTTGATTGGTTCAGGGCACGCTGCAGCTCAGCCTCCTCATCATACGCTTCATCTCCACCAGGATAGTTACCTTCCACTGCAACCTTCTCCTTTCTCAACTTCTCTTGAGCACGTTGAGCAGTTATCTTCTTAGCCCTTTCAAGTTCACGCTGAAAGTACTCACGCACCTCCTTTGAAACCTTTTCACAATGGACGACCTCCGTTCCGCGCCCTACCAAATGTTGTTTCAATCTAGTGGCACCACCTCCTCCCTTGGACTTATGACAATAGTTGCATCTCCAATCGGGGTAAAGATTTTCACCGTGTTCCCATTCAACACATTTCTCTCTGCCAGACATTGCGTATCTACAAACATGGAACGAACATAAACATATCAATGTCAACTTGACAACACATAGCTATATCACAATACTTAAATCCTACATCCATTTCCTTATTTCCAAAAATACCCTACATCAAAATATATATACATGGCTACAAATCACTAGATCCACTTGATAGTTCATACATTCTAAAATCACATGGCTGCAATCAAAATATACCTAAATATCTCCATCACTACATCCATTTCATAATTTCATAAATCACAATAGCCTAAATCATTCAAACCCATACCTCACCCGCGGTCGGGCGGCTAACCACCGCTGCCGGTCGGCTAACCACCGCAACCGAATGGCTAGCCGGCGTCAGGAGGCGGGAACCTGGGCGGCGACCGTAGATCTGCCACCCGTCCGGCTAGCCGACCAACCGGAGCGGTTACCGGGCTCGCCGGGGCGGCTAGCCGGGCTCGTGCAGCGGTGACGGCGCTGGAGGCGATTTTTCGCCTGGAGGAGGGAGTGCGCTGCGCGGGAGGGGGGGGAATGCCGACTGGCCGTTGGGGGAGGGGGGGTTAGGGTTAGGGCGGCATTGGGCCTTCACGGGCCTTAAATGGGCTGAGCCGTTTTTTCTTTTTCTTTTTTGATTTAATTTGTATTTACCAAAAAAATACCAAATGAGCAAATATTTAAAAAAACTTTTACACCACCAGTTTACACACATGTTGAAGTATTTTTACGACATTTTTCTATTTTTAAATTCAAATTTAAAAATTTCAAATTTGGACTGGTTCAAACCGCCCCTAACCGGAATGGTCCGGGGCGGTTTGGTCGGGAACCGGTCAAACCGGACCGGTTCCCGACGGTTACGTAAACCCTGCCTACAACTACAAGTCTTCCTCCGACATAAACACGGTTTAATTACGTATGTAACGGTGGAGACTGCAATATTGGAGCGGCAAATGACCACGCGAGAAAGGAAAATTTGCAATATTTTTCACCTGGGCTGCTGAAAGTGTTAGCAGTCTCTTCGAGGATCTCACGGCTATATTTCGCGGGGGCACAAGTTTAACGCCTTCAGTTGCATGTCTGGAGACGATTATTATAGCTATAGACCTAGAGTGGTTGGGGGCATTTCTTACATTGGACCAAGTACCAAATCGCATTGATTGACAAAAAAACAAACAAACGAAGATGCGTTACTCTGATATTGTAGTAACTCAAACCTTTTTCTAAGTTTGACCATGTAAAATCGTATATAGATTGACACAACAGATTGGTATTACCAGATTTATTATCAGAAATACTTTCATAGTAGCACTTTCATTATATTTTTATAGTTATTGCTAGGCAAAGTGGGATTATGAACCGAATGAGTATAGCTCCGATGGATAGATTTGTTGTTGTGAGATCTACCTACATGAGTTCAGTCTTCCGCTCGACGCAGCTGAACGACCTATCATCGTTTACAACCTATCACTGAAATCCATGTGGACAAACTTCATACAAATGCCTCGACCACTTATTGAATAGACACTTTATTTATAAAATAAATCTATAAAATATATTAAAAAAACACTTGCTAAGTTTAGGACACGGACCTAGGCAACGAGCTCATATAAAAAATAATATTGTTTGGCAAGGACTACGATCTCATAGCTTCTGTCACAATTGTGGTGTTCTTTGCAGGTTTTCTATCTAACTTCCGGAAGTTGATTAGCAAATTATTTGAGGTCTAGTAGGGCCAATTAGTACTTTTCTGTGCACCGCTTCTTCTGTTCTTTTTACCATGCCCGTTGAATATTTTGCCACGCATTTTTCAACGACCAAATATGGGAAACCCACAGGTTGCCAACATAAAATTCATGTCTCGAATAAGTTTCAGAAGGTTAGTAAAAAATGCATAACCTGTCATAAAAAATTTTGTTCATTAAATCAAATTCAACATTTCAAAAGGTGTATCTAAACATTTTTTACGAGAAATTCCGATAGTACGATCAAACTTTGAGCTAATATACTAAAGATATTGAAGTTGTGCGGTCAATATTTTGAAATACTATATTCAATGATTTTTGAAACTTGGTTCAACATTTTACAAATATTGGGTCTCTATTTTCATGCAAAATATTAAAAGTGTAGTTGAAATGGTTCATTAGAAATTATAGATGTTGAATTTCCTAATAATTCAAAAGGTTTACTCATATTATAATTCATTTTTTGACATTAATTCTGACGAATACCTTGATCCAAACGGTTCTAAAAAAATAAATACACTTTTATGAGATATAAATGTTGCTTTTTGTCGTTTCCGCTAGTCTGCGCCTACAAGGATTTGAACATCAAATGTTTTAGCACAAGTCTTGCACAATGGAAGTTGTCGAAGATATGTAGCATTTTGCTAGGGGCGGACACTTTTTTTTTTACAAAAAACTGACACATCGAACCAAACCGAACCAAAGCGGTCCAAATTATCATGTTTTTCCATTTGGTGTCGATTTGTATTTTTGTCGAGTTCGGAATTGGCTTCGGTGTCGGTTTTAAGGAAGAAACAAATTGCCAAAACGTGCCTGTTCCCTAGCAAACCGTCGCTGGTTCTCCTCCCTCATCCACCGTGGGTCCCCCTCCCTTTCCACATCTAGCATCTTAACATAGGTGAGAGGTAGTGGGGATCCATCTCTCTAAATAATCTCTAATAGATTGAGATTAGATTAGGGTTAAAGTTTCTCCATGTCATGTTTCATGGTATGGGAGATCTGTTTCCTCTTCCTCCTCTCCATCAATGGTGATGAGATAGGGTGATTGGGTCTCTTGGCGGTTTCAACAAAGGCAGCGGTGACATCTATGGCGCTAGCAGCTTTCTTAGGCTTCGACATGGAGAATTATATTTTCGGGTGGCAACACTAAGGCGGAGATGGTGTCGTCGTCATGAAATAATTTTCTCCGGCCACTTTTCTGTTTTGTTGTGGTTAGATCCAACTACGGTGGAAGGCTTGTGAGAATAACTCTGTCCTCTGAGGTGATGTTGACCAGTCTTGGATCGGATAGATTGGGATCAGTCTTTCTTATTCATCGGTGGTAGAAAGAGGAAGAGGAAAGACGCAAGAAGAAAGAAGAAGATTGCTCGTCTCATCCTACAGGAATACCGGTCGCCATTCTTCATTCTTTGGGCGCTTGTTCTCAGCTTGCTTGCTGAGTGTATGCCTGTGGTCTTCTATTTGATTTTGTTATACAGATTTGAGATTTTTAGAGCTGGAGTATTAGTGCTTTGAGAGTGTTGTTTGTAATTTGATGATGTACTCAGGTTTGATATAACACCATTCTTCCTTTTATTTTTTTTTTAAAAAAGAAGAACCGAACTGAATAACCGAAGAACCAAACTACTGAAGAAAACCTGTACTCATCTGCGCTTTCTGTTTCACACGCACCTCAACTTCACCGTAAGGCCCATAAGCACAAACAAAGCCCACAAGCGCAACAGGCCAAGAACCCACTAGTTGTCTTTGCCTCTTCCTCATCCCCTTCCCGTCAAATCCCCGCAGACCGCAGGCCGTCGCTCCCGTCCGGCTCGAGCGACAGCGGCGGCCGGCCGGCCGGCGGCAAACGATATCTTCCACCGGGCCGGGAACACGGCAAGCCGCCAAGGTGCTGGCCTTCGGCGGCGCTTGGCGAGCGGGCGCCTGGAGGAGCGGCGTTGGCGGCCCCCCACGAGCCGGCGCCCGGCGGAACGGCATCGGCGGCGCCCCACGAGCGGCCGGGCTCCCGGAAAACCCCAAATCTACCCCGGCACCTAGGAAACGCCGGCGAAGCGCGGCGCCACTCAACTCGCCGTGATTGCCGGCGCCCACCGCACGTCGACTGGGTCGGTGCTGCGTTCGGCTGGAGTCGTCAATCTCCTGCGCACCCACCCAGCCCATTCGCGCATTAGGCGCGCCACCGGGTGCCACGGGCGTCGACGGAAGGGGGGGACACGAGACCGAAACTTGCTTGCGCGACAGAGTAGCGGAGGAGATCGGGGGGCAGCCCAGCGGGAGCCACAAACCCCAGGCAAGGTGAGGTCCCGTCGTCTTGCGCCTTTAACTTGCTAGTCAATTGGGAGGCATCTCTTCGCGTCTCAGCACGCTCTGCCCGTTTTTGCTGCCCAATCACACTTCCATCCCGTATTGTGTTAAGTGCATTTGATGAAAATACCATTAGGTAAGACATTGACATCTGCTGCTGGCCTATTCTTGGTGAATAAACCAGTTTGGCGATTTCTATATTTAGAAGGATCATGAAATGGGCGTTGTTTACTGTGGTCCTTGTTTCCATGGGGGAGATCCAAATGCATAGGATGTGCTAATAGCAGAGCATATGATCGAGCCTGAAAATATTACCAGTTGAAGTAGATAGTATGCTCTTTTGCTGCATGCCAACTGAAGTTCCCCTTGATATCTTATTTTAATTTTCTAGAAAAGCGTCCATTGATCCATTCTAATGCTTGTGGAGTACTACTTCTCTGTTGAAATGTCCTGTACAAAGCACTTTACTGTTTACTCTGCTGTGGGATCTACTGACAAAAATTTGAAATACTCTAGCATTTTAAGACTTTGAAAGCAATGTTATGCCTAAAAAGATCATGACCGGAGCTATGGCCATGAGCCCATGACATGGACTGTTGCTGGTTCTATAGATAATATTGTAGCTATATTAGCTCATTTCATGCCATGTCTAGAATAGTTTTCTAATCTTCCTCATTTTATGATGTACATTCATGTTTAGACACAATTTCATTTAAAACTACTTCTGGAAATTTTCCCTATCTAATTAGTAATTAAACTAGGGTTCTCATAAGAAATTCAAACCTATGGATTTTCATTTATATCAATAGGTTCTATATTTGATGATCAATCCATCATACTTAATGCGTGACTTTTGGCTAAACATTTTGGATCCTGATTCTACGGATTCAATTGATAATCAATAAGCTTCGGTTAACTAATATCTACTGAGTTTTACAAAGGGATATACTTTATTTTAGCACCTAAATTGCGTGCTTTGTCAAATGGCTTCCATCATATTAAAAGTGATCAAGTATAAAACTTCAACCTAAATATGTAGTGTTCAACTCGTCCAACACAATAAGAGGTTGGGTTCTAAGCTTGAGATACTTCTTTTCTTTCCCAAATAGATAGTGCTTGTTCCCATAATAGAGTGTCCACTGTCCACAAGACCACAAATATGTATAAGAAAAATCGTGTCCTTGTCGTGTCAGACTTGGGCTACGTGTATCAAGCATCTAGCTCAGAGTGAGGCTTAAGCTTGTCTTGACATTGGGCCTGGCCCAACCTGAGCTATTAAAGAAGATTTCAGGCTGGCTGGGCCGTCGATGGAATCCTGTACACTCTGCCACCACTTCAATAGATTTCTTGGACCTCGCTGCGATGACATGTATATAACAATTTAAAACATTGGGTGTAACTTGAAACTGATTAAAGGGTCCAGAAGTAACTTTTATCAGTCATCTAAGTCAACTCATAGATATAAACATAATGAAAAGAAAGAAAGCATATTGTGATTCATGTGTTAGAATTAGATATTTATGAGTTACTTTTGTCATATCGCATTATGATTCCTATGCTATATATCTATGAGTTGTTTTTGTCACATCACCAGTGGAGGTTCTTGCAACAGAGGTTTGCAGCATGGATCGTGGAGGTTCCCAAAAGAAAAGAAATAAATCTGTTGCAAATGTTGATATCATCAGCAATCTACCAGATGTTATCAAGGACAAAATTCTTTGTTGTTTGCCTATAAAAGAAGCTGTAGGAACGTGCCTCTTGTCAAGGAAGTGGAGATACTCATGGGCTTCAATGACGGAATTGACTTTCAGGGAAGAAGATTTTGATTTAGGTAATGGTATTGAAGAGGGTGAAAGTAACAAATTTGTCTATTTCATCCTTATGGTTCTCTCCCTCCATAATGGCCCAATTCTGAAGTTCGAACTGAATGCCCGACGGGTTCATTTGCTTTCCCCTGGAGGACACATCCATAGGTGGATGCTTATGCTGTCAAGAAAAGGAGTTAAGGAAATTCAAATTAAGACAAAGATCTGGAGGAATTACAAAATCCCTTCTTCTTTCTTCTCCTGTGAGGAATTGGAATATGCTTGTCTGCAAGGTTGTATTTTTCAGTTGCCACCTCTGTTTACAGGTTTTAAGCGAGTACATACCCTTCATTTTATTGATTTCTGTGCAACGGAAAACAATATAGGAGAGTTAGTTGCAAGTTGCCCAAACTTGGAGAAACTGACTCTCTCTAGGTTACTCAGCTTCGCTGATATCAGTATCCACTCGACAAAGCTCAAGATACTAAGAGTTGATGGCATGTTTAAACACCTCAGTCTGGTTACACCACATGTCTCTTCAGCAGTGATTAATCTGCAAGTTAACACTGGTTATGTTCCGAGGGCTGGGTGCAACTTTAATCTTTCTCAATTCATCAGTTCACTTTTAGATATTGAAAATATTTCGCTGCTCGGGCATGCTTTTGAGGTAAGAACTAAGAGACTGCCATAGCCTGTCACTTGATTTTTATTATTTCACCATACAATCGTGTGGTGACACCTTTCTACTTTACAGTGCGCAGCTCATGGAATCTTGCCTGGTAAACTACCAAGGTTGTTAAATCGGTTGACTGAGATAACCCTGGAGATTGACCTTGGTAATCTGAAGGAAGCAAACGCTGCTCACTGCTTGTTTCAAGTTGCTCCCAACTTACAACGCGTTAAGCTACAGGTACAGCTGATGAAAATCCTCGCCTTGCTATATATCATATATCAATTTCTCTTAACATTTTGTACTTTGCAGCTTGTTTACAGGGGCTATGGTGCACCCACCTCGAATTTCTGGGACTCCATTGATCACCAGGCCAGTCTCTTCAATAACCTGGATACAGTTGTTCTGAACAACTTTGCTGGCTCCTGTGCAGAGTCAGGTTTCTTGAAACTTTTGCTTGAAGATGCACCTGTACTTAGAATAGCGCAAATAAAAGACAATAACAAACTGGACAAAGAATGCCTCAAGCGTCTCCTGAAGATGAGAAGAGCATCGAAGGATGCAGAAGTAATCCTCCTTTGAAGCGTGATCCCCTGATTCCTATGGACGTGCACTGTTCTTTCCTGGCGAAGCAATTTAGTCTGCAGATGTTGTAGGGTTATTCAGTTAGTCAGCTTCATCTAAACAAAAGCTATAGTCTTTGCAGATACCAATGTCCATCTTCGCCAAAGCAAAATGTTGCACCTGAAGTCCTGAAGCATGGGTTATGTTTCATTTTACCATTTGAGTTGGTACTTTGACGTTCAGTCTCACCGTGTTGGTCAACACGAGTTTGCTTCACTGACTTTGGAATAAGGGACAAACTGGTGCTTGTGAGACTGTCCCCTTTAATCTTTGAATGAATATGGTTTTACCAAACCTAGTTGACTTGGCATCCCTAGGGTTTGTTTTCCTTGTTTTGGCGCACCTCACTATAAAATCATTTGGCGGCGTTTGGTCAAACTTGCTGGGGGCGTCTCTCCCTTCAATCCACTATTTTTAATAGACAAAGTTGTGCTATGAATGTGTGTCACGCGCAGCTTTCTTTTCTCTTTGAACGCAAATTGTAACGTGTGTTTGCGTGTGCTGACTTGAATGGATTGTTTACGTTGTACTGTTACTTGCTTCAAAAATGGAAGTTGGGTCAGGTCAACTTTGCTATCACAATTCATAAAACCTGGCATCCCAACTGTTTCCTGGAGGATAAGATCAGGTCCAGTCTCTGACGGAGCAAGACGGGTACTTGAGAACAGTCAACAAATTTCGTGTTGATTAGAGGAATGGGAGGTTGCAACAACTCTACTACTCCCATTAAGTAGTACCTGTTGCTGCATTAGCTAACCCTGTAAAGTTCATATACCATGTTGCGCCAAAAACCTATATGGCTATATAGTATATACGGTTTTCCATTTCGCCTCTTTTTCCATAGCCTGATAGCCATGGCTTGCAATTGCGTGCTCCTTCGCAGAAAAAATGTCGGCAATGAAACAGCTGGCGAGTCTGTATCTTTAAGTTGACCAAACTATGGTTGCTAAGACGATCGTCATATCATGATATTATTTTAGGTCAAGGACAGAAAGTTTGGAATGGGATGGGAGGACCGTCAGAAATTTTGGGCGTGTTAAACAGAGCGTGGACACGTAGTTTTATTTTTTTTTTTTCAAAAATACACTCCACAAGACTAAAGGTGAGTTTAGATTGGGAGAAAAAACACTGTAGATCTAGAAAAACACTGTAGGTCGCGCTGGGAAGCGTGTTCTATGAGTGAGAGGAATGGAATGAATAGTGTTTTTTTTGCGTGTGACTTAGGGAACACCCTAACCCGGTCTACTGATTCCGCCGTGTCGGGCAGCTCCCAATCCCAAGTCCGAAGCGCACGTGCCGGACCGTGCGACTGCCACCGCGTTTTTTTTTTTTTTTTTTTTGCTTTCCGCGACCCTTCCCCGTTGGGAGTAACACGCACCCGCCGAGCTGACGGCCCCACGCATCCCCCGCCCGATGTCACCGCTAACCTAAGCCGCCGGGTCGGGCGAGCCCGGTTTCGCCTTCGACGACGAGAAACGCCAGCTGCTTCGGCCCGCGCGGCGCCCCCACAGCCACGGCGCCGGTGGGGAAGAGCCCCCGAATTTGGCGAATTCCGCGTGCCCCGTCCTCGCGCTCTGGCGGTTTGCCGTCTGGCCGGTGGGGGCTCGGCGCGATCACGTGGCCGTGGCCGGCGCGTGCACGCACGATGGGTTCGGCGGCTGCCTCTGGTGGTTTTGTTTGGAAATGAGGCATGGGGAACACATGCCACCCACCGGGCGGCGCCCTGCGCGTGTGTGTCGACGCTTCACTCGGTTTTGCGTGCGCGGCGGCTTCTCTCTCGCCGGCAGATTTGCGTGTCCACCTGGAGCTGCATGGCGGATGGGAGCATGGGACTGTTACTCCCTCCGTGTGACTGGTGTTTCTCGGAGCGCCCGTCTCGTCCTCGTGTGGCTGGAGGGGGGTCGAGGGGAAAAGAGCCAAAAACTATCCTACGTTATTTGGAGTTTTAGGTTTCTCTGACGAGCTGGTTTCTGCTATCAACACATTTCGTCGATTCCGTCGAGTTATTACGCGAATTGAGAGTCTATGGCCATGACATGCCAAGCTGACCGAAGCTGGTTTGAGCGTTTTTGTGTCTTACTGATCAAGACATCATGCTGCAGTGAATTCTTTTTTTTTTCTTGGAAAAACACCAAAGCTCATGCGACAATGTTTGAGGTCGAGTCCTAAAAATTTACCCATAAAGTATTAAATTTGATAAAAATTACATAGGTGACGCTAAACTGATTAAAAATTGGCAAAGTCGTTTATACATGCACTACACGATCAACTAAACGTGGCCATGTAGCATGATGTCATTTTTATAAAAATAAAATTATAGCAAGGATGGACACTTTAACGCGAATTTGGTTCAACAAAAACATACCTGCTCTTATCATTTCATTTCTATCCACCGGCATGCAAGTACAGCGAAGCGACGTTGGAGGAAATCATATTACTCCCTGAAAGGTCATGCTGCTAGTTGGCCCTTGAGCTATCCGGGCAGCAAGTCGCCCTCGGTCCAAAATGGAACCCAGCAACCAACGCTAGCCACTACTGGTGGAAGACGGTGGATGCACTGCACGGGGCGGAAAAACAAAAGACATATTCCCTCTTAACAAAAGCAAGAAACACATGTCACTTCTGGATCGTAGTATCCACCGTGGAATCGCTAGCCAAGATGCTGGAATCAGGGCTCTAACCGCGACAATGTCTGGACTGGATTGTTGACAGATTTCTTTTCCGGGATGGGATTATCGATGTAGACTTGGACAACCCTAGTAGTTTTTTTCCCTTCAAATTAAAATAAAAGGAAGTCATGAGAAACTGAAAATCATCAATATTAGCACGTACGTACAACAACAATAACTATGCGCATTAGTCGATCATGGCTCAACAAAATCTCTATGCACAATTCAACTAATGTCACTTTTAAGTAGAGATGTCACCCAAAATCTCCTTTTGCTTGATCCGCATTTTCTCGGAGAATGTCTTTTCTATTGTCGCTGAAAAAAATATCCTTCAGAGTCTACTAAATAATCCAGATATGCAGGTTTTTCTTTTGCGAAACAGATATCCAGGATTTGTTTCAAAACAATAATCATGGAAGCAACCATGAAACTAAACCGAGTGAGCAGCAATTAATTAATTGTCCGTGCACACAGAAAATAAATGACCAAACGGAAAGGCCTCCCCGCGACTCGACAGGGTCAAAGCACCGAGAAACAGCCACGAGCCTGCCGCGTCTCACCCATCGCCCCTCTCCTCTGCCCCCTCGCTCTGGGCGTGTCTAGTTGATGGGAGAAACTTTTTCTTTTCTGGAATGTGTTCTGAGGATGGATAGGAAAGGTGAAAAATGAATCTTTTGGGATACGTGTTCTGTAAAGAAGATGAATAGGAAGTAAAAAGTACTTTTAGTAACTAAACACAGCCCTCTCTCCCGTCTCCCCCTAGCAATTCCGCCACTCCCAGCGCCAGGCCGTGTCCTTCGCCTTCCCTGCCTGACCCTTCGCTACCTGTAAGGCCATTTATAATGAGACTTTTATGGACACGATTACCTAGAGTGCCATATTATCTAAAAATGTTTGAAACTAGTATGAAATATCTCATTCTCAATACATAGTTTCATCTATTGTAGTTCCCTAGGTTACATGTAAAACACAAATTGTAGGTAACTATGTATGGAGGATTTCATCACCATAAAACTCATTTCACCCCTCTCTTCATTAATTCACTATCACATCACTAAAACTGTCTATGTGACACTCTATTTATTGTCCATAAAACTCCCACCGAGACTGAACTACGTAGAAAAGAAAAAAAAACCCGCTCCGCTAGAAGCTGCAGGAAACAAGGACAGGCGGGCGCCGGTGACGCCACGAACGCGCAGTCTGTTACTGCGACCGCTGCTGCTAGTGGTGGCGAGCGGGAGAGAAGGGGAGAAGCGAGTAGTTGGTGCTGCTGTTTGGTAGCCGCGTAGGTCTCGTGGGTTTGCGTACCCTGCCATCCGCGTCCCTATCCGCCCCGTCTCGTGTGTCACCCCGCCTCCTCCCTTCACCTTCACCTTCCTTCAGCTTTGGCTTCCTCCCTGTTTCCTTCCTGCGGAGGGGGTCAGCCAGGCCAGATAAGATTTGCTTTGGTTAGGCTACCGCCGCGCCGCGCTGGGCTTGGGGTGGTGGTGTGGGGTTGTTGAAACCGTCAAGGAACGGGGACGTGGGGGCGAAGGAAGGTGGCGCTTGGTGCTGGTTTCTTCGCCGATCGATTCCTTCCGGCTCCCGATTCGCTCTGTTCTTGCTCCCCCCAGCTGTTTCTGGGTTAATTGGCTGGTTGGCTCTGCCCTCCGCCGCGGATTCTGGGGAATCTGATTCGGCCGTCCGGCGGGAGGGATTGGATTCTTGGTCTTGGTGCGGGTGCCCGCGGCGCAATTTGATAAAGAACGGGAAAAAACAATCCAAGCAGTGAAGGAATTGCCAAGGGAGCATCAGTTCTTGGTGGTGGTGGTCGCGGTAATCGCGGTCGGGGGAGGCCGATCTCGGCGAGGAGGGGAGGGCCTACCACGGCGGCCCGGCGGGGACCGGTGGCGGCGATGGCCGACGGGCTGGATCGGTGGCGCGACTTCTTCCGTGGCGCCGGCGCCGGCATCTGCGACGTGATCGAGAACGCCATCCTCGTGGCGGCGGCCGACGCGCCGCGGGAGCTGCTGCACCGCCGCGACCGCATCGCCGAGAGGCTCTTCACCGCGCACCGCCGCGACGCACTGGCGCCGCCGTCCATCGGCAGCGCCGCGGCGTCCGCCACGCCGGCCACGCCCGTTGAGGAGGACAAGGGCAGCGTGCGCCGCGTCGCCGAGAAGGAGAGCAAGGTCGACAGCAGCAGCAACGGCGCCCACGGCGGGGGCCACGGAGACGGCGACGAGGACGACGACTCAGACTCCGATGACGAGCGCCTCCGCCGCGCCGCCGCAAGCAACTACGGCCACAGCTACGATGATGACGATGACGACCAAGAGGAGGATGAGCAACAACACGTGGTGGATGACGCGGTGGATGATGCGGAGGAAGAGGAAGAGGACCACGAGGTTGAGGAGCTCGAGGCGCTCACCAATGAGATGGATGAGGAGTCACAGATCGTTGGTGAAGTCCTGCGCATCAAGGACCTTCTTTTGCACAAGGAAGACCATGTATGGTTAATTTCTTCACTTCTTCAATTGCTAAAGTTTGAAGCTTGAAATTGATCTGAGCTAAAACTTGATGTTACAGTCAGATGCCACTTTGTTTGAGTCGCTGAGGAGGCTGCAGTTGATGCAATTATCTGTCTCCACACTAAAGGTACTAAACAGATATATTGCTAACAGGAGTTAGGCAATTTGTGTACTTGTTTTGCTGGTTGCTTCTGCTGCTTGGTCTCCTAATCATTGGCACTGTTCATGGCAGGCTACTGAGATTGGGAGGGCTGTTAATCGGTTGCGGAAGCACAACTCGCAGCAGATTCGCCACCTCGTGCGCACTCTCATTGAGTAAGTTCCCTGCTCCTTAACTGAATTTTGGACGCAAGGGCTAATTCATATCTGCTTTCAGAGAGCTTAGTAGTGCATCATTTTTTCTTTCGAAGAACTGACAATGCAAATTACTAATGAAATATACCAAATGGACTAGTTAAGTTATAGTCACAAATTGCACTTGCTTCTGTGCTCTTCAGTCTTGGAAGTGCATCGTTGTCGAGTTCTTGGAAACATAGCTGACATCTTAAATTTCTGTGTTTCAGAGGTTGGAAAGTTCTGGTTGATGAGTGGGTTAATACTACAAATGCTGCCTTGGCAGGTAACTGAAGTGAATTTGTTAACATCATTGTTTGAACAGTTTAAAATGAAGATCCACATCTTAACTTAATATGGATATGGATTCTTTGGATCTGTAGAAAACTCCCCTGGTTCTTCAAATCCTTCTGTTGTCGATGAAGAAGAAGAGGAAGAAGGGCTTCCTTCTCCGCCTTTAGATGAAGGGGCTTTCTTTGCAACCCAGCCAACTTCAATCCAACTCTCTGAGGTACGAATGTGGTACATTCCTGCTATCGAATTGGATTTGATGTTGAACTACAGTCTAACTTTGAGTTTATTTTCCACCCTTTGTTTTTCCAACCTGAAGTTCTTTGATGAAATGGATGAAGATGGAAGTGAGTACAACAACTCAGTGACTACATTGTTTTCCATGCTTATTCAATATGCTAATTAACATTATACTTGTATGGCAGACTTGAGACATAACAGTGATGCAAGCCTTGGAAATAAAAGGGGAAATAATGGTGGGAGGCCTGCAAACTATTCAGCAGTTGCAACACAAGAACCTCATCGACCTTCTCCTGGAGCTGTCGAAAAGGTTCAATTCAGGAGGCCTGAATCAGCAAGGCAAGAGCCTCCAATGAGGCAAGCAAACACACAGAAACCTCAAAGCTCAAGTTTGCAAGCAAAACCTCACGGCGCGCTCAACAACAACAAGCAATCTAAGCCCTCAAGTTATGAATCTGGGCCTGGGAGACCATTAAAGGCAACTCCTTCACAGAAACCCTTTGGTGACATGAAACCTAAACAAACTCACATTGCTGAGAGAAGACCTATGACGAGCCAGACAGATGTAAGGGCACACTAGCCATGACTAAACCTTGATAACTATTAAGACCTTGTGAGTTTTGACTCACTTAATTTTTTTGGGCTTTAGAAATCAAGGCTCGCCGCACAATCTTCAGCAGGAGCCAAGCTAGAGTTGGCAAAGGCAAAGATCTATGATGATAGTTTGGATAATAACAGGAAGCTGGAAGCTGCAAAGAGAAGGCTCCAGGAGCGTTACCAGGAAGCTGAGAATGGTTTGTATCTTTATTTAAAACTCACTATTATCCTCTTTGGTCCCTTGCCACCCTTGAAATTTTACCTAATTCTTCCATGCTTCATCTGTGTAGCCAAAAGGCAGCGCACGATACAAGTAATGGAACTGGGCGACATACCAAAGCCCAAGCATCAAAACAGACAGCCTATGGTGAAGTCCCGGAATAACCTTAGGAATTGGGCGAACGGGCGGCGCTAACTCCTCTGTGATTTTTTCCTCACTGATGAATTGTTGCCATGCCTGCCTAGTCTCCACGCGAAATGTGCTTATGCTCATTGCAAAGCAGCTGAAACCAGCTGCCAGGACTAGAACAAACTTTTTTTTTTAACAGAACACCTCCAATGGGAGGGTTTCCCCTTGAAGTGGCAAGTGCTGCACTTGATGTCATGACCATGAGTGAAGCTCCTGCGTTCTTAGATTGTAGCCATGTCTGGATAATTGTAGAGTGGACATGTAGCTCGTTTTGTATCGGCTGGTTATTTTCTTCCTTCTTTTTTCTTCTCCCTTCTTTTTCTTCAAATGAACCTGTAGATACGAGATAGAATAATCAGAAATATTTGGTACATCCCTTTCTCCCTTCAAACTTTGACAGGAATTCTTTACCAGAGAAACATTCTTGGCATGTCCTTTGTTCTCTTGCAACTCCGGCCTGTGCTTTGCCGCCATGGTCTTGGCGCTTGACCTACTTGTTCATCACCTGCAAAGTTACAAGCATACGGTCAATCGGTCATCCTTTGCAGCTGGCGTCTTTTTTCATTCTGAAGCACTAGCTTAGGTATGGTGATAGTCAGAGTCAGACGCCCGAAACTGCGCGGGCACAAATTCAGCTGTATCTGTTGAATTTTCAGTCTGGAAGATATGTCGATATCAGCAAATTTCACTGACGGCAAAATTAAAAATGTAAACACTGACTGTTCCATGGGAAGTCCTATCAGAGCATAAAAGGGAGGATGAGAGAATTGGAATGCAGCAAAGTGGTCGGAGATATGTGCGTGCATCTAGTGGATTGGGAGATAGCGTGGATTCCACCAGCGGGGAGTGGTTGCAGGGCCATTAGCATAACTGCATAGCAACAGCCGGAGCAGGCCCCACCGGCCCCCAATTATTCATTCCTGCCTCCTTATCCATACCAGTTCGTCCAAATAGGCCGTGACTCACGAGACACTGTGCTCCAGCCTCCAGCTCCAGCTTCTCGTGTTATTGCTTGAAAATGATGGTAACTAAGACATGAAGTTGGTAGCTCTCTTGAGAGCGTGATCTGGCATGTTTTTGTATTCAAGAAGAGTTCGATAGTTTTCAGCTCTGTTTGTAATGCAAAATTTCACAAGATAGAAAAATGACTCCGGATAAGATCACAGTATCCGATAAACACAATATTTTTTTAGGACAAATAAACACAAGATTTGAAAAGGATGCAAAAGAAACGACTTCACCCCGAAAAGAAAAATATCATTGTTTCTTAGTGGCAGGGATGCGCAACACGTGGTCGAAGCTTGCATATTAGATCATGCCCTGGCTCCCCACATGTAACGCCGTCGCAAGATTAACGTTGCGGTTATCTTTGTCACAGCACAGGCCAGGCAAAGGCGATCCCAATCTGACTTTGGATTCCCCACTGGCATGTGCGCTTTCTTTGGTTGGGAGCCCAGGCCGCCCCTTTCTTTGACCCGTTCCGTTCTGAGAAGCAGCACAGGGGTGATGAAAAAGAAAACCTGTCACACTAGAGTCCTTTCCTACCCACCTTCCACCTCCTCAGATTTCCCCGAGGATTTTGCTTCTGTCGAATGCCCTGATTGCTAGTTGTTTATGAGTAGTGTTCAATTGTTAAACACTCTAAAAGCAAACGGGGCTGGACACGCCATCTAACGCGGCCGTGAACCTTTGTTTATTTGCCTGTTTTCTTTTCAGGACAGCTGTGAACTTCCACGTGGCATTTCAGAAAACCATATAACCGTGATATTATTGTTTCTAAGGAAATATGTCAACCAAGATTTGCACGTATTGTCATCCATCAGCAAACACATCATTTAGATCGTATGTGCTGGCTATTCAGCTATTGTGAACTTTTTTCTAGGGAAAGCTATTGTAAATTTTAGCTTGTTTTATAAACGGAAAGGCTACTTTGATGTGAAGTGAATGCATCGCTCTCCCCATCGCTCAAACAAGAGGACACTTCTTTGACGAGTTCTGAGGGGGATTTAAGGTTTTTTTTTAACCGGATTCAATGGTTTGGACTCCCGCTAAGCTTCTACGCTGCTTATGGTTGTGACCCTACAGATGCATTAGTGATTTGTGAGTTACCTGGTTTAGATGATGAAAGTTTGTAAAATTTCATTTTAGCAAAAGATTATAAGAGGATCACGGTTTTTAGTAAATGAGAATGTGAGTAAATATTGAATTTATATGGTATGAATACAGGATTATAAGAGGGATCACGGTTTTTTGTAAATGAAAATGTGAATGGATATTGAATTTATATGGTATGAATACAGGACAACAAAATACACTAACGCAGCCGGTACTTATGTATGACCGGATCAAGTACTAGTATTTGCGCCTTTTTTCTGGGGCTGGAACAACTGTGGTGGTGCACCTACCACTTGTCACCGAGCGGCGAATCAGGTCATCATCGTGCGAGAGCGAATTATAAGACGGTTGATCGCTTGGCCCATGTACGCACGAGTACGCGATCACATGCGCGACACGACACCGCAGTGGTGTCGCCTAACGGACGCCTCCTAATTAATCGCGTGATCTGAGCTGCTACGTACCCGGTCTTTAGAAGCGGCGGCAATGCGATCCCGGGATGAGGTGGATGGTTGTTGCCGAAACGGGAAAAGGAAAAATGGCAGCACAGGGTCGCCGTGGCGTACACCGGCGTTGCTGCAGCCCTCATTAATGGCTTCGCGAAGCATTTTCTGCTATGCTGACTGCTGAGATCCATCGTTTCGTCTCTTGTTCAAGCTGCCTAGTATACGTGACCTGTCGGGTGGGGCCCGGTTCGTTGGAGCGTGTTATATTCTGACCGGGAAAGGTTGCCTTATTGGTTAGAGGTTAGAACCAGACCAAGCCCGTGGCTTGGCTTGAATACGTAGAGCCACTTTCTTCATGTAAAAAAAAAATGAATACGTAATCTAAAGAAAAACGTAGAGCCACTTTGACTAGCTGAGCTTGAGAACACGGAAGAAATTGGAAGAAATCCCGGGCGAATTTCGACGTGATTCGTTGGGCGGGCCCACCTGGCACGGACGGTGCGTGGTCCAGCGCCGCCCCAGCGCTTATTACTTCAGTGCTGACGAAAAAGCCCTGGCTGCCGGTGCTGGTGAAGTGGTGAGCCTGCCTGGAAGTCTCCCACCTCCAGATACCAGAGGCCGGTGCGTGACTGCGTGCGTGGCTCAGCTCAAGGCTTCGCGGTCCAGTATATATATATATATATATATATAAAGAAAAGACTTCGCGGTCAGCCGTACGGCGGCAAATGGGAACGCTGCCGGGGAGGTTGCGGCCTGCCGGCCCGGGCTGGGGCTCCCGCTAGCCTAGCCTACGGAGTACAATCTTCACCTCCTTACAATCCATGCCGTTCGTGATGTTGGCGTGCAGCACGTCCCTGTCGTCGTCCCTGTGCCAGTGTACCTGACCAACCGACCGGCCCGACGGAGCACATCTCACCTACTAGCCGATGATCGAGCGAGCCACCCTTAGCCGGATCAGCCAGCCATTCCGTCCGGCCACTCGGAACCGCCTAGTTTGTGGTTTTTTTTTTAAGTGAAAAAGTTTCGCATCCAGAACATGTGACAGAATTTGAGATTTATATGGTTAGGATCAGGCACACGTTCCATACTTCCACCACATGGAATCGACGGCGATTTCACGTCACTCGATCATCTCCTCACCGCCGGTCGCAACCGTCTTCAACGGCCGATGGCCACATCGCCGTCCCCTCCTATCAACTGCGGCATCGCCCGATCCGACGCGCCCAAGACTCGAGCAACGACTTTTTTGCGAGTTGCTAACACGGCCGTCAGTCCGATGATACCATCGCTTAATTGGCAAGATGGCAGCGGTGAATACTCTTCCGAGCATTTGACACTGACAGAGACGGTTCACGATGTGCAGTACGATTACCACTACCAGAGTGACCTGCGCACTGACGGCGAAGCTTTTCTACCGTGCTGAAAGGGCCAGCTCACAAAGTGAGGTGGAATGGAACAGCAATGAGCCATCGCTTTGCAGTGACAGTGCTCACTCTGTTTGCGTTGCATCCAACAAGCACTGGAGATAACCAACGAACCGCCAGGCAAATGAATCCCTGACAAGTTGCCAGGATCAATCCGAGCTCCACGGTAATTTTATTCGCCGGTGCTCTTCATGGCGGAAGGAAACCACTAGCACGCTCTCCTGCTGTTGCTGGGGATATTGGTAAATATACCGTGCAGAAAGAAAGTGACAGCAACGATTCGGGGCTCCTGGGACCCCCATCCCAGCTTGTGGCGACGATCGTTTGGGCGGAGGAAAGAGGATCAGGAACAAGGGTTGGTGTACTGGTCGCGTTTTTTTCGCCCCATTTTTCTTTTGCTGATCCCGGCGTAATCACGTTTGGTGGCAGGTGTTCGGTGCCGGACCGTGACAGCATGAATGTTCACTATTTTTTTTTTACCCCTTTTCTTCCCTGTCATCCCAAGTCATCAGGGAACCGATTCGAGTTGAAGGCCCTGCAAGTTTGCAATATGAACCGAATTCAGTGGTTGCTTTTGATTAAAAAAAAACAGAGGTTGGACTAGGTTGTAACAGCAGCCAATGCCGTTTCTCGGTCCTGGTCACGGACTGACAGGTGGGTCCCCGCACGTTATCCACGTGCCGGTCGGACACTCCACTCCTGACTTGCTGAGCTTATTTTGTCGTTCTTGCAGATGGCCGTGACCACTGGCCGCCGGCCACCAGGTTACTTTTCCTCCTCCACTATCACGCCACTGCCGGCACCACTGATAAAAATGCTGAGACTGTTTCGGACCTCGACGGCGACGGGTGGCCTCGCTCGTGGGCGCGCTCGGTGAGTTCGCCCGGTCCTGGGTGTTCAGATCAGGATGGCTTTATCCGCTTATTATTAATTTCCCGTCGTGGCCATCGATAATCACGAGGGCCCGATCGCTTAGTGACACTCTGTGATGTGTGCACCGGACTGGAGCTTGATGTGTATGTCCTTCGGTCCATTGATGCGTCGTTGATGGCATGGCATGGCACGGTGCTCTCTATCTCTCAGCCCATGTTACTTCTATGCAAAAAGGTCTGAGGAGTAGGATGGTGATGTTCACGAACTGCAATGCCGTCGTTTTTATATAGCATGGTGGCACCTCCAATAGTGTACAGAATTTTTTCTACTTAAATCATGGATGGGTACATCATGTTCATCTACTATCCAAGTCCAAATTGAACAAAAGAATAAACGAAAAGAGAATCCCAACTATAAACAGCAACTGGTTTTAGATACAAAAAATTGAAAATATCACTTCGTTTCTTCTTGAACAATTCTTTATTCAACGGTATCATCATAAGTTGCTAACCCGGTAACACCTAAAAGCCGCTAACATTGAATGTGTTCTACAAAGTTATTTATTGGAGTAAAAGGTGAGATTTCCAAGAGCACAGCACTACATACACAAAATTCTGGTCTTCCAATGGCCCGTTGTCGTGGGCGCGGCCCAACAATATTCATGTCTCCACTCTCCTGTACTGTGGTGTGTGTTGTAATATTTCAAGAATAAGAGACATGCTTTCAACAATAAATAAATTGCATATAACAGTAATATTAACAATTTCTTGAATAACAATCATATTTCTCAGATGATACATATGTTTATAGATTGCATACATGAATAAGTACATTTCAAAATAATAGAAACATGAGCCTACTTTATCCATAGTTGTTCTCGAATCCATAAACAATTCAAGTGAATGAAGAAAACAGATCAAAGACCAAAACATAAGAATTATGTTCATGAGTTACTCTCAGATAGTGGGTTGCTTTTACAAGCCTTCCAACACTAGATGTTGTCAAATCCTCGACTAGTGTGGCACTCCTATTCAAAATGAACTTAATTCTATTCTTCAAATTAAATCAAAATGAAATTCAGTGACAAATGACGCTCATACAGTAGTAAGAACAAGAACCATAGATGCGAACAAATCTATGCAGAGAACTGGCGTCGCAAAATTCATGCACATGTAAGAGAACACGGCCTGTAATAAGCAGCAGTGGATTCACAGGAGTGTGAGTAAAATCAGAGATCTACCAACATAAGCTACTCAATATGTCCAGTCACAGAGAATAACCAGAGTATCCAGAGATACAAAACAAGTATAGAATTCAAAGGATAGGCCACACTAGTCTCACAATTCACCACTAATCATCATCGAGTATATCTTAATCCGTCTAACCATGCAATCACACCCAAGATTGAACTAGCAGATTGCACGATATTAAAATCGAACGAACAGAGAGAGGCAATGAAAACTCACTGCACGTAGAGAGTCTACGTGGGAAGACAAAGCTCAGCGAACAATTGCTCTGTCCCAGAAAACCAATTCCGCCGCTCACGTCCGAGTCGTCGAAGCGGGAGGTTGACGGAGATACTGAGCCGACGTCGATGCCGAGGGGAACGTCACCGGCAGCGACCCGAGAAGAAGACGAACGCCGCACAGCAGAGGACCCAGGCACCTGGCCAAGGTGGACGGCGAACAGGAACACGGGCAACAGCGCGGCACCACACAGGCGCGGCACTGCAGCAGCTTCACGCCGCGCAGAACCACTCCCACCAGAATCCCAGGCAACAGATCGAGATCGAAGAGAGCAGGGAAAAATGGATCAGAGAGGGGAAAAATCAGTGAGTCTTGAGAGAGAGGAACTCCCCCAAATATGTAGGCGAGGAGGAAAGACTGCAACCGCTCGTGATGGGCCCACGCGCCCATGAAGCTCGGGCGCTCCGTTGAGCGCCGCCAGAGCCGCCATCGCCAGCGCGAGCGAGAAGCTCGGGCGAGCAGGCAGGCGTTGACCAACGAAGGGATAACGCTTATCCCTGCGATGCTTCTGGACCGGTCATTTTGGACAGCTCGTGAGCACCATGGCTCGTGGGCTGTTCGGTGGCAGCTTGTACCGATGGTTGCTGGGCTGCTCGGTCCAGTTGGACCTTGTAGCGGCCCAGCAAACCATCTCTCTTTTTTTTAATCCATTAACTAAAAGCGAAAACCCCTAAAATGGATAACAATCCCCACCTTTTTCACTTTTATTTTTCTGTTCGATGTCATTGAGCCCACATACTGTTTTATATACTATTATTCGGCAGAGGTACTTGTTAGGTTTGAACCAAAGCCTATCCTGATCTCCAAAACCCACAGGTAAACGGAGGACTACGCCTTGATCCATAAACCTTAGTGTGAGAAATTTTCGAACAAAAGGCACATAGTACTAGGCAGCAAATCTTTTTATCTTACGGGGCAGGGCGTTACGGTCATGCCCTTTTGTATCCATTAACAAGCTCACTAGAGAGAAAACCCTGTACTCTCATGGACTGCGACCCCACAGTCAGCTCGCATAGGTAAACTCTTTTAGGAAATTATGTAGGACAATTTCCGCTTAAAGCACAGAGTTTATTAAAAGCATATTGCTTAACCTGCCATACAGAAAGAGCACTGCAGCATATGAGACCCCAAATATGAGTTATGCTCTTGGTTTCACAATGCTTCGTTTCCTAGAGCCTGTGTCTCAGGATCTCCGGTCAGACAGGATAGTTATTCGCAGTTGAAACCTTTAACAGGGTATGAGTCCCATTCCTGTACATGCTGCTTGGATTGGCTTTTGAGCTAGTCCCTTGGTGAAAGGATCTGCAAGATTCCTCTCAGACTTGATGTAATCTATCGTCATTACACCAGTCTCTCTAGCACGCCGACACGACTTAAGTCGTCTTTTGATATGCCTCGAGGATTTATTGTTGTTTTTTCTACTGTGCACTTTAAGTATCACAGCTGTATTATTACAGTATACTAAGACAGCGGGTATCGACTTTGCTATCATTGGAAGGTCTGACAACAGATCTCTCAACCACTCAGCCTCCAATGCCGCTGAATCAAGTGCAACTAATTCAGCCTCCATGGTGGATCATGTGATTATGGTCTGTTTAGACGATCTCCAGGACACGGCCCCACCAGCTAAAGTGTACACATAGCCACTTGTAGCCTTCATCTCATCTGAGTCTGAAATCCAGTTTGCGTCACTGAATCCTTCCAACACAGACGGATATCCAGTATATTTAATACCGAACTTCATCGTACCCTTCAAATACCGAAGTATTCTTACCAGAGCAACCCAGTGCCTCTCTCCTGGTCTGGATGTATAACGTGCCAGCCTGCATACTGCATACGAGATATCTGGTCTTGTTGCTCCAGCAAGATACATCAGTGATCCGATGATCTGAGAATATTTTAGCTGGTCTATAGGCTCGCCCTTATTTTTGGATAGCTTATATGATGGATCATAAGGTGTGGAAACTGGCTTGCCGTCCATATGCTCAAAACAATTTAAGAGCTTTTCCACATAATGAGATTGAGTCAGAGTAATCCCATCTTCACCTTTTAATAGCTTGATGTTTAATATTACATCAGCTTCACCTAAGTCCTTCATATCGAAGTTCTTAGAAAGGAATGCCTTTGTCTCCATGATCATGTCTAGATTAGTCCCAAATATCAGTATGTCATCCACGCATAAACATAGAATGACACCTTTGCCCCCAACATATCGATAATACACACTTTTACACAAAATCCGGCAGAGGTCAAAGTATTATCAAACTTTTCATGCCATTATTTGGGAGACTGTTTGAGACCATAAAAAGACTTAATCAGGTGACAGACCTTGTCCTCTTGACCGTCTATCACAAATTCCTCAGGTTGTTGCATATAAATTTCCTCTTCCAGCTCTCCATTTAGGAATGCTGTCTTCACGTCCATTTGATGAACATGGAACTTATATGCAGCAGCCAGTGCTAAAAGCACTCGAATTGTGGGCAGTCGAGCCACTGGGGAATACGTGTCAAAGTAGTCCTCGTCCTTTTTCTGAGAAAAACCCTTAGCCACTAGACGGGCCTTGTACTTTTCTATAGTACCATCAGGTCTTCTCTTTCTCTTAAAGATCCATTTGCAGCCCACGGGCTTGCAACCAGCTGGGAGTTCAGACAGCTCCCAAGTTCCGTTAGCGGTGATGGAATCCATCTCGCTACGGACAGCCTCTCGCCAGTAGTCTGCATCGGGTGATGCATAGGCTTCTGCGATGGTGCGTGGTTCTTCATCCACTAGATAAGTGATATAATCATTTCCCAGAGACTTTTCAGTCCTTTGTCTCTTACTCCTCCTCAACTCTATATCAGGAGTTGGGTCATAGACCGACGAGGGTAGAGAGTAGTCCTGTTTGGACCATCTGGGGCCACTACTTCCTTATCTTCGAAAGGATAAATGTTCTCAAAGAATGTCGCATCCCGAGACTCTATAATGACATTTACAGCGACTTCGCTCATCTCGGAATGGACCACTAGAAAACTGTAAGTTGCACTGTTATGTGCATAACCCAGAAAGACACAGTCGACGGTCTTAGGTCCTAATTTTCTTTTCTTCGGCAACGACACATTTACCTTTGCAAGGCAGCCCCAAGTCCGAAGATGAGATAAATCAGGTCTCCTTCCTCTAAATCCATCATAGGGAGTGAAAGGATCGAGATGTCGCCTAGAGGGGGGGTGAATAGGCGTTACCAACAAATTCTTCGAATTCTTCCCTCTTTTGCTTTGCTGCCAGGCACAGGCGGTTAGACCGCCTGTACAGGAGGTTAGACCGCCTGTCACAGAGAGGAACCAAAATCCACCTCGAGCTGCAAAATAACTTTTAGCACAACACAACTTGGGAAGTGGCTTCTATATATGATAAATAGAGTCCCTGCACACAATATAACCACACCCAAGTAGATCGAAGCGGAAGCACAATATTTTGCTAGAAATACACAAGTGAGGCAATGCAAATGTAAAGGAGAGACACAAGATTTGTTTTACCAAAGTTCGGATCCACCACGTGCCTAGCACGAAGGATCCTACTCTCCGTTGAGGAACTCTTTGGGCGGAGTCTTTTTCAACTCCTCCTACTCAAGTTGGGTCTCTTTCAACCATCCTCACTTCCACTAGCTTGCTTCTTCCCTTGCGGAGGCGAAGCGCAACCTTCACAGACTTCCCGCTGCTCACCACACCTTGGGAGCTAGCCGGCGACGCCTAGCCGTCTAGGAGGATGAACCTCCAAGAGTAACAAATGCACCAATGGCTTTTAGCTCACACAAAGCTTACTCTCTCAACCCAACTCAAAGATATGGCTTGAATCTCACAAATCTCATAAAGAGAGGTTGGGGAGAGCTTGGCTGCCTTCTTTGGTGTTCTTGGGCGTGTAGGATAACAAGGGAACCAGCAGCCACTCAAAGAGGGGCCAAGGGGTATAAATAAACAGTCATTTCTCAACTAGCCGTTGGACAGGCGGTTAGACCGCCTGTCACAGGCGGTTAGACTGTCTGTATTTGAAAAACTAGCCGTTGCCCTACAGGGGGTCTGACCGCCTGTAACAGGGTGTCTGACCGCCTGTACCAGTTAGCACCCAAAACTCACAAAAGGATTGTTAGTTCATCCCAAAGGTTGAACCAACCATAGTTAGAAGAGCTAGGATGTTTAGTACTCTCATTAAGTCACTCAAAGGCTATTCTCTCATAGGTTTCCTAAGAGCACTTTTGATATTCGTCAATAAGCAAATGTTGCATCCCTCTTGATAGTACGGCATACCTATACTCAAGTCAAAGAATAAATACATGAAATCCACTTGAGTTTGTTGATCTTTATCACTACCATACTTTGATCTTTATCCACTTTGAGGGCTTCCAACATTGCTATCACACTTGAGCAAATCCAATCTTGAGCTAGTGACTTGAGATATTCTATTTTGCATGATTAACAATCCTTAAATCACAAGTCACTCCACTTTACCAATCATAACATATTTTGCTATTCAAAATGATACTCATTTGACCGTTGATCCCTCGGTGATTATCTATTGGCTTGACTCTTCACCTTAGCTAGGTTCTTCGCGGCCAAGTCATCAATTGCCCTTCACCCTTGCCTCGTCCATCGATTCAATGCACTAGACAATACCTTCACCATTCGGCCAACTAAGCTTCACATGAATGGCAATATAATATATATATGCATATGAGAGCCTTCTTCATACACTTGTTCTTGATTGATAGAGAATAAACCATATATTGCAAGCTTCCAATAATTAGACCATCAACTAAGATATATCACTATGTCCATGTACATTGAACTCATGAAGCCTTGCAATGTTTATTTGGCAATAAACCCATTCTTTGATAGATGATACCTTCATTAGTCAATTAAGCTTATCAATATTCTAGAGACTTATCAATATGTATCTTCACCATAAAAATCCATCTCTATGTGTAATTCAATCTTTGCTTGACATTATATTCATAATATCACCACGAGATCATATGATTGCTTGCTTTCCAACATTGTGAGCCATTTAACTTGTATTCAACATATGAGACAATATTTGCAATATAGATGTGACAATCTCAACCTGCTCACAATCTTAGATAAACACATTAGACATTTAATCGTATTGTCATCAATTTACCAAAATCCACTTAGGGGCCTAGATGCACTTTCAGGGAGTCACCTCGCGATTACGGGGCGCCACCCTATTCAAGACATAGCACACAGTGAGTACTGCCTCATCCCACCAGACATCAGGCATCCCCGAACTTTGCAACAAAGCATTAGCTAAATCACACACCGTTCGGTTCTTCCTTTCAGCAACCCCATTAGACTGAGGCGCATACGGGGCTATGGTTTCATGAATGATCCCACACTCTTCACAATACTCATCAAATATCTTAAAAAGATATTCTCCACCTCTGTCAGACCGCAACCTTTTAATTTTCTTATCTAACTGGTTCTCAACTTCAGCTTTGAAAATCTTAAAGTATTATATTGCTTCATCTTTGGTTTTAAGCAAATAAATATAGCAATATCTAGATGCATCATCAATCAAAGTAAGAAAGTAACGTTTACCACCTTTAGTAATTATACCATTCATCTCACATACATCCGAGTGTATTAGTTCTAAAGTAGTAGTATTTCTACCCTCAACCGTATGGAACGGCTTTCTGGGCTGCTTTGCTTGCACACAAATACCACACTTTGAACCTTTCACGTGCTTGTATTCAGGAATTAAAAGCATGTCACTTAATCTCTTAATGGCATCAAAGTTAACATGACATAAGCGGGAATGCCAAACATCATTAATGTAACTGTAATTATTACAAACCACATTGAATCCAAAAGAAGAATGATTGTTCAAGATTGAAAGACGGAACAAACCGTCTAACTCATACGACTTCCCAACAAAGACACCAAATTTAGACAGGATCACTTTATTAGACTCAAACACTAATTCAAGACTCTGTCGTAGCAGCAGCGACACTGAAATGAGGTTCCGGTTCATCGAGGGCACATAAAGCACATCCTTCATGACAAGTGTCTTGCCTGAAGTCATCTTTAGACACACATGTCCTATGCCTCGAACAGCAGTCGGAACGCCATTCCCCATCAAGACTGGCCCGCTGGAACATCCCTGTATAGAAGAAAACATAGACTTGTCAGCACAAATATGGACAGTAGCACCTGAATCAATCCACCAGTCATCTGATGAACTTGCCATAAAGGCTTGAGGTACATACCCTACAGGGGTGAGTTTAACCACCACATTTCCTTTTTTGCGCTGAGGATGAGGACATTTGCCCTTTCTGTCACGGCAGCACCGTGCAAGGTGTCCAGATTGGCCACACACATAGCAAATGAAGTCCTCTGCTTTCTTCTTCATTTTCTTGGGCTGCATCTTGTTTTGGTTCTGTGCAGAGAAGTTACCCTTCTTCTTCTTCTGGCTTTTCCCTCCTGCACCCCTCTCCACCATGTGAGCATGAACCTGCTGGACTGGCTTGTTACTAGCCCTTGCGTGCTCCTCCACATTGATAGCCGCAGTCAACTCAGGGAGAGTCAGCTGCGTCTTCATGTGGCGGCGCACGGTCACAAAGTCCCGCCATGACGGCGGAAGCTTGGCCAGTATCGCATTCACCTGAAAGCTGTCTGGCAGGATGCAGTTGTATTGGACTAAATCCCGCACAAGGAGCGGTAACTCCTGTAACTGCTCCATAACCGACCTTCCCTCAACCATCTTGTAGTTGAGGTAGCTCTCAGTGGCAAACGACTCATTGCCATTGTCCACCTCAGAGAATTCGGACTCTAGCTCAGTCCAGAGGGCTTTAGCAGATTCAAACTTGGAGTACAGGTCAAATAAGCAGTTCGAGATGACCTTCAGCAGTCTGGACAAGCAAGCCTGGTGGGCCTCATCCCCCTTCTCCTTAGCCTCTTTGGCAGTGGCCTTGGCTGCATCATCAGCATCTGGTGCTGCAGCCTCGGGAACAACCCCTGCCACTACCCAAAAGAGCTTAAGATCAGTTAGCCACATGCGAGTCTTGATCTGCCAGCGCTTAAAAGCATGCGACATCGAACACTTCAGGCTTAATGACATCAGAACTGGAAGCCATTGCACAAGTTGGTTTTGTGGATTGTTGTAATATTTCAAGAATAAGAGACATGCTTTCAACAATAAATAAATTGCATATAACAATAATATTAAAAA
The DNA here is from genome assembly GCA_015342445.1 of Digitaria exilis. Taxonomy (NCBI): domain Eukaryota; kingdom Viridiplantae; phylum Streptophyta; class Magnoliopsida; order Poales; family Poaceae; genus Digitaria; species Digitaria exilis. The sequence continues at coordinate 338,126 of JACEFO010000544.1, forward strand.
TTCCTTGAATAACAATCACATTTCTCAGATGATACATATGTTTATATATTACATACATGAATAAGTACATTTCAAAATAACAGAAACATGAGCCTACTTTATCCATGGTTGTTCTCGAATCCATAAACAATTCAAGTGAACGAAGAAAACAGATCAAAGACCAAAACATAAGAATTATGTTCATGAGTTACTCTCAGATAGTGGGTTGCTTTTACAAGCCTTCCAACACTAGGTGTTGTCAAATCCTCGACTAGTGTGGCACTCCTATTCAAAATGAACTTAATTCTATTCTTCAAATTAAATCAAAATGAAATTCAGTGACAAATGACGCTCATACAGTAGTAAGAACAAGAACCATAGATGCGAACAAATCTATGCAGAGAACTGGCGTCGCAAAATTCATGCACGTGTAAGAGAACACGGCCTGTAATAAGCAGCAGTGGATTCACAGGAGTGTGAGTAAAATCAGAGATCTACCAACATAAGCTACTCAATATGTCTAGTCACAGAGAATAACCAGAGTATCCAGAGATACAAAACAAGTATAGAATTCAAAGGATATGCCACACTAGTCTCACAATTCACCACTAATCATCATCGAGTATATCTTAATCCGTCTAACCATGCAATCACACCCAAGATTGAACTAGCAGATTGCACGATATTAAAATCGAACGAACAGAGAGAGGCAATGAAAACTCACTGCACGTAGAGAGTCTACGTGGGAAGACAAAGCTCAGCGAACAATTGCTCTGTCCCAGAAAACCAATTCCGCCGCTCACGTCCGAGTCGTCGAAGCGGGAGGTTGACGGAGATACTGAGCCGACGTCGATGCCGAGGGGAACGTCACCGGCAGCGACCCGAGAAGAAGACGAACGCCGCACAGCAGAGTACCCAGGCACCTGGCCAAGGTGGACGGCGAACAGGAACACGGGCAACAGCGCGGCACCACACAGGTGCGGCACTGCAGCAGCTTCACGCCGCGCAGAACCACTCCCACCAGAATCCCACGCAACAGATCGAGATCGAAGAGAGCAGGGAAAAATGGATCAGAGAGGGGAAAAATCAGTGAGTCTTGAGAGAGAGGAACTCCCCCAAATATGTAGACGAGGAGGAGAGACTGAAGTCGCTCGTGATGGGCCCACGCGCCCCACGCGCCCATGAAGCTCGGGCGCTCCGTTGAGCGCCGCCAGAGCCGCCATCGCGAGCGAGAAGCTCGGGCGAGCAGGCAGGCGTTGACCAACGAAGGGATAACGCTTATCCCTGCGATGCTTCTGGACCGGTCATTTTGGACAGCTCGTGAGCACCATGGCTCGTGGGCTGTTCGGTGGCAGCTTGTACCGATGGTTGCTGGGCTGCTCGGTCCAGTTGGACCTTGTAGCGGCCTAGCAAAACCATCTCTCTCTGTTTTTTTTAATCCATTAACTAAAAGGGAAAAACCCTTAAAATGGATAACAGTGTGTGGTACCAAACTCAAAGTGAAAAGCAGAAACCTACACACTCTTCACAAGTGTCCGTGTTAATCAATACTTCCTCCATCCTCTTTTGATAGTTCTATTTAAAAAACTCTTCACAAATGATAGTCCTATTTGCTATTGGTATGGGATATGGCAATAAATAGCACCAGTAACGAGGAGTTCCCTGTTAAAACAGTAGATGACCAACTAAAAAATTTGTGTTGCATTAATAAGATTATAAGTAATGTTGTTCTCCTTGTCTTTGTGTCAAGGTGAAATAGGACTATCAAAAGAGGATGGAGGGAGTATCATTTTGGATATAAGATCACTATAATGTTACTTCACGAATTATTTCTTGTATTTGCATCGAAATGACCACTATTACAAAACATGCGCCCGCAGCAACAGCAGCGGCTATTTCTCAACGGATGAAACGAGGACTTAGTTATCTGTAAGCCACTACTTATGGATGGTTTTCATGTCTGCGGCCTCCTGGAGGGTCCCTTGCTCGACATGATCCCACCAGCCCATGAGGAAGTTGTCCACCACCAGCCTGAACCAAGGCGACAGCTTGACGCCATCCTCCCCCGCGTCAGCTTTTCTGAGCAGCTCCTTCAGCTGATCGCGGTTCATGTACTTGACGTCTGCAACTTCTTCAGGATTTGGGTTGAGCTTCACGTCGCGAACCATGAACAGAAGGTAATCCACTGGAACAAGAAGAAATTGACAAGATTCTGAATAATGCGAGAAAGTTCATGAAAAAATGCAGAGCGCAGCAGACAAGTGAAACAAGTAGCATGAAAACTGGAAATCCAGCATGTAATGGCAAAAGGCATTCAAGTATTTACGCTCATGTTCACCCCACTTTCCATCTGAAGGAGCCTTGTAAAGCATCCTCCCGAGTGGAATGAACTGGTCAACTGGTAACTCGTCAGCCACTATTCCCAGTTCATCAAATAGCTTGCGCTGGGCAGCATTTCTCACCCCTGAGCAGAAATACAAGATGGAACTGGCAATCAGTAAGGTGCAAAAAAACAATATCGATAGTACATAATAGTATGGATCAGTTCATCACTATTTAAGGCAGAGATATGTACCTACACAATTTTCCTCAATCAACTCTGACTCACGGTATAGAGGATGGCTACAACAAGTGTTTGTCCAAACAAGTGGAAATGTCACTTTTGTTGCAGACCTTTGCTGTGAAGGATACAATGTTAGAATACCTTCTGTGGACTGTGGTGAAGAAGCTTAGGAAATACTTTACATAAACCAGAACTGGCTAAAGGCCTTGACAAAGCGAGAGATGCTTTGCTCAGAGAAAATTAGGTGTTAAGTTGAACCTGCACCCACTTAAGAGGGGCCTGAACGCAAAAAATGATTAATCAAATACCATCCTAGAATGTTATCGATATTATCTTTGCCTCTCTGGTAGAAGTACAGACAACTTTCCAGAATATTCATTTTCATGCTATTCCAAGTTAGGTGATTTTACGTAAAAGAAAAATTGATTAAGTGACGCTATCCTAGTAAATTAAACTCAGCTATCAATTCAGGACCAAGTAAGACATTTTTTTTTATATATATATAGACTGCAATAGTGATTGCTACACAGTGAGCAACTTCCAGGGGATTTCTTCAATATGAAAAGAAGCCAAGAAGTATTTCAGAAAAAATAGAATCATATTTCAGGGGGTCACTTCAATATGACCATCCCATGTCAGGAAAGATAGTCTATTTAGGGGACCCAAGAAGCAGGCCCTGGCAAAGAAAAATCTGTCATCCACCAGTGTTGGAGAGAAGCACAAGAGATAGAATTGGCAACGACAACTTCATTGATGTGTTGATCGGTATACAAATACACGAGTACAGGATGACTCGGTCAGTATCTAACTAAGTCAGCTACAAACAAGGAGAGCCATTAGGCGTGGGAAGAGAAGCCCGAGTCCTTAGCCTAACCGTTATCTAACAACCAGCTAAAGCATGCGTGATCAAATCCGGGATCACTCAAAACATAGTTATCGCAACACAAACTAAGCTTGTTTCTAAAGTTGAGCTCAAGCAGAAGTCATCCATGATATCAAGGTGGAATACAAAAATAAACAAACTCACTAATCCAAGACATCCAAACTCCAACTTGATCAGGAACCATGCCAAGTCAAGGTCTTCTAGACACTTAACTAGATTGATTTGTGAGGCATCCTAACCCAAAATCATGTCAGATACCTATGCCCATTTTAAAAACACACTAATTCTTTTCTTTTTCAAGCATGCATAGACTACTTCAAAAATAGTAGCAAAATGTCACAGACCCTAGTACCCTACTTGACTAGAAAATATAAAAAAAATGAACCGCTGTCAAGAATTCAGGTGACCTTGTGAAAAGTGGAATCTACGCTACAAGCAAGACAACCATATTGAGTGTTGTGCGGGTACCTGAAGTAGTAACTCATATTTGGAGTTGAAAAGGAAAACACTGAAAGCTCTGTGTAGGGCATGCCCAGCTTCTATCTTTTCCATGAGATGGCCTGTAATTCTTGAGAGAGAAGAATTAATAAACAATAAAATAACAGCTCAAGACTGATACTTTACTGCTGGAACTCCAGTTATCAGCAACTTTTACATACTAAACACTAACATTGTAGCTGGTATTTCTAAGGTGCTAACCATGTTGTTCTGTTGAATGCACACTGAAGTTCCGCTTCCACTTAAGTTTATATTGACCAAAAAATAGTGTTAAGCAAATTCATCAACAGCAGAGTGCGGTCGTGATTACTTTTATTTAAAAAAAAACCCAATATATTACTGACGGCTGTAATCATTGCCAAACATCAGGTTTCGCTTTGTGTATTATAAATTTATAATGAGGATCATTTATTTGACTCAGCTATATAGACCAGGGTTTAGCACTACAGTAATTTTAGTTGATCATGGGTTTCGACTACTCATCATAGAATTGTAGTTGGCACTAATGTCACAAAATAGTATGAACAAGTGAACACAAACCAAACATAATACCCTAATAGTACTTGATCTCGATTCTCGACGGACTACAACAACAATAAAGTCAATGCAACTTAGGCTTCAGTCATATATGCACGTAAGAGAGCAATAGAAAGCAATTTCTTCCTGCTTGACTATTGTGGTACTCATCTCAGTCAAAAGCATGAAGATTGGGATGCCTTTTACGACCGAGTTCAGCTAGAAAACGATAGCCAGTAAAAATACAACAGTCGCATTTTGAGAAACGCAAGCACAAATTGTTGAACGGAATGGATGAATTAGCACATAGTCACGTACAGTTATACTTGGACTCGTGACCAATGACATTGTCCTGTTCATCCACTAAAATGCACCTGCATGGGAATTGAAGTTCCCCGTTATATTGATTGATAACAGTCACAACAAATAAAATGGAAGCGATTACATAGGACGGCTGTTTTTCAGCGTTGACTGCAATCTGAATCCCTCAGGCTTATGCTAATTGTTCAATACTCGAGAGAAATAGCTTCAACAACCACAATTTGACGCTATCTCCTGATTGTCAGTACCTCGCGCGCAGGCAAGGAGGAAGAAAATACCGCCGCGCCGCGCAAATTGACGATACCCACCACCGCGACAAGCAGAGCGCTACTGACAAAATTGACGAAACTTTGGGGAAAACAGAGGCAACTCACTCGTCCTCGAACATGAGCCGCCGCTGCACGGCGTTCATCCCCGCATCGGCGTCGACGGCGCCAGGCCCCGCCCTCCCCATCACGGCGCCCCCGGCCGCGGCGGCGAACAAGCGGCGCCCGCCGCGGACCACGGGGAGCGCCGACCCCGCCGAGGAGGAGGACACGGCCAGGCTAGCCCACCCGCGCCGCCCGGCCCCGAGCGAGGCCGACGCGAGGAGCGCGAGGGTGGGCCGCGCCGCCGATGCCGCCATGATGCGGGGAGAGAGATGCGCTCCGCGCACGGCTGGATGGGATCTGGGAGCTTGCTACTCGAATCGATGAGTCGACGCGTCCGGTGCGAGTTGCAGCCGTGCGAGCGAGCCAGGTGCCAGGCCCATGGGGGTTTATGCGACGTGCCTCTACAGTACAATCTCTGAAGGTCACCGTGACACTGTCCGGCTCGTCCGGCACGATTACGAATGGCACTTTTTGGATCCACACACAATACGGAAGGTGGGTTTTGGGTTTGATTGAAGACGACGTGAGCCTTGTATAGTTTCCACATTAATTGGCTTAATATAAGTTTGGTGTCGGTGATTGAGTGAATTTGTTAATCATTTGGTGGGGGATCTCGGATATGTGATGTAAGATATGTGCCGATAACCAAATGTGATACAAAATTGTGCCTCACTGTGAGTTGATGAGATTTTGTTTTACTCGAGATGGTCTAGAAACCGAGAGCGCTAGAAACACATTGCATCAATTATTGATCACATTTTAATTGTGCAGCGTGTTGGTTGATGTGGTCTTGCTCACATGAAAAATATGCCTATTCATTTTAAATTCATAGATGGCATGTGATTGACAGTCGAATACTGTTGGTTGAAGCTCCCCTTGTCTCCACATACGTGGATTTAGCGACTTGATTCTTCTGGACTGACGAGATACTGCACGGGGAACTAAACCAATTACTGGAAAGAAAAAACAATCATAAACAGCATCTCAGATTCTCAATTGAGTACTAGATTTCTAATATGCAAGACTCGTCGTCATACAAGGAGCAACGAGATTTTCTTGCCCTGTCTACGGGCCATTCGACTGGATACAAGCATAGGGTATCAAAACCATGCAAAGCACCAAAAGATGGGAGGGTCATGCAATAGACTGTATAAGTTGAGACAGGTACTAGCAGTAGCATCAATCAAGGATAAACACTCCATATATACATACGCAGGCGATTCAAAGACAGCCCAAAACCATTGCGCCAACCGATGGCAGCAGTAGTGGCCTCACTCCGCCGTGGCCTCCTCCTCGTCCTCACAATCGGTCGGCTCATCAGCGGTCGCATCCTTCTGGTACTCGATCGGAGACGAGGTCGTTCATGTTGCAGTCTGCCTCGGTAAACTCCATCTCGTCCATGCCTCGCCTGTGTACCAATGCAACCTGAACATGGCCGCGAACTGCCCGCTCACGCGCCTAAACATCTCCTGGATCGACGTGGAATTGCCGACGAAGGTAGAGGACATGGGGAGGCCGCGTGGAGGGATGTCGCACACGCTCGACCTGACGTTGTTGGAAGAGCTCTTGTTCTGCGCATTGATCATCTGCTCGTCCACCTCCTTGGTGACGGGAAGGGGATCAGGTTGACAGCAAGCGTGCGGTCATCAAAGCAAACCCCATCACCAAATCCAAGCCACGCCACGAAATTATGTCACAGTAGTTGAATTAAATTGTCTCACAACAGTAGAATTGAAACAATAAAGGGATCTACTATTCTGCTATTACTATAGGTTTTAAGTAGCTGCATTGATAAATGAATGACAAAACTTTGAACACGAAGGGCTCAAGACTGGAGCAATCATTGAATTCCATCAATCATAGAAATAACTAGTGGTGTCCATCCACATTGCACCTCTTGCAAAAATTAAAACATGAATAGTATCCCTGATTGGACCATAAGGAACCATACCAGTTAGATCAAAATGTATTTAAACAGAACTGATACAAGTGATGCTGCAACCATGGCAGATAGTGTATTCAGTCATGAGAGGATGCATACAGGCTCCTCCTTTTTCTTAAATTCTTCTAGCAATAGTTGATCTACTATTATAATCTCAAATATAAATACAGGCACTAGATGTCTGACAGAAATCAGTATGCATTAGATGGACTGGGACACAACAATAGATCCAGTAAACACTTAACTGTACGGATGTACTCCAGCTGAGCTAGTTTGAAACACGACGAGCCATGAGCTCAATTTGTAGGCTCTTGTAGAACTGTTGCTGTGGGAGAGGCATCGATGTAATGTCCATTATCATAATTCTCTCTTCGTTTAACATTCTCTTGTGCTGTGATTCAGTCTCCTTTATTTCAAGACTTTTTCCCCTTACTTGCAACCTTTGTTTCTTCAGCTTCAATCCTTTTTTTCTAGGCCAAGCCTCTCTTTCTCTAGGATGGCATGAATGCATGAGTATCAAGGATGGCATAAAAATATTGCATATGGATTACCTTGTCTTAAAAGTGACCCCACTCTGATTTCTTTGACTCAATCTGGGATATACATCCACAAAACTTGTTCAATTTCTCTAAAATACAAACCATCGATGCAAAAGAGAACTCTGGCTGCGATCTGATGTGAACATCTTGTTCGAGTGGAAGTACTCATAAATTCTTGTCCAAAATGAACCTTTAGTTTGATAAGCGCCCTCTACTGGATCTGTACTAATGTTCAACGAAGCCGACACAAGCAGTTCATCCTCATTTTTTTTTTTTTGACCTTTTGGCCTTGTTGATGGTGTTCTCTCACCAACTGGTTGATGTTCCTCTGGCGGGCTACTCAATTCATCCAAAGGCAGGTCATCAATTCCCTCCACCATGTTAGTCCAGTATCCTTGTCCTTCCATTGCCAACTAAATGTTAAAGCTGGAAGACATGATGAAGAAATTAGGGAGAAAAACTAGGAGTCAAGCTGCACTCTGTGATGCAGATTAGCTGCCCCAACCGCTCTATTCAAGTTTCACTGGTCCAGAGAAAGCTAAGCAAATCAGGAACATTGGAACAGTATCGTCTCATTGCAGTGAGGTTCATGATTAGTTGGAACTAAGGTTACATTATTACATCCAACCAACTAAATACATGAACTAACAATTATGTCTTCCTTTCAAGAGACGGGAGGTACCCGATCAATAAAACCGGCATCTACTAGTTGTCATATAACACTACCAAGACAGTTAGCAAAAGTGATAACAGCAAAATGACACAAATTTCTTGAACGTTTGCATCTCAAAAGAATGACCTTGGTGACACCATGCTCCCAAGGCAAAACCTTGTGAATCAGAATGCTGCTAAACCTGTCGGGATCCTTTCCTCCTCCCTGGCAGAGTTGGTTTCTCCAGCCACCCACCAAATCCCATGAACGGCATCTCGCCATTCATTGCCCGGAGCACATCGGGGAGCTCCACCGCGTACGGCAGCACGTACAGCTGAAGGAACCGAGCTTCGCTGGACACGAGGGCCACGGGCAGCCGGTACTGCCCGGACGGCTTCCCCGCCCTCCTCAGCACGGCGAACACGGCGCACCGCCGGGAGTGGCTCTTCAGGCTCCGCGCCAGTACATTCGGGTAGGCCAAGATGTCCTCCAGGCTCAGCCCCGCCTTGCCGGTCAGGAACCCAACGACCTCCTCGATCTTCTTCTCCGAGACTGCCAACACGCCCGGATACCGCCCGATCATCAGGTTGATGCTATCGTTGTCGAAGCCGAGACGCCGGTAGATCGCAATCTTGCTCTCCACCGTGGAGGCCGTCAGCTTGGAGAGGATTTCGAAGAGGTGCGCGAACATGGAGCTCCCGGGCTTGGCGCCGAAGCGCCTGGCGGTGTCGACGATCTCGTTGATACGGTCGGGGGTCTGCATGATGACGCCAGGCTGGAGAGCAACGAGCTTGGCGACATCGTCAGCGGACAGGCCGTGGACGTCGCGGAGGAGAGGCAACCCGCGAAGAAGTGTGGCCTTTGGGTCGCAACGGACGACGAACGGCATCTGGCGGAGCACGGCGACAACGCGGGCGTTGGAGCCGCCGAGCACCTCGCGGAGGGTGGCGAAGAGCGGGGCGAGGTGGTCGTCGACGCTGCGGTGGAGGATGATAGGGGTGAGCGCGATGAGCCGCGGGAGGAGCGGCGCGGAGATGCCGACGGAGGCCAAGAAGTCGAGCTTTGGCTGCAGCGTCTTGGCCGGGTCGGAGGCGAGCACGATGGGGAGCTTCCGGACGGTCGCGGAGATGTGGGCGTCGGAGAACCCGTAGCGGCGGAGGAGCGCGACGACGGCGTCCGCCTGCGCGGCGGCGCCCCGGGAGGCTAAGCGGTCCGAGGCCGCCGCGCGGGCCGCGGCGGCGGGGGAGAGGCCGCAGCGGGAGATCAGGTAGGAGACCGCGGGGTCGGCATCGGTGGTGGAGGAGAAGGCAGCGGCGCGGGCGCAGAGCGTGAGGGGGAGGAGGCGGCGCCGGACGGCGGCCAACATTGGGGAAAATCGTTGATGGCCAGCTAGGTCGACGGCGGCGATTTAGATTTTAGGGGCTAGGTCGTCGGCGGGGGGCATTAAACCTGTTTATACTGTAAAGGCCCAGAAAGCACCTTCCACACATCGGGCAGCCCACTACATCACCACCGTGGCGTAGTTGCCGCCACAAACGCAGGGCGGCAGGGCCCTTCTGTGTGTAAGCCCATAACCAGTACGGCCACAGGCCGCCATTCGCGATGGCCAGCAAACACGTCAAAGTCAAAGGTACATTTTTTTCCTTTTACTTCTTTTTCTATAGTTTTGAGCTCTATATTAGCAAGATACTATTTTCTATATTTATTTCTGACTTTCAAAGTTTTATTCCACATTTTATAGAAAATAGATCCAACATTATCAATACTGAGATCCACATTTTAGGATACTAGATTCAGTTTTTGTCAAACGTACATCGAAATTTCGGGAAATTACATTACAAAAAAAAATTGAAAACTAGATCAAAGTTACCAAACGAGTAGGTTGAGCACTTTGAAATATTACATTCAATTTTCTTAGAATACGGATCAACAATTTTACACGAAGGCATTGAAGTATTCAACATGGTGGGAGAACCTTATGTCAAACTATTGAATAACATAATTAAGATAATTCAATAATGAATATTAAATTATGATATTCAATATATGAAACTAGAATTTAAACAATAAATTAGTACATAAGAGGATGCATACATGCTCCTCCTTTTTCTAATTCTTATAGTAGTCGTTAATCTACTATTATAATCTTAAACATAAATACAGGCACTAGATGTTTGACAGAAATCAGTATGCATTAGATGGATTGTGACACAACAATGACAGATCCAGTAAACACTTACATGTACGGCTGTACTCCAGCTGAGCTAGTTTGAAACACGACGAGCCATGAGCTCAATTTGTAGACTCTTGTAGAACTGTTGTTGTGGGAGAGGCATGGATGTAATGTCCATTATCATAATTCTCTCTTCTTCTAACATTCTCTTGTGCTGTGATTCAGTCTACTTTATTTCAAGACTTTCTTCCTTATTTGCAACCTTTATTTCTTAAGCTTCAACCCTTATTTTCTAGGCCAAGCCTTTCTTTCTCTAGGATGGCGTGAATGCATAGGATGGCATAAAAATATTGCATACAGATTACCTTGTCTTGAAAAGTGACCCCACTCTGATTTCTTGACTCGATCCGGGATATACATACACAAAACTTGTTCACGTTCTCTAAAATACCTTTCCATCGATGCAAAAGACAACTCCGGCTGTGATCTAATGTGAACATCTTGTTCAGACTTCAGAGTGGAAGTACTTGTAAATTCTTGTCCAAAATGAACGTTTAGTTTGATAAGTGCCTTGTACTGGATCTGTGTTCAACGAAGCCAACACAAGCAATTCGTCCTCCTTCTCATTTTTTTTTTTTTACCTTTTGGCCTGGTTGATGGTGTTATCTGAACAACTGGTTGCTGTTCCTCTGGCGGGCTACTCAATTCATCCAAAGGCAGGTCGCCAGGTCAAAAATTCCCTCCACCATGTTCGTTCAGTATCCTTGTCCTTCCATTGTCAATCTAACTAAATGTTAAAGACTGGAAGACATAATGAAGTAGTTAGGGAGAAAAAAAGTAGGAGTCAAGCCGCACTCTGTGATTCAGATTAGCTGCCCCAACCGCTCTATTCAAGATTCACTGGTCCAGAGAAAGCAAAGCAATTCAGGAAAGCTGCCCCAACCGCTCTATTCAAGATTCACTGGTCCAGAGAAAGCAAAGCAATTCAGGAACATTGTAACAGGGTCGTCTAATAGCATGAGGTTCGTGATTAGTTTGAACTCAGGTTACATGATCACATTCACATCCAACCAACTGAATACATGAACTAACAATTCTGCCTAGTGAGGTACCCGATCAATAAACCCGGCATCTACTAGTGAGCATTCTAATGACAGAAACCAGAACCAGAGTTGTGATAGAACACTACAAAGTTAGTTAGCAAAAGCGGTAACAATAAAATGGCAGAAATTTCTTAAATGTTTGCATCTCAAAAAAATGACCTAGGGGCATTGCCATTCTCCCCTTCTCCTTGGTGACACCATGCTCCCAACCTGTCCGCTGATGATGTCGCCAAGATCGTTGCTCTCTAGCCTGGCGTCATCATGCAAACCCCCGACTGTATCAACGAGATCGTCGACCGCCGCCAGGCGCTTCGGCGTCGAGCCTGGGAGCTCCATGTTCCCGCACGTCCTGGCCACCGTCTCCAAGCTGACAGCCTACACGGTGGCTGTCGGGATCCTACCAGCAACAACAGTTTAACGGCAGCCGCTGCCATCATGCGCTGATCTTCCTCCTCCATGGCAGAGTTGGTTTCTCCACCCAGCCACCAAATCCCTCGAACGGGATCTCGCCATTCATTGCCCGGAGCACATCGGGGAGCTCCACCGCGTACGGCAGCACGTACAGCTGAAGGAACCGAGCTTCGCTGGACACGAGGGCCACGGGCAGCCGGTACTGCCCGGACGGCTTCCCCGCCCTCCTCAGCACGGCGAACACGGCGCACCTCCGGGAGTGGCTCTTCAGGCTCCGATCCAGAACATTCGGGTAGGCCACGATGTCATCCAGGCTCAGCCCCGCCTTGGCAGTCAGGAACCCGATGGCCTCCTTGATCTTCTTCTCCGAGACTGCCAACGAGCGCGGGCGGCGCCCGATCATCAGCTTGATGCTATCGTTGGCGAAGCCGAGGCGCCGGTAGAGCGCAATCTTGCTCTCCACCGTGGAGGCCGTCAGCTTGGAGAGGATTTCGAAGACGTGCAAGAACATGGAGCTCCCGGGCTCGGCACCTTCAGCGCCTGGCGGCGTCGACGATCTCGTTGATACGGTCGGGGGTCTGCAAGATGACGCCAGGCTGGAGAGCAACGAGCTTGGCGACATCGTCAGCGGACAGTCCGTGGACGTCGCGGAGGAGAGGCAACCCGCGAAGGAGTGTGGCCTTTGGATGACAGCGGACGACGAATGGCGCCTTGCGGAGCACGGCGACGACGCGGGCGTCGGAGCCGCCGGCGCCAAGCACCTCGCGCAGGGTAGCAAAGAACGGGACGAGGTGGTCGTCGACGCTGCGGTGGAGGATGATAGGGGTGAGCGCGATGAGCCGCGGGAGGAGCGGCGCGGAGATGCCGACGGAGGCCAAGAAGACGAGCTTTGGCTGCAGCGTCTTGGCCGGGTCGGAGGCGAGCACGATGGGGAGCTTCCGGACGGTCGCGGAGATGTCGGCGTCGGAGAACCCGTAGCGGCGGAGGAGCGCGAGGACGGCGTCCGCCTGCGCGGCGGCGCCCGGGGAGGCGAAGCGGACCGAGGGCGCCGCGCGGGCCGCGGCGGCGGGGGAGAGGCCGCAGCGGGAGATCAGGTAGGAGACCGCAGGTTCGGCGTTGGTGGCGGCGGCGCGGGCTGCGGCGGCGCTTTAGGGGCTAGGTTGTCGGCGGTGGTTCTCTGTGTTTACTCCGCAAAGGCCCATAAACAGGCAGCCCACTACATCGCCACAACGCAGGGCCCTTCTGTGTACGCCCATAACCAATATACACCCACAGCCCATTTGCGATGGCCAGTTAACACCCTCGAAGTAAAATGTGTAAATCAAAGGTACATTTTTTTGTGTTTACTTCTTTTTCCGTAGTTTCGTATTTTGTATGAACGAAATACTATATTCTATTGTTTTCTGAATTCATAAGTTTTATTCAACATTTTATAAAAAAACAGATCCAACATTATCAAAACTGAGATTCACGTTTTAGGATACTAGATTCAGTTTTTGTTAGACGTAGATCAAAATTTGGAAGATTAAATTAAGAAAATCGAAAACTAGATCAAAGTTTTGAAACGTACAGTACAATTTATGCACTTTGAAACATTGTATTTAATTTTCTTAGAAAACGAGTAGGTTATCTACTTTGAAACATAATTAAAATAGTACAATCAGACTCAAAGTACAAAACTATAATTTAATTTTCTGTCTGTTTCTTTTGGCCGAAGTATTGGTGTCTGCTTTGTATCAACAAATTCGCCCTGTCTACTGGGTTCAAAATCAACAGCAAAATCAGGTCGAAAGTATTTAGTGGGATAATAAACCTAGACCAAAACACAGGACATTGAGTATATACATAAATATAGTCGATCAAATTTTGAGAAAGTGTGTCCAGGACTTACATACACACTCAATATACAGAATAATAGACACACCACAACGTACACAAGCACGTGTGTCAGTGTGTGACCATGCGAGAGGAAGTAGTTGGAGTCACAGAATGACGTTCAGTAGGTACGCAAACGCAATGGACGTTAGCGTTGAGTCAACAACTTTAAGCCTAGTCGAGCGAAACGTTTTACATTAATCCAATAATCCATGGACCGTGATTCTGGTAATTGACTACCAACATTATCGTATGATTGGACAAATCCAAGAAATTGTAGGATATAATATGTTTTGGATAGTTTGTCTAGAAGGATATATGCAAAAAAAAAAAAGGCCGTTGCTCTAAATATGTTATAAGTACAATTTTTTATAACGTCGAATTGCAAAAAAAATGTGTACAAGATTTTTTAAAAAAAATACTTAAAAGATTTGCTAGAAAACCACGCTGAAATGTTATGATATTATTTTTTAAGAAAAAAGTATGCACAGAATTGTATTGAAAATGATCACGGAGAAAATCTATTATATCATTACTTGAAAAAAAAAGGAGCCATCACGTTCGCCAAGAGAGCTAAGAAATTCCCACTTTAATCAAAAAAAGAGAAGGATTCAGACCATCAGATTTTATTAAGATCTAACAGTCCATATTGGCCCAAAGAGTCTGTGTCCAATTGGACTACTAATAGACTAGGCTAAAGAGTCCATGTCCAATATAACTATTCCATAGCCTAGATCAAACCAAAGAGTCCATCATAAAAATACAACTTAGAGGTATATATAAATTTACAATTAAAACATAAAGTTATCAAGAAAAAATCCTACGTTAATAAAAATAGTAATTTATATCCACCATACATCAACTTGTTAGGTGGGTGCAGATTGGTCCAAGAAGTTGTAAAATACTCAATTTAGCACGACAACTTGGCATGTGGGTGCATATTGGTCTAACAACTTGTAAAATGCTTACTTTAGTGCAATAACTTGGCAAATTGGTGCACATGCAGTCTAAATGTTACTTTAACGATGTATTTGTCTATGCACAGAGGGATACGAGGGTATAAGGCATGTATTGTGTAGCGATCTCACCCGAGAAATGGGCCCACTTAAGTGTATTCCACCTTCCATTGGTGCTAATACGCAAAAATGTTCCCAAGTGCGGATTCGACCGTCGAGTCAAGCTCGACTAACTGCTACTGAAGATCGTCCGTCCATACGCTCACTCGAATGTGAGTTTTCCAAAGATCACATCATTCCACAATTCAAATTACAACAAGTCTTAGAGTTATTACAACCAAATTGAAATGATAAGGTAGATAAGATAGTTTGAGTTCATGCAGCGGAAAATAAACGAGATACTAGCGACGATCCATAGTATTGTCACGATGAAGTCAGCCGTGATGCTACTCCTCACGATCCTCGGGAGAGGTCGGCTCCCACTCGATGCTGTAACCAGGAGGAAGCTGGGAGGCCCAAGCCATAGAGGCAGCTACCTCCTGAGGGGATGGTCCTGAAAATTTAAGCCACAAGCAAGGCTGAGTATACTAGTTATACTCAACAAGACTTAACCGACTGGTGATCACTACATCACCGACTCCTAAAATGAGAGGCTGTTTGGCTAGTGGGGTTCTTTTGCCAAAAGCGACTAAGCTGTTTTCTACTTTCTTTATTTTGATTTTAATTTCCTTAGTCTATCCATTCTAGGTGAGCCTAGCTAAACAAACAAGTTTTGCAATACAATTATTCCATACAAAGATTTCATCCTTCCAAGTTTCACTTCATAATATGCCATACATCGGTCAAGCAGTCTCATTAACCGCGAGAAGCGGACAGTTCGAACCGAATTTACTACCTGGCCAGGGAAAACCCACACATACGGAATGGTTGGAAATGCCAACACACCCCAATCCTTTCTCATCAATCCACAATTCGGAACCGGGTCCATTTCCTCAGGATAAAGGTTTACTGCTTCACTCACAGTCTCACGCATATATCCACAAGTGTACGGCAGGGGAAAACAATGGTTTCCAAGGAGAGATGGCTATCGGCCCTAGCTGCTTCATTCTGATACCGGGACTTACCGGTCCCATAAACCGTGCATATATGTGGTACGTTCAAACGCTTGACACAAAAGTACCACATGTTTCCAATTAACCATCGATAGACGGGTAACTACAACCATCCGTCCATCATCTCTAGTGTTTCTGATATGAGTAGACATACAACTCCTATATCTCGCGAATGTCGGAAACATTCGACTTCTATCGGTCTTAAGCATAGCAACTATCGAACCTAGCATACTAGTGTTCAATCAACGGAACCTATGATCATGCAATCTAGGGTTTCATTCAACTCCTTGAAACTTAAATGCACAAACATATAATCAAGTAAATCGCGTAAGTAAAGTTAGGTTATGCTCCGGGGCTTGCCTTCCGGCTCGAAGCGGTACTCCTGCTCGGGGCTTGGATCCACGTGCACCACGTTCACCTCGGACTCCTGGGCGATCTCCTCGGCAGCGGGGACTAGCTCGTAGACTCCGCCGGCGAGACCCGAATCTACACGAAATGCGTGAATGCTTAAGTATCGAGATTTAAATAGTGAGTGTTTATTTAAATCTTGGTTGATGAATTGGAAAGGATAAACATTAATTATAAGTGAATATTTCCTTTTCATTTTGAACCTTCACTTTGATTTTTGAGTTTTAGGTTTTTCTATTTTCCTTTCTTTTTCTTCTCTTCTTTTCTTTTCCTTCTCTTTTCTACCATTCAAGTCCCTTTTCTATTATTCCAAAGGTGAACTTAGGAATATTATTTTTAGGTGTCACTTGACCAGAGGCTTGCTCATGCCAAGGCAGGAGCTTAGCCCAAAATTTGGCTCAAGATAATTTTTCTATAATTTATTAAAAATGTTCTTATCTTTTTGCCTAATAACAAACTAAAATCCTACAAAACTAACTATAAGGTTTCTGTCCATGTCACTTGGCACAGTGACTTAGGTCACCAAGAGTGACCTCTCTGCAAGTTTTCATGGGATTTTGATTTATGATTATTTTTGTGGAATTTCACCATGTTTAAACTACCAAAAATCATTTAGCCATTTTCCAGTGTCCAAAAATTACCATTTTCATTTTTCTAAGGTTTCTCATGGCTTGATTTAGTCTCTGTGTGAAGGAGATGATTTTTCCCTGAGTAATTTATTTTCTGTAATTTATTTGCCAAAACAGCAGGGTATATGTTTGAAAAATCATAACCCTAAATCCACTGGGAATTTTTGTGCACCCTTTGGGAATTAAGCTAGTGATAAACACCCTAACAACATATCCCAAGCTCAGCTCCAGTGCAAGTGTAGATTTTGAACTATGAAGAAAAGTGCTCAAACTGATTTGAATTTATAATTCAAAATCTACAGCTCAACTGAGTGAGGTGCAAAGGAAGAAGTTGGCCTTCTAGATTCACTGGTCACTACAAAATTGGTTTGGCATTTTTCTGATTTTTCTACGATTTTCTACGAATTTTTGAAGATCTCAGCGAAAAAAAAACTAAAATATAGAATCTATTTTACGCGAGGAACCCTGGAAGTTTTGAATCTAGTACAAACAAATCCCTGCATTTTGCGCTCGGCCCCCTGGAAAGAGGTTGAAGACACAACGAGGTCCTCGAGTTCGCCGGCGTGGTTACGCCGGCCAAACGGCGGCGAGACCGGGCCGGGGAAGTGGGGGGAAATGGAGAGGGGCTCACCGTGATTCGTTTGAGCTAGGTCTTGAGGTCGGGGATGGCCGGGAACGAGGTCAACGACGGCGGTGGCGGCTCGGCTTGCTCCGGCGAGCGGCGACCGGCGACGTTGGGGTCGGAGAAGCCCGGAGAAGGGGTCGGTGAGCACCAGCACGGCACGAGGAAGCGAATGGTGCCCTCGGTTCGGCTGGAGGAGGAGTAGAGCGGGCTGTGCACGTGCGCGGGCGGCGGCGGAGAGCTCGGTTAACTCCGACGAGCTACGCCAGCGGCTCTGGTGGGGGAAACGGGTCGGGAATGGCTCGGGGAGTGGCAGTGGAGGATAGGGAAGCTCGTGAGAGCCTTGGTTTGACCGGGGAAGCAACGGCGAGGGCTGCCCACGAGAGCAAGCTCGGCGGCGGCTCTGCGAGCTCCGGTGAGGTTTTTCCGGCGTGCTGAGGGAGGGGAACTGTTGAGGGCTTAAGTAGGAGCGAGAGGGGAGTGGAAGGGTGCTCGGGAATCACTAGATGGAGACCGGGGCAGCTCGGTGACGTCTCGCGGCGACAGCGGCTTGTCGCGGCCGTGTTGGCGCCGTGCGCGGCGTCAGCGCGGCGCAGGCAAGGACGGCAGGCGCGCGTGGGCGAGGCGGGAAGAGACAGGGCGAGGAAAAAGGAGCACGCGGGGCGCAAAAGTCGCGCTTTGGACCGGCGGGCAACGGCGGCGACGGCAAAACCCGGCGGTCCGCGGCGGCGACGCGACGGCGAGCGCGGAGTCTGCGCTACAGTGCGTCTCCGACCATGAGACCTTGCCAGAGGCGTGCACCGTGAGCGGGGACACCCGGCCATGTCACTTGTCGGCTCAGGCGAGGCCGGACGGCGGCAGGCGCTTGCCGGCGGCGAGCGCGGCACGCGCGGGCGCAGCGCTGGCAACCCGTGAGCGCGCCGTGAGCGGTGCAAAGGTCAACTGATTGGCATGGCTCAAATTTCAGAAATTTGAACTGAACTTCGAAACGTGTCGAATTAAAAGTTGGAGTTTGGGATGTGGGACACAACTTTCGAGCTTGGACTAGGCGCTTCGACCATGCGCTTCGAGCTTGGATCGCAAGCTCGAGCTTTCCGAGCCTCGAGCGTGACGGAAACGCCACTCGAGGGTGAATGCCCCTCGAGCTTGGCTGCGGAGCCTCGAGGGTGACGGAAACGCCGCTCGAGGATGAATGCCCCCCTCGAGCTTGGCTGCGGAGCCTCGAGGGTGACGGAAATCACCGCTCGAGGGTGAATGCCCCCCTCGAGCTTGGCTGCGGAGCCTCGAGGGTGACGGAAACGCCGCTCGAGGATGAATGCCCCCCTCGAGCTTGGCTAAGGTTCCAATTCAGCTTTTGAATTTGAATTGAAAAATTCAAATTCCAAAGTTAGGGTCTGAAATTTGAGATACTTCCAAACATTTTTAGGCTATGGTTTCAAAAGGGAAGATGCTTGGTTTGGTCTCTCCTTCAAATTTTGCATTGGCCAAAATTCAAGTTCTTATATAAAATTTAAAGGTTTTTGTTTTGCCTCTTTTTGGGGTGTTTTTAATTTCTTATCGAATTCCTTTTAGCATTTCTTTTGATTTCTTTCTTTCAATTAACCTTGGTTAGGCTTGATTACTTGTTTAGCTTAGCTTAATCATTGTTTTAGTGTTAATTAACACCAGGGGTGTTACATATTGTGTCGTTTTTAGATTATGTTTCTTGATTTTTATCATATTCTGATTTTTATCATATTGTTTTAATTTGATGCTCCGATATTTTCTTATAATTTTTCACTTTTCATATTTTCATCTAACCACAATAGAAGTAATTTTTTAAAGATTAATAAAAACACCAAATGCTTCATATAAATATACTTATAACTAAATATTCATGTACATGATGTAATATTGCCTTAGTGAATTAACTAACGATTTTTATTTATTTAAAATTATAGTTCAAATTAAAGGGAAAAAATTCTTTATGTAAACTTAAACATAAGTAGGCATAAATCAAGTTGATATTGCTTTATAGAAATTGTATGTCAGACTTAGAAGAAAAATATTATATATGGAGAAAATAAAATATCTCTTATTTCTAACGTGAGTATATTTTTTAATTTCATAATAAAGGTTCTTGTCTTGGATAAATATATCGTCACTGTTAACGTGAATATCAATGGCTACACAGTGGTCGACTTTTTTGTTTGAATGCAAATATACGATGTATTTGTTGTTTGTCATGGCCAAATACACGTTAATGTAACATTTGGACTATGTATGCACTAATTTGCCAAGTTGTTACACTAAGTTAAGTTTTTTTCAAGTTATTGGACCAATTCGCACCTACATATCAAGTTATTGCATAAAATTGAGCATTTTACAAGTTATTGGACCTATTTGCACGCACCTGACAAGTTGTTGTATGGTGGGTGCAATTAACTCTAATAAAAATAAAAACTATACACTGTTGATTTTTTTTTAATGATCCAATAGTCTAGAATAATAAAAAAATAATTAATAGATGAAGAAAATAAATGACTCCAAGATTTAGTCCTAAAATCCATCCGTACTTGGCTATTTTGGTATGTCTTACTGTTCATAATAAATACAACTCAATCTTTGGTGCAATGATCTTGATTACATTTATTGGAATTGCTTTTGTGGCACAATCTATGGAATTTGAGAGAGAGAGAGAGACAGGGAGAGAAGAAATAGATCAAAAGTTTAATAGCCGCTCAAATATTTGCCCCGTGCATCAAATCGACCAATACCGTTGACGAAAAGCCTAGCCGTGTGATCTCTTGCATGTGTATTTTCCTGCACCACCAAGTCGTTGTTCCACCTCCTGAATACCTCTTCGATCGTCTCTTCTAAGAAAAGCACGTGTAGCTGCTCCATTAGTATTATTACTTCCGTTGCATACATTTAGTTTTCAAGGTAGCAAAAATGTTAGCTTTACGCTAATTACCAGTCAGCCCTCCCTCTTGTTCCAATCCTGGATCCCCACTGGGAAGATCGGTTGTCCGCATAAGCAAAGGATGCACCGCGCATTAGTTATGGTCTAGGCCGTGTTTAGTTTTCAAAAGTACTTTCTATTCATTTCCCTCACAGAACACGCATATCCAAAAATTCTTTTTTTTCTTTTCTATTTATCCCCCTCACATAACACGTATCCCAGAAAAAAAGTACTTTTTCCCACCACAACTAAACACGGCCTAGTCTCATTAGTTCCATGTACAGTGCCTCCTGAATCTACCTATGAAATCAACACAAAATTCGCTGCATCTCTGCTTGCTGCTATAGTACAACCAACCAAAACAACCGTTTTCAGGTGTAATACAAGTCTGCAACCAATCAGCATGCTTTCCCTCGTAGATATCAGATATACGATACGTCTACATAAATTCGTACGAGAAAACACACATAGCGCCCTCCGACGGTCTGACCCATGTGACGAGGGCGTGCAGGCTATGTAGCTGCCTGCTAGTACACGCGTGCTCTTCGCCTTCGAGCCGTCAAGTATGCTTCGGATCCTGATTCCTGGGTCTTGAATCTTCTTTCCGTGCGCGCTTGCTTGCCCGAGGGATGAAAGCACTGCAGCGCGGACAAGGACGTCACACGCATCATCGCCCCCACCACCGACCCATCAAAACTCCGGTGCGACGTACACCAAACAAAGGGAGCGAGCAGACCAAACCATTCGTTGCTCTGCTCATCGACGAGCTTTCACCTCAGCTGACAACTGCGCCCTGCCCCGTATCGCAACCCGAGTACGCGACGGCAACGCCGCGGCCGGCCGGGAAGCATGGACGACGCCATGACGGGCACGCGGCCGGGGTGCCGGTGCCGTGGCAGCCACGCTGAGGGAAAGGCAAAGTGCGCGCCCTCGCACGCTGCCGAGTGCCGACCAGTGACACCCACTCCCGACAGTAATATCCGCAGCAGCACGCGTCGTTTGCATTTGCAGGGCGATGTGAACTGTTCGGCGGAGGTGGGCGCTTTTGGTCGAGCCGTTCTATCCGGCCGGCCAGGCGGCCACTGTTGGCTCATGGCTGTGCTGTTGCTTTCCTCCATCCGGCGGTCGCCTCCCCCTCCGCTCCGCTCGCAGCCTTCCCCGGCTGGCTGGCTGTCCGACACTCCGACGTCCGATCCAACGGCGGCCGCACTACCTGCGCGTACGATGCTCGCTCGCGGCCTGTGCACCAACAGTGGGCTCGCGAGAATGGAAGTAGGATGGAATAGATCGATCGGCGTTCATTCAGTACAACGTGACACGGCGTCTCCGATCCAGTCGCTCAAACAGAAAATGATGTCGTGTGATTTTTATTTTTTTTTTGTACCTCACGAAACGATATGTGATCCCGGCCATTAATGTAGGGCTGCATTGCCTTTCATTTGCACGAACGCAGGTAGGTCGCCGGTCAAACGCATGCCGCAAGATTCCGCCCAGCTGCCGGGGTTAGTCAAGCACATGGATCAAGGCTTGTTCAAGTGCTTTAACCAAGATTTCAACCTCTAGGATTTGTTTCATCAGTGTCTCACACTCTCACGGTCTGTCACACACACGCACTACCCATGCCGCGCGTATTCCGGGCTTAATAACGGCTTGTTACCACACAGTGAAATTAACCTCGGTACAGCCTGGCCGGATTGTTCTGCAAGCCAAAGCATTCGGGAGCAAGTCGAGACTCGAGAGAGCGACTATACTCCTCGGTCACTGTGCTCTTTTCTTTTTCTAACCACTGCTCGGTAATCCAGAAGCAAATCAGCCAGAGCTGCGAGGAAAAGGGTTCCTCCGGTCGGCGTAGACTTTCCAACCCGACTAATGAGAACTGTGAAAAAGTTTATTGGAGAAGTACTTTTTTTTCTAAATCTGAACACAGCAAAAAAAAAAAAACTAACTTTTTTTTACCAGCGTAACCAGCTCCAACCAGCAAATTAGCAAAGCCTACTTCACGGTTTCACACTTCACCAGTGATGGAAAGTCCACGGTGAAGCCGGTGTGCCGTGCCCTGGAAGCCTGCCCGGCCCATCCGACTGACGCCTAGGGTTTCCCACGGCCCAACACGCCTCTGGGGCCCACGACCACTATGCCCCACTTCCACGTGGGCCCAGCCTCACCATCTCCGGCTCTATATAAACCCACATCCCCCCGAGAGCAAAGCCACCACGCAGCAAACCCAAGCACACCACCACCATTAGCCGCTACTCAAAGAGGAAACAAAGCATCTCGATCTCGGGTGGTAGTCCAGGTAGGGAGCAAGCTCGGAGCGTGCGTTCGGTGAGCCATGGAGAAGACGCCGGAGAACGTGAGCCAGCAGGCGGCGGCGGCGGAGGCGCCACTGAAGCTGCTCGGGTCGTGGGCGAGCTCGTACACCCACCGCGTGCAGCTGGCCCTGCGCCTCAAGGGGCTCGAGTTCGAGTACGCCGAGGAGGACCTCGGCAACAAGAGCGACGAGCTGCTCCGCCTCAACCCCGTGTACAAGAAGGTCCCCGTCCTCGTCCACGGCGGCCGCTCCCTCCCCGAGTCCGTCGTCATCCTCCAGTACCTCGACGACGCCTGGCCTCACATCCGCCCCCTCCTCCCCTCCGACCCCTTCGACCGCGCCCTCGCCCGCTTCTGGTGCCACTTCGCCGACGACAAGGTATATATATATATAACCATGCCGACGTACGTTGTGGTGTTCTAGTCCTCTTGATTTTCGCAATGTGTGTTGCAGCTGGGTCCGGCGGTGGGAGCGGTGTTCGCGTCGACGGGGTCGGAGCAGGAGGCGGCGGTGAGGCAGGTGCACGAGAACCTGGCGCTGATCGAGGCGGAGCTGAGGGAGGGGGCGTTCAAGGGGAGGCGGTTCTTCGGTGGGGACGAGGTGGGGATCCTGGACGTGGTGCTCGGGTGCGGCTCCTACTGGCTGGCCGTGTTCGAGGAGGTGATGGACGGGGTGCGCCTCGTGGACGCCGACGCGTTCCCGCTCTTCCACGCCTGGCTCCGCGGCTTCGAGGCCCTGGACGAGGCCCGCGACACCATCCCGCCCGTCGACCGCCTCCTCGGCTACGCCCGCGGCGTCAGACACATGCTGCTCGGCCTCGCCGGCGCCGGTGACGGCGCCGCCGCACCCACCGCCGCCGCAGAGGCCACCGCGCCGGTGCCGGCGCCAGCGGCTACTGACATCGCCGTGGACATCTGAGATCGTCCGCAAGAATAAAGGCGCAGTCCGGGTGGTGGTGTGATCAGTAGCTAGGAGCCTAGCAGTAGTTGTACTAGTGTAGTTTGCCGTGTCGATGGCGCCATGTGTGGTGGTGACTGTTGAGGCTCTGCGTGCCCACCGGGGTGAAGTTGCGCCTCTGCTGCCTGCCACCACAGTTATAATCGGCGCAGTGTGTCTGTCCAGTTTGTTTTCTCAACTTCTTCCTCTTTTCTCATGTTTATCTCTGTCTGCTGCGAGTCCTCCTTGTGGATGGGAATCTTGTGTGTGTTTGTATCTACTAGCAGTTTAGCTTCGCTTGTTTAAAATGTTAGCCATGCGCGCCTTCTAGTAAGTATCCACTTACGGCCTAATGAGACTGTTAAATTACTTACTGGTAGCGATTTTTTATCTTTGATCCGCATTACCTGCTCACTGCTGGTACTAGTCTCTACCACTGCTCGCACGGCGCCCCTGTGGCATGAAAAAGGCATTTAATTAAAGCTGCAGATCAACTGATCAAGCGTCAATGTACGCACCGTTTCCCATTTTCTCCCCCACTTGTTCAGTTCTGTTGCAGAATTGATGATCGCGCGTGTATGTCCTGAATCCCGTAGGATACCTGCCCGCGCGGCAGGGCGCCCATTCATTTCATTGCCTGGCCTGCCCGAGTGCACTGGCCGATCATTTAGCACTTCGATGACGACGCATGGGAGGTACACGTGCAGTGGGCAGGTAAACTGAGAGCCGCATCGGTGGAAGTTAAAAATAATTCCAGGCGTTGTGCAAAACTAAACACGAACAGAACAATCTTATGGAGCAAGAATTTCGGTTGATTTCCTTTTTTTTTTTTTTGCCCTTTTGCGGGAAACAGCCGAAATCCTCTCTGATCCATCCAAACGGAGCGTTGCAACGAGCCAAACGATTTCGAAACCGCACGAGCTGCCTGCCGCGGCAGCAGCCTGCACCCGTGCAGGTGCTACGCGCCGCACCGAGCTCCGGAGGAGCCGCCCGGGCCGCAGCAACGATTCCGGCCACTAGAAACTAGAGCCGGGGCACGCGGGGGAGAGAGAGAGAGAGGAGAATCCGAAGCGGAGCAGCAGCGCGGGCCACGGATCATCGGCCACGGCGCCCGCGCCACCACCGCGCGCGTTTGAAACGGTGGCCGGCCGGGTAGTGGAAGGAAGGGACCGCTCGGTATTGCCTGCGCGAGCGGCCGTGCGGTGCGGCGGCGTCGCACGTGAACGGGCGCTGCGCCTGCACGCTCGCCTGCGTCGTCCGGTGATTACTGTGCGCAGGTCTCAGGTCTTCTTCTTTTTCTTTAAAGCCTAACAGGATCAGACGGTGCGAGTGCGATGAGCATGGTGGCCCTCGCGGGCGTTCAATAATAAGACCGCGAGTATGCTATTTTATTGCTATAGGAGTATATTATTTTTGCTGGAGAGTTTCGCTGAGTAACTGAAATCGGATTCATCTATGACTCGTCCACGTATTTTTGTGAAGTCTGCTGTACGCCCACGTCCTGCCTTGCTGACCACATTGCACCCCAAGTCGACATAACCTTCGATGTCTCACCCTTAAAGTTCTGATTCAAGTGAGAAATGCGCAAACGAACAGCGGGTTGGCTGGGCAGACAAGGATTCATGGCATTTTCCGGGCAGACGGTTGATGCACTTTTTGACCCCGCCCGTCTCACTAATGATGTTAGTATGTTACGGTGGCGCGCGGATCACTACAGCACGGGGAGAACCAGATCGTTCAGGCTTTCCTGATGAGGATCATGTCTCCCCTCTCCTCGACGATTGCTGCTGGAAACTTTCGTGACCGTGTCCACACAGCTGAGCGATTGCTCTGGGGCCGCTGACCTCCGCACCGATGGCCAGCGGGGGGCTCCTCTCGTCACAGGCTTCCACCAAACTTTGTCTCGGTGATGCCGTTCGGAACAGGACACAGCTTAAAATCGTCCGTCGTCCCGCGGGGACTACCGGAGTCCGGAGGCAGCGATTTCGAACCAACGAATCGGTGATTCGCGACACACAGACACACACACACACAAATGGGATCGGGCACGAAAGCAGATCGATCTCAGGCGAGCACTTTGGTGACTCATCCACTGCAGAGGTACCAACCACCACGGGTGCGGGGTCGACGGGGTCCGGATCCGCTCTTGTCGCGCAGTGTCCGTTTGCAACTGCAACCTCTCGCTGTTACCCCGCGATTGATGTTCCTGTTCACACTCGCACGGGGAGTCGACGAGCACACATGAGCCGACCTGCTACCCTGATCAATCGGTCGCCCTGGATTACGCGGTTGACTCTCCCTGCCACGGCGGGCGGGGGGCTCTCGTCGTTGCTTCACCTGCCAGAGCACGTGAAGGTAAGTGGAAAAGGCGACACGTCTTGGGACCGAGGGACGCCAGCTGCGTGTAGTATGCCCTTTGTACAGCTTCTGAAACGACTTCTTTCGTGGGTTCAACTTAAGTTGTACCAAACGGCACTTTTGAAAACAATTTCAAGGCCGAAGCAATTTCAAGGCCGAAGCGGAAGATAAAGTCTAAAATAATTTAGAATAAATAAATTAAGCTAATATAGTCGTGCGTGAAATATATTTGTATATAGTTGTTGACCATATAAAAGAGAAAATTATGTAGTGTACTTATGCTGTAGGAAATTGAGTCGAAGAGTTGTACATTAGAATTTTTATATTCAATTTTCATCTCCCACCCTTACAAATTTTAGCTAAGCTTATAAATGTATACTTTCAAATTTCTGGAATGTCATTGAAAAACAAATAGCCTGATCAAGTAAGTATATTTTAATTCATTAAAATGAAGTGATCCAAAGTGGAGTAAGTTTAGTAAGAGGAAAACCAAGAACTGTTGGCGCAAATTTAGGGCCAACACACAAGAACACTAGCGCGTGCAGCGAGCAGCGGAGCACATTGCAGCACCGTCGCTCAAAACCTGTAGGCCTAGTTTTGCCTAAAACAGGTGGTACCGAATTTCGCCGGCAGACCGGCGAGAAACCAATGAACGCCCTCCCGAGGACAAAAAAAGATAAAAAGATAGATTGGTTTGATCGATTGTGATACCCTCAATCGGCCGTGTCCCTTTATATTTATAAGGTGGGGAGGTCTTGCCCCGCAAGGAATTATTTTACAATGTAATTTCCTAAGTTTTCCCAATTTCCGACCAAAACCGGTTGCTATAAACCGGTAGTACCGGTTTTGGGCTTTCAGCCAATTTTGGTCGTCAATATATGTCCCCCTGTTTTATGGCAAAGCTTGCGTGCCGTAAAATATTCATAGCGACCAAAATTGTCTAAGGACGATTATGAACATTAAATCACTCTTACTTGTAGCCGAAATAAAACTATGACAAATATAACATCTAAACAAATACTGATTTCGGCTTCGACATATCTACTAAAAAAACTCTTGATATGGCCCTAGTAACCAATTGTAGCCCCTTGGTAAATCATAAACGTATTGATAATTATAAAACGAGAACCAAGGATTATAAAAAACCATGGATTATAATTAAAGAAGTCGTTTCAGAAGACCAATTTGATGACCGTTGACGCTTCTTTGCTCTTGGTGATGAAGAATGGCTACTTTGATCATCTTCTAGCTGATTGTTTTTCTTCTGTTCGGCTATTTTTTTATATTTATGCAATAAATCAGTAAAGCTTGGCTTCTTCCTCATCACCTTTTCTTTTGAATCCTCTACTTTGTGATCATCTTGCCCCTCCCCCCAACCGAACTTGATTATTGTTCAGCTATATTGTTTAGAACATTATCACCATTGGGGACATTTGGATCAATAGAGCTAGCCGATGATTCTTCAATGTTCGGCTATTCTATGTCTAGTGTCAAACCTGTACTTTTATTTAATCTACCATCCTTATTGACACGATATACTTGTTTAACCACCTTACGCTTATTTTTCTTTATAGACTGATTGTTTTGATCAAACGGTCATTATGCATAGGTGGTGACTCATTAATTACTGACTCCCTATAAGTAATGTAATCTGGACAAAAATATCTAGGAGAAGACTGATGAGGACATGAGAACCACGGATATATACATGATTGCTAGCCTTGGAGGAGTCCAACATGGGTGTCCAAATCTAGATGGAGGCCCGAGACTAATTCGTTTCGAGTCCCCAAGGTGGAGGCACAAAAGACTAGAGGATAGCCCAGCAGGAGACCCATGTAGGCGTATAGGGTTGGCCCGTGCTACAGTACCCGCGGCCACCCTCCCAGCCATGAGCGGCTGCGTCCCCTCCTCTCCCTCTATTCAGATAGACTCCTCTTTTATTTTCAGACTTGAGTTTTGTTTTACATCTAGCTTTAGCTACTCTCGAACACGCACAAATACATGCTGTCCTCGTGATTCAGAACCCCACCTTCGAGTGATATAGATTGCTCACCTCTCGTTCTTGTTCGTTCTTCGATTGGGTACAGGAATTGATCTTCGTGATCAGGCTGATCTTGCATCCGCAAGGTCGGTAACCATAGGGAGTTGGTTCAGCGATTGCGTTGGCGCTTCGGGTTCGCTCGTCGTAGTCGGATCGTGAGGGTCACCTTCCACCAAATCGAAGTTATCTCCACTCACCGAAAGATCGGGCACTCCAGCTCTATCAAGTGGTATCAGGATTCCATGTTGATCGGTGAGTTTATCGAGTGTTTTCCCTTTCCTACAGTCCATAAAACCAAAACAAAAATATATTTTCAGGTTAGATCTTTTTCCCAGCACCCTTTTGAGCCTTGCACTTTCTTTCAATAATTTGCATTGTTGAATTTGTGTGCTTTTCGCGTTCGATTGTTGCTGGCTACATTGTGTCTATCACTAATTTTTGTTATGTCTACTCCTAACCCTAGTGCGCCGCCGCCATACCCACGCACCGTTTCTTTGTTTTCTCTGGATCCCATCACGCGCTGACCCTTTTTTTTTCCCTGGATCGCGTCTCCTGAATCGCACCTTGTGCCTTGTGTGTGTCGTATCTGTTGTGGAAGGGAATTGAGAAAAAAAAAAAGAAAAACAAGGAAAAAAAAGACGCCACGCGCCAGCCCTTCCCCCATGGAATCGCGTGCCTACTGGTTAGCGCCCATCCGGCTCTGTGCGTTTTTCTGTTGGGAACGTATTAAAAAAAAAGAGAGAGAAAGGCCCTTACCTGGTCGTTCTTGGACAGGCGCGCGCAGGACACCTGGGCTTAGCACCCTTGCTGCCTCTCCTTTTCTATTTTTTTCTCTAATCTTTCTACCCTTGTTTCCAGCAACCTTGTTCCGTGTTGGCACTATAATTCAACTTTGCATTATTGTTTGATTGTGCTAACCCTTGAATTGACTGCAGCCTACCCAGAACTACACATATTTCTCCGACGAGCAGACCTTGTTTCTCCAGGCAATCGCTCTTCCAATCTCTCGCCGAAACGACCTGTGGTTGCACTTCACCCCTGTGCATTTGGTAAGAACGTACAAGAATTTAATAACAGCATTGTAGTGAGCGTCTTGTGAGCCGTTACACCCTTGTCATATTGTTGTCGTCGATTTTGTTGTGTTTGCGCTAACCATGGCAGGAGATGTCGACGGCACGACGGATGAAAAGCTGCAGGACATACGGACGCAAGTTGACGGACTTGCCGCGAACGTGAAGACGACGCATGAACGGCGTGACAAGACAACCTCCTCGTTGAATGAACGGTTCGATCAGCTCGACGTCGCTCAGATGGCCATTAATACCACAGTTAACACCACCGTGGCACGACTCAATGCATTGACCACTACGATCACCGAGTTGCAGGAGCATGAAGATCGTCGCGGTCATGGCCGCCGTGTGGTACGTCACCCAGCTAATGATTCATTTGCTAAGATTAAATTTAATATACCCTCTTATAAAGGCAAATATGATCCTGCTGCATATCTTGATTGGGAATTAGAGGTCGAACAGAATTTTTCATGCCATGATATTCCTGCTAGTGCACAAGTTAAAATAGTTATTAGTGAATTTACTGATTTTGCTTTACTTTGGTGGCGTGATTATAACAAAAAAACACCCCACTGTCATTCCCACCACTTGGGCTCAATTAAAAGCTGCTATGCGACATAGATTTGTTCCTTCCTATTATGCCCGAGAGTTGCTTAATAAAATGAAGTGTTTTCAGTAAGGTCAACAATCTGTTGTAGAATATTACCGGGAACTAAAAAAGCGTATGATTCGTTGTGGTTTATGTGAGACGGACGCTGCTGCTATGGCACGTTTTCGCGGTGGTTTGAACCGCGAAATTCAGGAGATCCTTGATTGTCACGATTATGCTGATATCCTTTATTCGTATTGTCAGCTAGAAACTCGTCAAAGTGGTCTCTTCTCAAAAGCTTATCTGCCAGATGAAAACAAGTTCGTAGTAACAGGGGGCAAGCTGGTTGGATAAGGGCGCCAGTGAAGAAATCCAGAGAATATGCTTTGGAGTATTCATTGAAAGAAGTCTTCCTATAAGATAATCATCTTTCCTTTGTTTTGACATTCTTGATGTATTTTCCACATTGTTTGTGTCGGGCACCTACAGTAGGGGTACCCCAACTTGGGCCCAAAGCTACTTGGCAATGAGGCCCACGACGACATTGGCCTGGCTCCACGGCCCAGCGAAGGCCCGCCATCGCGACGACTCCTCGGCGCCCATCCAGCTCGGGGTGGACGACCACCCTCGAGCAAGGATTTCCGTCTCGATCGAGGCTCAGCGGCCTCGAGGGAGACTCCCACCCTCGAGCGGGCTCGTTCGAGGCTCGGCGAGCTCGAGCTTGCGGTCCAAGCTCGAGCCAGCCTTTCCGTCTCGTTCGAGGCTCGGCGAGCTCGAGCTTGCGGTCCAAGCTCGAGCCAGCCTTTCCGTCTCGTTCGAGGCTCGGCGAGCTCGAGCTTGCGGTCCAAGCTCGAGCCAGCCTTTCCGTCTCGTTCGAGGCTCGGCGAGCTCGAGCTTGCGGTCCAAGCTCGAGTCGGCCTCGCCAGGAACGACGCCCAAAGCTTCGTGACCCATCAGAGTCATCATGACGCTCCTCTGCGGTCAAAAAGCAGGGAATCACTGCTCCACGCAATCACCTACTCTCTGGAGAAGACATCGGTCAAATCCACTCACAACAGTGGACTCTGAGCACCATGCTGTACGCTGCACGCCAGACCTAACCCTGCCAGCAGCACTGTGCCAACCACTCCTTTGACCTTACCCCCCGCCAGGCGCACTGCTACCCTCGAAGGCAAGCTCGAAGGCAACCTCGAAGGAGACCATGGAACGCCGTACGCAAGTTGCCACCCTCGACGCCGTGAACCGTCACGAGAAGGAAGGACAATACGTCAGCTCCTGCCATGTCGTCAGCGGAGTTGGAAGGCGCGATTCCCGCTCGCACAGTGCACGGCATGGACAGACAGTGCACTTAGCGACGAACACATGTACTCGCACCCCGCCCCCTTGGTCTATAAAAGGGGAGGGAAAGCCCATGCAAGGGGGGAGGAGAACAAGAACACTCACAGACACTCCACCACAACCAACACGCGCACACACCATAGCCCGGGACTTAGGAGCTCATCTCCTTCTCCCACCTTGCTTGTAAACCCCTACTACGAGCAACACGCAACCCGGTGCCTTGCACCACTGCTGGACGTACGGCCCCGTGGCCGGAACCAGGATAAAACCCTTGTCTCTCACTCTCGCCATCTGGGAAACGAGCGTTTAGCACCGTAATCACTCGTTGGTGCCGGTGCGACCAAATCAGGCACCGACAGTTGGCGCGCCAGGTAGGGGACCAGCGCTGCGCAACTCTCGTTTCCGATGGCGAACTTCGGCGAAGGACGGCCTCCGCTGGGCAAGAGCGATCTGCTCCCAGCGGGGCGGGAGATCTGGTTCGGAAGCTTGCGATTCCAGGCGTGTGGCGATGATTATCGCATGTCCATCCTCCAGCAGGATCCAAGCGACCGACCGGAGCCTCATCATCAGCAACCGGCGGTACCGCGACGACGGAGTCGTCCCGGACCTCGCGCACGATGAGCGCGCGTCGCAAGGCGCGCCGCCAACGCCGGCGTCCCCCCTCCCGCAAGGGAAGGGGACGTCCTGCGGTCAGGGCCACAGGAGAGGGCCATTCCCTTCCTCCCAGGGCCCATGACTCCGCCACGCGCTACGACGGTGCAATCCTATCCCTACGGGCTACGCAACTCCGCGGATGCGTACGCCTCCTTCGTCCGCACTACCATGAGTGCGTATGGCAACCAGCCTGGTTGTCATCCAGCCTCGGAGCAAGACTTCGCCGATCCGTTGCCCGGCGATGGGTACGCATTTATGCGTGGATACCCTGGTTGGGACTACTCGGGTCTCCGCGACCCAGAGGCCTTTATTGCCTTTCAAACAGCGGCGGATTACTGCTTCGGGTATTCCGATGATGAGCATGATCCAACCAGGGAGTGTTTCGTCATCAACGACGGACAAATCAGCGAGGGATCGACGTCGGACGACGACGGCGAGGATGACGACCAGGGGGACAACGATGGCATAGATCCGATAGGCACGCAGCCATCGGACCCGTCGGATCACTCCCCTTCCGAGGACGAGCGGGATCCGCGCCACCTGCCGCGAGTCGCTCGCTCCCACGACTTGGAAAGTGGTGACGTTTCACCACCAGCGCGCTCCGACCGCGAGCCGGCCAAACAAGGCGACGAGCACGGCAAGGACGCACGGCGTGCGGGACGAGTGGCTCAAGCTCGCATCCTCGCTGAGGGCAAAGATGACGATCTCGCCCCCAGAACGAGCCAGAAGCTCATCGCGGCGGCCGCACTACTCCGAGCCATGCCGGAGGCAGCAACCCCCGAGGGGCGGAAGCTGCACCTCGAGGCCCAAAACCTGGTCGAGACTGCCGCCCGAGAACAGGCCGAGAGCTCAGCCTCCCGCCTTCGACGCTCCTCAGCCTCGAAGGGCGAACGAGGAGGGGAGTCATCGGTACGCTCACCCGGCCTAACGGCAGGGCGCGAGCACAGTCCCGCGGCGACTCCCGCCGTGACTCGGCGCAGCGCCACGCCAACGAACCACGTGCGCCCGAAGCACGAACGCTTCCAGCGAGGGTGCCCGCGAGGTCACGCCTCCGGGACACCCGAGGCGCGGTCGACGATGGCGATGCTCGCAACACCCTGAATCATATAAGGCAGCGAGAGGGAGCCCGGGCCCACCAACGCGGGCGGACCGACGTTGGGTGGAACCGGGATGCGGGCCCGGAGCCAGCGGGAACGCGGGTGTTCAGTTACAACATCCGCACTGCCCCGATTCCCCCCCACTTTCGACAGCCTACCACCATCACCAAGTACTCCGGGGAGACGGACCCCAGGGTATGGCTCAACGACTACCGCCTAGCATGCCAGCTAGGCGGCGCCACAGACGATGCCATGATCATCCGCAATCTGCCACTCCACCTGGCGGATTCCGCACGGACGTGGCTCGAGCACCTGCCCCCAAACCAGATTCGCGACTGGGACGATCTGGTCGAGACCTTCGTGGGGAATTTCCAGGGCACCTACGTGCGCCCTGGGAACACATGGGATCTTCGAGGGTGCAGGCAGAAACCCGGCGAGTCGTTGAGGGATTTCATCCGGCGCTTCTCCAAGCGCTGCACTGAGCTGCCCAACATCACCGATACTCAGATCATCCACTTCTTCCTCGAGAGCACCACTAGCTACAACCTAATATGCAAGTTGGGGAGGGACCCCCCCCCCCGACGCGAACCGGCTATTCGAGGTAGCCTCCAAATACGCTTCGGGGGAGGAGGCGGCGAACGCCATCTTCAACGGCAAGAAGCGAAAGCGCCCCGAAGAGACGCCCGCGGAGGGCAGCAAGCCAAGGAAGCCCTCGAGGAAGTAAAATCAAGGCAATAAGGGGAAGAAGTATTGAACCCCTCGCGAGAAAGGCAACAACGGCGAACGAAGTCCCCGCAGTGGACCCCAGCCACAAGGGGCCTCGAGGCCTTCCATGTGGAGGAGAGTCTTTGATGCCGACGACGTGTTCTTCAGCATGGGACGACCCACCGCCGACGGAAATCCTCGCGAACGCCTGCGACATCCAACAGCTAAGTTGCTTATGCCCCTAGAGCGGCTTCAGCCCCTCGAACCCTTTTTGTACATACTTTCGATTGTACAAACTCTTGATTAAGTATTTGGCTTAGCTCTCGCAAGTGTGAACGAATCAAGTGGACTCGAGTCTACTCATACTTGAGTGAGGGTTGGTCCTACCCTCGCTAGGACCATCCCTCCCTCGGGGGCTACAATGGGGACGAACCCCCGAAAAAGTCAATACTTTTACGAAATTCTTGTGATATCTCGAGCGTATCGCCAAGTGCTCTTTTGCAACCCTCGAAGGGAAGACACTAGGCGTGAAACGGACAAGGGCAGGGTCGCCTGAGCCGAGTGCTCGCCTACGCCTCGAGGCTACGGCAGCACCTCACTTCCCTCCGCCTAAGTCATTCACGATCGATCCTAGTGGCAACTTCCTTTCGAGGCGCATGCATTCGACACGACGTGCATCGCAGAGATGTCGCATGAAAATAAAACTCGTTTTAACGATACAAACGATGTTTAACGAAAATAAGTAGGATGCATGAAAACAAACGAATTTGTTCTTACATCAGGAAACGCAAGTCTCTAAACTACTATTTACACTCGGGCTCGATGTCCCGAGGTTTTCAGGGTCCGCTTCAACCATCAAGGTCGTCCCAGCCGCCGCCATCTTCGCCCGGGAAAGGACGCTCTTCCGCCGTCGGGGCAGTCATGCGGTCACTTCGCCCAGACCACGCCATGCCTGAAAAGGCGCGCACACTCCCCACGAAGTCGCAGTAACTGCCCTAACGGTCATCATGACCCCGCACGAAGAGGTGGAAGGCACATTCAATACACCAACCCTTGAAAGGGCGGCCTTCGTTCTACTGATCAGGGGTTCGAACTCTGGACCTCCGAAGGGTTTCGACAGGGGCCCCAGATCAACCGAGTCAGGGATAATCGACGGTACCCTCGAAGCTCGAGCGCTCGAGGAAGCCAATCGATTATGTTCGAGGCCAGGCAAAGTGCCTAGATCGAGGGACCCCTCGAGGGGGAGCATCGAGCCCTCGACCTCTATCGAATGAGGTCGAGTCCCATCTAGCATACTTTTGCGAAAAGCTTTTACGGGCGTGTCCTATGACCACGAGCCTACCCTCATCGAACGGGGCATGGACGTCCGCTCGAACCACCCGTTATCAGCTCACCCAGGCATCCGTGGCTCGATCCCAATCGTGGGAAGCATGGATCGCCTCCTCCTCAGTCCCTCGAAAGGGACCCCGAGGAACGAAGAAAACTTTGGGACATCTCGAGCCAGACGAGGCTCGGGGGCTCCTAGTGCTGTGGACAAACCCACACGACCGCGTTCCTCCCCACATCGGCCACGACTCCCACGTCTACCACCGTTACCCCGCGCGGAGCGGAACACGTGGAGGGAACGCTCAAGGCTTCCCCCTCGAAGGGAGGAAGTCATCGTTCTACTGATCAGGGGTTCGAACTCTGGACCTCCGAAGGGTTTCGACAGGGGCCCCAGATCAACCGAGTCAGGGATAATCGACGGTACCCTCGAAGCTCGAGCGCTCGAGAAAGCCAATCGATTATGTTCGAGGCCAGGCAAAGTGCCTAGATCGAGGGACCCCTCGAGGGGGAGCATCGAGCCCTCGACCTCTATCGAATGAGGTCGAGTCCCGTCTAGCATACTTTTGCGAAAAGCTTCTACGGGCGTGTCCTATGACCGCGAGCCTACCCTT
Source organism: Digitaria exilis (assembly GCA_015342445.1). Taxonomy (NCBI): domain Eukaryota; kingdom Viridiplantae; phylum Streptophyta; class Magnoliopsida; order Poales; family Poaceae; genus Digitaria; species Digitaria exilis. Next base: position 373,656 of record JACEFO010000544.1, read on the forward strand.
ATCGAATGGGGTAGGGACGTCCGCTCGAACCACCCGTTACCAGCTCAACCAGGCATCCGTGGCTCGATCCCACCGAGGGAAGCACGGGTCGCCTCCTCCTCAGCCCCCTCGAACAGGGAGCACGAGGCACGAAGAAAGCTTGAGATCTCCCCTATCTCAGGCGTAGTGGACGAACCCACACCTGAGAAAGCAGCGAATGCTCTGCACATCAAGTAAAGACCTTGAGAAAGTGTCAACCACTCTCCCAAGGCCTCGGGGCTACACCCGCGGGTGCGCTAGCGCGCCCCCACGGATCCCCAGAACTCGCAAAGATACAAAGGCCTCGAAAGCCTCGACGAACACCAACCTTCACAGGATTGAACCTCATTCCTGCGAAAGCTCGGGGGCTACTGTCGGGCACCTACAGTAAGGGGTACCCCAACTTGGGCCCAAAGCTACTTGGCAATGAGGCCCACGACGACATTGGCCTGGCTCCACGGCCCCAGCGAAGGCCCGCCATCGCGACGACTCCTCGGCGCCCATCCAGCTCGGGGTGGACGACCACCCTCGAGCAAGGATTTCCGTCTCGATCGAGGCTCAGCGGCCTCGAGGGAGACTCCCACCCTCGAGCGGGTGATTTCCGTCTCGTTCGAGGCTCGGCGACCTCGAGGAGACTTCTACCCTCGAGCCAGCCTTTCCGTCTCGTTCGAGGCTTCGGCGAGCTCGAGCTTGCGGTCCAAGCTCGAGCCAGCCTTTCCGTTCTCGTTCGAGGCTCGGCGAGCTCGAGCTTGCGGTCCAAGCTCGAGCCAGCCTTTCCGTCTCGTTCGAGGCTCGGCGAGCTCGAGCTTGCGGTCCAAGCTCGAGCCAGCCTTTCCGTCTCGTTCGAGGCTCGGCGAGCTCGAGCTTGCGGTCCAAGCTCGAGCCAGCCTTTCCGTCTCGTTCGAGGCTCGGCGAGCTCGAGCTTGCGGTCCAAGCTCGAGCCAGTCTTTCCGTCTCGTTCGAGGCTCGGCGAGCTCGAGCTTGCGGTCCAAGCTCGAGCCAGCCTTTCCGTCTCGTTCGAGGCTCGGCGAGCTCGAGCTTGCGGTCCAAGCTCGAGCCAGCCTTTCCGTCTCGTTCGAGGCTCGGCGAGCTCGAGCTTGCGGTCCAAGCTCGAGCCAGCCTTTCCGTCTCGTTCGAGGCTCGGCAAGCTCGAGCTTGCGGTCCAAGCTCGAGTCGGCCTCGCCAGGAACGACGCCCAAAGCTTCGTGACCATTAGAGTCATCATGACGCTCCTCTGCGGTCAAAAAGCAGGGAATCCTGCTCCACGCAATCACCTACTCTCTGGAGAAGACATCGGTCAAATCCACTCACAACAGTGGACTCTGAGCACCATGCTGTACGCTGCACGCCAGACCTAACCCTGCCAGCAGCACTGTGCCAACCACTCCTTTGACCTTACCCCCCGCCAGGCGCACTGCTACCCTCGAAGGCAAGCTCGAAGGCAACCTCGAAGGAGACCATGGAACGCCGTACGCAAGTTGCCACCCTCGACGCCGTGAACCGTCACGAGAAGGAAGGACAATACGTCAGCTCCTGCCATGTCGTCAGCGGAGTTGGAAGGCGCGATTCCCGCTCGCACAGTGCACGGCATGGACAGACAGTGCACTTAGCGACGAACACATGTACTCGCACCCCGCCCCCTTGGTCTATAAAAGGGGAGGGAAAGCCCATGCAAGGGGGGAGGAGAACAAGAACACTCACAGACACTCCACCACAACCAACACGCGCACACACCATAGCCCGGGACTTAGGAGCTCATCTCCTTCTCCCACCTTACTTGTAAACCCCTACTACGAGCAACACGCAACCCGGTGCCTTGCACCACTGCTGGACGTACGGCCCCGTGGCCGGAACCAGGATAAAACCCTTGTCTCTCACTCTCGCCATCTGGGAAACGAGCGTTTAGCACCGCAATAACTCGTTTGGTGCCGGTGCGACCAAATCAGGCACCGACAGTTTGAATTTGCTTGCAAAGCTGAATGTGCAGTGCAGGTACGTCGCTCGAAGACATATCCTAACTCTTTTGCAGGACACAGTATATCATCCAGCGTAGTTCCTACTCTCCCCGCGCCATCCACGACTAGCACTACACCCCGCGAGAGGACAACTACACCAGCAGCACCCACAACCACAGGCGGTGCTCCTTCCACAACCTCATGTGCAAATTCAGAACCATCACTTGACAATGCACCTAGTGCTCTTATTGACATTGAGAGCAACGGTCCTGCTCCAGGTGCTCCACTCACGGCTGGTGAGACTTCTTCTGATATGCCGAATTTTTCCACAACTCATGATATCATAGATCAATTGTTAGTGGACCATGTTCTTGATTTGCGTGACAATACTTCTGTTGTACATGCATTAAAACCACACACGTGTGCTGAAATTAAACATGTCATTGATATTTCAAACATGACCGATGAGCTTGCGATGTTGTCTTCTTTATATACTTTGGGTTACATTGAATTTGATGTTTGTGTAATCCAGCTTGTTTGGAAGAAAAAATTTCTAGATATGCTGATTTGCCATGGTTTTCTAGACACACATATCATGCTATTGGCAACTATAACAACAAAGGACAATATATGATACATCGAGTGTATATTTGTGAAAATCTTGGTTATCCTTTTGTTGTGCCTAATTTTGATCCACTAGAGGGCAGCCATCCTACACGTTTTAATTTACCTTCCTCTAGCTCAGTTTTGGTGAACCAAGTTTCCTCCCCCGAAGGGGAGCATTGCTGGTCGCTACCTATCTCTGCTTTGTCTTTTGTTGGTACTAATATTTTGCAGGATAGTATTGCCAAACATCGTGTGTCGTCCGATCAAGAAGCCTACATGGTTGATAAATTTTCTATGCGAGATGACACATTCTCCAATTCGAAATATGGTGCATCCATCCTCACAATAATTTTGATTTCTTTTGTTTTCAAAACCTCGTTCTTCCTTGTGTTGTGCAGGATCGGTTCAAAGTGCAATCGACGCCGAGGACGGCTTTTTCCTCAAGAAGTGGAGGATGATGCGAACATGCAGGATCGGTTAAAAGTACAATCGACACCGAGGACGACTTTTCATCAAGAAGGGGAGGATGATGAGGACATGAGAACCACGGATATATACATGATTGCTAGCCTTGGAGGAGTCCAACATGGGTGTCCCAATCCGGATGGAGGCCCAAGGCTAATTCGTTTCGAGTCCCCAAGGTGGAGGCACAAAAGACTAGAGGATGGCCCAGCAGGAGGCCCATGTAGGCGTCTAGGGTTGGCCCGTGCTACAGTAGCCACGTGCGCCACCCTCCCGGCCGCGAGGGGCTGCGTCCCCTCCTCTCCCTCTATTTAGATAGACTCCTCTTTTATTTTCAGACTTGGGTTTTGTTTTACATCTAGCTTTAGCTACTCTCGAACACGCACAAATACGTGCTGTCCTCGTGATTCAGAACCCCACCTTCAAGTGATATATAGATTGCTCGACTTTTGTTCTTGTTCGTTCTTCGATTGCGTACAGGAATTGATCTTCGTGATCAGGCTGATCTCGCATCCGCAAGGTCGGTAACCTGGGAGTTGGTTCAGTGATTGCATTGGCGCTTCGAGTTCGCTCGTCGTAGTCTGATCGTGAGGGTCACCTTCCACCAAATCGAAGTTATCTCTACTCACCGAAAGATCGGGCACCCCAGCTCTATCAAAGACGACATTAACGAATGAAAAGACTATAGTGGACAAAAATAAGACATGCTAAAACAAGATCTGTAACACCCCTGGTGTTAATTAACACTAACATGATGTTTAAGTTGAGCTAAGCACATTTCAAAAGTGAAATTAAAGAAAATGAGGAAAATTCTCCAAACTTAAGTCAAAAACCATTCAAATGAAGCAATAAAGAAAACTTTAAAAACTTCCTAAGAACTTGAAAAAGTGCAAATGTGAAAGTTGGAGAATAATTCAAACCAAGAAACTTCCCTTTTCAAACTATAGCCTAAAAATATTTGGAAGCATCTCAAATTTCAAACCCTAAACATGGAATTGAATTTTCCAATTCAAATTCAAAGCTGAAATGGAATCTTAGCCAAATCTCAAGTTTTTACCACAGAACATCAAAATCTCCAAAAAGCAAAGTTGTACATCTTCACATTTCTGAACTTTTCCTCTTTGGGCACTTTGGCCAATTTTGCCATCTAGCCCCTCTAATTTCAAAAATTCAGTTCAAAACAGGGAATTACCCCCTTTTGAATTACGGCCAAATTTTCAACTTTTTCCCAAAATCTCCAGTGCAGGGTCGTGTCTCATGAAATTCTAAACAACTTTCATGTTGGAATATTTTCGAGCCATGTTCAAATTTTTGGAGTTTGAGCCATGCCAACCAAGTTGACCTTTGCCCGCACACGGCGCGCTCACGGGTTGCCCACGCCGCGCTCGCGCGTGCCCAAGCTCGCCGCCGGCAGCGCTCTGCCGCCGTCCGTCCTCGACTGGGCCGGCCAATGGCACCGTTGCATGTCCCCGCACGCGGTGCACGCTTCTGGCAAGGTCGCGTGGCCTGGGGAGCACTGTAGCGCTGACCCGAGCCGCGCTCCCGCGCTCGCCGTCGCGTCGCCACCGCGAACCGCCGGGTAATGCCGTCGCCGCCGTTGCGCATCAGTCCCTCGAGCGACTTTTGCGCCCCCGCGTGCCCTTTTTTCCTTCCATGCCCTGTCTCCTCGCCTCGCCCATGCGTGCCTGCCGCCTGTCGCTCGCCTGCGCCGCGCACGGCGCCAACATGGCCGCGACAAGCCCCTGTCGCCGCGACAGCTCACCGAGCTTCCCCAGCCTCCATTCCGTGCTGCCCGAGCATCCCCTTCCTCCCCTCTCACTCCTACTTAAGCCCCCAAACAGTTCCCCTCTCTTCCACGCCGGAAAACCCTCGCCGGAGTCCGCAGAGCCGCCGCCGAGCTCGCTCTCGTGGGCAGCTCTCTCCACTGCTCCTCCGGCCAAACCGAGGCTCTCACTAGCTTCCCCATCACCCACTGCCACTCCTCGACCAAGCCCCGACCCCTTTCCGCCACCGCAGCCGCCGGCGTAGCTCGCCGGAGAAGCCCGAGCTTTCCGCCGCCGCCCGTGCACGTGCACAGCTCTCTACGCTTCTCCTCCGGCCGAACCGAGGGCACCAACAGCTTCCCCGTGCCGCACTGGTGCTCACCGACCACTTCCCCGACCCTCTCCGACCCCGACGTCGCCGGTCGCCGCTCGCCGGAGTTGCCGAGCCGCCACCGTCGTCGCCGAGCACGATTCCGGCCATCCCCGACCTCGAGACCTAGCTTAAACGAATCACGGTGAGCCCCTCTCCGTTTCCCCCTACTTTCCCGGCCCGGTCTCGCCGCCGTTTGGCCGGCGTAAACACGCCGGCGAACTCAAGGACCGCTGTGTGTCTTCAACCTCTTTCCAGGGGGCCGAGCGCAAAATGTAGGGACTTGTTTGTAAGAGATTCAAAAACCCTAGGGTTCACAACGTAAAAATATTCTATCTTTTAAACCCCATTCACTGAAATATTCAAAAATTCGTAGAAAATCGTCGAAAAATCAGAAAAATGCCAAACTAATTTTGTAGGGACCAGTGAATCTAGAAGGCCAACTTCCTCCTTTGCACCTCACTCAGTTGAGCTTTAGTTTTTGAAATATAAATTCATTTCAGTTTGAGCACTTTTCATCATAGTTCAAAATCTACACATGCACTGGATCTGAGCTTGGGGTATGTTGTTAGGGTGATTATCACTAGCTTAATTCGCAAAGGGTGCACAAAAATTCCCAGTGGATTTAGGGTTATGAATTTCCAAACATATACCCTGCTGTTTTGGCAAAGAAATCACAGAAAATAAATTACTCAGTGGAAAATCACCTACTTCACACAGAAACTTAATCAAGACATTAGAAACCTTATAAAAATGAAAATGGTAATTTTTGGACACTGGAAAATGGCTAAATGATTTCTGGTAGTTTAAACATGGTGAAATTCCACAAAAATAACCATAAATCAATATCACATGCAAACTTGCAGAGAGGTCACTCTTGGTACCCTAAGTCACTGTGCCAAGTGGTGTGGACAGAAACCTTGTAATCATTTTTTTAGGATTTTAGTTTGATTTTAGGCAAAAAGATAAGAATAATTTTAATAAATTATAGAAAAATTATCTTGAGCCAAATTTTGGGCTAAGCTCCTGCCTTGGCATGAGCAAGCCTCTGATCCAATGGCACCTAAAAATAATATTCCTAAGTTCACCTTTTGAATAATGGAAAAAGGACTTAAATAGTGGAAAAGAGAAGAAAAAGAAAAGAAAAGAGAAGAAAAAGAAAAGAAAAGAAAAGAAAAAGAAAAGGAAAGAGAAAAACCTAAAACTCTAAAATCAAAGTAAAGGTTCAAAATGAAAAGGGTATATTCACTTATAATTAATGTTTATCCTTTCCAATTCATTAACCAAGGTTTAAGCAAACCCTAGATGTATTAAGTCTCGATATTTAAACACTCATGCATCTCGTGTAGATTTGGGTCTCGCTGACGGAGTCTACGAGCTAGTCACCGCTGCCGAGGAGATCGCCCAGGAGTCCGAGGTGAACGTGGTGCACGTGGATCCGAGCCCCGAGCAGGAGTACCGCTTCGAGCCGGAAGGCAAGCCCCGGAGCATAATCTAACTTTACTTACGCGTTTTACTTGATTATATGTTTGTGCATTTAAGTTTCAAGGAGTTGAATGAAACCCTAGATTGCATGATCATAGGTTCCTTTGATTGAACACTAGTATGTTAGGTCCGATAGTTGCTATGCTTAAGAACGATAGAAGTCGAGGGTTTCTGACACTCGCGAGATATAGGAGTTGTATGTCTACTCATATCAGAAACACTAGAGATGATGGACGGATGATTGTAGATACCCGTCCATCGATGTTTTAATTGGAAACATGTGGTACTTTTGTGTCAAGCGTTTGAACGTACCACATCTTTGGCTTAGATTGTTGCATTGTCCTTCGGGCATAGGAGTATTAGATGTAATCTTTATGCTTTGAGTAGATTCGGCTTGAGACGGCTGAATTTCTTGATCAACAATATGTTTTTCATAACTAGTTGATAAATCATGGCAAGAATCAATAATAACATCAGATGGCTTGTCAATAGCCGACTTTTCAACAACAGATATCGAATCTACGCTATCCTCTTTATCAATCAAAGATTTGATTTTATTACTCACAAAATTGGATAGGCTAGTAGATACTCCTTCAATATAGTGATTTCCGATGGTGATTGCCGGTCTTTATTTACCTTCAGGACGCCTTGCTCTTGTATCAAGAGACAGAAGAAAAATGACGCTTGAATGATCCGATGGGCTTCTTGTTCGTATTCTTCACGACTTCCTCGTAATCATCCACCATATTGCTAGGGGTTGATGAATCGGCCATAATAGCCAGATCTTTCGTCTCCAGCGGAGTCGCAAAATGTGTTAGCGCAAATTCAAGACCAACACACGAGACAAGAGAAGAACAGCAATAGGGTTGAAAAAGTATGGCAAAGGGATAAAAGACAAAAAAGATAAAAAGATAGATTAGTTTGATCGATTGTGATACCCTCAATCGGCCGTGGCCCTTTATATTTATAGGGTGGGGAGGTCTTGCCCCGCAAGGAATTATTTTACAATGTAATTTCCTAAGTTTTCTCGATTTCCGACCAAAACCGGTAGGCCCGGTTCTGCTATAAACCGGTAGTACCGGTTTTGGGCTTTCAGCCAATTTTAGTCGTCAACGAGAACATAATTACAATCCTTAACGTGAGTGGTATACGTATATGGTATACCGCATAGATGCAAGGGAGGCCGCCAATTTTATTGGCTCGGCAGCGATCTGTAGAGCTTGGCCCCACGTATGTACATCGAACTATAGATGGAACTGCATATGAGCACGCATGGGTTAGGTCGTCATCAACGCTAAGAACTAGTAGTCTAAGTATTTGTTGGTTTCAGTTTGATGATTTTTTTTAAAGAAAAAGGTATGGGTAAGGTACTAATTAATTTGGTAACCTTTGTACCTTAAATCTCCTTGGCTTGCCGTGCTTCCTATCAATTGTGACTATGAGGATTAGCTCGATGGGCTCGCACCGAACTTTTCTTTTAAGAAAAATATAACATGAGTACTGCTATGTCACTTAAAAAGAAGAAACAAACTGAGTCTTAAATAGAAAAAAGTTGAGAACTCGAGAGATGTTAACATATTTGCGCAAAAAAGAAAATAGAGAGATGTTAACATAAAGATGCATCAAGGCAGCTTTCATGAGCTGCATCTCCTTGCAACCCGTTCGGATGAGCTGCCGGGGCTGGGCTGGGCGGCTGGGCCCACCAGCCAGCCTCCCGTCGCCGCCACAAACGAGGCGTTGATTAGCTCCAAAATTCCTTTTTTTTTTAAGATACCTCAAAAATTCATTCTGGCGTCGAGCTTCTTCAGACGACATTGAGATTCTTTCGTGTACACAATCAGCACGTACGTGGTCCCACTGTTTTTGTGCATCCTCACTGCTGTCCTGTTGCGGTGGCCAGACCGGCCGTATACCAAACTCCATAGGTACCCGAGGCGCTACGATGCCTTATGTCTGTCAGGATCGTCACGTCACGGCCATGCTCATAAACTCATACAGTACAGTACACCGCACGCCTAAAACGCCTACACACATACCCTTTCCTTTAATAGGTATCTGTTTCTATCCCGCTGTCTCAAACTCTCACCGGTGCCCGCTGATCAGTGATCACACGATCCGGGTGATCATCAGTCACCAAGCTGAAGGCACAAGTACTGGACCACTGCTACTCATCCGCCGTACCGGAACACTACTGCTAACTCGTCGCAAGCTCGGCGGACGGTGAAGTGACGGCCTCCCTCGACGGTTCTCCGCCGCACGGGCGCATACGGAGGGTGTATTTAGTCGGTGGGGGAGAAAAACGTTTTTTTCGTGGCAAGCGTGTTCTGTGATAGGGATGAATAGGAAAGTTGGAGGGAATTAGAGGAAAACTTTTCTAGAAACGTGTTTTCTAAGCGGGGTGAATAGTAAAGTCCAAAATAACTTGTGTAACTAAACATAGCAGGAGACCTATGCGTGCACAGTTGCACACAGCAAGACGACACAAAAGGTGACATGGATGGATGATGCATGGACGGATGGACGCGGCGTCTCATCCAGTCCCTTCGCGACGGACATGCCCGCGCGCGGCGCGCCCTCCTCGAGCAATCGGCCTCCGGTTTTTTTTTGCCCATGGCGCCATGTTCCCGTGGAGTCGCCATGGCGGGGTTCGTGTCGTTTCGACACTGCTGCTCCAACCCATGGAGCGCACACGTGAACCCAAAGCCGCGTCCGTCGGTGGACGTGCCGGTGCGCGCACGAGCTAACCTGTGATTGCGGACATGTCCGCCCTGCCGTGCCCTCGGCTCAACATCAGCTGGCTTGCAGCGCGCGCGGCGTCGCGATAACTACTGTGTGCTAGACACAAACAGACACCGGGCCACCAGCAGAGCTTGCTAACTGACGATCACACGGCACGGCATGGTACGGTCGGCACGGCACGGTGCTGGATCGGACGGGCGGAGTAATGCCTCCGTGCCTCGTGTCGGCATTTGCCGCTGCGTACGTGTGGGGCGCCGGCCGGCGCGGCGCGTTCTCGAGCCAGCAGCAAGGGAAGTACGTGCGTTAAATACTGGCACCACAGACGACCCGTGAACAAGGACGGCGCCGGGGCCGACCGACGAGTGACGACGACGAGGAGCTAACGAACAGAAACTTCATCAACGTGGTTTCTCTGCAGATTAATAACAAAAGAGTGGCATGCCATACGCACGCGGACCTCACCAGCTATCTTTGCCCTGCATCATGATCATTCACCGCTCCGAATGATTCGGTGAAGGCACGCATGCAAGGTCACAAGAGGAGCTGCGGAGGGAAATCCAAAGCCTAGACCTAATGTTAGCAGCTACTCCATGCAGATCCTAACATTGACTTTGGGCGTATACATTGACCAATATCGCGAAACTATGTGTGGATACAACTATGGCTTTAGGACTAGTAGTTCATTTCAATAATATGGTAGCTAGACCAATATGCATGTGGAGCTTTGACAATGCGGATCAACGCATGTGGTTTCCTGTACTCACGGGGCTCAAGGAGGACATCACCGTGCACTTTGCACGCATCTACACTGCACTAATCATGGCAGGCAAGCAATGCAAACCGCTCGCTGCATGCATGTGTGAACTACTCCTCATGGCTAATATGCTAGCAGGATCGTGCTAGCGCTGGTAATGTTATATCCGTCATCGATGACAAATTAAAGTAGCTTAAGAGGATCTAACTCTCGGCTCGTACGTTATGCCATATTTTCAGCGTAACTAATGTTGCTCCAAGCACCAGTGCACCACCAGTGGTACAGTCTCAGTAACCGAAGCATTAGCAGCACCTAGTATATGTACGAAACGTCGAAACCCTGTAGTCGATCACCGATCCACGGCTATTTACACGTCACGTCGATGAGCTAATTGCCCAGGCGTTAACAGGGAGGGAACCTGCTGACGATCACTAGAAGCTCGACGGAAAGGACCCATGCTGGAGGTGACGTCGTCAGTCACTCGCCACCCACAACCCCACGTCCCCACCCGCTCCCTCCCGGGCGTCGTCGATGCGGAGTGCACGTCACGGCCTAACCCTGCACGGCTAGCTAGCCGGCTACGGCGTAGGGTGGCCTGGCCTTTGGCCGGCCACGGCCACTGTGCCGTGCGTGCATGTGCGCAGTGGATCGCCCGTGCGTGCGAGTGCGACGACCAGCGTCGTACGCTGTCGCGTCAAAATGATCGGGGGCTAGGCTTCTATTCTAGGAGTAGGCCTACATCAAATTGTACTAGGAGTGGCAGGCCGGCACGAGGGAGGCAAGGATATCTTGTGGTACGGGCTGGCCACGCGAGGACGAGTGCGGGGAGAACATGTGGATCGGAGTCACCAGCCGTGTAGGTAAGCGTCGTGCTCAGCGAAAGGATCCGTGGAGAGGAATGCAATCATGCATGCATATCGCATAGAACAACTCCTTTTGTATCGGTGTGCGCTCATCATGTCTGTGTTTAGATTGAAAATAAAAAATACCTTTTTTTAGATGAATAGGGCACTGGAAAGTGGGTTCTGTGACTGGGATGAATAAGAAAAACTTATTGAAAAAGTACTTTTTTTTTTAATATGAACATAGCCCTTGCACGGTGTCCGTGGCTTGTCGCTTTTCACATTTTGTTTTTTTAAGGGGACGCTTTTCCAAATTTGATGCTCCTGCTCGTGGAGTCGTGCAAGCAGATTTCCTTCCAGACATGAACAGAAGAACGGGCCTGGGTGCATTGTCGTCGTCAGCCCATAGGATAACACCTAAGGCCCAGCATCGTCTTCGCGAACGGGCCACCAGCTCCGTCAATCACAGGCGCTCCCGCCTTTGAGAACGGATGTCTCTTGCGGCCCAACAACGTTTCCCTTCCCCACCAGATAACGAAAAGCCTACAGTTTTTGCACAGAGCCGCACACAACAAGCCCATTTTCGCAACAAGCAGCGACCCTTTTGTTTTTCCCCAACTGAACCTGAAGCGAAGAGGTGGACTGGATCACTGGACGCATTGTCTTTTGAAGCAGCCTGGAAAGCCCAGCAATGGAAAATTATCTCTTTGAAGGCTTCGCGATCGATAGTGAGCCCGCCCGCCGTACTCGCTGTAGAGCGAAAGAACAGCAAGACCTTTTTTTTTCCCAACAACTGAAACTTGGGGAGTTAAGGTCCGACGCGACACAGCGTGTCAACCCCTACTACACCTGGCTGTACCCAGACAAAGTTCCACACGCACGTCCGCAATCGTTGCCTGCTCGGCTGCCCCCTAGTGATTTCGGCGGGCGCCACGGGGGGACTCGTGGTGTGGTGGTCCTCTCCTCGCGGCCTCGGCCGATTGAGGCCTTAGAGGCAGCCGCGGCCCTGTGCGTGACGGCACCGCGGCACGTGCATGCGCGGCGCGGAGGCGTCGGCGAGCAGAAGAACCCACGCACGGCACGGCCCACGACGACGGGCGGGGGCGGTCGCCCTCGACGTGCCAGCTGTCCCGGCCAGTAGAAGCCAGCATTTATTCATGAGCCGCATGTTTCGCACCAACTGGATCTGTCGTGGATCGCTCCGGGGGTCCGTCGACCGTCGTCCGTGCAAGTCCAACCAACCAGGTGTCGCCGATCGAGACGCGTCGACGAGGGACGCCGTGCGTGAGGAGCCGCCGGCGACGATAGGGCGATCGGAGAGCTACGACGCCAGGCACGCTTGGACCTAAACATCGTGCCCGCCTGATCTGAAATTCTGAACATCTATCTGATGGCCACTTTTCCCCCGTGGAAAGCCAGCGGCAGCATATCAACAAGGAGGAGGCGCTCGGGCAGCGGCATCTCCCCCTTGACAGCTAACGACTCCCCGCGCCGCGCCAACCGGAGCAGATCAGATACGCGCGGCCGTGGGCCCCCTCACCCCCGGCCCGTTCCCTGGCGGACAAGCGACGAGAAAAGGACAAACTCAGATCCTGATCTCATCCGCCCGCGTCCGCCTCAGCCACAACTCGCTGGGATCCTGGCCCACCCGACCCAATCACCCACCACCCAGTGCGCGGGGCCCACGAACCCAATCTCTCGCCGCAGGCTTGCCCACAGTCCCATTCTGCAGCCCGCACCGCGCGCCCAGAGAGTTTGGCACGGGCGCTCCATGCGGCGTTTACCTGCCGGCCGGCAGGCTTGAGTGCTGTGCTGGGCTCCCGTTTGTTGCCTGGGTCAGGCAGCCCGGCACAGGAGTGTACCTTTGCGTCTTCTGGGATTTGGGGCATCAGAGCATGGGGCGGTACAATGGTCGGGGGTCACGAGCTGCCCCTGTTTTTTTTTTTAACTCGCTGATTTTCACTGAACATCGACTGACATTTTTTTTTTTGTGAAATCCCAATTGCAGCGAGTCTTCTTGCATGGAAATGCCAGGTCGGTAATACGACCTAGGATCGCTGCGAGGGATATATAACCAATTGTTTGAATGATTCCAATCCCAAGTTTAGCTGACAGCGAAGTCTCTGCAGATAAAGCAGCACGCGCGCGCGTTAACTAAGTGAGGTTAACGTAAGCTAATGGCGTTGATGGAGACCGATCCCATTTAGCAGCAGCAGCAGCTCTTGTGGACCTTTTCCGGATGGTCGTGTTCACATAGTACGTGATGACCTCGCTTCTGAAAGATATCTAGTGATAGTTTGGAGGATGGACAAACGAGCATGCCAGGTCAAAGAAGTATGGGCTGGGCGCCACGAGGATCACGCACGCACACATCCATCACATAAATGATGGTAGGAGAAGGGACAGTATAGTAAGGATCTTTTGCAAATTCGTGATTAAAAGAAATGTATTATTTTTTTCTGTTACCGTAGGAGTAAGTTTACTTAAAAAAACTTGAAATCTTGTTATTACTATGATAATGTCAAGACAAAGCTGACACGCAGGTGGGCTGTACAACCTACTTGCCCAGTTAAAGAGACTGCTAGTAGATCTGCAACTTGTTGGTTGTGTACCCTGGTTACGCGCCACTTGCAAGTATCGATCGTGTCATTACCGAACAAGGCCCATCCGACGCAACTGGACGGATCTAATGTCACTTTGCTAGGTACTCAAACGATCGCACCTGATGGGGAGATTTTGCCTCTTTTGGCCGCACATGGTTCGCTAATTAAAAAAGGGGCTCCACAAGAGGGGGCGGGCCTTCCTGCTGATATAAGGATATTCCAAAACAGCCTCAGTGGTTGCTGAACCGGGACAATCCATCCAGTTATCGATTCAGCCACCCGATGCCCCCCTGCCAATCCTGCTTGACCTTTCATCTTTGGTTAAAAAAAAAAAAAGATGACGCATGCATGTAATGGAGTAGTACTCTAGTAACTGATTGATTACCGGAAAATCTCGTGGTAATCCGTGGACGTCGTACTCGTAGATGTGGAGCACGACGTGGTCAGGCCGGCGTATCAGATGCCTGGCGGGGGCCGCAGAGATGCAGATGCCGGTAGCTCTCGTCGCCAGCCGTCGGGCAGAAATTCCCCCCCTGACGCGACGAGCGAAAAGGCGCCCGGGCCGGGCCGGATCGGTAGCTTTTGGCGGCACATTCCCCTGGCGCCGGATCAGCGAGCGGGGCGATGCTGGTGGCTTCAGCTGCTGCTGGTGCTGCGCGTTGCTAGATCCTAGCTTTTGTCCTCGCTGCTGCAGCTGCGGGTGCGTTTGGCTATTGGAAGTAAAAAATACTTTTTCTATATAAATAGTGCACTGGTAAGCATGTTCTGTGAGTGAGATTAATAGAAAAAAAATTATTGGAGAAATACTTTTTTCTGAATCTGAACACATTGTTTTCCCTCAGCCAGAACTGGGCACAGTAGGAGAGCAAACTGCGTTGCAGGGGGGAGAGCACATGAGCGCGGCAGAGGGCCGAAGGCGGCAGGGTCAGCGCGTGCGAGAAAAGCAGGGAAAGGTGCGCAAAGTACCGAGTGGCCTTTTTGTTTGTTGCCGCGCCCCGGCAATAATGCAGCGCTCATTCGCTTCACTTCACTTGGTTCGATCGTGGATCATGCAAGCTTTGCAGCAGCAAGCCAGCAACGGCACATATTGTAGATACCACCTCCTTTCATTTTCTCCCCTTTTTTTTCTGTTTTGTTGTCCACGTAACTGATTGCCTTTGGCCATTTGCTTCCTTGGCTTGCTAGTGAAAAGATGCATTTCGCCTTTCTTTCTTTTTTTCCTACCTAAAAGAAGGGGATGAATGGTTCTTCCCAAGTGGCCGTGGACATGTGGATGGCCGAAATCCAAGATCCATTTTGGAACGTTCCTGGTGTTCGGCGCAGTCAGCTTCTCTCGTTTTCTTGGCGCGGCTTGTTGTTTGCTGGTCGCGCCGAGCGGTCAGTTTCATCATGCGGAGCAAGGACCGGACAGATCAACTATGGACTGTACTCGTGTCTCCCTAACCGATTTTGTGCGCCAGAGTTTATTGTCGTGCCTACAGTAACACCTCCGTTAGCAACTTGCATCATCCTGCTGCTTGCATGGAACAGTAAACCCTGCTGGTTTGGACCTCAGGTCAGGGTCGGAATCGGATATAAGAGAGACACGGCACGCCATCGCCATGGGTCACCACTGCACCAACTCGTGCAAGCCTCGATGGGGTCGCGTTGGAGTCAAGGACGCCAAGCGAAACGCTACAAGGGAAGCCAGCCGGCCATAGCCTAGCCATGCTGCTGCTGCTCCATCTCCATGCATATCAGCATATGCATGGACGCGCCCACGCCATGCCGGCACGTCCCGAGGTTTGAGGGGACAGGACAGGGGGACGGCTCATCACCTGAACAAAATCCACACACCTCGCTGTCGCCCCGGCCGCGCCGTGTTCGGCGGCCTCGCTCGGCCCAGGTGGTCGCCCTCGTGGTCACATCAAATAAATGCCTCGTCATACCAACATGCCCCGGTCCAAGGAAGTAAATGCCTGCGGTGCCAATGGGCAATGCCGGTCGACGTTGTGTTCATCGGTCAAAAGTATTTTTTATTTTCTATTTGTCCGTTCTCTAAAAAGATTTTTTTCACCTTTCTTATTTATCCTCTCATATAACACAGGTCCTGAAAAAAATACCTTTTCTCACCCTCAACTAAACACAACACGATTCTCTCTTCCCAAGCATTATCTCCTAGAATGCTAGCCTGTGTTTAGCTAAAAAAGAAAAATACGTATTCCATGAGGAGAACGAATAAGATTGTTAGAAAAGGAATTTTCTGAAAAACGGTATTACGTGAGGAGGATGAATAGAAAAATTAAAAAAAAATCATTAAACACATTGATCTCTCGATCCAGCCTGCTACTGCTAGCCTAGGAGAGGAGGAGACTCTGGTATCCTTGGACTAGTCAACACGACATGCAGTGCAGGTGCAGCCAGGGATGAGGTGGCCATCGCCGTAGAGCCGTGACTAGTGTGAGTGCAAATAAATTCACCTCAGATCAGATCAGATGGACAACAGTGAGGTAAGTACTATCTTAATCCGTTGGAAGGCAAAGTGTGTTGTGTTGGAAACTAGTTAAAACAAAATTGCAGGGCAGGGCCAACGACTGGGGATAAACTAAACCAGATTTAAATGGACACATCAGGCTCACTTCAGTATCCTATTAGAAGGGGAGGGGGCGAACTCTCTTTCTTAACAGCGACATTTGTTAGGGGAGGGAAAAATAGAAAGAAAAGAGAGTCGTGATGCAGCAGAGCATGAAGGTTTTGACCTGAGGAGAGCGGGACTGCGGGAGTACAATGTTAGCAATTACTCCACTACTAGCATACAAGAACTTAAGCATCCACTGTACTAGCATGATTCAAGGAGATCTTTTTTTTTTTTTTTTGTCTGAGTGCTACAAAGAAGCTCTTTAAGTTGCGCAGATATACAAATGATTGATCGCTACAACAAACTCCAATTTGAGCTGCTCCAATGTTCTCGGGTGGCAGAAACAGGATCTGACAACAGTGTTGCAACGCTAGCTACATATATCATACACTCTTACCTCCATCAAAGGAGAGCCGATTAAGCTCAGAATCTCTATTTGGTGGTCCTCGCAGAAGATTTGACTCCCACAACAAGATCGAATTATCGTACCGGTATAATAATCCTCAAAATTATTCATCTTCAGGTTGCCTCCTTGGGATTGATTATTCAACCCTGCCTATATCTCCATAGGGAACTCCAGCAATGCACAATGGTCGCATCACTTCTTTGAAAGGGGGGTCACTGCTCTGAATTGCATCACTGAAGAACAGAGCAATTCGACCCTGTATCCTCGGCCCAATCAGAAGGATTGAGTTGTTCTTCGTTGGGGAAGGCGAGAAAGTTCTGAATTGTAGTAGGTAGACACAATTTTGTTGTACCCTCTAATATCATCATCTCTAAGGCTAACTTTTTATGTCATCGGCAACAAGAATGGAAGGGGGAGAGAACATGACAAATAGCAGCAATACACGAACATCAACAATGGTGGGCGACGGGATGCTACGAGGATGGAACACATGGATCATGGGAGGATGGATTGCTAATTCCCAAGAATTCTTGGACTCTATGAGATGCGGTTGAGCCTTGCTCGATTTCTATGCCGATCTGTGGGAAGCAGCGGCGGTTGCGCGGCAGAGGGGGAACACGAAGCGAACGAATTTTATGTACCCGAGGGGCGGAGAAGGCCGCCCCGCCGTCCGATGCCCCGTCGCCGTCGGACTCCGGCGGCGTCAGTGGTCCCCGGACGTCGGGAACAGCGTCAGCTCGCGGCGGCCAGCGCCGGCGCCGCCGCCTCGGGATCCGAGGTCCATCTCGTCGGCGAAGGAGGTGGGCGCCATCATCCCCATCCCGGCGCCGGCGCCGACCATGCGGTGGTGGTGCATCCCGGGTGGGCCGACGGGCGGCGCGCCCCCGACGGTGCGGCTGAGGAAGCCATGGTCGAAGCCGGCGGCGCCCGCGGGGCCGTAGTGGCCGAGCGGGCGGGCGGCGGGGTGGTGGAAGTGGCCGATCTGCGGCGCGTGATGGTGATGGTGGTGGTGGCCCATGGGCGCGAAGGGCGGGTACGGGTCGCCGGCGCCGGCGGGGGCGCGGTGGCTGGGAGGGAGGAAGGGGACGGGCCCCGTGGCGAAGAGGTGCTCGGTGGCGGCGTCGGTGCCGGAGCCCGAGGAGTGGCTTCCCCCCGCGCCCCCGCCTCCGCCGCCGCCGCCGCCGCCGAGGCCCTGCATGCGCTTGAGGTAGAGGCGGTACTTCTGGAGGTGGGAGGCGACGTTCTCGCGCGTGAGGCCGTCGACGCTCATCAGCTGCATTATGGTCTTGGGCACGGCGTTCTTGATGCCGAGGTGCGCCACGGCGTCGACGAAGCGCTTGTGGAGCTGCGGCGTCCACACGAGGCGCGGGCGCTTGAGCGTCCGCGCCGGCTCGTCGCCGCCGCCGCCCCCTCCGCCGCCGCCGCTGGAGCCCGCGGCCGACGACGCGCCGCCGCCGCCGCCGTTCATGTCAGGGCAGCCGCCCGCGCCGCCGCTCCCGCCTGCCCCTCCCCCCGCGCCTCCTCCTCCTCCACCCGCCCCGCCGCCAACGCCGCCGTGCCCCGGGATGTCGAAGGCGACGGCGAGATCGGGCGTGATGAGCGTCTGGGACAGCGGCATCAGCTCGTCCGGCCGGGGCAGCTGCTCCTCGCAGCGCGCGAACCAGCTGGGCTCCTCCTCCTCCCTCATGGCGACGGCCTCCTCACCCCGCCGCCTCGCGTGGAGCAGAGCAATTCTTGCGGCTCGCTCGGCCGAGGCAGCGGCAGCAGCAGCAGCAGCACCAGTAGACTCGACTCGAAGCGGGGGAGGGAGGGAGGGGAGAGGAAGGAGGAGGGGTTACTTCGAGGTGGATCTCTCTTCTTCTCTCTCTTGTGTGTGTGTTTGGGCCTCCTTTTCTCCTCTCCCTAGTCGTCCCTGCTGCTGCTACTGCTGCTGCTGTGCCATGATGATATCCTCTCGGCTCCCTTTCTCTCTAGCTGCTGGTGCCGCAGCTGCCGATGATGAGTGAGAGAGAATCTGGCTGGGGAGCGAGTTTGAGGGGGGGGGGGGGGGGTGCGCTGGACTAGTTTAATTAGTGGACTGCCCGCTCGCTCGCCCCTAAAGCTATTTTTGTGCCATCTTTGGTTCCTTTGTTTGCTTGTTCGCTTGTTGCCTTCCCACAATTGTGATTTTCCCGAGAATTTCCTCACACACTCGTGTACTCGTCATGCTCTTGTCTATGTTTGCTCCTAAGATCCCGGAGGAACCGCAGTAAGTAGAACGCAGGAGTTTTTCACGGCAAACAGTAATTAGTAAGGTAATCCAAGGGGCAGATCGATGATTGATCGCGGGCGCTGTACAAGTGAGATGGGGGGCCTGGAGCCCTGGATTGCGGGCGGGAGGTGGGATCCAGTGGTGTGAGATGAGAATCACCGAATCAGACGAGGGGGCGATGATGATGATATCTTTCTTAGCTGGAGTTTGGTTTGTCCTCATGTGGGGGCATGTCGCGGCGGATCACGCTTCCCTCCTGCTCCCTTTTTCCTCTCGCTCTCGCGAACAGAAAGAAACGGGGGAGGAATCTGCCGCTGGCTCGTGTGTTGGGTTTGGGTTGGTTGCGTTCCGTTTCGCTCGGGCGCTGCATCGCGTGTGCATCTCCGCCGAGGTTGGGAAATTCGTCGCACCGATGGATCGTGGATCTGGCAACAAGCGTGGCATTAATGCGCGTACGGACGGCCAGGGATTTGGTTAAGCTGAATCTGATGGAGTGCTGTTGCTGCTGGCACTAAAATCCAAAGACAAAGAGGAGAGAATTAGAGCGTGATTTGGTTTGCCTAACTACCCCTATTGCTAGCCCTGAGAGCATCTCTAACAATGCCTAAGAAATAAACTCCCAAAACACTAGTTTTAGCAACTTGCTAAAAAATTTTGGGAAAAAAAAAACTCTCTTCCACAACAGTTCTCTAAATTTGATCCCAAGAGCCTGCCACGTCATAATCTTTGGACCCCACCATGATTTTTCTTTCCGTGCACCTAATCAAAACTCCTGGTGGTGGTTCAATTTATTTCGGGATTAGGAGCTAGTCCTTACGGTGAATATTTGGCTCCAGATGGTGGCGTTTTTGGGAGTTTCAATATATTAGGAGCTGCAATAGGGCACTATTGGAGGGAAGTTTTCTTTCTTTTTTGCAAAATGGGATTTTTTGGGATGTGTTTTGGGTATTGTTGGAGATGCTCTGAAGATACAATTTTGTCCTGCCTTGGTTTGGAGCAAGAGAGATTTCGTAGAAACTCCTCTGCTGGTGATACAATTTTGTTGGGAAGTAGTAAAATCGCAAAGAGGGTTATATTGAGGAATTTTCACGCAACTTGTAAGGATTTCTTTTTGGAAACATTGATAAAAGGAGGAGATGCGACGCAACAGCTTTGTCCTCCCGTGGTTGTGGTGTACATGTGGATAAATATGCAAAAAGGAGAAGGAGGGGAGTGAATAATTGAGGAAAGCGAGGGAATTTGGTTGCCTCTTTTGTTTGCATGGCATTTATACTTTTGGAAACGGTTCCCTGCTTTCGTAGGACTCCTGTTCTTTGCCGGTCATGACGTGTAAGTGGTCACTGGTTGACTACCAACAAATAGGAAGAATGTATCCGTTGGAGGACCAGATCGGTCGGATCGTGGCACAATGAACAGTCATGCTATTAACCTGTTATTCATACAGCTCATAAGAGAGGGATTATTTTTTTAAAAGATTTAATTAGAGCGATTGATTTGGAGAATTAGTGTAAGTTTCATTTGGAAATGAATTTTTTAGGAAAATTTGGAAATAATTCTGGGAAGAAGCCATTGAGACTTAATTGGCACCGTACAAAACGTTAGTGAAAAGGTCATATAAAAGAATAAAAAAGTAGTACTTCTGTATGCTGCACATATATAATATACCCAAGCAGGGGCGGAGCCACGTTCATTGCTCTGGGTGCGGTCGCACCCAGAGAAAATCGAGAACTACCTCATAGCTATTTCACCGTATGTAGATGAACAACAACAAAAGCTACGAAGCGTTGCACCTCTCCCCTCCATGGTTTTTGTCTAGCTCCGCCCCTGTTCCCCAGCACCTGTGCGTTGGCATGAAAAATGGCAAGGGCACTTCTACATGGTGCACATATATAATATACCCACGATTCTACCTCTTGAACTGAGGATGCTAGAGCATATGTATCGGCAAGAACCTATACAAGATGCTATGAGTGTGTAAGAGACTCTCCAAAAGACTCTCTATATCTTTTCTAACTTGCAAAAATATAGGTTTTGGTTAACAAAAACACCATCCAAAACAATCTCTTCAATTGGATAACCAAATATGGATATCCTCTATTACAGATATCTCACTAGCCAAAGATAGAGAGCGATAGTGGCTCTCTAGATCGTGCACAAAATATAAAAAAGACTATTGAAAAGTATAAAGATATGGAAAATAATATCTACTCAAATGACTCTACGAATAATGATTTAGAAAGTATATTTTAGAAAGGCTTATGGAGATGCTCGAAGTGTTGTATATCGAATAGCATAAAAAGGAAGAGAAAATGGAGATCGATATATGTGGGTTGATGGAGAAATCGAGATTGACTATATGGGATGGCATTGAAGCAACAATGATGCCATACCAACCTAGAAAACATGAGCAATTGGAAGAAAATTAAGGTCTCATTCTTCTTCATTGCCATACCATCACCAACTCTATAGAATTATTGAGTTACTGAGTATCCATTAGTTAAAATCTTCTATTCTAATATAAGTACGGATTCTATACCTTGTTTTCATGTAATGCAACACCACAATATCTAGTGTAGTTTTCTCTCGTCAAACTCTGCAACAGATGTAAGATACATACAAAAACATGGGAATGAATGAATGAATGATGACATGCATGGTGTTCATGACCTGTGCTCCCAAGTAGGCAAGTACACTCCCGAGCACAGTTGGGACGTCACACGCGGAGATCATCCTCCGAATACGTGCTGCACCAAATCTCAGCTCCTCCTTGAGTGTACTACTGCACGGTAGCCCATAGAATATCCAGCCACCTTTTCCCTCTACTAGTCCCATAGGCGCAAATGCTCCTCCTTTTTCCCAGGCCTACGCCTCTCCTTTTCACAAAAAACGTTGGCCCTGGTGAAAAAAGAGATGAGCTAGGGCAGGCCGGCCGGCAGGCATGCTCTCGCGCGCGGAAAAAAGGAGGGTGCAGCAACCAAATCAGCTCCCAATCATCGCCTGCTGGGGGAACCCAAAACATGGTGTAGATTCGCTTGATCCTTGGGGGCCGAGATCGCCGCATATGTGTGGGGCGTGTGTGTGATCGGATCAACGGCATTGTGGTTTTGCAGCCCAGTTCATGCTCCACTCTTGTGCAGCTCGTGCTTGTCGCCGGTTGCCCTACCGATCCATCACAAAAAGAGGGGCACGCGTTAGGACCCCAAGTACAAAGCACACCCATGGTCCTCAAACACTAAGGGTGTGTTTAGATTGGGGAAAGATTCCCCGAAAATATACTGTTCACCAAAAATACACTGTAGATGAATAGTGTTATATGAGTGGGAGGGATGGGATGAATAGTGAAAAATTAGATGAATAGTGTTTTTTTTTAAACTAAACGCACCTGATACAGGCGCATCCTTGTTTCATGGGGAAAAAGACTACATGCAGCCGGGATACCGTGCACATTAGTCACCGACATGTGGACCCTAAAAAGGCCTGCAAATTTGTTCTCTTTTGGGCTCTTTTTTTTAAGGTAGGTCTAATAGAAATATAACCATTGATTAGCAATTTATTTACCATAGCAATGTACTAATTTAAAAGGAAAGTAGAAATGCACATAATTAACCTTCCAAAATTTATTTACATCCATGCAATCGAGGAAATCAAGACGGTAGACGGATGACCACTTAACAAATAGACCTTGTTATGCTCACTCCAATTCTAGCGATGTACAAACGAGATTTTCAACCCGGGTTGCTTGCTTGCTTCGGAGCTGAAGATCTAGCTAGGCATGCGCATGCCTCCTTTCGACAGTAGCCCCATCTATGAAAGCCATAATTTTGTAAAAATCTACAGTTGCTCATACTCTCCATTAATAAGGCGTACTATACTAATTCTAGGTGTCGAACCCGAGTGGGCGAAACCGAAAAATCCTCTCCACGCAAAAGAAGATTGTACATTTAGCGCTTGCTTATTTGGTGTCATATCCGTTCTATCTATAAGACAGTATTGGCATCAATTATAGGTTCCGGTTTCCGAAGCTGCGCTATCCTATCCTCACCATCGAAGAAGTCCTATACGTTTTTTTTTTCGCATCATGCACACGGATATGTGAGTGGACGGACGGACGGTCACGACCGCCATTGGAATGTTGCTGCTTCCGCAAGTGGCATTGCGTTCGAGCTTTCTCAGGAAGACAGGAGCCACTTGAACACCCTGATGAGTCGACGACGGGGACGTCGAGGGACACATGGACCACCCACAGGCGCAGAGACTCGGATAAGAGTGGTGGATGATTGCTAGCATAGCACTGGGGGGCTGCTTCGGACAGCAAAGATGACGACATCTCAGCATCCTGTGCGTGGGACCCGCATGTCAATCACTGTTCTGTTCATTCCTGGATCAATGAGTGTTAGGCCCTGTTTAGATGAGTTGGTGAAAGTTGGCGAAATGTCACATCCATCCTTTTGACACTAATTAGGAGTACTGAATATAGACTAATTATAAAACTAATTACACAGATGGACTCTACATCGTAAGACGAATCTATTAAGCCTAATATGTGCCGTCATTAGTGCATTTTTAATGACGGGTTACTGTAGCACGACAGTGTCTAATGACGAATTAATTAGGCTTAATAGATTCGTCTCACGATGTGGAGTCCATCTATGTAATTAGTTTATTTTTATACCTATGTTTAATACTCCTAATTAGTGTCCAAACATTCGATGTGACAAGTTGGCAAAATAAGTTGGCGAAAGTTGGCGATCTAAACAAGGCCTTAATATCGCCATTTCGATATCGAGCAAAAAATTGCTAGGGGAAAATCTGAGTTGAGTAGAATAATGCATTCATTTTAGGAAACGAGACGCGATTTTTCAGCGGAAAAAACTAGTAGTCAAAGAGATCCAAATATATAGGTTCGGATTCAAAGCTGAAGTAACAATTCTAGAAAAATAGTTAAGAGCATAAGATTTCAGTGATGATTGGCGAATTAAGTATTTCCACCCCCGCAATGTAGCACATCAGGGCCTAAAATCAATATCGGTCGACGGCGAATCTTTATCGCCTTGATTAAACAATCCATCATCAAAGAACTCTTCCTCTTCTATCCCAAACAGTTTTTAAAAACTACAAGTCATTGTTCCTTTTATTCCTTTTTATATCACCAAAGTCATTGATCCTTTGTTCCTCCTTATCATCACCACCTAATGAACTAGTATAATTTTAGGCACGCATCAAGCAAGATTTGCTATTTTTTATACCTGCAGGTACGGCGGTGTTCATGTTCGGAAATGCGATGGTAGATCCATGGATGAACAATGATATGGGATGACATAGCTTTGCTTTGGCACTAGCAATAAACAAACTGGGAGTTGGAAGATTTGGAGGTATCAACTGGGCTGGAGATTGCATAGTGACAGCGATTTTTGTCCGGGGATAGCGACCTTCAGATTCTTTCCATTTTATTCGCTGAGAAGGACAGGACGGTTTGACGCCACTTGTTCGTTTGGCTGCTCGTACAAGGTATTGATGTGGCACAACTGAATCCTCTTAACCCTCTCCAAGTTGATTATTTCTGCTCTCTGAACATGGTTGCAGTTAGCGAACTTTCAGACAGGACATGCTAATTCAGGCTAATTCCTGCTTTGTTCGAATTGAATTGCCAAGCCAAAAATAAAGGTAACCATGTTTGTTTATAATTTTTTTGGTCCAGCTTTTAGCAGTGGCTAACCTTGGATTCTTGCCATTTGATGGAGGGCCTAGATCGGAGACTAGCAATAGACAGTAGATGCCTGTATAAAAATTAAAATTCTGTCTGCATGCTCTCTGATAGCAAGTAATTGGTGGGCACAGCATCTGGAGATTCGTCTAGAGAATCCAACTCGCAAAAAGCTTTGCAAAATTCCCTGGAGTTAGGCCCAAAGTTTCACTTTCACGCACAATCGAGCCTAGGTCCAGTCAAAGTAAACTGCAGCTTTCACTTATGTTCTTGCATCGAATAAACAAGTGCAAACATGCTTGCTTTGCGATGTGAAAAAGTGACATTCCCTTGGTAATCCCTTGTAGTTTAATCCAAAGGCTGGCGCATCATTCAGCTCTCATCTCTCTAGATGAGAACAGGATAAAAAGTTGACTGGAAGCTAAGCATTGCCTAGCCATCAGGTTAAGCTAGCCACGCTCAGCCTGCGTGTATGGTTGGCATTTGTTTATTACTGCTGGTCACCATCGTCGCAAGCGGCTGAAAGCACTTTCATGGACTGGGGGGACAGGCATGCTTTGCTGATGCTCAGTTTTCTCACACTTCCAAACAGTGGTGGTTAGGATCGAGTAATAGTGAAGAATGACAGGTGACAGAATTTAGTGCCGAATTAAAAGTCGTAATCTGATCTATTAATCCTGGGTTTGCTTCAGTTTCAATCCTATCATCATCTGCATGGTAACATAAGAGTTAAAACCTTTGATACCAAATTTACTGGTATGAATTCAGGATATCCACGTTGTTTGAAAGGAAAAAAAAAAATCAGGATACCTGAACCACAAAGCTAGATGTTCCTAGCTAGATTCTGCAACTCTTAACCAAATTTGTGATGTAGCTCGCAGTGTACCACAAAGATGGTATTGGGGACCCAGATATTCATTAGCCAAAGTTAGTTGAAAACTGACATGATTGGGGTTGTTTTCCAAAAATTGTCGCCTTCTTCTAGAATAAAAGGTAAATGAGGGAGAAAATCTCTAGGTCAGTCTTATCTCATGACACTATGACAGCATCACCTTTGTATGTTTGCAGTTGAGCCAGGTCCCTAACTTTTGATATATTCTATAAAGGAAATGTTACCAACTAGATAAGCTCCACTTTTTTCTCTACATGTAATGAAAAAGTTTTGTTTCGTGAATTAGTCCAGAGCACCTCCAATCCCTTTGGTTCAAAAAAGCTCTGCAGATCCTTTTGATAGTTCAACAGAAGAAGAGGATTCGCAAAAGGGTAACAGAAAACTGTTTTAGAACAGAGATGCTAGATGTCGTTGCAGCACATGCCCATACAAGACGTCAGTGAATTTCACTAGGCCAGGTCCAGCTGCAGGCGCTCAGTTAGAAACCAGATGGTCTGATTCCTAGTTATGATGTGAAGTATATTTTACAGCTCCAATCAGTGGTTTTATAATAGTAGAGTTGGTGTCAGGGAAGAAGCTTTCTAAGTGCGTAGCGTCAGACGCACATCTGATCCAGTTGCTGCTTAGTGGCGTACTCCTGCACTGTTCGTTGTAAGGTCATGCTCCCACTGTCGGTTCAGGCTATAAATATTGCTCTTAGATGTCGAGACACCATATGGTGTCAAAGCTAAAATATTCGAGGGCCATGCCATGCGTCCCTTGTGCCCTTAGCTGGCACGTAAACTACCTACCGATTGGAAACTGTTAATTGCAACCATTCTGCAATCTTTAGTTACAGTTGATGAACCAGATCTCCAAAAAAAAAAAAACAATCATGGGTGTTCTAGTGTCCTGCATCAGCAGGAAGCTTCACAGGATCTGAAGTGCATCAGCTCACCCACCGGCCACCAGCCCACCACACCAAAATCCTACAGATCATGGGAGTACATCTGCAAGCAGAGACAATAGATCATAGATGCTTCTTGCTAGGTAGTACAGCTACCAGCAGAATATCTCTTTTTCAAATAAAATGAACTACCAGAAGATGCTGGCGTTAGATATCCTATTGTCCCCGGCATATGCCCAGCTCCTCCATGAGCGGATATTAAACTGTTAACAGCGGAGGATCAGCCCCATCGAGATCGATCTCACTCTCCGCAAGGCCGTAACCCCGCCGCCGTTAGTTTATGCGCCCAGAAACATGCACCTATCCACGAGACGACGAGATAAGATATGATAGTGTATTGCCAATCATGGCCGCCTCGCCATTGGCGCGGCCGGGAGAATCTGATCGCGTTTTTTATATATATATATAACGCGCGCCACTTGGTGGCACTGAGCTCATGCCCCCTAATGGGAGAAGTGATTACTCTAATCTAATCCGGGGATATGGGCTAAACATATATGTATCGCAACAAGGGATAAAGAATGTGGCGGGCACATTGTCTGTGGCATGTTTGATCGCAGGTGCAGCGGATTTGGAGGCAACCGGAATCTACCAGTAATTTAAGCTGGGTTCGATTTGGATCTTGGAACCATGAACAGGGGCAGACATGTCTTTTCACGGCCATTTGGTTATTACCTTAAGGCTTACGATGACGGTTGAGTGTAAAATTCACAGAGGTCGGAAACTTGAATAAGATATCGTCTCTTCATAGTTCATATAAAAGACACATGTCTTCTGTCACTGCCAAACGGCGTCTTGATTAAATTAAAGCTTAGACCTCCAATGCCGTAGACTAATAAATAAGATTGTGAATGAGTAAACCATTTGATTTGCTATAAATAAATTTTTCCTGGCTTGAGCTGTGAATAGCCAAAGATAGTTAGTTTGGCAAAAAAGATTGCTTCTATTAGATTCAGCTTAATATAATTTCATAATATTTTTCTATTTGAAATGAAATAATATATTTTAAGTGGTATCATCGATGCACATCTTAGATCGTTTCGGTATAGACTCTTATATTTGTGATCTAAGGGAGCGTGTATTGATGAAACGGCGGCAAACGTAAAAACAATACATGAAGTTACTGCATCCAAATAAGCAAATGAGAGAGATGGTATGTCTATCAGTATGTAACTATACCCATACGCCAAGTTTTTTTTTCGTGTTAATCGTTCATTTTACTCTTGAGAAATCAAAAAATTTTGGTGCGACGAGAGATAGGGCGATGCACAGCCAGGAAAAGTTTTTGGTTTCCAATGCTGTGTCCGCATGCGTCAAGCTTATTTGCCATATATGAGTGCCCTATTGGCCCAGCACTGGGTAGGCTGGTGGGCCATCTGCTCGGAGCATGAGGCCCAAACTTATGCGTGGTTAAATTGCCAATCTACCATTTGATGCTCAAAAAATCAGTTCAGACATTTGTTTTTTTCCTCAAAAAATTGTTTTTTCTCTTGAATATAAAAAGCGCAAATTTCCTAGCATTTCATTCAGCGCCGGTCCTATACACTGGTAATCGTCGCCGGCATAGGTCCATGTTAAATCGATCTTGTCGAAGTCAAGTTATGAACCGTTTAAGTTTTTTTAACGAGTAAAGTCCATTTTGCCCCCCTGAACTTGTCATCGAGTTTAAAAGACCCCCTGAACTCCAAAACCGGACATTATACACCCTTATTTCCTAAAACCGTTTAAAACACCCCCCGACAACAGTAAACGGTGGTTTTGAGGGTGGTTTCAGGGGGGTCTAAAACTCGCTGACAGGTTCAAGGGGATAAAATGGACTTTACTCTTTGTTTTATATTTTGTTATTTCTTATAAGATTATTTGAGGTATTTACTATTGAGAATTTGTTTTAAGAATTCTAATGGCCAATAAAATTATGTTCTACAAATTCTCAATAAGATATTCCCAATAAATTTGTTTTCGAATTAATCAAAATTATGGAACATAAATTGAGAAATATCAAATATCTTTGAGCAATCACCTTATTCGTAGTGCGAGGTATCTACTATTATTTAGCAAAAAACTTATTTGTAATCTTAAAATAGTAAATATCTCAAATAATCATTGAACAATTTACTTTCCTAAATAGAAGCTTATAAGAAATAGTAAAATATAAAACAAAGAGTAATGTCCATTTTGTCACCCTGAACTTGTCATCGAGTTCCTGAAACCACCCTCAGGGCCACTTTGGGAGCCCAAATCCCAGGGTGGTTCTCGGCCTTTTCCCTGGTCCGCAGCCACGCGTGGAAAGTGGCCACGGGCCAAAATTTCCCAACGTTTGGAAGCCCATCCCGCGAGGAAGCTTGACCCGACCCATGTGTTTTCCCCGGGGTCGCTCGTCCACTGCCCTCGAGTCCGGGCGTCTCTTCCCCGAGGCGACGCGACTCGGACGACGCCGATGCCGCCTCCACCCGACTCGGACGCTGCCGCCGCCGCCGCCTGCACCTCGACTCGGCCACTGCCGCCGCCGCCGCCTGCACCTCAACTCGGCTGCCGCCGCTGCCTACACCTTCGAATCGGCTACCGCTGCAGCCGCCTGCACCGTACCAGCTCGGTCGCCGCCCACCTCCGACTCGGCCCCGACGCCGCGTCCACCTCCGACTCGGTCGGCGGCGACGATGGCGTCTACCACGTAGCTGCTTCCACCTACAACTCCGTGCTCCGCAGTTGGGTTCACTAGATTTTCTCCTCCCTTTTGCTAGGGTTTCTCCTCTCACACCATTCCTTGTAGATCTTGGGGAAGCTCTGGTGAACACGAGCAGTCGCACCCCATTGAAGCATCCGCACTGCACTCCACCACGCCGCACTCCACTGAAGCATCCACTATCTTCGATCTGGTCTTCTTCCTCCAGATCCACCACAACGCCTTCACCTTGTCTTCCTCCTTGTCATTTGTGAGTTATTCATCTTCCTTCTCTGCTATTTGCTTAAGTTCATGTAGCGAGAAAGTGTAAAGATTTACTTGTTTGCTTATATCTTTGAGTGCAAGAACCTGCTAAGTTCAGGAGACATGATAAAACTGCCATTGATTCTCTGTATTTTGGTCGGAAGCTCGTCCTGTATTATGACGAGGAACATTAGCCAATATAGAGCACTAACATGTTGTAAAGTCTTTAGCCACATATTGGCCAAGAAGGTGCAGAAGAAGTCAACAATGTTTTTTTTTAATTTTTTGGCGTTGATAATGAAATGAGCATTGTTGACGAAGAAATGGCATTGCTTTTTTCATTTTCTTTTTTTGTTTGCCAGACATGGCACATGCATGTGAAAGCATTGGTTGAACATAAGCTACTATTATGATCTGCCAGCTTATTTGAGAACCATGTTAATTCGTACATTCAATCACATGAGAGAAGTGGCTTGTTTTGTGTCAGTCATAGACACTAAGTAGGTGCCCATATCTCAACTGCACAACACTTGATTCCAACACTCATCAATAACTGGTTTTCTTCTTTACGTGCAGAACTGCATAGGTACCATTGATGGGACTCATGTCCCTATCACCATCTCAGAAGACAGAGCCCCTCCCTATAGAAATAGGATCAAGATGGTCCAAGTGGAAAGAAACGCAAGTAAAGTCAAATTGCAACAAAATTTGGATACTTTGTTGATTTCAGGAAGGATCAAATACAGAAGACTATGGAACAACTAGAAGAGAAGAAGAGATGTGAAGAGGAATACTCAGTGCCGAAATGTATCGCCATTGTGGATGCAATGGAAGAGCTAACTGATGAGCAAAAGGCTGATGCCAATGAGCTCTTTCAGTCTGAAATGAACAGACAAATATTCGTGAGCACCACAAACCCACGTGTCCGGCTTATTTGGCTGAAGAAAAAGATTGGACAGGTATGTTTTCGATGACAGCAACTATTGCAGTATAATAACAATGGATACTTCAGTTTCAATATAATATTTGAGATAGCTCTCCCCTCCCTCATATCTTTCTTTTTATTCTCAGAGCCACCACTGATGATGGAGGTGAACAGAAATAGTAAAAGCGACTATATTGGCGTACAGGATGAAAGCTTCATCTGCCTTATTGATATAAGCACAGATATAGAGCCTTGTTGTCCAGCTAGAATTTTTTTCCATACTTCCTGTTGCTTGAATGCATGACCACTGTGCCTATAATTGCACTTATCACTCATGGTTGGTACTTGAATTAATTTGTTTCTGTGAAATATTTAATTCCGCAGCATGTAGTTTGTTTCACTACTTATGCCTTTCTGCCACTTCTTGAATTTTGCAAATTGCAATCATGTAGCTTCCAACATCTAACAGTCAGCTATCCCTCCAGTTGTGATTTAGTGGGGCTTCTTGATGGACTGTTTTTGCATTGCTATCTCGTTGCATTGCTGCTCTTGCATCATGAGCGTATAAGATATTTGAACCAGAGTCAAATTTTGTAATGTTTAACTTGATGCACAGTACAATCTATGGTGTTAAACTTCCATGTGTTTCTGTTCTGAAACTATGGTGACAATCGATTTCTTGTTTTTCTTATTTTCAATTGTTTTTTGTTTTTCCTGTTTTTCAAATATTTTTATTGTACAACTCGTTCAGGTAGCTGTGTTGCAGCTTCTGCTGCACACCTGCCTGGAATATGCATGGCATTACTGTTGGAATTCATGTGTATTTTTGGTTAGTAGTTTTTTCAATAAAAAGCACCTAGACGTGTTTATTGGTTAGTAGTTTTTTCAAAAAAAAAACCAAAAGGGAGCATCACGATCGTCCAAGCAAGCGATGCTAGTGATGACAGAGTCAAACCCACCGCAGTGGCAGGGCTACCCCGTGCCACGATCTGCCAAATGACGACGGGAGAAGAGCCACGGCTGCCCCTGCGGGGGCAGGGATTCCATCGTCCAAAAAAATTCCCGCGTGGGAATACCTTCCCTGGGAAGGGCTGCCCGTGTAGCCAAAGTGGGCCTCAAATGTTCTTTTAAACTATTTAGAACAACTATGGTAACCGCGGAGAATGCTCAAACGATGTCTAAGATTGAAGGATTCCAGTATCGTTGAAATATTTTCTTAGCACACCTCATCATCTTCTAAAGCATTGTGGTTAAGAACCTAATGATCCAAGACCGAACGCCATTCAAAGTTTCCAACCGTTGTTGCTTACAATAGCCATTTGCACATTTAAGGTCTCTTTGGCATAGCTCTCAGAGCAGCTTCTCTGCTCAAATCATGAGGAGCTCTGCTAAATAATTTTCAACAACAAAGTAATTAAATGTTACTTTCAGACCGATTCTCCAACCTGAACTAAAGGGCTAGGGGTTTCTCCTGATTCAGTTCTCGCCGAGGAGTAGCATTTCTACTTCAAATTTAACCAGAATCATTTTTTTCAAAAAGTTACTTACAGTGGATCAAATCATAAAGAGCTCTACCAAAGACAACTCTAGCGTCCGATAATTAGCTTCTAAACAATGGCTCCCAACTAGGCAACTAGAGATGCAAATTCATTCATTTTGGGTCGTTGAGGGACAACTGAATGAAACAACCTACCTATCAAAAGAAAGAAAGAAAAGAAACGCCACTAAGTACCTAATTGCGTCACTAGTACAACTGTTTGGTGTTTTTTTTTTTGCGTGGAATACTAATCCCAACCTCAACTAAAACTTCATTAGTCCACACTGTGAACTTAACGAAACCTCAACTCAAACTTCATTAGTCTACCATGCTGCCTCTATTAACTAGTTAGTTGTTAAACGAAACCTAGACTCAAACTTCGTTAGTGTACCATGCTCTCCATGAATTACTGTTAACGACCAACCGGATAATTGGGACTCGCTGGACAGAGAATTTCCGACACCACCCATTTCACGGTTCTCCACCCAGGGCCCAGCGCTGTTCTAGGGAGTAGGGACATACCGGAAGTCGAGCAGACGGGCAACTAGACATTACGCACCACCAGTTCCAGACTAGTTCATAATAATAGTTTCAACGAATTAGGACTCCTTATACAGACTACGTTCGACGCTACATTAAGTTTTGTAATAGAAATGGCTCGAATCTGAAGTAGACTCCACTCAACAACACAATATAGTGCAAGTTCAACACAGTAAATCCCAATTTTTCCAGCAAGAAGAATCTCTTAACCATGATTGAATGACTGGTACAGTGGAACCTGCATGAACAACAACAGATCCTGGTCATTTCTTCGGAAAGATGATCCTAAATGAAGTCACATGTTTTCATTTGTTTCAATTAACAGACTGTATGCGGTAGTTAAGATCATTTTGGCATCGCAACAGCTCAAATTCATATCTCATAGCCCCGAAAAAGCAGAGCACCAAGGGTAATGCTCGTGAGCATAAAGTATGCTTGCCACATTGCCAGAATATGTTTTGCTGGCTATCCCAGTTGGGCTTCTACCGAGGAATCTAGGTTCCAATGCTTCAGCAACTAGAGACAAGTGTTGCCCTCCCAGGGACATCTTATTTTGCAGTGTACTAAAAATGCACGAAACCTTGCACGTGATGTACTGTGTAATATGCTCACCTGAGAAATCATTGGTCCAGTGTTGTCATAGCAATGAGGATACATCATTGCTGGGGTGGGCCAATGTGGGTAAACAGCACCAGAAGATGACCCCATCGATAGATCAGGTTGGCCGAAGTACACAGTAGGCTGGTTTGCGGACATGCCAGGGGTTTGCACATAACCAACACCATACTGCATAAACTGAGGGACAACAAAGTTGAAGGCACCTGGGTTCATGTTGAAGTCAGGCACTGGGCTCCTAACATACCTGCAGAAGGATATATGTTACTCCATCATCTCATCATTAACATCACCTAGTGGGAACAATAATTAACAGATGAATGCTAACCTTTTGTAATTTCTATCATAGTCAGGGTCACTACGATCTTTTTGAGTATCTTTGAAAACAGCAACCCTAGACCGGCTGTTCATTGTGCTGACTCTGACCTCATCAGCAGAAGGCTCAACATTCGCTGGCTCATCTCTGCCACTTGAAAATGTTCCCAAAACACTTGCAGCATCAGTGTCTGCAGAAATGGAACCATTGAAGATGCGTGCCCGTGCTTTATTATATTCCTCTATCCTCTCTTCAACAGTTTTTGGTGCACCATTCTTGTTTCCAGCATCAGCTGCACAATTTTGGAATGCTTTGGGTCTTTGATAGATGACAAACTTTAGCTTCTCTGCTGCTTCATGGTCATTTCTTGCTTGTTTGCTGGGAACTTCTGATAAAGCAATGGGTGGAAATCTGCTTTCTGCTGTTTTTCTTGCAACTATCCTGCTAACTGAACCATCTACTAAACTATCTGCTACTGTAGTTTCTAATCCATAATGTTGTGCGACACGATGAGCGGCACAGCGAAGGTACGAAGTTGGAAAGTTCTGGAATTCAAATTCTTGCAGCTGAGGGTTCTGCATAAATTTCTGAATATCCAGTTCCATCCGTAAAACTGTAATGGAAGAACTGCAATGATTAGGTAGTAATAGAAGACTAAATATGAACAGCTACCTAGTTACAACAGTAACTGGTAGAAGAAAGTACATGCTAGGATTAATCTTCTATCAAACAGCAATAATCTTCAAACAAGAATAAAGTCCACAAAATACTTTTCAAACATTCAGCAAAAATAAATGAAGATTATATGCCATAAAAGCGACTTCACTACCAAAATTCAGCTATTTTATTTATATTAATATGCTGCTCATATAGTTATCTTGATAAGATTCTTTTTAACACGTGCACGATGTTATTAGTTATTGCATTTCTCCCTTACACATGACCTTTGAAGAAATGATAGACAGATGAAGTGAACAACAATTTAACAATTTTAAGGCATGAATAGAACTAAAAAAGAGGGGCAAAAGGTCTTAATATGTGGTGGGAATGTGGGAGAAAATACAGGGGATAGGAGTGGTGAGTTAGACAGGGACGCAGATTTAAACACAATCAATTATGCGATTAGCCCATACGAAGCCATTCACATCACCAATAACTCAAAATACACTTCAGATTATGGTTATTAATTGTAAATGCAATATAAGGTCAAACCGAATAATTATAAAATTGTGACTCATAGATGAGCAGCTATGCATATATCATGGATCAGAACGATCCGTGCACAATTGCGCTGAGTAAAAAAATCACATAGTTCATCAGGACGACATAGGGCCTGTTCGGCTGGCTGCTCTGCATGACATAGGACGACATAGTGTGAAATCCAAGGTGATGTGCTTAGTTGTATGGGGCTCGGAAGCAAATTGTTGACCAAATACCATTTCCATTCATAGAGCAGATCCCTCCCGCTACATCAGGCCACTGCTAAGATAATCTGAGGCTGTAGCAAACACCCAAAAGCGACCATGATCTAGCTCAGTGACCACAACGATAATCGTGCTTCCACATTACCAGCACTTTAGATACACTAACCTAAACAAAACAGTTCAGCTAGATCCAAAATTACAAGATACCCACCAGTATGGTTTTCTAAGGATTGCACACTGAAAGCAAAGCATAATGAGCAACGAAGCAAGTAGCAACAATTATGCAAGCCACAGCAACACAACAGCTTTAAAGGACAGATAATGAGAACAATAATTTCGAAAGAATCCCCGCACTTGCCGTGCTATACCAATCCTTAAACTGTACACAAATCAAACCGAAGGGTATTCTAATCCCCAATTCCGCATTCAGAACGTAACATGGCACAAACCCTAGGGACAGGGCGCACGAATCCCGGCCGAAATCCCACCGCCGGCCCACGGCCGACACGCCGCAACAGCCACATCCGCGTACGCGTGACCCTACGACGCCGAAATCGCAAGCGCCCGCAGCGACATGGCGAGCGGATAGATGAGGGGGGGGGGGGGCACGTACCCATGAGGCGATGGCGAGGGTTGTCTAGCGCCTCAACGAGGAACGGGTCCACGTGGGAGGCGACCCTCTCGTCGACGGCCACCGGCTCCGCCGCCCCTCTCGCGCCATCATCGGCGGCGGTGGCGGGAGGGGGCGGCGGCGACGACGCGGCTGCGGCTGGGGAGGAGCTCATCGTGCGGCGGCGGTAGGGGCCGGGCTAGGGTACGCGGGGGCGGAGAGGAGAGGGAGGTAAGAAGCGGCCGTGGACGGACGACGACTCGCCTTTCCCCTCCCCGCGTCCCGATCCCGAAGCGGCTGCCCTGCTGGTGCTGCTGCGGCGCGGAGGAGGCGAAGCGGTGCCCGTCTGCCTGCCTGCCTGCCCGAGAAGAGGAGAGGGCAAGAGGGTTCCCAGCGCCAGCACGGCTCCGGATTTTTTTTAACGCCGCGCAGCCAAACCAAAAGGGATCTGCGCTGCGGGGCGGAACGGATGAGGCCAGACGGGATTGGGCTCGGCTCGGCCGCGCGATCCTAAACGTTCGTGTGAGATCAGGCGGCCCAAGAGTGGGTACCGAGAAAAATGCGCGGGCCGTGGGATATTCGGATTCACACACAAACACAAGTCCGAACACGTTGCTACCCTTGAACTTTTTTTTTTTCTGTTTCTGAATTGTTGAAAGTGAGTGTGGGCTGATCAGCGGTGTAGGAAAAGCAACGTGGCAATATCATCTCCACTGATGTAGTATCAAAGGAGAAATAAATATAAATATCTAGATACAGTTTGGTACAGTTTCCGGCATGGGTGCTGCAAAGCTAATACTGCGTGAGCTCTGCTGAGTGCTGACTGCTACTGCTGGACAACGTGGACTGAAGTATGTTTAGCAACACATGTTTCTCACTTCAGAAAAATTATTAAAGGTGCAAATTTGATTTACATTTTTTAGAAAACCTAGCGCCTCCAAATCATTAGTTCAGGTAGTAATCCACAAATCCTTCAATATTCCTGTGACGAAACTGGCGGATTAGGCATGGCGTAGTGCACCTCCTCTCTCTCCTCGTCTTGGACATAGAGGTGGGCATCACCGTTGTAACTTGTATCCATCTTGGTCTGAAGTGTCGTAGTAATTAATCATTTTGATGTCAGTTTCTTCACAATCTAAAAAAAGAAACAATTGTAAACTCATTTGATGGACCTACACACAACATAACAACAACAAACATAGATGATCAAAGTTAACTGATGAACTCCATTCCCTCTAAACCACATGCATAATATGAATAATTGACTACACGACCTAAAAACCAAGCTTTATGCAAGGGAGATAATGAAGTATAATTATTGAGGGACATGTTGAAGATAATTTGTGGAATAGTAATCCTCAGCGGGAGCATCGATCCTTTCTCCTCAAGCGGAGAATCGATCCTTTCTCCTCACACTTACACGTACAGTTTCAGAGGGAAAAGGGACGATCCTTTACCTTGGCACTGGTTTTTTACTTGTTGAACGCCGCGAAGCAACCAATCACGACCTTGAGTGTGGCGAGGTAAGTCGCAGCTCGCAAGTATTCCGGCTCAACGAAAACCATAGTTCACAAATGAGCGTGCGGGACATGTTGGGTGGAGCCACGGCAAGTCGGCAAGCGACAGAATCGGCGACCACAGGGTAGGTGTTGTCTAATATGTAGTTTGATGCACTGTCATTAATTTGAGACGGTATGACAGTGGTTTTTTGTTTCATAGTAAATACATAATTTCTTAATTTGTGTATAAAAAAATATTATAAATTATAGGAAAACAGAAACTCGTATAATATTAGTTATTTCATAGTCTATATTTTAGCTTATGAGACGGTTGCCTCGCGAAACAACACCTCATTCTCTCTCCTCCTCTCTCTCTCTTTCATGTCATAAAAAATTCTATATAGATCTACATGAGACG
Source organism: Digitaria exilis (assembly GCA_015342445.1). NCBI lineage: Eukaryota > Viridiplantae > Streptophyta > Magnoliopsida > Poales > Poaceae > Digitaria > Digitaria exilis. The sequence goes on from JACEFO010000544.1 coordinate 410,879, forward strand.
ACCTGTGAAACCGTTTACATGTAGCAACGCGCTTGCTCTCATGCCGTTTTATTTGTGATGTCAGCCAAACCGGGGTGAAGGATGGACGGTGCCGCGGTGGCACCCACGTCCGCATGCCGCGTCACATAGAGGTAGCCACGTGTCATGCGTAGCACAGATTCCCCCCCCCCTCCCGTTGATTACGTAAGTGCTAATAAATTTTAGCCATATTTTTTGTTACAAATATAGATTTATTGTAAAATTAATGACATAAGCCATTACTATTGCCAATTAGCAATTTAGCATAACTTATAGGCAATTAATTTTGCAATTATCTTACTTTTACCACCTCTGGGAAAAAGTAGAAATGGAAGTAAGAAATCATGGAATCGCCAATTTTGTTCTCTTGATCGGTAGCGACCGTTAACCTCATGGTAACTGTGGTAATGCAGCTAATGTTCCATCGCTTTGCACAACTAATGTCGTTTTTCTACCGCTTTTGATAAGTGGACTAGCCATCGACCTCAGTCTGCACGTTTCTATGAGGGGTCTACTTGCGTTATTACGCAGTTGTACAATCATGTTTGTTTTTGTTAAAAAATACGAGATTTGTCATGAGAGGTAGTCGCTGAGAAGCTCACAATACCTTGAATTTCAAAGCAGCTGGTTAAACATCCATTCTAAGCCTAGTTTCATACTAGAAAAGGCTGCGGCGTTGCCGCGGATGACAAGTGGATGTAGCTGTGGTTTTTTTTGGCGTTTGGTAGTATAACTTTTTTTGGAAATAAATGCTAGAGCGCATTGAACCCGTAAAAACACTCTTTAGAAACATTGTAGATTGAATCATGTGTATCATTTATTTTGAAGTCTATGAAATATAAAAATTTATGAATACAAAGAAACATTGAATTATGTTTGCTATGTATGAATTTATGTAGATTTTGGTATTTATAACAATTTTTATGTTGAATAACTGTCTATTTAAAAGCATTTTGGTGTTAACTTAAGAACATTTTGGTGTTCGGAAGTTAGCTATAACAGAAAAATGGGAAAGGTGAGTTAGATTTTTTTTAAGTTTGATGTACAATATATTTGGATTTTCAAATTCGTTTTCCTGATCGGATGTTATCTATAATAGGGGAATTGCAAAGTGAGTTTGATTGTTTTTTTAGTTTTCTATACAATATGTTTTTTTATTTTAAAATTTTGAGCCATTTTCATGATCATTTCTTTTAATTTGGAGATGTTTAAGGTGTCACAATAATAGGTGGGAACGGATTATGGAAACACTTTGAATTTCAAATTTTGCTTCAGAATGTTAGCTATAATGAGGGAATTAGAAAAGGGTGTTTGATTTTTTTTTTGTTTTCAATACAATATGTTTTATACTTTTTTTGAGCCATTTTCATGATCATTTTTGTATTTGGAGATGTTTTGGTGTCTGAATCTTAGTAGGGAGAGATTGGTGGTTTGTATACAAATTCATCATAAGTTAAATTGAAATGCCTAAAATTCCCAAATCAAACTAGGAATGGGATGCATGTAAGGAAGACCAAAATAATTGACACAGTTATCAAAGCAGCATATACCCCTGTTGCCCCCCTACTTCAATATAACTATAAGTGGCAAAATAAGAGAGTTAGTTTAAATATTTCAAAAATTAAATAATTAGTACCAAAGTCAATTGAATTCCAAATGTATCCATACTATAAAGAACAAGTAAAAAAAACCTTCTCACTCAAATCGTATCAACCATACCCTTCACACTAGACCTATATGTAAGGCCCAAAGAAAGTGAGAAGGGGTGCAAATCCATTAAAATTACAAGTTGTAGAATGTTTATGTCCCCAACCGCCAACTGCTCGAGCGAGCACGATTGTCAGTGAATCTGGTTTCCGCGCTCTACTAGTTCAAAGCATATGGGTCTCGATGACCTAGTGGCCACCTACTACGTCCTTCCAGTACTATTCTTTTTCACAATTTGCTTCTTCTATGTGATGTGGCTCAGCGACCAACCATCGTCCAGACCACACCCGACCGGATTGCGGTGCCTCATCGTTTTGCCCGTCAAGTGTCATATTCCTTATCACCAATTGTTTGATACAATCCGGATTTATCTGTTCAGTGATTTAATCATGATCGACTCTCACGATCTGATTGAAGGGCCTTGTTTCGTTTATAAACATTATAGCTCTCAGTCTACTCCTTTGTTAAAATGTGATATCTATCTTCAAACAATTTAGGAGGTGTTTGGTTCTAGATATTAAAGATTGGTCCTTGTCATGTATTAATAAGGAGGACTCAACATGCGGTAATTATAAAACTAATTACAGAGATGAAGGCTAATTAGCAAGACAAACTATTGAACCTAACTAACTCGGGGACATATCTGGTGGAAACCAACTTACCATGAAAACTATAGAAACTCCAATCTGAACCACACGATGCTGATCCAAGGGTGAACCCAAATTAGATTGAAGGGGTGATTTGCAAAGCTCAGGAGAGGTGGGAGGTGTGATTTGCAAGACGATTTTGCAAATCACCCCTCCCACCTGATCTGGTCGCGCCCTCGGATCAACATCGTGTGGCCCAGATTTTAGTTTCCATAGTTTCCACGGAGAGGTTGGTTTCCATAGGATACGTTGCCAACTAACTCATCATTAGCATATGTTTATTTTAGCATCGCATTGTAAAATCATGCTTATCAGGCTTAATAAATTCATCAACAAATTAGCCTTTATTTGTGAAAGTACTTTTGTAATTAACATTAGTCTATACTCCTAATTAATAACTAAACATCCGTGACATGGACTAAAGTTTAGTCACTAAACACCTCCATAAGATGTCAACGTCACTATGTGCTTGACGTAGTTACCAATCCAAAGTTTTAAAATTTGGTAAGTGTAGTGGATATTTGTCGCCGACTCGTAGAAACTAAAAAAAACAAATGATTCTTATTTAAGTATCGTGTTGACTTGCAACTAGTTTCTACTACAACTAAAGAACACGTATTTTCTGCAATTAAACTTGTTAAGACTAAGGTATGAATTAGAATGATTCTTAAGAGATTTCTTGGTAGCATATATTGAACGAGATTGTAATGAATGTCACGGCATATTAAAAATGCCGGTAAAATTATTTAAATGAAAAGGGTATATTGACCACTTTTGTGAATTATTTGTATTTTAATTTTCATTGTTCAATTAATTTTTATAGTCATGGCTAGCTAGTACGTGCTTGCATGGTCAATACAAAAATAGGATACATTGTAAATTTTTGAAGAAACAATTTTTTGTTGCCCCACCTAATATTTTTATGCAGTTCTTCCTCTGCTCCTTGTCAAACATGACATATGTGCCACAACAGTTCTTTCTGATGCGCATTGTCACAATCATGGTGAGCATAGACAAAGGAATTCTTATTATAAAAAATGGTATGTTTGTGGTACAAGTGACTCCACTACAATTCTTTTCTTTGTTGGAGTACCAGAACATGATTTATACAAACTTGGTTTAGGGTTAAGGGTCTAATTGGTCGACTACCAATTTTGGCACGCCAAAGTCTCAGCAAGCGAAAAGTTGGGTAGAAAAAATTGCCACAATTTTGGCCAGATAAATGTAAGATAAAGACATCTTTTCGGTAGCAAACCAAATTATGGTCAAAGAATTGGCAACTTTTGCCTTAACAAAATTGTGGCATGTCAATATTTTGCCATACAACCAATCAGGCTCTAAATGCAGGTTCTATCATCCGTTGCCACGTGCAAATTTCATTACACAGATTGAACTAAAGATATTTGTCAACTATGATAGGTTATATATATGATGTGTTTGTTTACATATCTAGGAATCATCACGCTCCTTGTGCAACTTTGATGACCCCGAAGTGAATTAGGAGTCACCATTTTCTATTCAAAGCTGCAAATTTTTTTATTAATCGTTTTTTACTTTCACTACCTTTCTTAATTGTTTTTTTGTTCATGTACAAATGTAATCTTAGCTGCTAATTTGCTAGCGTCTCAAATCGAGGAAACATTTCATGCCGTAATGGATTCAGACCTAAAATAATACCCTATAAATTAATATGACATATCTACTTCTTCTTGGTTGTTTGATTGGTTACGTAACTATATGCATTTGCCAAAACCTAATGTAATTCTTATCTTTTAATTATCATCTAAAGATATGTTGCGGTTGTCATTGTTCCCTCTTGTTGTATTACAAACCAAAATATAACATTGACAGAAGAAAAACAAAAAAATATCATCCTTCAAACAAACCAACTGTACTAGTGAATATTTTTGCCATCCTTCAAAATGTCAACGTGGTTTGTCTGCCACAGCCCTCCTCTTAGCATTGTCATCCTTCAAAATCATAAATAATTTTAACTTGTTGGCAGACAAACACCAATGTATATCCTTCAAAATGGTATAAAATGTCATTTATATTGTCGAAATATATTTTTTGTTTTTCTTCTGTCAAGATTGACAAAAGAAACAATATAAATAATTTTATATTACAATATTTCGAAAACATGTTGGTGGCGCACATGCACTCTACTAGCGAGCGAAAAGCCCCAATTGTTTTGGTATAAAGCAGACCAACTGTACTATAGTCCCGGCGTTCTCACTTTCCATACGTCTACCCAGATTGACTGTACTCTGGCCCCGTCATTCCCACTTCCCATGCCCCTAGCCTTAGGGGGTGTTTGGATATCAGAGGCTTAAAATAAATCTTGTACATCAAGTGTTTTAATTTAATTATAAAATAGTTGCATAACCTAGGTATTTTCACGAGACGAATCTATGAAACCTAATTAGTCCATGATTAGCATCACATGGGCTGATTATGGACTAATTAAGCTTAATAGATCCGTCTCTGAAAAAACTAGCTGTCATGAAATTTGTTTGTCATTGAAATAGTCTAGTACTCCTCATTACACTCCTAATTAATATTTAAACATTTGATATGACAGAACTTAAGCACTAGAGAACCAAATTCTTTCCACCACTCTACAAATTACAGGCCCAAATTCGTTGCGTTGGGCTCGTCCCTTGTTCTAAGGCATTGCACACTAGTTTCTCTCTTCTAATCCTGCCTGATTCTACAACTCACGAGTCACGACACGTAGAATGAACAATTTCTCTCTACCCATCCTTAGGCCTCCTCCAACAAGGGACTATAAGCTAGCTCTTAATTGTTTAATAAAACCATATCAAAACAGTACACTGGGTTGACTTTTTGCTAGCTCTAAGCTAGCACATAGAGCTGGTCACATCAAGCTCTTCACTATTCAGTGAATAGAAAATTCTATGTGCTAGCTCACAGCTAGAAAATAGCCAACCTAGTGTACTGTTTTGATACTATTTAACGATTAAACAATTTAAAAGCTACCTTATAGCTTCCCATTGGACAAGGCCTCACAGGTAGTACCTAGATGCTCGACTGTGTTCAGATGAAGTGGGGGCAAAGTACTTTTTTTTTCTGGGATGCGTGTTATGTGAGGGAGATGAATAGGAAAGGTGAAAAAAGAATTTTTAGGGATGCGTGTTCTGTGAGGGGGATGAATAGGAAGTAAAATATACTTTTAGAATCTGAAGATGGCCGAGCATTAGCTGTACGGAGGGAGTACGTATGTGCGGTCAGAAGTGGAAGTACCATGGATCAGGAGTGAAGGCAGAAATAGAAATGCTATTTCTACCTTACTGTGAGGAACCTCCAAGTTAAACTCCGTTAATTAGATAATCATCCCTTGATCAATCTAATTAAAATGACTTAACCCCGGTCGTCCTTGAGATGTGTCCCAAACATTGCCCAAGACGACACACCTCACTAGCACAAGTCAAACATCTTCATCACACATAGCATTACATACATAGAGTTCACCATACATAAAAGCATTCAAGTCTTACAAACCAAGTTCAAGTTTCATGCCTAAACATAAGGTTTTGCAGCGGAAGGTTTAAACATCGCTCTCATAGATGTTACAACAAAATAAATGAGTTCACTCTCATGCCACAAGTGACTCATTAAACATAGATAAACATTGGGCAGCTACTCCATGCCCGCACCTCCGTCAGCGGGGTAGAAGTACCCAAAGACGGGCTCCGAAGCCACCTCACCTGGAATCAATTTAACGGCAGCACCGTTAGTACATTGCGTACTAGCATGACCTATCCAAAAATATACATTTGGTGGATGCAAGGAATTATCAAGTTTTAATACCCAACTATGAAATAGCAAGCGGATTTGTATAAGTGAGTAAGCAAAAGACATGGCTTCTATCCCTATATCATGCACCAAAACATTTGCATAAGTAAAGTGATCATGTATCATCAACCATGAGCTTAATCTTCCATAAGCTCTCTCCGAAACTCTACGTTAAAGTCAAAGTACATGAGCGTGTTCATATCCGAGAACGCGGCTATTGCAATAGATTTAGAACCCTGCAGGGGTGTACAACTTTTCCCACACGGGGCGCAAGACCAACTACCATACCCTCGGCCTAGGATAAGAGTTAATTCATGCCCTCAACCGTTCGCATACCCACACCCGGCAATGAGATGGCGGCAGGAGATGTATAGGGGTAACAGACTCCGCCATTTACCCCTCATCACAACCCGTGTCAAACCGTCCCATAGCAAGGTCCGGCTTATGGTACTTGGCTTGCCCATCCCATACTAAGCATGTGGTTTGTACGGTATGTGCTCAAGTATCAAGGCGATGACGCATCGGTCCGTAAATCAATTCAAGCAAGCCTAACCAATTGAGCTCCATCTCAATGGTCCTACATTACTTGCTCAAATCTCGACTCATGTTCATGGTTGTTCATCTTTAAAATATTCCAACTATCCAAATATGAGATTAGACAAATTCCTATAGTCTCGCAAGAAGTGATGTCCTTGTCACCTCTCGACTTCTACCGGCTAAGCATGAATAAGCAAATAAGTTCGTATAAACCATCAAACATACTCAACTAGAAGTTGACCTAGAGCTATAGCACATGTCTAATAGGTTCTACTCTAGTCATTACATATGAATTAATAGAGGGTGGCTTATGCACAAACAATAAGCATTTGACATTCATAAATAGTTTAGAAAAAGGTGCCTGCCTTGTTGCTCAAAGGTAGCCTCCTCAACCACGGGGTCCGGCCCGTACTCAACCTCTCCTTGTCCCGGCGTCTCGATCTCTACACGAATGCAATGATACTTGATAAATAAATATGACATGAAAGGATTTGCAAAATGAGATGCAAAATATGTGACTAAATATGCGTTTAGAATGCCTTAGAATCATGTATAAACATACTTAAGTTGAAAACATAGGTATATAAGTCAACTGGGTGACTTTCGGATCTTCCGACTCAAAATAGCGGGTCATCCGGTTTTACACAGAGAAGAACCGAATCTTCCGGGCATAAAATCGGAACTTCTGGGCATGTACTGGAACTCAAAAGTGGATCTTCCGGCTCTTTCCCGGATCTTCCTAACAACCCGGCGACCGGGAAAGAAAAGTTCACCGCCGGCGGCTCCGACCTCCGTTTTGGGTGTCGTTTGTTTCTATGGGTCCGTGAGAGTGTCAAGGTTCTATTTCAAGTGATGGATTTGACATGCATTGAGGTTTACAAGCTCGAACTCATCAATGGTGGTTTTCTTCCAAGAAACACCAAAACTCTAAACCTAGAGCAATAGGGAGTGGATCGAGAGGGGGAATGGCTCACCAGTGATGAGCACAACTCCAACAAGGGTCGCAGGTTGGTGTAGGGCGAGGAGGAGTGAGGCTTGCTTGTTCTTGACCTTGAACTTGAAGAGGGGAGCAATGGGGTGGGGGGGGGGAAAGGAGGAGCTTGGGGAAGTTTCTTGCTTGAGGAAGATGACGACGTGGTGGTGGTGCAGCTCGCTCGCGTCGAGCTCCAGCGATCCTCCGGCGAAGCTCCGGCGAGGTGGAGTGGCGGAGGAGTGGATGAACCTTGGGGTCTCCTCCCAACTAGAGAGAGGAAGAAGAGAGAGAGGGAGGGGAGCATAAACGAGAGAGGGAGAGGGAGGGCTGGTGTTCAGCTTTCCTTTGGATAGGTGGGTCCTGTGGGGACACGTGACGGCTGTGCAACTATTGATGTGTCAAAGTAGACTACCGGATCTTCCGACTCGGAGCCGGATGATCCGAAAAATTAACATTTTATTGGTAAAAATAACTTTTAGCCCAACTAGAGGCCTCCTAAAAATAGAAAATAATTTTATAGATGCTAAAGATGATGCTTATGAGTGCTTCATGTTATGCTTAGATTTTTTGGATCGTTACACTGACCGTAGGAGGAAGTCATAAACAGAAGTGTTGTTTGCCTTTGCTTCTACGCGAGGGAAAGATCACAGGATCCGGTGCTCCGCCGATCATGCAAAAATGGTGGATGGACACGGCTCCACGATGCTGCCCTCAAACTCATCCAAATATAGGAAAGTGAAGCCCATGTGCATACTCATACTCATACTCACTAGTTTCCACCCCGACACGGACGGATAATGTACGATTTAAACTTCAAAGGAAGAGAAGTACGCGTTTTTCACGCAAGCACTTCTAGTTACTAAAGTTCAGAGTATTTGGTTGCACTTAATTAGTCTAGAATTACAGTAAGAATCATGACTAAGAAGATAGGCCGAATCTGCCACATACGTATGGAGATTAGAAGGGCCTTGCGAGTAAACTAATCACAAATCACAATTACTCATCGGCATATCTTTAAGATTGGACGGCAGGCCGGATTTTTGCTAATTTGTTATGTATACTATTTGTTATTAATAGGACGGCAATCACAATGGATCGGTGATGCTCTAAAATCTACACACAACAAAACAAAAGCTCCAAGCGTAGCTACAAGATCCAACTCTGAGCAGACAAGGGGAGACATGCGATTGCTATTAATGCGAATGGAAGGAAATAAAACTAATTTCGGAGGATCCACATGGGAAGCTTTTATACCCCAAAAAATAGTAAAATTACCTATCCAAAATCGTCACATTCGCTGCACCACTCACCCATCAGAAGTTCAGAACCTTCCCGAACAGACCCATGTAACTTTTCTAACCCGATTTATCCTTACCCGCATCATGCTCACCTAAAACAAGCGGGGCCATGACCCACATGCCAGCGCACTCAGTCCCAGGTGTCTTAACTTCTGCGTCACTCATGCCTTTTAGGCGCTTTTAGCACGCCACAAGTCGCCAACAGTGGCAAGTCTAGATCTGGTTGCTACCCACGCAGTCACGCCGACCAACGTAAATCAGATGAGCATATGACTCATGGGCCCAGGCTATCCGTTGGACCCACCTGTCATTAACATAAAAGGAGACACTCCGGGAAGCTGCTGCGCAGCAGCAGGGAGACCGGACCAGCACGTCCCGAGCACGAGCTCGTCAACCCCCCGACTCCGTCCGCACTCGTGACTTCCATTCCAAAATTCCGCTCCTTCCTCCCGTGCCGTACACCTCGACGATGCCAAAACCCTAGAGCGAACCCCACCCACCTCTCCCCGTCCTGCTCGGGGCGCAGCAGCCATGGCGGAGCCGGCCCTCCTCGACCCCTCCCCCTTCGACCTCCGCCACTACACGGGGCATCTCTTCGACCCGGACCTCCCCCTCGCCGGCGGCGACCTCCCGCTCGGCGAATTTGCCGGCGACGACGGCTTCGACTTCGAACTACCAGTCGATTTCTCCGTCGATGACTTCCTCCTCCGCTCCCCCGACCGCGGCGGACATGTCGACGACTCCGGCGAGGGATCCGCCGCCGGATCCGGCCCCACCGTGTCCTCCTCCGCCTCCCCGGCCACCTCCGCCGCTAACTCCGCCGTGGCCAACGCCGGCGACCCCGAGGTGAAGCACGAGGACTCGGACGAGGGGAGGAGCGGCGCCGCCCCGAACTGGAGCCTCAAGCGGAAGCAGGCCAGCCCTGGAGCGAGCTTGGACGGGGCCAAGTGCCGCCGATCCGGCGACGGAGAGCTTTCCCCTTCTGCGTCGGCGTCGGCTTCGGCGTCGCGGGCCGCCGCGGAGGACTCCGACGAGAGAGGCGCGGGCGGCGAGGAGGACGACAAGCGCCGGACTGCGCGTCTGATGCGGAATCGGGAGAGCGCTCAGCTGTCGCGGCAGCGGAAGAAGCGGTACGTTGAGGAGCTGGAGGAGAAGGTGAAGTCGATGCACTCGGTGATAAACGATCTCAATTCTAAGATCTCCTTCATCGCCGCCGAGAATGCCACGCTTAGGCAGCAGCTCGGTGGTGCTGGGGTAAGTGGCCCGCCACCTGGGGTGTATCCACCGCCACCACTGCCGGGTATTCATTTCCCGTGGGTTCCTGGGTATGCAATGCGGCCTCATGGCTCCCATGTCCCACTTGTGCCTATTCCGCGGTTGAAGCCACAACAGGCAGTGGCTGCAGCGAAGGTCTCTAAAAAACCGGAGGTCAAGAAGGCGGAGAACAAGAGTAAGACCAAAACCAAGAAGGTGGCAAGTGTTAGTCTTGTTGGTTTGCTGTTTGTTGCGCTTGTCTTTGGTGCTTTCATTCCAGGGTTCAATCATAATTTCGGAATGGGCGACAGGAGCGACAATATGATGTTTGGAAATTTTGGCCATTCTGGTGCTAGAGTGTTTAGTGTCACTAACCATGGTAAAGGACCTAAAAGTGGTTTAAACAGTAGCGACATGATCGATACTGATCCTGGAATGATGGCTGAGAATGCTGATCGAGCTGGGCAGAAGCATCGGCCTGCACATAACTCCAGCGAGGTCTTGCCTGCTTTGTTATATGTGCCGAGGAATGGAAAACATGTTAAGATCAACGGTAATTTGATTATTCATTCTGTGCTTGCAAGTGAGAAAGCAGTGGCACATCGGGCCTCAGATAGTCAGTCAGTTAAAGATCACAAGGAGACTAGTGTTGCTATAGCTCGCTATCTGTCACCACCTGGAAAGGATGCGAATTCAAAGGAAACGTTCCCGCAAGATGCAACACTGCCACAGTGGTTTCGTGAAGGAATGGAAGGTAAGCACATCGATTCTTTATTTTTTTTTAGCAATATCATATTCTTTGTTTATTTGCTGTACCACATTCCTGAAATTCGTTTGATATCTCTGTAGCATTCAGACATCCTCTTGTGTGACGTGGTCATCTTTAATGATTCTTGCATTTGTTTTTAAGGGTATAGAATAAATAATAATCCATTCATCTCCAGATGTATATGAAATTTAAAACCTCACTAAGAAGAAAATAAATACAAGTTTAAATGGTAAATGCGATGAAGCCACTTGTAGAAAAACACACAAGTATGATCAGGTTAGATTGGAAATGAAGTTATTTATAATTGGTAGCCGGTAATGTGACAGGGTCCCAATATGACATGGTAGCTCGTTGGGAAGAGAACTATGTCCATGGTCAAGGTTTCCTCTTGCTGACTTTTAGGCTTTTAGCAATCAAGAATTGGTAGCATAGTAAATAGCAATGGTATTGTTTCTTTTCATGGGGGGAAATAACTGTAATTGTGACCTGCCATATGGACCCATAAGAACTCATTTGTTGTTAATGCTTAGTTTACAGAACTTCTATGGTCATTTATGTGTTGATCTCTACAATGGTGGTAGAGGAATTTAACCCCCCCGCCCCCTGCCCCCCTCCCCCCCCAAAAAAAAAAACTTGAAGCTGATTTTGGTCAGAGCATTAATTCTCACAGATGCCTTCCCTGCTAAAACGCGAACTACATATGAAATTCACTGCTAGATTGTAGAAGCAGAGAGGCAACAAATTGGAACTATCAAGGATGAAATTTGTATTAATTTTGCTGTAATATTTTTGTGGGCATCCTCGATATTTCTGGTAGGCATTTCTTGTCGGTTTGATACTCCTTTTAGTTCATAGTGTCTTACTCTTTGATTTCTATGTAACTATTTCAGGACCCATTTTGAACTCAGGAATGTGCAGTGAGGTATTCCAGTTCGACATTTCCGCAGCTTCTGCCAAATCTGGTGGAATTATACCTGCTTCTCCAACTGTGAACTCCTCCAGTGTCAATGCTACCCAGAAAATTCGAAAGCCTGCTCCTGCTTATGGTGGCAAGCTGAAAAACAGGAGGATCATGCATAATGAGGCAATTCCACTCACTGGAAAAACAGTAAACAACACAGAGCCTCAGGCTTTTAACAGCACTTCTGAAAGCAGCAAGGTACCTGATAGCAAGCCAGCATCATCAGTCATTGTCTCTGTGCTAGCTGATCCCAGGGAAGCTGGCAATGGGGATGGTGATCCAAGAGTATCGCCGAAGCCCCTCTCAAGGATATTTGTTGTCGTTCTGCTTGATGGTGTCAGATATGTGACTTACTCATGCACACTTCCTTTCAAGAGCTCCAGCCCTCACCTTGTGAACTAAACCATGGGGGTCACTGCAGTGTTGTAGTACTTGAGCGGCTAGTAGGCGTAAATCTTGTGGTGCTGCTTGCTAACTGTGGGAATAGACTTTCAGACTAAATGTGCACTCGGCCTGAGGTAATTCGAGTTTGTCAAAGGTTTGTAGTGGAGACTTGTGGACAATCCTGCAAGTTCAACTTTGACTCATGCGGTTTGTGCTGCTATGTAATTTGAGTTCTTATACTCACCTGTCAGATGTAGAATCCTGTCATACTGTTTGGTTGCGGAGCTGGGAGATGGAACAGTTGATGAGGGTAGAAGAGAACAGTCCTATGTTCTAGTATATGCAGTTTTACTAGTAAGTTATAATATATATATGATTTCAATCCTTAATGAGATTCTCCAATGTGTTGCCATCATTTGTCCTTTTGCTGAATGAAACATGGCCGATTTGAGTGAGTGCTTCCAACTTTCTTCAGTTACCATCCGCTCGCTCTGCAACCATTCGCGTATCCTTTCATAGGAAGCCACGAAAGTGTAAGTGTGATACTTCTTTAGTCCCAAATTGTAATTTATTCTAAAATTATTGAAGAGTCAAACTTCTTTTATGTTTGACCAATTTATAACTCCTTTTATGTTTGATCAAAATTATAGAGTGAATCACAAAAATTTATAGAACCAAATAGATATAATCTAAAAATATACTTAATGAAGAAGCTAATGGTACTTATATGATATCATAAATCTTCGTACTTTATTATATAAATTTGGTCAAACTTGAGATAGTTTGACTTTCTAAGAATCTTAAAATGTCAAACAATTTGGGACGGAGGGAGTATTGAATTCTCGATTAATGCCGTTCATTCAGATCATCAACTTACATAAGAATACATTCTGAATTACTAGCGCTTTGCATTCGTCGAACGAATGACACGCCGCGTACAAAACGACCCTGAATAAACCTCTCCTCTAAACCCCCACTCTTATCCGCAGGGCGCACACGCGCACGCGCTCTCCCATCTCCGATCCTCCCCATACGCCATGGCGCTGGCGTTCGCCCCTGCCGCCGCCTCGGGCTTCAGGCTCGCACCCTCCTCCCTCCTGCTACCCCACCCTCTGCGCACGAGCCCTAGCAGTGCCATCCTCCGCGCCGCGTCCAGCTCTTCCCCGCGGTCGCGCCGGTGCGGCTGCGGCGCCGTGGTGCGCTGCGCGAAGCGCACGGGGAAGCGGCGGTACCCGTCGGAGAAGAAGCGGCTGGACCGGCGCCACAAGGACCTGCTCCGCCAGGCAGCCCCGGAGGAGGGCAGTGAGGAGCGGGAGTCCGGGTACTGGCGGCTCTTCAAGCTCGCCGTCCCCGCCCGCGACGACCCCGGCAAGGACTTCACCGGCATCTCCCTGCCGCTTCTCCAGGCCATTGCCAAAGCTATCAAGTTCCCGGTACGCTAATCGATCACCTGTTGAAACCGGTGGGGCATTGTAATTTGAAATGCCGTGCAATTGCGAGGATTTTAGTGAATCGCCAAGGGCTTGCTCAGAGGTTTGGTGCGTTGTTTTTAGTGAATCGGTCATTGAATCGTAGGTTTCGTCACCGCTGGAACCAGAAATGTAGCTTAGCTTGGTTAGTGCCATTTAGCCAACATGATTCTCACTTATCTTGGCATGAGTACGATCCGTGAAGTTAAGACTGTAACCTTTTCCAGAAGCTAGGCTGCAATTTTCATACTAGGTTGATGATATTCATTTGTGAGTCTACACCTCGCCGCCCCCGCGTCGCCCTCTCCTCCCAGGGGCGACACGGGCAGCACCCGTGCGCCGCCGCCACACCTCCCCAGTCCTCCCCTGTCTGCACCTCGCCGCCGCCTGAGCAGGGCTTCGAAAGCCCGCGCCCCTGCTAGGAAGGCGGCGGCGGGGCCCTTTCTTCGCGGGATGCACTGGCCAGCGCGGATCTGGGAGGACGACGGCCGGCGGCGACCGGCCACAGCTCTGGAGGCGACGGCACGTGGCGGCGTCGAGGTCCTAGTGGGCGGTGGCCTCCTGGAGGCCGCTTCTTCGACTTCGTGAGCCTCGCCGACGAGTGGAGCACGACTGGATCTGCGCAACGGCGCGAGGTCGGCACGAGTGCTACGGTGACGACGCGGGTTTCTGGATGGGCTCGTGGGCTACTTCAGCGTCGGAGCCGCGGCGTGGGCGTATGTCGCAGCAGCCGTGCACGCTACGAGGGCGCGACGGCGAGTGGCGGTGGTAGCCTGGGCGACGCGGCGGAGGGGTGGATGTGGTGCGCATGGCAGCTTCGCTGGGCAGCGTCGCCCCTGCTGTGGTGGTGGTTGGTTGGTGTGCTTCGGTGGTCGCTGCTCAAGCGAGGTGATGCTGGTCGTCGACGGCGTGGTGGTTTCACTTCATCGTCTTGAATATCTATCAGGTTCTTGGTGTTCCAATCCTGCTTGTGTTGTGCTTGCTCTGCCGTTGGGGACACTATGCTGTCATTGGTGGACGTCGTGCTACTGATGGTTGTTCGGGGGTAGGTTGGTTGAGGATAGGGCGAAAGCTTGGACGACGATGCCTTCAGACGCCGCTTCCTCCTTGGAGGCGTCCACCCTATCCTACCCAGCCAGGTTTTCTAGGGTGAAAATCCTGCCCATTCATGGGCCGACGATGGCGGCTTACCTACGTCGTGACCTTCTTGAAGGCATCGTAATGGTAGACTGGCACCGTGATTTTAGTGTCTCTCGACTGGCGGCGGCGACCATTTATGGCCTTTCGAGAAGTCGGAGCTGCTGCGCCGGGGTCGGTGAGCTTGGCAACGGTAACTTGGAAGACGTGATTGGTCATTGGCGGTGTTTGACAACAAGAACCTTTGGTGGGCATTGGGATGATGTTGTGGTCCTCATTGTGAAGTCGGAGCTGCTGTCGGGTGGCATGCTTGGCAACGATGACACATGACGGGCTCCATCACTTGCCGATAGTTGTAGGAGGCTTGTTGGTAGTTGTGTATCTGTCTTTCTAGTAGCATTAGGTGTGCTCTGTAGTGGTGTTGGTGGTTGTAAGGTTTTTGGGCTCGGTTTTCCTTATAAACTGGGTCAACTCTCTTCTCCGTATTAATATACGCCGGGCATAATGTTCCGGATCTTTCGAAAAAAAATTTCATACTATGCCATTCGTTTCGTTTTGGGTTTTCAGAATCAGAAGGGACCTAGAATTAAGCTGGTTTAGCCTGAATTTTACTCCTCATAGCCAGTTGCACTATACGTCTATCTGTGTTACGGCCTTACGGGACCTCATGTCCTGAAACAGTTTGAGTTTAGCCTGTAGTCGTGTGGCTATTGAGTTGTAGTTTGTGTGGAATATAAGTCTGGTCTTAAGGTATGGTTTGCAATGGAGTTAACATCTGCATGTTTGAGGCAGCAACAGACATCGCCGTGCTGCATTTTGAATCTGCAAGTTAACTGGCACTCTGGCAGAGTTAGTGTGGTACAGCTGAGTGTACAGTTATACTGTCAATACAAACTTGTAATCCAAACCGTCGCCTGCTTGGATGTGCCTCTGCTTCATTATTCCATAGTACTACCGCATTCATCTTTATGCTGCTATTATTGTGGTTGAGGCTTTTCCTTTACATGTTTCTAATTGATTCTGCTGTGCTGCAGGTCGCTTCTATGCTCCCTGATGAAGCCTTCACTGTTGTCCGCAAGTCCTTTGATGCACGGAAGGTTTTTCCTGGATTTATATAATCTATATCTTAGTTAATTGGACATGCTTGATGTTAAAACTGCCAAAATGATTTAGATGAATTGCATTACATTAGGTCAAACTAGGCATGATGTTAAGAAGCCATACAGTGAGCTTCAACATACTTCCCCAGATTGTCAGTGTTTTTTTAATGGTTCGACAGTCCACACTCGCACTTGAGGGCAACATTGTTTTTATTTTTAATTATGTACCCAACCATTTTAGACTACGGTCTTAGAAAAATCATGAGATTCTACAATTGCGGTGATATCATGTGAAATCTGCTTACCCCAATCAATTGATCTTAGAAAACTTATGAAATTCTGACCCTACAGATATTTCTTAGATGCACAATTCTTTCTTAGAATGGGTTCATCTGTATAGCTTTTGTAACTGTATTGACTTGTACTAGTATTAGAAATGAAGATATTATTCATACCATTGAATAAAACAAACATGTTTTACATCCACAGATTTTGAAAGAACCTCAGTTCACTTATACAGTCGATGTGGATGTTAAAAAGCTTCTTGATATGGAGCCAAGGGCATGGGATTTTATTGCTCGGTTGGAGCCCAAACTTGGAGTTGTGGAATACATGCCTAAAAAGAAATTAGCATCTGATCTGATCAGCATGCTTAATGTTAGCAACAAGGGATACAATAATGAGCAAGGAATCAAGGATACTCATAATGGTTCCATTTATCCTCAAGATAAGAAGCCAAGAGTGGCAGTTATAGGAAGCGGACCATCTGGCTTGTTTGCTTCCCTTGTGCTAGGTGAGCTTGGTGCGGAAGTTACCTTATTGGAGCGTGGTCAGCCTGTTGAACAAAGAGGGCGTGACATTGGGGCTCTAGCAGTTAGAAGAATCCTACAATCTGAGAGCAACTTTTGCTTTGGCGAGGTATTTTCTTGAGTCCTGTTTTGCAACTAAGACATCACAAAATGATCAGAGAAGTCAGGTCAGGTGTCTGTGTTTTGCAATATTGAACTAGTTGATTTAATATATTTAAAATCAGTTGTTTATACTAATTTTATAATATAGAAAAATGAGGAAGCTATATTTAGACTTATGCATATGGATTATCTAAGGATGTTTCTGATTAACTGGATGAATTATGAGTACAATATTCTGTAGTAATCTCTTACATAACATTTCGATTTTGTGGATATGTTTTCATATACATATTATATCAGAGTTATTTAAATATAATTTAAAACTAGCTCGTGCTGAAAAATAGAATAAAATTGTCAACTCCTTCATGATTATTTCAGATTTTCCCTTTTGTGCATCATCTTGAATTTAATATGCTTGTTCAGTCTAATTACTGAGTAGGAAATTTGCAGCGTCAATTACCCGTCTGGCTACTGGAAGGAATGTTCAAATAGTTAATCCCATCTTCATGCTCCTTCAAAACTTAAGGCCATCGATTCTTGATCTTCTGTTCTTAGTCATAGCAGGGTGGTGCAGGTACATGGAGTGATGGGAAGCTTGTGACCAGGATAGGAAGAAACGCTGATGGTGTTCAGGCTGTGAGAATCTTGCTGCTCTACCTGTCATATCGATTTTCTCATAAGTACATTGCGTTTTCACAGTACTTCCTGGTCTAACTTAACCTCAAATACTGTTTGGTGTAAAAGTTCACTGTCATGTTCTATATTTTCAAGAGCTCATGATTTCTTCAGCATGAAATAGCTTTGGGTAGCAACATAAAAATTCTTGAATTAGATTTTATTTTATTTACTACTGGCATGTTTTCTAATACGCTTCTATAATGTGAACATTGCTATTTATTTTCTTCTCGAACCGATATATCAGGCATTTTGTACCTTTTGAAGACATTGCCATCTCAATTAGAAAATGTTTCTTTTACGTAATAAACCTAGTTCGAAGCTGACCAGCTTATGTGTTTAATATCGTATCCATGGTCTTGGCTTGCAGGTTCTGAAAACGTTTGTTCACTTTGGAGCCCCTCGGAACATTTTAGTTGATGGGAAACCTCACTTGGGTACTGATAAACTTGTTCCACTGCTGCGAAACATCAGGAACCATTTAAGAGAATCGGGTGTAAGTTTCACCACATGTGCCTTTGATAAGATTTGTCTTTTCAGTTCTGCAAGGTAGCATGTATTGATCGACCATGCTCCCTTTTTTACAGGTTACCATAAGATTTAATGCTAGAGTAGATGATCTTATAGTTGAAGATGGGCAAGTAAAAGGAATTGTGGTCTCTGATTCAGAACTACAGCCAGGTTCTGGAAGCCAGAAACTAACATTTGACGCCGTTGTACTGGCTGTTGGTCACTCAGCTCGTGACACATATAATATGCTTCAGCAGCATGATGTCGACATGAGCCCAAAAAGTTTTGCAGTAAGTTCTCTATTCTATTAAAAGCAAGCTCGAGGTAGATATTGCTTACATTGGCTGTGTCAACTTGTCACATACTCACATGGCAGCCAATTTGTAATGAAAAATATGAAACCATGTTTTTGAAGATGCACTAGTTGCTTGGGTGGTATGTGCATCATATATCCAGACCATACATTTTGTTGTGCTGGGATATGGGCATAGCAAAAATTCAAATTTAAATTCGTGTCGCCCACATTCAATTCATAATGAACAGGAGTAGAAAACCTGTTCGCATATTTGAAGAAGTGTACACATTCCTAAGGTTTGGATGGATATCGGAGGTATTATCCTGTGTTAGTATCTGGATGGAATAGACATTATTGTTGAGCATATCTTGTTTCACTTGGCCAATAAAAAACATATAACTTAGATGTTGATGCTGTGGATTTACTAATGAGCCCCACCATAACTTATCAATGTTCTCTATAACAATATCCTGCTACCAGTATACCTCGGATATGACTTTCAAAGGCAAGGGTCTGCACTACGATTTTTTTTTGCATTTCCACAATTTCCTTGGAAATGCACATGTTACCTTTACTTAACCAAATTCTGGGCCATAAGTGGCTGAGCATGGCCCCCCTTCTTTTAATATTATGTGCTCACTTTATTTTTGCAACTACTAAATTATAATTACTTTCCACTTCAGTTCATGCTACTAAAAATCAAAGTTTCTCTCCTTACAGGTCGGCTTGAGAATTGAGCATCCCCAAGAACTGATAAACAGTATCCAAGTAAGACTTCATTATTCTGATAACCTTTTTTCTGGGTGACCCCTAACTACCGTGATTAGCTTTACTTTATGTATCATGTTTGATTTTTAGCAATTTAGTGTTCCATCAATCCTTGAACGCTGAAAGTATCTTATGTTCAAGGTATAGGGAGTTAGCATGCATTTGAGCTATCTGTTTGTAATCAGTGACACAATAGAGAAACCGTCTTTTATTACAGGGTCTTTCACCCAGTTTCACGATACAGTTAACAGCTTGGATTCATTCCTTTTGCACAGAGACACCAGTGTGCCATGTGTACTATATGCCAAGGACCATCTGATGTACCTGGGCTATTGAATTTGTTTACAATAATTAGACAGGGCATTGAAACATGGCACTGAGCCTTTGTTTCTGGGTTGCCACCAAGGATGGGGCTTGGCCTTGGCCCAGGCTGGTCCAAACATTGCTTCCTTAAGTGGTTCTGCAGCTTTGATTATAAATTATTTCTGTTACCATGATATTTCAAAGTATTTACTAAAACAGACTTGCTAGCGCCCGGACGTTCGACGTCTGGGCGCAGCAACGGACGGTGAAAGTGAAACATTGAAACAAAATCTTTGCAAGAAATTGAAACATTGGAATAAAAATATTGCAACATTGACGGTAAAAGTGAAACATTGGAGTAGAAACATTGCAACATTGACAGTAAAAGTGAAACATTGGAACAAAATCTTTGCAACATTGAAGGTAAAAGTGAAACATTGAAACACAAATATTGCAACATTGACGATGAAAGTGAAATATTAGAGTAGAAATATTGCAGCATTGAAACACATCGATATTGAAACAATGAAACACATTAATCGTCCGGAGAGACGACGCGCTTCCGGACGTCTGCTCCGTAGCATTACCGTTACTAAATCTATTGTTTTCTTGCCAAGCTTTCTGTAATGCTCTGATGATGTATCAAAACATTTTGGATTTAGTGAATCCTAATTGAACTGTCAATTATTTATCTGGTCGGTATAACATGTGTTTATTGAAGGTTGCAGTTCCGTAATATATTTCCATGATCTGCTAACAACCACTGATATGTTGCATGATATTGCTACTGTCACAAATTACAGTACTCTGAACTGGCTGCTGAAGTACAGAAAGGACGTGGACGGATTCCTGTGGCAGATTACAAAATCGTGAAGTCTGTTGGCGAAAGAGACTCAGAGGATGAGCTTGAAATTGCTGAACAAAGTCGCAGTTGTTACTCATTTTGTATGTGCCCCGGTGGACAGGTAATTCACCTTCCTCTTTTAGTCATCCCTCCCTCTGTGCGTGCACGTGTGACATACGGTGTGTTTTTCAATGCTGTTCCCTTGAAAAAAATGTATGCAGGTTGTTCTGACTAGCTTGGATCCATCAGAATTGTGCATCAATGGCATGTCTTTCTCACGACGTGCATCAAAGTGGGCAAACTCGGCTCTTGTGGTCACTGTATCTGATCATGATTTCAAACCATTTGAATCCCATGGCCCTCTCGCAGGCGTTGAATTTCAGGTACTTGTTACAGTAATTCACTGTGAAACAACAGAACTGTAAATTTAATACTACCTCCGTTCCAGAATATAGCAACATTTAGACTTTTTCAAAGTCAAACATTCTTAACTTTAACCAACACTATTTCTAAAAATATAATTTATTTTGAGTGAAAAGGTACATGTTATAATAGTTCCTTTCGCGACCGATCTATAAACATAATTCTTACGCTGTCAATCTGTATAATTTTTGTGCCATTTATGGTCAAAGTTATTAATGTTTGACTTTAGAAAAAGCTAAACGTTGCTATATTCAGGAACGGAGGGAGTAGTATCTAGTAGTTTTCAAATGTACTGTACTCAAATGAGCAAGGAATATACGTCCTTATGCTAAAGCGGATCTATTAAACTCATAATTCATTAGATCCTTGTTAGCAATGTCAACTAGGCATCATAAGTAAATGGATCTCGGCTGTTCAATCCTTCGATAACCAATGTCACTCTTTGCTAAAGAGAAATGATCACCATGGGTCAGTCTCGATAGAATTGGATCCATTCCAAATTGTGAGGATTAGGATCCTTGATCCATTTCAATCTCTTTCAATACGAGGATCAAGAGTTCAGTAAGCAACATGTTAGATCAGTCACAGCCTCACAGGGGGTTGGATGTTCGTCTTCTCTGTTTCAACTACGAAAGTAATGTGAGTAGGTTGCAAGAGATGGTCTTCCTAGCTTAACTTACCTAAGGACGATGGCCTTTGGCTAATATGCAATTTGTCCATCATGTTTCAATCAGTTATTTCTTTTTACAACATGGAAACATATTTATTACGTATAATTTAATTTAAGATATAAAAGCAAGGTCTCCAACTGCCATCCACATCGGTGGGGATGATCTCACTGGGCACTCAATAGTGCAGAAGTGCTTGTAGCACTTTTGTATCCTTATCGGGTAGGAATGACATGATATTAGAAACTATCCATATTGGGCGTTTCATTACAAAAAGGACTCTAGAGTTAGCTTAGTTAACTTCCTGTTGTGGAGTTATAACCAGGGGCTGCTTTTTTCATATATAATTTAAAATATACTCAATTAGCCAAGTAAAATCTTATATACAAATAACAGAACAAGTATATTGCCCCCCCTTCCCTCATCAGGTTAGGCACCTGGATGGGCTACTTTGTGTATTTGGCTCATCTAAAATTAATGCCAATTGCTATGTACTCCCTCCGTTCCAAAAAGAAGGTAGTTATGAGATGCGTGCACGTGTTACTTTCTCAACTTTGACTCAATTTATAGAAAAAACTTGCAACATTTATATCTTCAAATAAATTTGTTAAAAAACTAGATTCAAAGATTTTTCTAATGATACTAATAATGTATTATAAATATTAATATTATTTTATATATAATTGGTCAAAGTTGTAAAAAATTGTTTTCTCGGGAAGCGAGAACTACTCTTTTCATGGGACGGAGGGAGTATCTTATAATTCCACAGCAGTGGCAGTTTCTTCCAAACTCACGAAAAAATTGTACTCATTGTAAACAGAGAGAATTCGAAAGAAGAGCAGCTATTATGGGTGGAGGTAATTTTGTTGTCCCGGCACAGCGTGTCACAGATTTTATCAGAAACAGATTGTCAGGTACTTGTATTGCTGATACTTTTGAGGTAGCAAGTAATCCGTTTTCTTCCTTCACTAATTTAGTTAACTGTTCCAGTTACCACTCTCCCATCATCAAGCTACAGGTTAGGAGTTCGTCCATCCAAACTCCATGAGCTATTCCCTCCTTACATAACTGAAGCTCTACAACAGTCAATAATAATGATTGACAGAGAGGTATGAAATTCCTTTTTATGTCGTATGATTTTAGATTCTATGTGTCCTGATTCATTTGCCATGCTATGTTTTCAGATGCCAGGCTTTATTTCTAATGAGGCCCTACTTCATGGTGTGGAGGTATGCAAATTTTTATGCTCTTTTCTATGGTTCTTTCACTTCTTTAGTCATTAAAGACATTAACACATATCTCTTGCTGTTTTGTAACCACCCAGACTAGGACGAGTTCTCCCTTGCAAATATCACGACATGGAGAGACATATGAAAGTACATCATTGCGAGGATTATATCCTGTCGGTGAAGGTGCTGGCTATGCTGGGGGTATCTTAAGTGCTGCCGTGGATGGTATGTATTGCGGTTTTGCTTTAGCCAAACAGCTTTCTTTATTCCATGGAGATGTAGAGTCATTTCTTGGCAAAGCACAAAAACAAATAGGTTTTGTAAAGTATTGAATGTCAGTGCCTAGTTTTTTTGGTAGGCACACCATTTACAGAAACAGGAAATCTCATTATGTTAGACAGGAAATTTTGGTCACGTAGAACAGTTGTGGTAAGTGAACCTGTCAAATAATTTGGGCCAAGTTAATGTAGAATGTAGAAGAGCAGATATACCCAGGTGAATGTTCGGGAATAGATAAATCAATGTAACAAATAATTTACAAATCCCTAGTTGGGTGCCACCATAATCTTGTGGAGACTATTCATCTAGCTCTGATTCAGAGGTCAGAGTTTGTCGTTGAAATTGCTCAGAGCTTGTGTTGGAAAGGGCTATCTTCTTTACCTCTATGGCTCTACCAAGCAAAACCTACATTTCTCAGTTTATTTGTTCGCTCTGCTCAAATGCTATTACACTTTCAGAACACTCACCCGGATCACTTCTTTAGTCAGTTTTTTTAAGAAATATTTGAGCTCTGTCGATGTCTGTAGTTCTTATTGACAAATGGCAATAAGATGTTCGTGTCCATATATGAAATATGAGAGTTGAATATGTAAAGTTAGTTGAATCTGAAGCATACTATTTAAGTTATTGAGGATGGATCCATGCTAACGTGATAGCAGGGTTTGTTGGATTTATCCGAGGCAGGCGTCAACCTGGTCACATTCGAGGTTGACAACAGGGTGTTTTGATGCTCTCCCACTTCTCCAATAGATTATTATTTATTAAACCATGAAACTTTTAAATTTTAATTTATTCTAATACGTGTGTGTTTTTAGATGTATCGTGCAGCAAAGTTGATCTGCCATCAAATGCTTCCATGGTATATAATACTCCTAATAATTATTGCTGTCATTTGATTAGAAAAATAAGGTTGGATTGACAAGTACTGGTTGCCATCTACTCCCTCCGTCCCAAAATAGATGTCATTCTCGCTTCCCAAGAAAAACAGCATATTTCAACATTAGCTAATTATATATAAAATAATATTAATATTTATAATACATCATTAGTATCATTAGATAGATATTTAAATCTAGTTTTTTAACAAATTTATTAGAGATATAAATATTGCACATATTTTTCTACAAATTGAGTCAAAGTTGAGAAAGTAACAAGTGCACGCATCCCATAACGTCATCCTTTTGGGGACGGAGGGAGTACTTGGTACGTCCACTTCCACTGGTAGTTGTGCATGAATAGGCAATTCCTGTTGAAGTTTTTCGGCTACCTTGTATCTCTTGTGCACTGAGTAAGTTGCCTTGATTTATTGATTTGTTCGGGGGTGCTACCTCCGTTCTCAAATATATGTCGTTTAGCACAACCTAATTAGTTTATTTTCGAAGTAATTTTCTTGCTTAACCGACATATATTTAAGAATGGAGGGAATACTTGTTTAGCTTATCTACCCAGGGTTTACAAAATCGAACCGGTTGGCCGAACCGCCGGTCGGCGGTAGCGGCTAACCGGTTTGGTTACTGCTGGAACCGGTGGAAACCGGACAAATTCAAATTTTGAATTCAAATCCCCCGTGTACTCGGTTTGGACCGGCTAACCGACCGGTTTGGTTCGGTAACCGGTCGGTTTGGACCGGTTACTGAGCGGTTGGACCGACAGAAAGAATTGGCATGAAATATGCGTAAATTAAGGAAAAAATAACCACAAACACATACAAACATCCATACATATATACATAGAAACATAATACAAATATCCATACAAACCTAATAGAATTGTCCATACAAACATAATACTATTGTTCATACAAATGTCCATACAAACATAATAGAAATATCCATAAAAATGTCCACACAAACATGATACAAATGTCCTAGTCCATAGTCCATACTCCATAGAAAAAGATCAACGGTAGTATTGCTTGGCCATTTCAGACTCGGCGATGGACATGACTTGCAAACCTTGCCTTTGAAGCAACTCAGCTTGGAAGTCTTGCCAAGTTTGCCCCGTCCAAGCCGATGTTGTCTGCCATTCTTGCAGTAACATGTTGTACCAATGGGGGTCCTCCCATTCGTACACCCATCTCATGGGTGGCTGTATGCTCAACTCAGGTATAGGATAGTTATAACTGGACTGTGGTGATTCGCTGATTGAGCTAGATGAGTATTGTGGATTGGTGTAATCCATTGTCCTCTGCGTCTCCGGTGCTCCATGATCAGCGTCCTGAGTAGCATGTGTGAACTCCGTCTCCCCTACAGTCAAACATATAATGCAATTAATACTCACATTGACAAATATATGTGCATATGTACGTATGTACACTTGATACCTGTGAAACGAAGACCGCCACCACCCCGGCCAGCACCACCGCCCCTGCCACCACCACCATGGCCATTGCCACCGCCACCATCACTGCCACCGCCGCCACCACCACCACCTTCACTTCCACCGCCACCACCCCCGTCACTGCCAGCACCATCATCAGTATCATCTTCATCATCAGCGGAGCTGCTATCCTGAGACTCCTGATATTCTGGACTACGATCACCCTCGCCATCATCAGTTTCCTCGTCGCTCAGCACTATAGTTGATTGCCATTTGCCTTGTCCCTTAGCCTGTCGCTTTGTATCAGGCTTCCTCGGCCCTATGTGGACCTTCCTCTTCCCTAGGTCAGTGTCACCCACATTTCGTCGTGCCCAATCACTAATGCATGCATCCCATACAACATCTCTCTCTAGACATTGTGTATCTGCAAACATGGAACAAACATAAATCTATCAACGTGAAGTTCACAACAAATACGAAAGATAAATGCACTTCAAACCTACTCCCATAATCCCATTTCCAAATTAACAAAATACAATAGCTTAAATCACTTCATCACTACAACCATTTCATATTTTCCTAAATCACAAATGCCTAAACCAAAATATACCTAAATCAATCACTAGTCCACTACATCAATACATCCATTTCATAAATCCATTAAATCCCTACATCCATTTCACAAATCCATCATATTCATCACTATAAATCAAAATAGTATGTAATTGAAAATAGCAATAAATCCATCACTGCATCCATCCATTTCATAGCAATAGCAATAGCCTAAATCCATCTCATCACATGAAATGACATCCCTAATCCCCCCATTATTACCTCTCTGCGCGCTGAAACACCGGACGGCTTACCGACCAAGCCGTCCGGTAAGCCGCCTTCCCGGCGCCGCTAGCCGCCGCTGCGGTTCGGGAACCGGGGCGGATCGGGTAGATCCGCCCACGGCCCGGCTTACCGACCCACCCGGGCGGTTACCGGAGCTCCCGGAGCGGCAGGACGGCGGGGAGCGCCGGATGCGAGCGGCCAGAGGGCGGATGCGGGGAGGAAGAAGAGAAAGAGGGCAGGGGGGAGGGCTCTGGTGCCGTTAGGGGCCCGGGGGGGGGGGTGTTACTGGGGTTGGGAAATGGTGGGCCGAGTTGGGCCTAGCAGCGTTTTTTCTTTTCTTTTTTTATTTAACTTGTATTTCACGAAAAAATAGCAAATGACCAAATATTTGAGAAATTTTGACACCAATAGATCCAGCACACCATGAAGTATTTTTAAGAATTTTTATCCGATTTTTCAAATTTGAAAATTCACATTTAAAAATTTTGAATTTCCCCGGTTTGTAACCGCCCCGAACCGCTACCGGGCCGGGGTGGTTTGACCGGTTCCCGCGGGAACCGGCCGGTTTCCACTGGTTTTGTGAACCCTGGTCATGCCCCGATTACCCGCAGAAATAACCTGTCAAAGATCGTCAATGAATTTTTAGTAGTTCTTTTGGCCTGCTCAGCCCTCGAATCAGCCAAAAAAAAAAACATGAAAATTACCCTCATTTTGCTGTGTCAATAGCCCTCCTTTGAACCTTGTATAAAAGACGTCATCCACTGAAGACCGAAGAAAAACGGCAAAATCTCTATAGATCTGATGATAGCAGAGGTCGAAGCTCTACATCGTTTTCATCGCTACCTTTCGGAGGCTGAAGCTCCACATGCTTCTCCTCCTTCTCATCTGTGCTCTCTTGGTCTACTACCTCCAACTTCTTGTAGGTGTACAGCCTTGCACAGATGACAAAGTACACTACGTTTATCACCTGCAGTGTCACCACCAGCCAGTAGTACCAGTCCAGCTTCCCTCTGTTGAGGTTGTCCTGAAGCCACTCCCCTTCTCCCTTGGTCCACTCGTGCACCACCGTCACGAGCAGCGTGCCCATGTAGCTCCCGGCCGACATGGTCAGCCAGTAGAGCGCGGCAGCAAGCTCCTCATGCTCTCGGGCGCCTGGTCATACAAAAACTCCATGCGCCCGACGTCCATGAACGCGTCGGCGACGCCATGGATGGCGTACTGCGGCGCCATCCAGAACACGCTCATGGGCACCGTGCCGCCGGGCCTGTCCAGGAGGCCGTGTCTCGCCGCGACACGCTTCCTCCTCCCTTCCACGACGGCCGACACCATGTTGCTCAGCATGCTGATGGTGAGGCCGACGCCCGTGCGCTGGAGGTGCGTGATCCCCGTGGGCTGCCCCGTGAGGCGTCGCAGCCTGGGCACCAGCACCCGGTCGTAGAGCGCGAGGGTGCCGAGCATGGCGACGTTCGAGAAGATGAGCATGGTGGCCGGTGGGATCTCGAGGTGCGCCGCGACGACTCGCCGGTCCATGGTGCGCGCCTGCTGGATGGCGAAGCTGTGGTTGTGGGACGCCGAGGTGACCAGCAGGATCCCGGCGCCCCAGATGGGCAGCATTCGGATGATCGACTTGAGCTCCTCCACGCGGTGCACCGTCGACAGCCGCCACGGCCGCGGGACGCCGCTGCTGGTGAAGTCGCCGTGCGTCACGATTGCAGCGCGGTCAAAGAAGCTAAAGAAATATAAGGCACACATGACACATGAATGGAGGCATTTTAATTAGCTTACGTTCGCACAGCATAACATAAAATTTAGTCCATTAGTCAGTGTGGAAAAAGAGTATAGGGAGGGAGACTTACCTGAGTTGGTTCGTGTGCAGCAGGCGGCCGGCGGTGGAGATGGCGGCGTCGAGCTTCTTGTCTTGGTAAAGATGTCTGGGGTCGCTCGGCACGGCCACATTTCTCTTCCGGAACGCAGCGACGGCGACCTGGGCCAGACGTGTGAACGGGCTGCCCCCGGGAGCCATCTTGACGTACAGAGGGTAACCCGACACGAACGCGGTGACCGCGACGAGCATGGCGACGGTAGGGACGCCGAGCCCCCACCCCCACCCCACGTTCTCCTGGATGTACACCACCATGGTAATGGCCGCCAGCTTGGCGAGCTCGACGCCGAAGAAGTAGAGGTTGAAGAAGCTCCACCTCTGCTTCCCGCCGCCATGGCACGGCCTGTCGAGCTCAAGCTGGTCGGCGCCGAACGCCATGACGCACGGCCGCGTCCCCCCCGTGCCGATGGACGTGCAGAGCAGCGACAGGTGGAGGACGAGCAGAGACCAGGCGGACGCGAGAGCGCAGGCCTGGGCCTGCTCCGTTCCGGCCTGGCATGGCGGCGGTCGGAGCGACGGGAGCAGGGCGGAGACGGTGAGACTGACCATGCCGAGCTGGTAGATGACGGAGCCGAACGTGATGGTCCAGAAGCGGCCGGCGAAGGAGTCGGCGACGAGGCCGCCGATGACCGGGGTGAGGTTGGAGAAGCCATGGAAGTTGGTGAGCGTGTTGGAGGCCTCGACGAGGGGCAGGTGCAGCTGCTGCGTCAGGTAGGTTATCAGGTTGGCGTTGAACCCGATCGTCGCGAACCGGTCGCAGAAATCGTTCGCTGCAGCGCGCATATTTCAAATCTTTAAACTAGCGTGGCTAATGTGATTAATTGAGAGGAACTGAGACAATCGGGGCGTGTAGGGTGGATGGACACTTCACCTAGGATGAAGGGCATGGTCTTGAAGCCACCCTGCTTCCTCTGCCTGTGCGTGTCGGTGTCGCCTTCCCCATGCCATTGGCTGCTCGAGTCTTCCTCGGCCATGGATGGAAGCTGTGAAGCAGGACTGCATGAGATGCAGAGGTTCCCCCGGAGATGGATTGGGGAGACAGGAGCAGGAGGAAGTTGCACTTTGATATTTCAGAGTTAACGCCTCCCCTGCGTCCGCTCTGGACACCATGTGTTCGCTTCTTGCTCCTCGTTTCCAGCTTATTTGTTTGTTTAATTGCTTCGATAAGAAGGGTTAGAAAGCCGATCTAACCTACTGACTTCGAGTCTCAAGTAAAGTATATACGACCCTACCAATGCCATTCTGCGCAGCTTGTGCTCGCAAGTTCGCAACTGGTGTGGGTACACCTTTCAGATGCCGCCTGCTGCCATGGAAATTTTTGCTCCCGTAGCCGGTGTAAAATCTCAATCGTTTGTATGAGTGGTCGTGTCTCGTGTAAGTTAAGATTACAGTCGACCGTATAGTTTCC
This sequence comes from Digitaria exilis, assembly GCA_015342445.1. Lineage (NCBI taxonomy): Eukaryota > Viridiplantae > Streptophyta > Magnoliopsida > Poales > Poaceae > Digitaria > Digitaria exilis. The sequence continues at coordinate 440,300 of JACEFO010000544.1, forward strand.
GTCCTTTCGGTCAATGCGAACGCACGACCAAGCGGATGCCAGGATGCATCCATGGCTGATTCATCCGTTGCACAACCAAGGGGATGCAAGGATTGGACATGCATGCCGATTCTGGTGTTGTTCGTATCACTTCGGTTGGTGCCTCTCCGGTGTTGTAGAAATGCCCATCATGTGACTGTTTGGATCATTGGATGCCTACCACTACCATACTCGCGCGTCAAACCGAAATGATGCACGCCCAAACTTCCTCTCCTCCCCGAGCAAAGCTGTCCAGATCCAACTGCAAAGGCTCGTCGACTGATTTATTCAAAAAAAAAAAGGAAAAATGGATATGTTTTAAAACATCCCTCTCATTTTCGCATCCTTGCTAGGTACAGTGGGCAATCTGCTTGGATGCGCATGCGTCGGATGACCGGATTCCTCACTGTTCATGACACGACCTGAAGCGTTTCTATGCGTGGACCGTCCACCTGCGACGCGCACGTTGTCTCGGTGATAGTTGCTGTTGCGTCCATGGCTCATCCGTGACGCAACCAAAAGTTGGTGCTGGAATTGGACATGCCCATTCCGGCGTGTCGGTTCAACCTGCATTTGAGAAACTAATCCCTGCTTGCAAGATGCAATGCAAGTATGCAACCAACCAGCTCCTACAAGCTCTGGATGCTTTTGTAATTTTTCGTCTTCAACGGCTATGACAGTAGTTTCTGTTGCTGCAATGTTGTAGGCTTGTAGCTGTTGTGTTTTTTTCTAAATTAGCATAGAGAGCGGCTTGTTATTAGCGGCCGGAGCGCTATGCACTCTGACTCATCTTCGATTTTTTCTTCTACATAAAAATTGACGCGCAAAGCTTTTGCGTCTTCGATAATTTTGGCAACTGTTCTGGCAAGGTGCTCATTTGCCCCCTCGGTAGGTACAGTGGGACTGTGGAGGCATTGGCAACGTGCAGCGTGCTATGAGTATGAGCATCTTGAATGCGCCTGATCCTCACTGCCCCCACATCCAAAGCTAGAGTAGCTATGCCTATAGCTACTACTTCGTGGCTGTACCAGAAGCCTTTGGGTCAACGGTTCCACGGTCAGTGCATGCCTTTTTATTTTTATTTCTTTATAAAGGCGGTCAGGGCACAATGTGTTTAGATTATAGGAAAAATACTATAGCATCAGAAAAATACTGTAGCATTCGCTGAAAACGTATTGTGTGATAGAGGAATAGTGAAAAGTTAAGAGAAATAATAAAAAATTGGAATGAATAGTGAAAAGTTAGGAAATATGCCAACTCACAACCATGCGTCCTTATCGTTGCCGTTATATTTGTCCTATTTCTTGTCCCAGCTCAATTTGCTAGATATTTTCCTCGTAGTTTGCTACCTTTTTTTCCCGTGCCTTGTATCGCGCATCAGCTGTAGTGGCGCAGGCTGAGCTTACGCCTCCAAAGGCAAAGGGCACCATGGCCGTCCTCAATGCTGAAATGTCTAAAAAAAGGCCCTTAGTTTCACTTAGCAAAAATAGTCCCGGAACTATTTTTTTGAGCTCTCCTCTATATTTGTTGTGACTTATGACGCTCCAGTTATTCGAAAACAGAGACTAAAATTTTGAAGATCGATTAGTTTAGTTTTTTTTTTCGAATCACATAGTACAAACACATACCAGTTTAATTTGGTCAGGTTGGTTAGGTTTCCCTTCTTGGTTTTGGTAGATCAATCATGGGATGGACACCGAAAACAAAGAGATTAAGTCACCTCTAGGTGACAGGTGCAGGAGGCATTGACAATAGTGTGTATCGCTATACGGTGTAGCTTCTGCACTCCTCATCCTACATGGAGGAGAGAGAAAAAAACAGGCGTTCTACTTACCACGGTGTAGCTTCTGCACTCCTCATCCTACATGGAGGAGATAGAAGAAAACAGACGTTCTACTTACCGTCGACTGAAGCTTATATTCCCGCCTCTATTTGTGGACCTGCAAAAGCGCCTGCATGTAGCTTGCAGCGAGCGAAAAGACAGGCGCATGGCCGCGCATGCAGCCTGCTGACCGGCTGGGTTATTAGACCTGCCCTAAGGGCGTGGCCAACGGGCCAGCAAATAGCTAGCTTAGTCAGCTTTCTTTCTAAGGCCCCGTTTAGATTCAAAAGGATTCCTCAAAAATCCACTATTCATCCAATTTTTCCCTATTCATCCCACCCCTTCTACTCACATAACACTATTCATCTACAGTGTTTTTTTGATGAACAGTATATTTTCGGAGAATCTTTCACCAATCTAAACACGCCCTAAGTGGAGCAGAAAAAAGGAGAGCGAGAATACTCACTACCGACGAGCAAATCACCAGACGATTTCGCGTGGCCCAAGGAGATGTGAGGAGGACAGGTAGGGCCACTGGCCTTTTCACCGGAGAGAGAGTGCCATAAAGCTTCTCTCAGCTCCACCTCATCTGACTATTTGCCACATCTGTTGGCCATGCCCTAGGTACACATGGTTTCGCTTCTCCATCGTCATGCACATAGAACTAGCCTATAGCGGCACCAAGAAGAGTAGAGGTAGGATCACACGAGGAGCAGACACAAGGATTTCATGAGCACCTACTGTCTACTGCCGGATGGATTGAAGGGAATGGGGAGAATTACGAGATTTTGGGTTGAAAGCATGGATGATTTACTTATAAGTTGTTCTCTATTGGGCTTCATTACAGTACTTTAATTTAGTTCATCGGTTAACCGGAACCTATAACCAAAGTAACTTGATTACATTGGGTTATTATTTACAACTGGAGACCGAATTTAGGACCAAAATATTTGGTCTCAGTTCATTTCTGTTTTTGAGTTTCAAGTAACTATGCCCATACCTGTAGGGTATATAGACTACCATGATGAGTGAGTGAATGACACAACAGCTCTATACTAGCTGTGATGTGAGGATATGGAATATCTCTCTAAACAAATTTCTTTGGCAACCCGTGGACCACAGATTCATTTGGAACACAAGGATTTCATAGAGAACAAGATTCTAAGACTATTTCTTAAAAATCGTGTTACAAACTGAGCTGAGGCTAAATTTAGCTAAAATAGTAAAAATGATCATACATTAACTTCAATTGACTTGTTGAAAGTGTTTAATTTGGGATCCAAATTTCTAGGATCTATTACAAAATGTAACTGAATCCTAAAATATCCAGAAAAGTGGCTCTCTTCCAAACATGTACTCTGTATAAAGTGCAAACTTTGCCACATTCTGCAGTAGAAAGTATCCCTGCTGAAATATCTCTGCTCCCTCATCATTGATGTCTAATTTCAACTCCGAAAAGGGATACGGGCATGTTTCTCAATCGCCAGAAGTGCCATGGACCATGTAGGCATGTAGCCTTCCCAGCAAGTAGCACTGGTGTCCGTCTCTGTTCCTCCACCAGAGAAGAAAAGGATGGCAAGTATATCTCCCGTTCTGTGGTTCCACCACTGTGCACCGAGATGCCGCTGACTCGCTGTGCGCCATCGCCGTCGGCGCCTCCACGGCGATGGTAGATGGCACCGGGGTGCCGCTCGTTGTTCACACAGGACGAAAAGGAGCAGTACAAGGTAACTTGTTGTTTTCCGAGATCGTGGTGGCGTGGACGCACGCGCATCGGTGCACTACGAGAATGATGTCGTGGATATTCATGTTTGAACTCACATTTATCATTTTTTCGGACTTCAGGAGCATTACATATTGACGAGATCCTACGCTACTGCATAATCACCTAAATCAAACGCTCTTTCACAGTCGGTTCTGAGACAACCGGCTGTAAAAGGATATCACAGCCGGTTGGATTACAAACCGGCTGCGTGGATGATTATCACAGCCGGTTTGTATTACCAACTGGCTTTGATGAGGGGTGAGGGCAACGCAGCCGGTTCTAGCTACGAACCGGCTGCCTTGCTACTCATTGCAGCCGGTTGGTAGTTAGAACCGGTTGCGTTGAGGGGCTCATCATCACAGCCGGTTCTAGCCACGAACCGACTGCGATGAGTAGCAACGCAGCCGGTTGGAACCACGAACTGTCTGTGTTGATCAACACAGCCAGTTCTATATGCATAGACACTTGGCAAATACAATTTTTGAAGCCCTAAACGTATTCAAATTGAAAAGTGTTGAACTATAAAGTTGTATAACTTTTCAAGATGTAAAAGATTTATATTGGTTATTTGTTCATAGGACAAAGTGGTAGTAAAAGTGTTCATAAATTCTACATCTCTCCTATAGGGTTTAGGGTATGAAACTAGAAGAGATGTATGATTAGTGAACACTTTTATTATCACTATTGTTGGTACCAATAGTAGGGGTACCCTAACTTGGACCCTAAACTACTTGGCAACAAGGCCCACAACGACGTCGGCCTGGCTCTGCATCCCAGCAAAGGCCCACCACAACAACTCCTCCTCAGCGTCCGTCCCGCTCGAGGTGGACGACCACCCTCGAGCGGGAATGTCCGTGACGTTCGAGGCTCGGCAGCCAGGCTCGAGGGAGACGTTCACCCTCGAGCCAGCGTTTCCGTCACGCTCGAGGCTCGGCAAGCTCGAGCTTGCGGGCCAAGCTCGAGCCTGCCACGCCGGGAGCAACGCCCGAGACTCTGCGACCATCACCACCAATCATAATGACTCTCCTCTGTGGTCAAAAAGAAAGATTCACTGTGCCACGCCACCGCCCATACTGCGGAGAAGACATCGGTCAAATCCACCTGGCACGGTGGATTCTGATCTAACACTGCACAGGTCGGTCCTGGCAGTGATACTGTGCCAACTACTCCTTTGACTTTGCTTTCCTCGGATGCGCTATCATCCTCGATGGCAACCCTCGAAGGAAACTACGGAGCCTCGATCCGGACGCCGTACTCAAGTTGCCATCCTCGAAGTCCTGACCTGTCACAACAAGAACATCACGTCAACCACTGCCATGTCATCAGCCGGAGCTGGAAGGCGCGATTCCCGCTCGCATCGTGCGCGGCATGGGCAGCACAGTGCATTTAGCAGCGTCAGCACCACGAACACATGTACCCGCGCCCTCCCCCTTATGCCTATAAAAGGGGAAGGGAAGCCCATGCAAAGGGACAGCAGGTTGACACCACAGAACACATGCAAACGCACTTAGCCACCAAAAAGCTCAGGGACTTAGGAGCTCACCTCCTTCTCCCATCTTGCTTGTAAGCCCCTACTACGAGCAATACGAAACTGGTGCTCGGCACCACTGCTGGACGTACGGCCCCGTGGCCGGAACCAGGATAAAAACCCCCGTCTCTTCACCCGCCATCGGGGCAACGAGTGGATTAGCATCGCAATCACTTGTTTGTGCCGGTGTGACCAAAACAGGCACCGACAACTATGTCGTATGAATAGATGCCCAAAATAAAAGTTGTAAAACTCGAAAAGTTATTAAACATTGTAGTTGACAAAATTTTCATTTAAATTCATATTGTCAACAAAAACCAAGTTTAAAATTATTCAAATTTGAAATTCAAATTTCTCAAACGACCTCGGATGGAGAAACGGACAATACGAAAGTTGTAGTGTTTGAAAAGTTACGAAACTCTGTAGTTGACAAATTTTTAATTTGAATTTGTTTAGACCTTTAAATAAGTCATTTACACTCAGCTTCGTATAATACGTTGGGAATGAAAATGTAATAGGGTTATATGTGGTGGTGTAGCGTAGTGGTAAGAGGAAGTATGCGCAAGTGAGAGGTCGTAGGTTCGAATCCCAGATACCGCGTAGAGCGCGAAAAATCTTGGGACTGGGCAGGGCAGTGGTGGCTGTCCGGTGGGGTCCCTCCCCCAATTAAAATAAAGTTTTTGCTATTTTTTAGCTCGCGATGATACTGCTCTGGACACCCTCATCACAACCGCTTCCTATTCCCAACCGGCTGTGTAGAGGATGTCAACACAGCCGGTATAAATCAAACGCTTCCTATAATCGGCCGTGAAGGGGTTTACGAACCCTTGGGTAGTTGTGCTAGGGTATGGGTAGTTGTGCTAATTTGCGCAAAAGGAACCCTTGGGGCTCATGATTCAGAATTCAGTTTAGTAGCACGCTTTGCGTAAGACAATATTGCGACGGGAACGAAATTAAATATATAAAGAAACAGCGCCATAGACGCTACACAACCCAACAACTAAACTTGCGTAGAGGAGAACTAGTGCCGATAGTCTGAAAACGCCATGTTGAGGACGCACTGTGTGGACAGTCTAAAAAAAGATGCTGCAAATTCTCATAAAAATGAGAAACATCCAACCATCAACTCAGCAACTCTGAATTATAATAGCCATCGGATCAGTTATAAATTACCCTCCTTTGCTAACATGAAAATAGACTAAAGTAACCTTCTAAACATGTATCAAAATTACCCACCTATGTCGTTATAAAATAATCTTATGTAACCCCATAATCATCAGGTAAATTATGCCATTATAAAAATAATAATAAATGACCCATAATTTTTTGTGTAAATTATTAAATAATACCATTATTAAAAGTTACGATAACCCTTAATCTGAAATCTAAATTATGTAATTATTGAAAAACCGTATAGTGCACCATAGAAACTTCTAAATTACTAATTCTATCATTATCATTATACAATTGATGTTATTGTTTATATAAAAATACTACCTGTAATGTGTATCACCATACATTCATGTCTAAGGGAAGAGGTAATAATGTCAATTTCCATGTTGTTCATATAGCACAAATAGTGTCTAATTAAATACTCCCTTCGTCCTAAAATAATAGCACAAATAGCTGATAGGCTAGTTTTTCTCTAATTTGTATACATATTCTCAGGCCTTTCCGTTGCTCCCGTGCTGCATGCCTGCATGTACATCTCTGTTTCATATTGGAGGACTAAACTTTATCTCTCTCTGTTTTGAAGGTCGACGCGGGGAGGGGGGGGGGGGAGACTCCCCACCTGACAATTTCATTAATAATATGCCCCTTGATGGGCTGGAGTTACAGCATCTAGGTTTTGAGGAGGTTTACAAAGCTCCTAGTTTATCTCTCTCTTTTGATGCTCGTTAGAGCTTATTAGTGTTAATTAGCTCATGTGATGCTCAGTGCTCACCCACTTCTGCTCCGCATAGCTGCATTGCCGGCCGCTGCTCCTACTCTACGAGTCTGGGTGCTGGCACAAATCGGTTGGAGTTGATAGCAGGCGGACAATGGGCAACGGTAAACTTCTTTTTCCCCACGACGACGGAGTGCCGGTTGAGGTACAGCTGCTGGAAAAAGTATATTGAAGCGTTGGCGTCTACTCTTGTCTGTCAAAAAGAAAAAAGCTCGACAAAAAGAATTACGAAGTAAAAGGAAAAATCCGACATATTTTTGGTTGGCTGCAGCCGATAAGGTTTATAAGCTCTTGGGCGCCAAGTGGTCAACTTGTGATTAGTTGCTCGCATGCTGATTACCAAATGGTAATCAGCCTCTCGTGGCCAGGCCACACGATGTGACGGCAGTGGATACAGTGTTTGATTGCTCGCACGCTGCTGCAGTAGAGATGCAAGTGTCTGCGCTCCGCGGCTCCTCAGTCGATGACGTCGCATCTCAATCGCCCGGGTGGCGTAGTGGAGCCAGCGACGCGTCCCGTTCCCGGACCCCGCTTTCCGCACGCTACATGCTATGCTATTCCCAACCCAATCTTAACCCGATTCCCTTTATAACGAGCGTGCGTACAACGCATCCCCGTCTCCAATTCCCACAGGCATAACAAGTGTCCGGGTGCTGGCACCCAGTGCGGCAGTGGCAGCCTAACCCGTCTCGTAGCTCACAGCTCTCCACCACTGGGCGCTCTCTGAGGCCGTTTCTCCTCTGAAGGAGAGAGAGCACAGGAGGGGGATAGCAATGGCGGCTGAGGATGGGAGAGGGACAGGGGGGAAGAAGGTTGCCGATGGGGAGGTCGCGAGGAAGGCGAAGCGCCAGGGCGGGTTCAGGACCATGCCGTTCATCCTTGGTGAGCGATTATATTCCTGCCTGCCACTACTCCATAGTGTCCATATGCTTTTGATCTCTTTTCCTTGGAGATTCTTGTTTTTAACTCCTCTCATGGTATATGGCTGTGTTGTCCTTACTACTCTTCCTCTGTTTCTTGTTTTTCTGAGCTGGGCGCATCAGCATGCAATTAATATGTCTTCATTTTTCTCGTAACTGCTCAGCAGAAGATAATAATTACCAAAATCTCCCGTTGCAAATACATTTGATTTTTGGATGTACAATTCTCCCATCCCTGCATGCATGCCACCTTTCGTTCCTGCAACGGGAACGCCCGCTGAATGTCTGGACACGTTGCTCGACGATACGGCAGAGCACGTCAGTCCACGGAGATACGGCACTCTTTTTTCTTTCGGGGTAGTTTCTGTAGTTTTCCTCGTGGGTCAAACCAGTCTATTATGCTCGATACGACATAAGCAACATAAAAAATGACGGCTTTGGATTTATGCTCAAATAATTAAACCAAAAACAATATCAAGGATCTCCTTTAAGAGTAGCGAAATTCTAAACTGCCAAAAACTATAGCTATCAGTGGTAGCAACGAATCAACCATCAGTAACCTTGTCGACCAATACATCACAGGAACTTTAAGACGAGGACTCGATGGTAATTCTCCAGACTCCAGAGCACCTTTTTTGTTTGATAACTTTAGGAATCATGACACCATTTTAATTCATACTTTAGGAACCTTTATTGATACCATCAGTGTAGAGCTGAAGTGTAACCAACTTTTTATATGTCAACAAGAAAAATATTTTGATTTGGCACATACCGTTACCTCAAATTCTGGGTTTGTCTATCAGTCACTCGACTGAAAGTGAAACCAAATACAGTATCAAGGATCTCCATTAAGAGTAGTGAAATTATAAACTGCCAAAGCTACAGCTATCAGTGGTAGCAACCAATCAACCATTAGTAACCTTGTCGACCAATACATCACTGAGTGTTATATGTCTATACTCATGTTTTGGCTATCTTTGATGGGAAATAATATGAATTAGTGGTGATTCTCCAGAACATCTTTTTTGTTTGATAACTTTAGGAAGCATGACACCATTTTAATTCATACTTTAGGAACCTTTATTGATACCATCAACGGAGCTGAAGTGTAACCAACTTTTTAATTATTTGACAACAACAAAAATATTTTGATTTGGCACATGTTGTTACCTCAAATTCTGGGTCTGTCTATCACTCACTCGGGTGAAACAACCCTTTTCCTTACTCACCTTCTTCGTCCACCTCTCGCCACGTCTCCCGGTCAACCGCCCAGCCCCGCCGCTACCCTCCGGCAAGGACCTAGCCTACCCTTGCTGGCCGCCGCACGGGCCCTCCCGTTGCCACCACCCGTCGCCACCTTGCACCCTCACCCCCACCCCTCACTGGCCCAACCACCATCTCCCACCACCTAGGATGCGACACCGGCCACCCTCCCCCCCCACTTCTGACCGCCTCCACCACCAGGCCTCTTTCTAGAGCCGCCAATGATCACTGGCCCCCGGCAACCCCGACACCCTAACCCTAATCTCGTTGGAGGATCACCAGATTTCTCGCCAGAGTTGAAGAAGAATCGAAGATTTAAGTGAGAAAACAATTGAGTGAGAAGAGGTCTGAAATCACTCGATTGAGCTATAGCTCTTTCCCAAATTTTGAGAGACCAGCGCATGTACCGCCGGAGTGCAGGCTAGGGTGCGTTAGTTTCAAAAAGATTTCCGGAAAAAAACACTATTCATCTCATCCCTCTCACTCACAGAACACTATTTATCTATAGTGTTTTTTTAGGTCTGCAGTGTTTTTTCCGGAAATTTTTTCCAATCTAAACACTCCCGAGCCCAGAACTGTAGAAACGCCCATTTGAAAGCTCAAAACCCCTGCCGTATACCCATTCCTCAATCTATATGGATTGGAGTGGAAAATGAACTAAATTTCTTTCTTGATCTGTCCTATGTACCCCCAAGAAGGCCAGTTAATATCCACGTTGTGATATTATTTTTCTATTAAAAAATTACGGTCTTAAAAATCAATGAAACACAAATTATCAGCCACTGTACGATTTATATCAACGGGCATCGAATTCAAACTAACGTTTGCCGCCATGCCTGTGCACATACGACGACAGCCAACGACTTCTGCGACCGGCTCGCCTCGATGGGGTTCACCTCGAACCTCATCACGTACCTCACCCTCCAGATGCACCTCCCCCTCGTGCAGGCCTCCAACATCATCACCAACTACAACGGCACCGCCAACCTCACCCCTCTCGTCGGCGGCCTCATCGCCGACTCCTTCGCCGGCCGCTTCTGGACCATCACCTTCGGCTCCTTCATCTACCAGCTCGGCATGGTCTGCCTCACCCTCACCGCCGCGCTCCCTTCGCTCCACCCGCCGCCATGCGCCAAGCACGCCGCCGACTGCCACCCCGCGTCCTCCTACCAGATCGCCGTGCTCTACCTCTCCCTGCTCTTCACGTCCATCGGCACCGGCGGAACGCGCCCCTGCACCATGGCGTTCGGCGCCGACCAGCTCGAGCTGAACGCGCATGACGATGGTCACCACCGTGGCGCCAAGCGGCGGCCCAAGTGGAGCTTCTTCAACCTCTACTTCTTCGCCGTCGAGCTCGCCAAGCTCACGGCGGTGACCGCCGTGGTGTACATCCAGGAGAACGTCGGCTGGGGTTGGGGCCTCGGCGTGCCCACCATCGCCATGCTCGCCGCGGTGATCGCCTTCGTCTCCGGCTACTCGCTCTACATCAGGATGCCGCCCGGTGGTAGCCCTCTGGTCCGGCTCGCACAGGTCGCGGCCGCCGCGTTCAAGAAGCGGAAAGCCGCCGTGCCGGACCCGAGCCTTCTGTACCAGGACAAGGAGCTCGACGCCGGCATCTCCACCACCGGCCGTCTTCTTCACACCAACCAACTAAAGTAAGTTGAAATGAAATGAAATGCAACGAATCGACACGATGTACGAAACTAAGCTGACTTATTTCAATTCACACACACCAGGTTCCTTGACAAGGCGGCAATAGTGACGGAGGGCGACGTGCTGGCATCCGGCGAGCCGGACCTGTGGCGGCTGTCGACGGTGCACCGCGTGGAGGAGCTCAAGTCGATCATCCGCATCCTGCCGATCTGCGCGGCGGGGATCATCCTGGTGACGTCATCCTCGCACAACCACAGCTTCGCGATCCAGCAGGCACGCACCATGGACCGTGAGATCACTCCACGCTTCAGCATCCCTCCGGCCTCCATGCTCATCTTCACCAACCTCGCCATGCTCCTGACGCTGGCGTTCTACGACCGGGTGCTCGTCCGCGTGCTGCGCCGATTCACCGGCCGGCCCAACGGCATCACCCACCTCCAGCGCACGGGCGTCGGCCTCACCGTCGCCATGCTCTCCAACGCGGTGGCCGCCGTGGTCGAGCGGAGGCGAAGGTCGGTGGCCGCGGCGAGCGGCATGCTCGACGCGCCCAAGGGCGCCACGCTGCCGATGAGCGTGTTCTGGCTCGTGCCGCAGTTCGCCATCCATGGCGTGGCGAACGCGTTCATGGACGTCGGCCGCATGGAGTTCCTGTACGACCAGGCGCCCGAGAGCATGCGGAGCACGGCGGCGGCGCTCTACTGGCTGACGTTCTCCATCGGGAGCTACCTCGGCACGCTGCTGGTGACCATCGTGCACGCCAAGACGCGGCGGAGCGGGCAGTGGCTACCGGACAACCTCAACCGAGGGAAGCTGGACAACTACTACTGGCTCGTCGTGGCACTGGAGGTGGTCAACCTAGTGTACTTCTTCGTCTGCGTCAAGTACTACACGTTTAAGCCGTTGGAGACGGTTGGTGGGGAGGAGGAGGTCGAGCTCTACCATGGTAATGGCACAGCAGAGGCCAAGAAGGGTGGAGGCTTCAAGTAGCTTACTAGCTTACTGTGTGCTCTGAATCTCTATTCCCAACTATAAGACTTTGATTGGGATGGAATAATGGTATTTAGATAACTCTTTTTTTTGTGTGTGCTTACCATAATCTTACCAGTTCTAAGAACTTTTAAGCACATTGGTAACTGTTTGGGCAATTTGGTAGGAGTATATGTTTATTCCCTAATATAGATTCCAGAGTTTGATTTTTATGTGTAGCATTTATACATCCCTAGTACAAATCACGGAGAGTAAAGAACGCTTATAAAGTCAATGAAATTAATGAGAAATCCTCAAAGATAATTTTTTAGGAAACTACGGGGTTGCCTGAAACATTATTTCAATAAGGGGAACACATTACAAAGTTAGAGAGAAATTACAAATATCAGTAGGAGGAGCTAGACACAAAATTAATTACAACAACTCAAGCAGAGAAGAAATTGCTCCACTGAAGAATCCTAGCCTTATCTAGAGCATTGCTACATCTATTTGACCAAAGGACGAGATCCTCCCTACAACGCCTAGAAATCTGCCAATTTTGCTCATCCTCATGCCTGAAGATAAATTTCAAGCCATATAAAAAGGGTCAAACAAGAGGTATTTTATGTTTTATTGAGCAGTTTATACTTATCTTCATGATGCTATATATGATAACCTTAGACACTACTTTGTGTTGTAGTAGTTGCCTAAAGTAGTACAGTTATGTCTTTAATTATGTCATTAACATTAAGGATAGCACACAAATTACGTAGGATCGATATTTGTCAGATTGTTAAAAAATGTTATCATATGATTGAACCCTCCCCACATATGCCTTCAGCCCCAGGCCACGCCTAGGTCCTATTTTATCGTTGGCCAGCTCAGGAATTGACTTATGCTCTGAATGATATGCACTGAGACCATGATATATCAGCTTATCAGTACGGCAGGAGGTTAAAAGCCACAAAGCAACACAAGAAAAATCTCATTGGCTTCTGCCGAAGACGAAAGCAAGCTCTCAACAAATGGCTACCCATTCTGAATGCCCATCTCATGGTGGCAGGCTTAAAATTTACTGAACTTGGAGTACTCAAAAGTCAAAACCCAGAGTGTTTGTCAAATAGTAGCAACTAATAACATTACGTTGTGATGCAATTTGTCTTGCTGCAGTAGATGGAGATCCTCAATCTCGTCATATCCCGATCAACGATCAACCGAAAGCGATCCATCGACCCTCAATCATACCTCAATCAACATTTAGGACTTTATAACCTCCGAAGGGCTCTTTTGAGTAATATATTCAATCCCGATCGCCCTTCCTGAGGTGAAGCCTACAGCTGCAGCCGCATGCTTCCCATTCCCTGATGACTAATGCTTGTCCAGGGACATAGTATCAAAATCCAGTCTTGCCTCGTGCCTTTTATACATGTCGTCTGTGCAGGCACACGCACACTTCTCCCATCTCCAATTGACACTGAGGGTAAGGGCTGCTAGCTTCTCATCTGAAGGAAGACCAAGAGAGCAATGGCGGAGCACGGCAGAGGAGAGGAGACTGATGCGACGGAGAAGAAGGCGAAGCAGAAGGGCGGATTCAGGACCATGCCCTTCATTCTAGGTGACAGATTTACTTCTTCCTGATGCTGTTATTCTTTTTATTTTTCCTTTATTTTTGCGAGAACATCATTACTTTTCCCCACTATGTTGTGGTTGATTTATGAAGCTGCGCAAGAGCTTCTACAGATTAAGGTTCACAAAATATGTGCGATGAAGACAATGGCCTTGTAAATAAGTGATTCTTGTGGTTAGGTAGTTTTCGGCCTTAGGTTCCTGGTGATGTTGCTACTTAAAATACTAGATTTTTTTGTTCTCTGAATCCCTTCTCTGTTTCTCGAGCTGGTTGCTTGCTAGCTGCAGATGTGGCTTTCCCCAAACTCTTCTGCTTCACGGGTCAGTGGAGGCTTGCCATCAGACAAGTCTAGCTCTGAAATAATTTCTTAACATGCTGATCAGATGTTAGGCGCATCTCAACTATACATCGGATCTAAGACTAATAATGATACCACTAGTTCACTACTGCTGCTGCAGTCTGTCATCCAACATTTCAAAGAAAATTTGTAAACAAGAAAAAACGCCTTATCCCATCCCTTGGGAAAAAATTCTATATAAAATTCCTAGAAAATTCAGGAGGTAGTATTTTCTAATCACACACTCCTATCAGACTTAGAATAATTGCCATTTCAGACAGCAAAATGGTCACCAAGACACTACTTTGACCATTGCTAAACAGCTAGCTCATATGGTCGGAAGAGAGTGAGAATTTTGGTTTAGATCACCCTTGTACATATTTAAACTCTGGTCATCGGACCTTCTCCTTTTTAATATAGCGGGAAGCTCTCTTGCCGGTTTCGTTTAAAAAAATTGATCAATAGTATAAAATGCAAACATAACAATAGTTATACACTGATAGTAAAGCTGAATCTAGCCACATCATTAATGTGAAATATGCAAAGAGGTATTTCTGGTAAAAACTAATATGTATTGACTGTATGTGTCCTAAAACGTTAGTATTTGAAGACCGGAGTGCATACAGGTTTGAGGTCATAGTTTATGTTGCGTATGAACTATGCAGTTTGCTGATAGAAAAGGGAAAGAAAAAAAAAATGAGATCAATATAGCTTGTATTAATCCATCAGTTCCTATGTCTCTGTCACTATTGACCTTTGGACGCAAGGTACAACCATTTGTCTTGTTAAAAAAATTATGCAACTATATTTTCTGGGGACATGGCGCGTTTTATAATTAAAGTTATTTTAGACATGTATTTTGTATACTAATACTAACACTAAACTTTTGAACAATACGGACAATCAGATGTTGTCATCAAAAGGTAACTTTGACGAGCACCTGTAACCAGAGGGAGTATTTCATCAATATCATTTGCTAAATTTTTTTTTGAACGAACGGGCACGGGATTGTGCCTATTTCATTGATAAAGAAGAATTTTTTACAAGTTGGGGCTATGGCCCCCAGGTACAAAAGCCTACTCTCGCCCTAGAAGTTGCGCTAAATCTCTAGCGCCAGCAAAGACTCATAGCAAGGCCTCGCCCCTAATCTTATCAAGTGCAGATATCGTTGGGGCTTCTAGATATTGGAAGATCCTCGAGTTCCTTTCCTTCCACACTTCCCATGACACCAACAACGCTAAAGTTCTAGTCGCTTTATGAGGCGTTTCGGTGGTCGTAGCGATCTGGGTCCACCAATCCATGGCAGAGTCGCTGTGCCGCCAATTGCAGGGTTTTAGTGTAGGTTGGGAAACCCACTCTGCCACCAGGTTCCATATGCGTCTCGTGAATCTGCATTCGGCCAGAAGGTGATGTGCAGACTCCTCCGTCTGTCTGCATAGGACACTGTTGACGCAAAAATCGGGAAAGACCTTCACGTGCTAGCACACGAAATCGGCTGTGACCGATGATGCAGGGCGTGCCAGTCAATCTGACCTATTGATTGACAAGGAAAATCGGACGTTAGTATCTCAGCGAAATCGGCTGGGTTTCCGATCTAGCGATGAAGACCAGATCGGCACTAGATTCCGATCTACAATAATAAAACGGCTAGATCAGTCGATTCCGATGCAAAGCAGAGTAAGATTAATAGAACGTAACCTAACAAGCTAAGCAGAGCAACACTTAGAATAGATCTAAACGGCTATATCAGATCCGATAATGAAGTATAAATAACAGCCGATCAAAACTTATTCTAAACTGGATAAGGGTTGAATAAAACCTAAACGAAGTAACAGCGATACGCCAGGTACTAAAGCCTAGATATTTACTCGATAACTGTCGAATAATCCCAAACGAAGCAACAACGATACGCGGGATGCTAAAGCTTGGATCTTACTCAGTAATACGGGACTTACAGGCAGGCCTTGAGATCTGATCACCCTCGACGTGCCCAAAAGAACTCGCGAAAAAGAAAGACAAAGTCGCCGACAAATGTATGTAAGATGCGAAAAAGTGTAAAGGTTTGTTTGATATTGGTGTGTACAGACTTCTATGACCACGCATGGTCGATATTTATACCCTGATAACTATGACTCCTAAACGCATACGACAAACTTACTTGACGCAAAAGAAAAGGTCTTTCTTACGACCGTTTACGACTCAAACTCTATAAAAATAACCGACTCTTTATTTCGGTCCTTCTATAAGCTTAACCTGGTAACCTTCCAGGACTGCTCCACGTCATCATCCTCTTCTCTGATTTTGATTCTCATCGGACTCTGACTCTGATTCAAACCACTCTTCCTCTCGGACTCCGATTCCGATTAGATCTGCTCCATTTCCCGGACTCCGATTCCGATTTTGTACCTCTGCTTTACTTTTGGCACCGATGTGACCTGTTAAAATCCGGTGTCAACACATGCCCCCCTAGTTTCGCGGTAGAATCTGATTCTGACTCGAAACTATTTGATCCTTATCCTTTAAGTCAAACATTTTAGGTCAAAACATCTTCTCTTTCCTCTTTTACCCTTAGCGAAATCTATATAAGGCCAACCCTTTTGTCTTCCTCATTCATCTTCTTCTCTCAGCCACCGCCGCTTCATCTTCCTCTGCTCCCTGACCTTGGATCGTCGAGCGCAAGTAACCTTCGGCACGGATCAACTCTTCAAAGACTCCGGCAACCTTCTCCTATGGCGTCTCTCTCAGAAATCCCTGAGGTAAGCCTTCACACAGTCTTTAGATCGAGATCTATTCTGTTCTTGCCAGATCTGTTCTTACTAGCAATGCATTCTTCTTAGGCCATCCGCAACAGCATCATCATCACAGTAGCAGATAAGCCGGGTCTTGCCATACTAGGCCCAGTAGGCTCTCCAGACCCCACTGACTTCATCAACCAAGAAACACAACGGCTTCCTTACAAATCGTTTGACTCAGAACACGACTGGAGCAGTGCTTTTAGGTCATGGCCAACCCTTACCACTGGATGGAGAACTTGGTATAAAAGGGTTACCAAATCCAAGATAGATGAATGGGAATCTTATGACCTCCGTCAATGTATCGCCCTTTCTTTGGCTGACATGGAGCGAAACGAGCCTTTACTAGCCGCCGCTTCGTATTTCTGGTCCGATGCTCTGAATGCTTTTCTTTTCGGTCAAGGTCCGATGACTCCTACCTTAGCCGATGTACTGATGCTCACCGGTTTGAATATATCAGAATCGGACAAGACCTTCCTCATTCCCTCCAAGGCCACCCACAAGATTGACACCAAACAGATAGGGGGTTGGAAAGGATACATAGAGAAGTATTCCAAGACATCAGGGCCTGTGGATGCAAGAGAACACTCAGATTTCTTGAATATATGGTTAGAGCACTTCGTCTTTTGTGGGAAGACAGTAGGCCCATCAATCCACTATCTCCGATTGGCAGAATACTTAGCCTCAGGAAACAATTTTCCAATCGAAAAACACCTTCTTGGATCAGTATATAAGCTTCTTCATGAGGTTTCCATCCGATTGAGATCCAAGCAACAAATCGGACATCTCGGAGGTCCATGGTGGTTTGTTAACCTCTGGTTAAACATGCACATACAGAAGCTGCTGGATGTCTCTGTGATCAGCAAAGTATTCCCTGCCGATCAACTGAATGACGAAGAAGCTAAAGATCGGCGATGCATGTCCTTTGGCGAGGCTGCCTCAAGTTTCCCTGGAGAACGGCTTCCTTCTACTCGCACAGCCGAGTACTTTAGGGGGTTCTACAATGGTCTCAAGGAAGAATCTATGCCTTGGCATGTGTATGTTGATCCTGATAATTATTTCGAACTCCCGTTCAAATTCCGATTTGACGATATTGACACAGATGGGGAGAGCCAAAAGAACTTCAAGGAAATTATCACCCCTCAAATACTCCCTGCAGACATCTTTATGGGGAAAAAGCAGCAGTCATTTGAATATTATCATCCATCACTGGCTGCTCGTCAAATCGGATTTGGCCAAGGGCCACTTGGCCAAATTCCTTGTACCTAGCCGACATGGTGAAGCCCAGAGACATAGTCCCTTCAGGCATAGCATACGATAGACTGATAAGTTTATAACCTTCCCGAGAAACCATAGATCTATCTCTTTGGAAATTCTCAAGCTTCACTACGGCCTCATTCAAAACTTGGTGGCAAGAATGGAGGAATCATCTTTTCAGCCGACCTGCTCAAGATTATTGCCTAATCCTCAACCCCGATTTTGAGACCAACGACCAGGTAAGAGCTCTATACTTAATCATTCTTCTTGAATCACTGATTACTTTGTATTTGACTCTTTCTCCTTTTACCTTTGATCACAGGACGTGGCAATAAATCTTCCTTTGGTCAGCAACAGCGGCCGTCTGATCGAGTACATGCCTCCCTCAGACAATCCTTATATCGGGAGTTCCAGCCCATCCGTGATGGATGTCGCTATTGGTCGGAACAAGAAATCGGCCATGAGCACCCCTCCAACAATGCAACAAAGCACTAGCTCCTCCAAAAGGCCGAAGAAAAAGACCCAAGAAACTTCTTCTTCCATGGCTAGTCAAGAAGAAATCAAGCCATCAGAGTCACAAGCTGCGCCTTCAAGAATCGGAGAGAAACACAAACTGGTGCTATCAAAGACACTTTCGAGGAAGATGTCGAAAGCTGTCCGAAAAATTTCAGCTTCAGAGGCTGCCAGACGCATATCGAAAGCACGCTCAAGTATTGGTGTTTCATCAACTATTCCTGAAGCTGGCACAATAAATCCGATTCAAGAAAATCTATCGGACACTACAACAACAGCTGCATCGGAATAGGTAAGCACATCTCCGATCTGTTGCAACCTTATTGTTTCTAGAACTAATTTCATGTGTAAACAGGAACATCCCCCGATGACATCTCATGAACAATCGGATCAAACGGAAACTGCTCCAACCTTGTCTTCACTGCCGATTCTTCCATCGATCACTGTTCAACCAGGATCAACAATCCAAGCCCCAGAATCGGCCCAAGAATCCATCGTAAGAATGTTTATTATGTCTTTGCTACGGTGAAAGTTAATCCATTCTATTCTTCATATCTGAATTTTTGTACTTAGGGACGAACGACAATCGCTTCCATCGGAACTGCAATCGGCCTTTCAACTCCTCAACCGTCCCAGTTTGATGAAGTCAACTTGAAGCAGGTAATTCCTTCTCTCTTCGTTTCCCCTTTTCAAAATAGGAGAAGACAATATCCGATTTTCACTTTTCTTTTTAGGCACAAGATTTTCCGACCCCTAGTGCTCTTGCGGCAGAACTAGCTGGTCCTTCTACAGCAGAATCGGCTCCAAGCTCTGATCCGATCAGGCTTCACCTCGAAGAAATGCTAAGTCTTCTGAACATTGAAAACGGACAACTTGTGAAGAACGCCGATCCTGTCCGATCAGCTTTCAAACACTTGCAAGGTCAAATACCTGAGTCAGTCGAGGAAGCTCTCTTCCCAGCTGCGTTCATAGAATTCAACTATTACCAGGTGACAAAAGCCCAGAAGAGACTATCCGATCGAGCTGAATTTGAAAAATCTTCTAAGGACCAGGAGCAAATTAAATCGGATATTGAAGGCATAGACAACCAAATCGGAAACCTGAAGCAAACTCAGGAAACCTTAGAAAAGACCATATCCGATTTGAAGTCTAGGCGTGAAGCTCATATGCAAGCCATAGCCAAGATTGACGCAGAACTGCAAACTGTGGAAGCCGACCTGCAGTAGATCCCTGGGGCCTTGACAACCTTCGAACAGAATAAGCAAACCCTTATTCAAAAGGTTGATCACCTTAAGGAGAACTTGAAGCCGATTGAGGGCGCGGCTGATGAAGATCGGAAAGCCATTTCCGATGTAGATGCTATTCGCCTGCGTGCGATCAAAGCGATCCAAGATTTCCTTGGGTCATTGTAAACCTTTTCCAATGATATCTTTTGTAATGCATTTATTGAGGTTACCAAACTATTCTGCATGTACAAATCTTTGACCTATCTTATGTCCGATTTCTGCCAAGTCTGAAAAGTCTCTATTACCTTTAATCAATATGATCAGCTTTTACAGCGAATCTTCTGAAAATAGCAACTTTGGACCAAAATGCATTGGTCCTTGCACTCATTTATATCAAAAATTGAATGCTCTGAATCGAGTAGGTAGATCCTTTTGCCTATAAATAGTACTATACGCAGAATCCATCATATCGCCTCTCTTGCTATTCAAACATGGCATCTTCATCCAATGAGGTACAGAATAGTTCTCTTTCTTCACCTCACTATTGATTAAAGCAAACTAATCTTTCCAACTTTCAGGTTCAACAAACACTGGAGCACATCATCACTCAGCTTCAATCTGATGCTCCCCTTTCTTCAAACCATCGGCTTTTCTTGGCTACCCACAAATATGAAATTATGAACTTACTTCCTGAAGGTCTTACCTCAGTGTCTTCTTTCATCTATAGCCAAGAATCTCCAGGCAATGATATATCCAGGATTCAACGCCAAATCCATAACCTCGAGGACACCTTGAACAGAGAACAATCCTGACTCATCCACCTACAGAGCAGAAGGATCGACTCTGGAGAGAAATTAACACAATCAACCAGTCTATATCCAGGTCTGAAGCCAACATTAGCCAGATTCATGTTTCTATCGATTCTAGAAATCAAATCATAGAGAACCATGAGCACCATGAATCCCGGATGCAAGCCATTCAGTCAATTCAGAACTTTCTGAACACTCTGTAATGTTTTATATTTTTGCCCTAAGGGCGATGCATACCGCATCGGCCATGTAACCTTGGATATGTAATTCTCTAATTTGCATGAACTTCTTTCACTTATTTTTTCTGCTAGAGGCAATACTTTGTATCGGCTATGATTTTTTCCGATTCTTCTCAAAAATCAGCTCATGCATCAACCCAAATACTGGGATAATATTTTTTCAAGTATTTTCCATTCAAAGCTCGAGGAAATTCTTCTCCTTCTAAAGTCTCCAATATATACGCATTGCCTGGAGCACACCGATTTATTCGATACGGACCTTCCCAAGTTGGAGACCATTTACCGAATTTAGAATCTTTAGATCCAATCGACAAAATTAACTTCCACACCAATTCTCCCTGAGAAAATTCCTTAACTTTGACCTTCTTGTTATACCATCTAGAAATACGCTCTTTATTAGCCTCTAGATTCTCAAGGGCTTTAAAACGGTATTGACTTAAATCTTCCAACTCATCCTTCATAATAATCGAATATTCATTGGCCGTCAACTTCTTTTGAAACTCAACACGTCTAGAGCCAATTTTCAACTCCCAGGGCAACACAGCCTCATGTCCATAAACTAATTGATAAGGTGACATTTTAATCGCACCATGACAAGCCATCCGATATGACCATAATGCCTCATGGAGCACTGCATGCCATCTTCTGGGAAATTCATCAATCTTTCTCTTTATCAACTTAATCACACTTTTGTTAGAAGCTTCTACCTGACCATTAGCCTGAGCATAATAAGGAGAAGAATTTAATATTTTAATCCCCATGCTTTCAGCAAACTCTCCAAATTCACCTGAAGTAAACATAGTTCCCTGATCGGTTGTAATTGTTTGAGGAATACCAAACTGATAGATAATATGCTCTTTAACAAAATCCACCATATTAGCCGATGACACAATCTTCAAAGGAATTGCTTCAACCCATTTAGTAAAATAATCAGTCGCCACTAACACAAACTTATGTCCTTTACTCGATGCAGGGTTAATCTGTCCGATTAAATCAATTCCCCATCCTCGAAAAGGCCAAGGCTTTAAAATCGGATTCATAGCAGATGCAGGAGCCCTTTGAACATTCCCAAATCACTGACAATCCTGACATCCCTTGTAATATTTGAAACAATCTTCAAGAATTGTAGACCAAAAATATCCATTCCTCCTGATCATCCATTTCATCTTGAAAGCCGATTGATGTGCCCCACATACTCCATGGATTTCTCCCATTAATACCTTAGCTTCTTCCGATCCCATACATTTGAGAAGAACTCCATCAATCGTCCGATAATATAGATCATCTTCGAGTATAACATATTTCACTGCCTGAATCCTTATCTTCCTTTCAACTTTTTTCGTTGGATCTTTCAAATATTCATGAATCTTTTTTCTCCAATCAGAATCTTCTAACCCCAAACTTGAAATTTCTCTGATCGACGATAACCAGATGCCCCTTGAGCCAATCGGTTAGCCTCTTCATTATGACATTTGGGAATATGCTCAATCTTAACAAGTCTGAATTCTCTTAACAACTGGAGTCATTCATCATGATATATCCTCAAAATATCATCGTTGCATTCATATTCACCCATCAATTGATTTACTTCCAATAGGGAATCTCTTTGAGTAGTTTGATACCTTTAAGAACAGCCCGATATTCTGCTTGATTATTGGTGGCTTCTCTCTCAATCGGAAAGAGAATTCAAAGCTTGCCCCCCCCCAAGGCGAGATCAACACAATTCTGATTCCAGAGCCAACTCCACAAGAAGATCCATCAAAAAATAAAGTCCATGGAGCAAGTTCTACCAACCTAATTTCTGGACCACAATGATGAGTGACAAAATCAGCCAGTACTTGCCCTTTGACTGCTTTCAATGATTCAAAACGTAAATCAAACTCCGAAAGAGCCAAAATCCACTTTTCGATTCTACCATTTAAAATCGGCAATGACAGCATGTATTTTATGACATCATCTTTACTAACAACCACACATTCAGCCGATAGCAAATAATGTCTGAGCTTGGTACAGAAAAAGTATAGACATAAGCATAACCTTTCAACCGGAGAATACCTTGTCTCTGCATCCAAAAGTCTTCTACTCACAAAGTAGATAACACACTCTTTTCCTTCAAACTCTTGAATCAGGGCCGATCCGATAGAAGAATCATCAACCGATAAATATAATTTGAACGGCTTATTTTTCTGAGGAGGAACTAAAACAGGAGGAGAAACCAAATATCTCTTAATTCGTTCCAAAGCCTCTTCCTGCTCCTTTCCCTAGACAAACTCCTGATCGGCCTTCAATTTCAATAAGGGTGTAAACGGCTTAATCCTCCCAGAAAGATTAGAAATAAATCTCCTAATGAAATTAATCTTGCCGATTAATGATTGAAGTTTAGTCTTATTTTTTGGAGCAACAATTTTATTGATGGAACCTATCAGAGTTTGACTGATCTCAATCCCCCCTTTCATGAACCATAAATCCCAGAAATTGACCAGCAGAAACTCCAAATGCACACTTCATCGGATTCATCTTCAAGCCATGTCTTCTTGTGCACTCTAGAGTCTTGCGTAAATCGGCTAAATGTTGTCTATAGCTTTCCGATTTAACCACCACATCGTCAATATAAATTTCAACAATCTTGCCGATAAGCTTATGGAAAATATAATCATAGCATGTTGATATGTAGCTCCAGCATTTTTCAAACCAAAAGTCATGACTACCCATTCATATAAACCAACATGCTCCGGACATCGAAAAGCAGTTTTATGAATATCTTTTTTAGCCATAAAAATCTGATTATAACCAGCATTACCGTCCATGAACCTTATGACTTTGTGCCCTGCTGCAGCATCAACCAATAAATCGGCAATAGGCATCGGATATCCATCCATTGGAGTCGCCTTATTAAGATTCCTGAAATCAATGCAAACACGCAATTTCCCATTCTTTTTATATACAGGAACCACATTAGAAATCCACTCAGCATATCGGCATTGCCTAATGAATTTTGCTTCAATCAACTTAGTAATCTCGGCATATCTTAGGATCACATCGTCGAGAATCTTGCTGATATGGCCGACATCCTGGCTTTATAGGCAACCGATGTTCAACAATAGATTGGTCTAAACCAAGCATCTCATAGTATTCCCAAGCAAAACAATCTTTAAACTCTCTTAATAAAGAGGTTAATTCTCTCTTGTACTCAGGATCTAATTTTGCACTAATAAACGTCGGCCTTGGTTTATCACCATCTCCTAAATCTATTTTCTCTAGTACATCGGCCGACGTGAAGCCATACCCTAATTTCCCTTCATCTTCTTGAAGAAACTCATCCATCCGGACAATTCTTCTGAGCCGACTGTTTGGATCGGCTGTAGACCGAAATCGGCCACTCTGAGGAATTCAGTATCCAAAGCTCTTCCAGATATACACATCACTTGCTCATAATTCCATGGTTGTGCTTCTGCAATGGCTATGCTATATGACGCATCTGCTTTGACAACTTCTATTGTATCCTCAATCCATTGAACCAAACATTGATGCATGGTTGATGGAATGCAGCAATTAGCATGGATCCAATCTCTCCCCAGCAACAGGTTATAAGATCCTTTGCCATTGACTATAAAGAAAGTAGTAGGTAAAGTCTTACTTCCAATAGTCAACTCCACGCATAATACCCCCAAGCTGGAGAAATATTCCCTTCATAATCTTTCAGCATCATATCCGTTTTGATCAGATCATCTTCACTTTTGCCGATTTTGCGAAAAACGGCATATGGCATCAGATTAACAGCCGCTCCCCCATCAACTATCATCTTGGTCATTGGCTTACCATCAACATGTTCCTTCAGAAACAAAGGCTTCAAGTGAACACGTTCTTTTTCTTCTGGTTTCTCAAAACTTGCTTGCATTGGTTCTAAATTCAATTGAGCCATCGCTTCTTCAATCTCAGAATTTTCTTCATCACTAGCCGATGCCATGAATTCCCTTGGCAGCATGAAAACCATGTTAACATCGTCCGCATTATCATCTTGATCACGTTGCTTAGGACGCCATACTTTAGATGACACCTTCTGATTCCTCAAAAGCTGGCGTGACTTTTCTTCTTGAATTTCATCAAATCGGAGCCTTTGTAACCTCATTTTCTGTGATTTCGTAACTCCATCTGGCCACCACCTTGGTTGAGGTATTTTAGCTTCGCGATGAATATTCCGATCCTGATTTGGCAAAGGCTCTTCATCAGAAACCAAATTATTAGCACGCTCTTCCAACTCTCTGCTCATAATCGGTCTATTTCCCAACCGATCATATACACTCTGCCTGCCTCCGATTCTTTCATGAACTGGAGTACGCCGATACTCTTCATTATCCCGAATAATCGGCCGGCGCTTCCTATCTTCAAATCGGGGCCTTTTGAATGACCTATCTCTTCCATAGCCTCCATTGCACTATGGGCAATCATCTAGAAATGGTAACTTGATTCCTTCTTTCCAGCAGTAAACGAAAAAAGGACATCTCCAGTGATCCTTATGCCGATACATCCTTTCCTCTTGCTGCCTTGTTCTTTCTTGCTGACGTTGATATTTCTTGATCAACCCTTGAGAAGTAACATGTCTTTGAGGGTTTCTGGGATAATAATTCTTTTCCATCTTTCCTTTATCTTTTAAATCAGAAGAAGAAATTTGCACTCTACGATCAACAACTCCTTTTTCTTTTGCAGATTCCGATGTCAAAAGCTTTGTCTGCAAAGCATTTCCCTTAACTGGCTCTACCATATTCACTGGAAAAGGATGCCCGTCAATCTTCATCGGCTTGACTGGCTTAGAAGGAATCTCAAATTGCAACTTCCCTTGCTCAATTGCCGATTGAATTTGGTTTCTGAAAACTTTGCAATCATTGGTATTATGAGAAGTAGCATTGTGCCATTTGTAATATGTCATCTTCTTGACCTCTTCTGCAGATGGAAGACTGTGATTGGCCGACAATTTGATCATCCCTTCTTTAAGTAGCAGATCAAAAATCTTATCAGCCTTGGTAACATCAAAATCAAATCTTTCTGGTTCTTTCTTACCAAATGGACAAGCAATCGGCTTCTTATTTTTTACCCACTCTGCTAAGCCAATTTTTTTATCTTCATCGGAATCGGAATCGGAACTATACCCAAGAAAGTTTACCTTCTTATGATAAGGTTGCTTCTGTTCATACACCCGATTCTCATGCCTTGACATCCTTTGCACAATGTGGCTCAAGCTTTCAAATTCCTGAGAATCATACTTTTCTTTGAAATAAGGAAGTAAACCATCAAATGCCAACTATGCTAATTGGATATCTGTTAAGTTCAATCCATAGCATCTATTTTTTGTCTCCCTGATTCTCTGAATAAAGTTTGCTACCGATTCATCATTCCTTTGCTTCAAGCTTGTCAAATCAGTAATGGTCTTCTCTTGAACACCAACAAAGAAATATTGATGAAATTGCTTTTCTAGGTCAGACCAGTAGATAATTGAATTTGCTGGCAATGTCATAAACCATGAAAAAGCTGGTCCAGATAAAGAACTTGAAAATAATCGGACCCTTAATGCATCAGTAGCAGCAACCTCTCCACATTGCACCAAAAATCTATTGACATGCTCAATAGTGGAGATATCATCATTACCAGAAAACTTAGTAAAATCAGGGATCTTATAACGATGAGGATAAGGTAGCGAATCATAAGCAGGTGGATAGGGAGTTCTATACATCACATGTTGAGTCTTGGGCTTCAATCCAAACTGATTTTGCATAATTTCAGCAATTTGAGCTGTCCAATCCACTTGATTTGCTCCCTGTGTTATTTCTTGTACTGGTTGATGCACTCTCTCTATCTCTTGACTTGGCTGAATTGGCCTTACATATCCCTTTGGTGCCGATTCATTCTGCCCAGATGGTTCTGGCTGACCAATCATATGTCCTGAAGACGTATTTTGATTGGACATCTGACCCTGACCTTGATGTTGGGTATTGAGATAAACTTCCATAGCTGTCATAGTACCATGTGACTCTGACTGATTCGGCATATTCATATTAGGTGCTTTTGCCGATTCTAGTCTTGGAGTCCATACTTGGTGTATGATTCCCTTCTCATCAATTAAAACCCAATTAATCCCATCAGTATGCGGTACCCAGCCCATCTTTGGCTCCTCAGGTTGAGTCTTCTGATTTGATTTAGGAGAGGTCACGAAATATTCAGGAGGCATCCCCAACCCAGTTTTAGGATCATATCCCTTAAAAAAGTCTGCTCCCTTTGACGCCGATGGTATCGGCGATGATGTGGTAAAAACTGTTGAGCTGTTTGTTGGGATCTGAATTTGAGGCATAACCAATGATGTTGTTGCTGGAAAGCTTCCTTGCATAATCGGCTTTGATGCCGATTGCATCTGTCCGATCGGCTGATCGGATGTTGAGCCATTGTACACCTGAGAAAATGCATGTTTTGCAGCCCTTGCCTGAACATCCTTTGCTGAGGTATCAACTTCAAACGGAGGAAGTTGTTGATATGCTGGGCCTTTAAATTGAAGATCACCATCACGCAATGAGCGAATCACTTGGTTATGTAATTCATTACCCAAGACTTTGCCTTGATTTGCAAAAGCATGATGGACTGCTTCATTTATCATCTCATGTATCATTCCAGGTGTCTCAGCTATTTTGACTTCACGAGGCAATGGAAAATCAGTTTTCTTGATAGTTTGGCCTCGTTTAGTAGTACTGAATGACTTTAAGCATAAAAGTTCAAAATCTTCAACTGCACTTGCCACTTCAGCCTTCTGTTCGTCACTAAGATCTTCTTTAGTAGTATCAATGACATTCTGATTCCCAATGTCAAAACGACCACCTTACTTCTTTGACATGATTGAAGTTGTCTTGTCCCACTGGGCGTGCCAAAAGTGTGTTGACGTAAAAATCGGGAAAGACCTTCACGAGCTAGCACACGAAATCGGCTGTGACCGATGATGCAGGGCGTGCCAGTCAATCTGACCTGTTGATTGACAAGGAAAATCGGACGTTAGTATCTCAGCGAAATCGGTTGGGTTTCCGATTTAGCGATGAAGACCAGATCGGCACTAGATTCCGATCTACAATAATGAAACGGCTAGATCAGCCGATTCCGATGCAAAGCAGAGTAAGATTACTAGAACGTAACCTAACAAGCTAAGCAGAGCAACACTTAGAATAGATCTAAACGGCTATATCAGATCCGATAATGAAGTATAAATAACAGCCGATCAAAGCTTATTCTAAACTGGATAAGGGTTGAATAAAACCTAAACGAAGTAACAGCGATACGCCAGGTACTAAAGCCTATATATTTACTCGATAACTGTCGAATAATCCCAAACGAAGCAACAGCGATACGCCGGATGCTAAAGCTTGGATCTTACTCAGTAATACGGGACTTACAGGCAGGCCTTGAGATCTGATCACCCTCGACGTGCCCAAAAGAACTCGCGAAAAAGAAAGACAAAGTCGCCGACAAATGTATGTAAGATGCGAAAAAGTGTAAAGGTTTGTTTGATATTGGTGTGTACAGACTTCTATGACCACGCATGGTCGATATTTATACCCTGATAACTTTGACTCCTAATTGCATACGACAAACTTACTTGACGCAAAAGAAAAGGTCTTTCTTACAACCGTTTACGACTCAAACTCTATAAAAATAACCGACTCTTTATTTTGGTCCTTCTATAAGCTTAACCTGGTAACCTTACAGGACTCCTCCACGTCATCATCCTCTTCTCCGATTTTGATTCTCATCGAACTCTGACTCTGATTCAAACCACTCTTCCTCTCGGACTCCGATTCCGATTCTGTACCTCTGCTTCACTTTTGGCACCGATGTGACCTGTTAACATCCGGTGTCAACAGACGCACTGCGGGGTATGTGGCCATCCTCGTTGTGCGAGCCTATCTGATGACCACACCTGATTCTGCGTGATGAGCCACATAGAATCTACATTTTGGAGGTGCCCATGGATTCCAGATGCTCTCCAAAGAAGGTTGTCGTATGCAGCCGGGGTGTTGTGCTTTGTAAGCTGAGGCCGCCGTATATTCTCCAGAGGCGGTAAATTTCCACGTGATAGTGTCTGGGTGTGCCGAATCGAGTTGAGTGTTACTGATCAGATCGTGAAGAGAGGCGAATTCTCGAAGCACGTTCGCAGATGCGCCGACTCGTAGGTGTAGATCACGTATCCAGTTGTTGTTCATGAGTGCAGAAGCAACGGAGCGCCTTTTGTTCCTTGATCGTCGGTAGAGTGTCGGGGCAATGTCCATCGGCCTCCTTGCTTGTACCCATGCAGATCGCCAAAAGCTTGCCTTCTCCCCATTCCCAATGGTGATCGTGGTGCAGGCCGCAAAGAGGAGTTGATCTATGTTGTCACAGGGCAACTCAGTGCCTATCCACTCCTTATGCGGGGATCTCCATTCATGCCACAGCCACCGTATACGGAGCGCACGAGCGTTGTTGAGGTCTAAAAGCCCTAGGCCACCATATTGCTTCGGTAGGATGCACTTAGTCCAGTTGACTTTACATTTCCCCCCTGATAGCTCATGGTTGCCTGCCCAGAGGAATTGCTTCCGCATCTTGTCGAGCTCTGCAATTGCCTCTTTGATAATCTTGAGCACAGTAAGAAGATACACCGGTTGCGACGATAAGACACTTTTGGTGAGGCTTTGCACGTCCTGCCTGGTTTAAGTTTCTTTCATACCAGGTCGACAGCTTTGAAGTTGCTCTATCGATTAGTATCTGTACATCCACCTTCTTCAGTCGTGAGGTAGTTAGTGGTAATCCATGATATTTTGTTGGAAACGTCGCACGCGCTGCCGGGAAGTGCTCCAGTATATCTTCTAGAACAACATTGGCGCAAGATATTGGTATGACGCTGGTTTTCTGCATGTTCGTTCGTAGCCCAGTGACTTCACCAAAGCAGCGAAGAAGTTCTGACAGATTTGAGGCGTCCTGTACCGTAGGTTTGATGAAAACAGCCGCATCATCTGCATATAATGAGATGCGGCAGCGGGCTGTCCGTCCCCCTAGCTTATTCAGCAAGCCCGCCTCTGTGGTCTTGGCAAGCAGTTGGTGTAAAGGATCAATCGCTAGCACGAATAGGAGAGGGGAGAGTGGGTCGCCTTGTCGTAGTCCTCTTCCGTGTTGTATCGATTGCAAAGGAATGCCGTTGAGCAAGATCCTCGATGATGATGTGGTGAGCGTGGCTGCAATCCAGTTTCGTCATCTCGCTGGGAAACCTCTACGCTGCATGAGCGAGAGTAAGTAGTCCCATCTTACTGAATCAAAGGCCTTTGAGATGTCAAGCTTCACAAACAACGCAGGTGTTTTGTTTCTGTGGTAGCGTCTTGCCATGTTTCTGACATAGAGAAAATTATCATGAATACTGCAACCTTTGATGAAGGCACTCTGGCTGGTGGAGATAAGCTGATTCATGTACGGTGCTAGGCGGAGTGCTAGAATCTTAGCAATCAGTTTAGCGAACGCATGTATTAAGCTGATTGGCCTGTAGTCCCCTATAGTTTCAGCACCTTCCTTCTTAGGTATGAGGACTATGTTTGCCGTGTTCAGAAGGTTGAGGTCAGCGCATCTCATGCAATAGACGGCATTGGCTGCTGCCACAATATCAGATTTAATAATAGGCCAGCAGTTTTTGAAAAATAATCCTGTGTAGCCATCCGGCCCCGGCGCTTTGTCCAGGGGTAGCTGCATAATCGCCTTCCAGATTTCTTGCTCTGTGATAGGATCGTCCAGACTACTTAGATCTAGGTTGCTCATGTTCAGGGCCTCCCAATTGAAGTCAAGTGTGCGTGTCGGTGGGTTCTCCATTGCGTCAGAGAAATGGTCGAAGATGACTTCAGCCTTGTCCTCATGGTCAACAGCCCAGGTGCTGCCGTTCTGTAACCATTGTATGTAGTTTTTCCGTCTTCGCCCATTGGCTCTGAGGTGAAAAAATTTAGTGTTGGCATCTCCTTCCCTTATGTAGTTTATTCTAGCGCATTGTTTTTTCCTGGCGCGTTCAATTGCAGCCCACCCTAGTATCCTCTTTTTTAGTTTGGCTCGAAGGTTAATCTCTAGGTCGGAAAGGTCTCTGGATTCCTGCGCAATTTCCAGCTGTTGAATCACCTCTAGTGCCATGTGTAGCTTTAGTTTTGTTTCCGAGATAATGGTTGAGCTCCACTTCCTCAAAGCTTTGGAGGTGCAGTATAGCTTGTGCCCGAGTCTATGAAAAGGTTCATTGTGGTGGGTCGGTTGTTCCCAAGTGTCCTTGACGGTGCTCCAGAAGTTCGGTAACGCTATCCAGAAGTTCTCAAATTTGAAAGGGGTCGGGCGTCGCTACCCTTGTTGATTAGCCAGTAGCAAAGGGCAGTGATCCGAATGTGCCGTCGAGAGGGCATGAAGGGTATGCCCTCCAAAAGTCAGGTCCCACTCTGGGTTGCAGAAAAAACTGTTAAGCCGCACAAGTGTCGGTCGACGACGTTCGTTGCTCCAGGTGAATCTCCTATTCTGAAGGTGGATTTCATGCAGCTCATAGAAGTTGAGTGTAGCGCGGAACCTTTGCATGAGAGCTGGGTTGAGGCGCAAGTTGTTTTTATCCCTCGCTCTGTAGATCATATTAAAATCGCCTGTTATCAGCCATTTGATGCCGCCTTCCGGCTTGTTGGCGCGCAATTGCCGTAAAAATTCTGCTTTTTCAGTGTATTTTGTTGGGCCGTAGACCGTAGTTAGCTTGAAGGTTGTTGTGGTATTATGCATTTCAACTGTTGCAGAGATTGAATAGCGGCCAGTGTCGATGTTCGTTAGAGTAACTGTATCGTCATTCCATAAGACAAGGATTCCCCCCTGGTCCTCTGCGCCGCCTTATAGGCGAACCTGTTAAACCTGGCGCCTGCCAGCATTCCAACCATAGCATCATCCACGCGCTGTAGCTTGGTTTCCTGAATGCAAACAATATGGGAGCGTGTGATGGACAGGAGTTCGCGGACGGCAAGGCACCTGGCTACACTGTTGAGCCCCCTCACATTCCAGCTAATGATGTTTATGTCATTATTCATAATTTGAGCTTGTCGTGCACGCATTTGTGGCTGTTGCCGACTGACCGCGGTGTCAGTTGGCGAAAAGGATGCAGTGTGTCATTAACTGATGCAAAAAGCACTTCCAGAATGCAAATAACGAATATGAAAGCGGAAGCAGAGGAAATCATGCCCGTGGGTCGAAGCCGACGGTGCCTCATGACATGTCGCATACACAGCCGTGTCATAGTCGCACCCGAAGGACGCAGCCAACAGGGTGACGTAGGAATAGTTCGGGGAGTTCGTAGAGCAAAATAAAATACGAAGTGCTTAAGATACATGGTTGACTTGGCTGCCACTTTGGAGCTTGCATGTACTACTGTTTGCATCAGGCAGTAGGCAAGACCTCACGCTGCAGGTCATCAACCGCATCGCCCAGACGCTGGAGCATTGCTTCATCCACCGCCTCCGCGTCGTCGTTGTCGAGGTCAAAGATGGCTGTCATGGCTGCAGCAATGTTGGGAGGCAGCGATCCTTCAGCGTACATGTTGACGTAGCCCTACAGAGCCTCATCAAGCGAAGCGTAGTCGTCTGCCTGCAGCCCAAGCTTGCGAAGTAGATTGCGTTGAGCACGCTCCAGAGCTGGCAAAGCAGGTTTAGCCAACAGTCGAGTGCTTCTTCTAACAGATGACATGTCGTAAGTTCGACGCTTACGTTGGCGTCGCTCAGGCAGCTGGCATACCAGTGGAGGTGGTGGGGTAGCGAAGAAGTCCGAGATGGTTGGGGACCCTATGGTCCTGGTCGCCGTGTCGCTTGGCATCTAGTCGGCATGAGGCTGTGCATCATCTTCTTCAGCCGTGGCATCGTCTTCCTTGTCGTCGCTAGCAGTGGAGTCGTCCTCTTGCGCCGGAATTGCCGGGGAGAGCATGGCGGCGCTTCCATCCCCAACAGTAGGAGTAGCGGCGTCGTCCGGGGCGGTGAGGATCCCGTGGGCCTTAGCCGTGACTGGCTCAGGGGACTCGTTGGCCTCTGATGCAACATAGAGGCCTAGATCATCGTAGTTGAGACCCAGACCGTCATTGTTGAGGCCCAACTCCTTCTGGAGTAGCTGGCCCATGCCATCAATGCAGGGAGACTCTGAGAGCCCAGCAACATTCTGGGTTGTAGACTGGACATCGTAGTGGTAGCCCAGATCTTGATAGTTGAGGCCCAGCTCCTCGTGGGGAGGCAGGCCCAAGTCATCGAAGCCCAGGGAATCAGGCAGGCTTGGAGCCAGCCCAACCTCCCTCGAGACTGCAGGTATGGTCGTCGTAGATGCCGCCGTCGCTGCCGCTACCTCCGGCGAGATGTGAAGTCCTGCCATGGCCTCAAGGGCTGCCTCGACCTCCTGGACCGACGGAGCATTCTCCTCGATTGCAAGCTTAGGGAGATAGGAGTGGATGCGTTCAAAGACCCTGCAAGCAGGGATCAGAGTCTCACCAGTCGTGCCGCCATTCGTGGCGTTCGCGGTGCTGCCGATGCCCAAATCATGTGTGAAATTCACTGCCTTCGTGATGTAGTCCTCAGCAGCGGTAGCCAGCTCAGCGTCGTCATTGTCGGAGAAGAAGTTCCTCAGTGCAGTCGCCTGTGCACAGAAGAGAGCTCAGAGCTACGCCTGTGTCTTGTTCTTGAGCTCGTCGATTGCTGGCAGTCGGGGCACAAAGGTTGCCCGAGGCGCACTGTTGGCCTGGGCATCACCGCTGTCCCAGCGGTGTCCTCCCCCGGAGCTTCCGTCACGCCGGCGCGGTGAGCGTGTGCGTTCACGACGAACAACATTGTGGACGAGGCGGTCCCAGTTGAGGTTACCCCGATGGTCGCCGTGGCCGGGGTGCTCGTAGTCGTCGTCGCTGCCGTCGTCGTCGTGGCGGCGGGGCCAGCTGAAGCTATCCTTGCAGGCTTCCCTGGGGTCTGGACGTCTTGTGTCGCGTCGCGCAGCGTCGTGCCTCCGGGCCCGGCTTTCATGTCGTGCGCGGTCCTCCTTGTCGTGGTTGTCGCGGTCGTCGACGACGTCTTCCTCGTGGCAGCAGTGGATGTCCCTAGGGGGACGCGGTAGGCGGGCAGGGTATGTTGAGCGTGTTCCCTTGGGAGCCCCGTCTGGGACGCCGTAGCGCCAGATATACTCCCGGCGAATCGGCCTGACCGCAGCAGGATTGGAGATTGCCGCATGCAGATTGGAGGACACCTCCGTGTAGTCTTCCACCAGCCCAACGTGGATGTAGACTTTGAAGCAGATCCCCTGTTGCCAGAACTCAGGGGCGTCCGTGGTGACGAAGACAGCAGAGGACTTGTCCGCTGGCTTGTGCGAGAAGACGAGCCACACCCACTTGGGGATGCGACTTGGGTTCGCTGTCCACGCCCAGACGTCGACATGGCGCGTGTCCTTCGGCTGGACAAGGTCCGAGTTGATGCATTGCAGGGCACACCGGGAGCCGATCACGCGCTCCACAATCTCCGGTGTGCAGACGTGCGCAGGGATGTCGTCGAGGTAGAGCCGGACGCGGAAGAAGATGCGCTTACCCAGCGCGTGCGAGAGGCTGCGCCACGGGCGAAGGCAGATGTCGATGCCACGCTTGGTGAATCGACCACGCCGGCGTGCCTCCCTGCAGTGGCGTTCATCTCCGAACCTGACCAGATAAGGCTCAGGCTGGTGCACGGTCACGGAGAGATCTCCTCTGTGCAGCTGGAGCTCGTCGAGGAGGAGGTCTTCGATGTCTCTGGCGCCCATGCCGCGCGGGAGGTGCATGGCCCATGGCACCAAGGCGCAGCTCTCCCAGTCTCGGACGTCGCGCTCGATCTCGAAAGACGTACACCGTCTCCTCATCCGGGCGGGTGTTGGGGTCACCGAGCGCCATCCAGTCAGGTTGGGTGCGCCGCGGCGGTGGCGGCGGCGGCGGGTCGCAGGCCGATGAGGGAGGAGATGGCGGTGGAGCACGGGTTGACGGCGGAGATGGCGGCGGTGCTGGCGATGACGGGCAGCGGACTTTCGGTGGAGGTGGCGGGGGAGCTGGTTTCCGTCGCCGAGGGCACTCCCTCACACGGTGTCCAGATCTGCCGCAAGCGAAACAGCAGAAGGGGTCTCGACAGGAGGCAGCTCGATGGTTCTTGGAGAGGCAACGGTAGCATCGGCCAGCAGTAATGCGGGCGTAAGTACGGTAGGCGGAGGTGGACGAGTGGCCGGAGTTACTGCCGCGTCGCCTCGGGAGCAGGTTCTCTCTGAAGTCCCGTCGGCGTGCGCTGGTCGCCTCTGCAGGTTGCCGGCGATGGTTGCTGCGGCGGCCGACCCGCGTCCATCCATCCTCCAGAACTTCCATTCTCAGCGTTCGCGGTCGCGCTGAGGAGTGATGACGACGCGGAGGGCGAGCGGAGTAATGGCACTTCTCGTCAGTGCAGTGGTTGGCCACATTGAATGTAGCAGGCATGGCGTGCGACGGAGGATTCGCAGCAGTCGAGGCGCCGCGGAAGGCAGTCTTGGTGCCAAACCTCACCTTCTCAGCATACGTGGGGGGTCGAGCAGGCTCCGGCGAGGGCGGATCTGTCCGTTCCGGCCAGGTCCAGCTGGATGTGGATCAGCTGGACCTGGATCTTGAAGCTGTTAGAACCCCACTGAAGATTCGCTCCCAGTCGCTGCGTGGCGGATGGGGGGAGCTGGGTGGTTGGGGGATGGTAGTGTTGGGGCTCGATGCTGCGGCTGGCTGGGGCTTGGAGCGCTGGAGGATGGTGGGAGGCGCTGCCGGCGACGGTCGCCGCCGGAGCGGAGGGGGGGGGGGGGGGGGGTGGCATGCTCCCTGCCGGAAGAAAGCTAACCTTCATTTGCTAAATTTGACGTCTGACAAATAAAATTGAGAATGAACGAGAAATTACATGCCTTCACTTCCCGACCGATATTATTTTGGCATTATCCTTGTTTTTTTTTAATTTCCTCCTATTCGTGTTCATTATTTTAATTAAGGTTTGTATGATGGTGCTAACGCAGTAGTTTTGGCAAGATATTAGTCATGGGTACATCAAACTTGGATTAGTCCAAGTTAGAATGCCTCATGTGCAGTTTTTTTATTTACTTCACCAGATTTCCTAGCATTACACTACTATATATTTAAATTTGTACCCAATGGCAAATAAAATCTTGTGTTAGGTGCCCAGAGAGTCAGAGACATAACAACTAATTAATTCACACACATTTTGAAAGCTAATCCATTATGAAGAAAGAGAGAAGGCAGTCAGCTGTGGCAAGTCGTTTAAGAAGCATGACATTTGACCGCCTAAAATTGGCTTTGGGTGACATGGACGTACTATTAAAATATGTTTTATCTCACAAATAAAGCATGATATTATAAAATATTATAAAACTAGTTTTGTTACCCCTTTGTTCTAGTATTTGGTTTGCTATTTCACGATATTCTTAAAACGATGTTACTTAGCAAGATCACAATCTTCCAAATATAAAGCACGCCCATTACACACATCTACCAAATTAAGGTGTCTTTTCAAAATAAAATGTTGTCAAGTTTTCTGGATTCATATTCATCTATATCCTATATACACCTCAGCTGAAAATTAATTTTATTTGACTATAGCTATGGTTTATCTGTAAAACATATTAATCTAATTGAGATGACATCACATTTGAAAAGTATAGGGACCCAGGTTTCACTTTCATGCATGCTTATTAGTGACACTTGATTTTTGCAATTATCGCTGCTTATAGGTCTTGAAATTGGGTTTTAAGGTTTGACTTTAGGGTTGGGCTGTCATTATATTGCCAGAGGTCTGGAGAGTTCAAATTTCGGTTTCAACGTTAAGGCAACTGCATTGGGGAAATTGAGCAAAGAGTCGTGTGTCTGGCTCTTTGCCGTGTGTTTTTTTTTACGGCCGTGTGCCGGTTAAAATACTCACAGCAAAGAGCCAGACACACGACAAAAAGTCATTTTCCCGTAGCGAGCCATTATATTTGTAACCAGTGGCCAATTAAAAATTTGGTGTTATGTAGCCGGAGACATATAATTCATACACATTTTGAAAGCAGTAATCCAATCTTACTATTACTAATCGGAGGCTCCTTTTGAGACCTCCACGTGATGCCACCTAGGATCCTAAGTGGACACTTTGAAAAATTAGAGAAATCCTAGAAAATCTCATAAAAAAGAGAAACACCCGACCATCAGTCCAGCGACTCTAATCATAATAGCCATTGGTTCTATAATATTTTCTAATAAATTACCCACATTTACCATTATGAAAATAGGCTAAAGTAACCCCTAAACATGTGTTTAAATTACCCACCTCTACCATTATAAATATAATTTAAAGTAACTCCCTAATTTTGATATAATTATTCAGCTATGCCATCATAAAAATAATATCAAATAACCCCCTAAAAAATAATACCAATTATGCTGTTATTAAAAATTAAATAGCCACTAAATCTAAATCTAATTATATAACTATAACAAAATCTTAAAATATAACAATAATACCGTGTGTCACCATGCATTCATGTTTGAGGGCCAGGGGAGATAAAAATATTAATTTTCGTGTTTACATAGCTCAAATAAATGTATCAATTAACTACATATCAAACAATA
This sequence comes from Digitaria exilis, assembly GCA_015342445.1. NCBI lineage: Eukaryota > Viridiplantae > Streptophyta > Magnoliopsida > Poales > Poaceae > Digitaria > Digitaria exilis. Next base: position 477,649 of record JACEFO010000544.1, read on the forward strand.
CAAATGTTAGTAACTAAATCCAATACAAATATATAATAAAAATATGTATATTATTGTATGATTGAAATAGATATATAATTATTAACTATTTCTTCTAATTAGCCCGTGTGTTGGCACGGGTTGATAGGCTAGTATAAAGAAAGGAAAAAGGCAATCAGCTGTGGCAAGTCGTTTCAGAAGGGGGCCCAGAACATAAAGAGCAACACAACCACTAAAACGAACTGAAGAACATGATTCTTTAACCAATTCAAATCAAGTTTTACTTCGCAAAAACAAAAATCAAATCAAATCAAGTACTGTAGTAAATACTAGTACTTGCTGTCTCTGTAGCCATGAACATCGATGCAGCATTTGGGTAACATTTGCCACCATGTCTTAACACGACGACAGCGAACGACTTCTGCGACCGGCTCGCCAATGTCGGGTTCAGCTCGAACCTGATCTCGTACCTGACCCTCCAGCTGCACCTGCCGCTCGTCGAGGCCTCCAACATCATCTCCAACTTCAACGGCACCGCCAACCTCACCCCGCTCGTCGGCGGCCTCATCGCCGACTCCTTCGCCGGCCGCTTCTGGACCATCACCTCCGGCTCCGTCATGTACCAGCTCGGCATGGTCTTCCTCACCCTCTCGGCCATCGTCCCCTCCCTCAGCCCACCACCCTGCGCCAAGAACGCCACCGAGTGCCAGCGCGCGTCGTCCTCCCAGATCGCCGTGCTCTACCTCTCCCTGCTCTGCACGTCCATCGGCACCGGCGGCACGCGCCCCTGCATCATGGCGTTCGGCGCCGACCAGCTCGAGCTGGACGCCCATGGCAGGCCACGGGACGGTGGTGCCAAGCCTAAGTGGAGCTTCTTCAACATCTACTTCTTTGGCATCGAGCTGGCGAAGCTCACGGCCGCCACGGCCGTGGTGTACGTCCAGGAGAACGTCGGGTGGGGATGGGGCCTCGGCATTCCAACCGTCGCCATGCTCGCCGCGGTGGTCGCCTTCGTGTCCGGGTACTCGCTCTACGTCAGGATGCCGCCCGGAGGAAGCCCCCTTGTCCGTCTGGCGCAGGTCACCACTGCCGCGTTCAAGAAGCGGAAAACCGTCGTGCCGGATTCGAGCCTACTGTACCAGGACAAGGAGCTCGACGCTGGCATCTCTACCACCGGCCGCCTTCTCCACACTGATCAACTAAAGTAAGCTAATTAAACTTTTCTCTTGGTGTCAAATTAACGTGATGGAATAATGCTCGATTGTTATGCCTGCACGAGCTTACTGTAACCTGCTTGTGCTCGCTATAGGTTTCTTGACAAGGCAGCCATAGTGACGGGCGGCGACAAGCTGCCATCCGGCGAGCCAAAGCTGTGGCGACTGTCGACGGTGCACCGCGTGGAGGAGCTCAAGTCGATCATGCGCATGCTACCGATCTGGGCGGCCACCATCCTCCTGGTGACCTCGGGCTCCCACAACAGCAGCTTCGCGATCCAGCAGGCGCGCACCATGGACCGCGACATCACGCCGCGCTTCAGGATCCCGCCGGCCTCCATGCTCATCTTCACCAACGTCGCCATGCTCCTCACCCTCACCTTCTACGACCGCGTGCTCGTCCGCGTGCTCCGGCGGTACACCGGACACCCCACCGGCATCACCCACCTCCAGCGCACAGGCGTCGGCATGACCCTCGCCATGCTCGCCAACGCGGTGGCCGCCGTCGTCGAGCGGAGGCGCAAGGCCGTGGCCGCAGCGAGTGGCCTGCTCGACGCGCCCAAAGACACCGTGCCGATGAGTGTCTTCTGGTTGGTGCCACAGTACGCCATCCATGGCGTGGCCGACGCCTTCATGGACGTCGGACGCATGGAGTTTCTCTATGACCAGGCGCCGGAGAGCTTGCGGAGCACGGCAGCGGCGCTCTACTGGCTGACCAATTCGATGGGGAGCTACCTCGGCACGGTGCTAGTTACGGTCGTGCACGATAGGACACGGGGGAGCGGGCAGTGGCTCCAGGACAACCTCAACCGAGGGAAGCTGGACAACTACTACTGGCTCGTCGTGGCATTGCAGGTGCTCAACCTCGTCTACTACTTTGTCTGCGTCAGGTACTACACTTTCAAGCCACTGGAAACGACGGTCGGGGATGACAAGGAGGTGGAGCTTGTTGGCAATGTCGACCAGGACGCCGACAAGGGTGCAAGCAAGCTTCAGGTAGCTTAGGGTGTGTAGTTCGACGACGTCATTTCTTACTTGTCACGTAAATTGCCGATGTTTGCGAACTTTTTAGCAATAGAAAATAGTGTTTGCCGAAAAATTTCACGAAATATACATGCTTATGGCCTTAGATCGTTCTATGCCTGATCATTTATTTATTTGGGTATCTGCAATATTTATATGACAGGTAAGATTCACTGATGTAAAATACCATATGAGTACCGGCTCTAAACCCTGTAAAGTACCTATGTTTTACAAGCAAACTGAGATTAAAAGTTTAGAAAAACATTTAATATTGGTTGATGTTACCAACCAGTAAATGTTTTTCGTCGGACAAAATATTTAAATTTTTGGAGATGCCTACCAGAATCTTAGGTAATAGATGGAGTAATTAAGAAGCAGGGTGGTACCTCCATTCCTCACTAACCACCTTCTACACCACAAGGCGGCGGCAAGATTATTAAAATTGAGGCAAATTGCTTCTCACCGCCATGGACACTGTACTTGTTCATTTTCAACAGACATATGTTCAGTTTAGTTTCCAAGTATCTCCATTAGAAAACAAGAGATAGACAAACGTGTTAGTGTGGTCATTCTTTTGTTCTTTGGGCGTTGGCATATATATTGCAACTAGGAATCCTTAGAAAAATGGGGCTAGCACTACTCGAGAAACGGACATTAGCTTAAGTGGAGAGCTCTCCATAGTTTCTATGCTCTCCTGCAAGTCATAGCGGGTTAGCACCACCACCCATCACCGAAAACAAATGCAACACCCACATTACACATCTATTTTGTATGTCTCCCTCAGTCATGTGCAGGTTTTCAGAATAGCCAATAGCTTGACACAACATATGCATAACATTGGTGTGTAGGGTGTCCTTCTGCAAACAAATCAAATAGTAATACAGTAATATCAACAACACATATTCCAGTATGTAACTACTAAATCCACACACACATAGCTATAGAATAAATTATTCTATAGCCAAACCATCTGATCAGCCAACCGCCCAACCAGCGATCGGGCGGGCGCACCTAGGAATGGCAACGGGCACAAATCTGCTGGGTTTTTCCAACTCAAACCCATGTCCACGAGTATAAGTCTTTCCCGTTAAAAAACCCATGACCCGTGTCGGGTTCAAAATTTGACACAAACACATGCACGTCGGGTTAGTGGGCACTAACGGGTCGCCCATGCCTGTTAAGAACATGCACAGGCGCTCTGCACAATAATTCAGCTATACATAAAACAATGTACATCATTGTAATAGATGAGCATTGACACAAATAATTGCATCAAACACTAAAGTCATCAAGTTCTATGTTCAGCCATGATGAGCAAGATCAAATTCAAACCAATGTGAACGATCGATGTCTAAATGACACTAAAAACAAGTCTAAGTCACAACCATCCATCAAACCATCACCATGCTGACAATATTACAAGTTCACACTAGACAAATCAATCATAGCAAAATCAAAAGGGAATCATCATTCATCAAAAGGGTCAAGCTTTTGGAGAAAATTCATATATGGGACGGTGTGGACAACTACTAGATATGGACTGGGTTGAAAAAAACCCCATATGGGTTTGCGTGTTTGGGTACCCCATTCCTAGACCCATAGACATAAATTTGATGGGTCTAACATTTTACCCATTGATAAACCTATGGGTTAAGTAAAACTATTTCCTTCAGGTCATGTAGCTTCCAAGAAAGGTTAGCCTTTATCAATGATTCGTACTTATCAGCAATTCTTCTGGCAATTACCAACTTGTTGTCCCTCCTTTGAGGACATCTATGTTAGGGAATATATGTTTGAAGCCACTTATCCTCTTCTTCTCGTCCTTGGGAAAGGCAATATGTCTCTCCATTGCTAGCCCATAGTTAACCACACCTTGTTTGAAGTCTTCACTTCCCCTAAAAATCATGCCAATTATGAATGCAGGTAATGGAGCAGTGTCATCAAACCTCGGGAACCTGCTTTTACTTCTGGAACCACTAATCTCAGTGCCCTTGTCATCATCATAAGATGCTTCTTCACTTGAATTAAAATATGGTGTATCGCTACCTGAATCCAAATCTTCATCAATAGGTGACTCTGGTACTTGATGTCTAGCTTGCACTAAAGCTTCACAGATTTTCTCCTGCCTTTTGATCCCTTTCCTCAACATCCTAGCACTTTCTCTATATTGCTTGGCCTCCTCATCTTGTTCTAAATTTTCTAAATCTTCACCCTCCTTATCGCTGTCACCATTGTACAAGGATGTGTGCCTTTCCAAGTCTTTAGACCGATTAGCAATATTTTTTGGAACTGATATAACCTGACCATTGTCGTCAGAGTCAGAATCTTCCTTGTCTTGTACCTAATACTTGGTATCACTATCATCTTCCTCTTCCGAGTTTTCGTGGATAACCTCTGCATACACTTCTGCCATTAATATGTAGGAGCACTCTTTGTCATCACTGAGAGGCCTCAAACCATCAATAAGCTCTTTCCTAGGAAATAACCAATGCAAAAAAAAACCAGAATCTTTGTCAGTTATAACCATGTGCCTTATCAAATTGCTAACAAGCTCACACACTGCACACTGAAACCTTTTCCCTCTCAATATATGACCAAGCTTGGTGAAGGTTATTACATATGTACCGCTCAATATTTTCAATCCTCGAAGGCACATGCCAGTCAGACAGTCTAAGGGTGCGCCGACTGTACTATCGGAGTGCGATAACGAGGACCCTCAATGTCATTGTTGTGGCCATCTCTCTTGGGTCCGGCACCCCCAACAAAGACATTACCTATCTGTGCTTTTAATGAGATCGAGTTACATATAGATAGTCTGCTTTGCTTATTTGTTTTTGAGCATCCTTTTATGTGTCACAACGTTGCCTCTTCGGTAGTAGCTCACAAGCTACAAATGTACTCTTTGGAACATATGTTTCCAAAACTTTGTATTACGCTTTTAGAGTTTTAATATATTTTGAGTCCGTATAAAAAAATATGACCAAGCTTCATCTCCACCAACAAAGTCCATGTTCGGTCCATGGCGAACAAACTCTCTCCCTAAATGAAACCTCACTGGTAAGAAATCATGATTGTTCATCCAACCTGCAAACAAAAATTGCAATGCATCAACTAGAGCTAGCACACACATTGTTTATCTGTAATGGGACAACAGGATATAGATAATTGTTGAGTGGATAATATAGTCAATCAATAAAGGAACTCATTGAGTGGACAAAACCATTAACCGCAAAAGAATAGTTCTTCTTACACTAATATAAGCAAAACTTTTACGGGCAACAACACTCACATGGATAAGTATGGGTGTTTAGTTCAAGTCTGTTGGCTTTCTAGAACTACCAATGTGCTAAACAAATCTGGGGTCAGATATGGACACCCAACAGAAGCATGTGAGATCTGAACAATCTACTACACCCCATGCCAATGGAGATCTCCATTACCACAATCAATCAAGCTCACGAACTAATTTTCCTCCAATGATAATAGAACACTAGAAGATCATGAACAAAATATGTGGCAAAAATCTTGTATAGTTTGGATTAATAACCTCGATCCTCGTTGTCCAACCTGCATTGGTGCGAATCCAATCTCCAGTGTTTACGGCACAGAGAGGAAAGGGAGGAGGGGCAAGCAACACAAACAAGAAGATCAGGAATAACTAAAACAGATATGGGGGCGCGATGTATTACGGATTTCTGGTACTTGCCTCTCCCGCCGGTTTTTGGTGTTAGCTCAGCTCAGCTTGGGCAGCAGAGGCTAAAGAGCTCGCATGCCAGTTGGTGCAGCCTGCTGCAGATCGGCTCGACTTGGCTCCTGTTTGTCAGCTCGGTTCGAACCCAGCCATGCGCAGCATGCGCTGACGTGGGGTCTAAAACACAAATTGAATCGGTCAAAAGTATGCCACGTAAGCAAACCAAGTAGGTAATCCCCACGTTAGGGGGTAAATTAACCTGTTATTAGTAGGAAGAGGGAGTAAATTAAGCCAATATTTTGGTGAGGTGGTGGAATGGACAAAATGAATAGGTGAAGGGAGTAAAATGGACATTTTCCTTTTAAAAAAGCAGGAGAATAGGTTATATAATATTAATATTAGGTTAGAATTGTACACATATAAATATAGAGATAAAGTTGGATATCGTTTTGAAAGGATTACAAGCACTATGACTCTATGAGAGAAACTAAGGAGAATGCGAGTAGTACCGTCTAGGGACTGAAAGGATCAAGATGACTAAGATAGAGTGAATTAGGCTTCTACAAAATTTAACTGCAAATTAACAAACCTAGCAATAAGCCAAGTCACCCCATGCATGTGTCCAAACCAAGGTTGAGTGTGTTTATCTAGTCGTAAAAGAGTTTTGCAATCTAGGTTCAACCCTATACTAGCACGTCAAGTATATGAAAGTAAATGTTTGGTAGTAAACTTGCGAAAAGTACAAAGTGTTAGGAAGCCGATTTTTCTCAAGATACAAAAAGGCAATATTCTCCCCTAGTACTCGTTGGAGCTCCTCGCAAGGGCTTTTGAATTCTCTTAAAGAATAGGCTAAACACAAGAGCTTTTCTTAAACCGAAAATATGCTACCCGAATATGACTGTTCTATGTGCTGATGCTATGGTGGAGTATCTAGAACACCTTTTCTTGCAGTGTAGCTTTGCGCAAGTGTTTTGGCAGATACTTCATCTTCAAATATCGTCACCAAATGACCCCTTGCAAACAATAATGGATTTCCGCTATCAGCTTAATATGTTGGCTATTTGGATGGTTCTAAATGATTTTATATTCAGGCACATCCAACCGAGCATTGATAGCTGCAAGAGACATTTTAGGAAATAATTTATATATCTTAGTTATTCTAAGGGCAAAAAAGATCTAGCGGCTGCTAATGTCTTCATGGATGAACAACATGGTGTGCAGTATGTATGATTTTTTTTTGTTTCTTTGTTTAGTTTTCCTTTTATGCTTTTAACTGTATTTTGGTTATAAGTATCTTGATATATCCAGTAGGGGAAACCCACCTGTTTCGTCAAAAGAAAAAAAAAAGAGCAAGGATGAACACGGGAGTGTCAAAAGGTCAAAAGTATTATCGTGCTTTGGTCCTATTTTTATTCGTCCGGACCCCGGAGACATTTCCCCGCCTACTTATTTTTTAAGCGAGAATCACACAGTCCACTATTGAACTTGCACACCTACTACCGGCGCCGGTCGCTCTGTACGCACAAGTCCAAGTGTCCAGCTACTTTGATCAATCAAACGACAATGCATACTGCGGTAGCGCCGTGGCGGGCATACACGCTGCCGACAATATAGTACACAGTGGTTGAGCTATACAGTACTCCAATCACTGTCCTAATTATTTGCCGGTTAATTAAGTACGACATCATTTGGCTCTTAGCTTCCATCTCGTGCATTATTGTTCTCCAAAACCAAGACTAGTTTCAGTGCTACTTGCCTACTTCGATTCCGGCACCGACGACGGCCAAGAGTTGGCCGGAAAAGCAAAGCCAGCCAGCCATGAAGAAGACCGTCGTCCTGTACCCTGCCATCCTCACCAGCCACTTCGTCCCCATGATGGAGCTCGCCGACGTCCTCCTCGAGGAAGGCTACGCCGTCGCCGTCGCGGTGATCGACATCACCATGGAACAAAACGCCGAGCTCGCCGCCGCCGTCGCCCGCGCCGCCTCCTCCAAGCCACCGGTCGCCTTCCACACGCTCCCTCGGATCAGAGACCCTCCCACCTTCACCCACGGCGTGGAGGTGCTCCTTTGGTACTTCGAACTCGTGAGGCGTTACAACGAGTCGCTCCACGGCTTCATCAGCTCCATGCCTGCTGGGAGCGTCCACTCCTTGATCGTCGACGTGGGCTCCGTCGACGCCTTCGACGTCGCCAAGGACCTCGGGATCCCCGTCTTCACCTTCTACCCCACCAGCGCTTCCACCGTCGCCATATTCCTCCAGCTTCCTTCCATCCGAGCGCCAGGCCAGCCAAGCTTCAAGGACCTCGGAGATGCCCATCTCAACTTCCATGGTGTCCAACCCATGCCGGCTTCTCACCTCACACCCGAAATGCTAGAGGACCCACAGAGTGAAATATACAAGGTCATGATGAGCAAGTTTCGCAAGAATCTGGACGCCGACGGCATCCTGGTGAACACGTTCGGCTCGCTAGAATCTCGAGCAGTGGGAGCTCTCAGAGATCCTCGGCTCCTCCCAGGCAGTAAGTGCACGATACCTCCGGTGCACTGTGTCGGGCCACTGGTCGTGGGATCGTCTGGGGAGACAAAAGAAAAACACGAGTGCATGGCATGGCTCGACCGGCAGCCGGAGCGCAGCGTCGTGTTCCTCTGCTTTGGATCCTTGGGTGAAGCCAAGCACTCTGAAGAGCAGCTCAAGGAGATCGCCGTTGGGCTCGAGAGCTCCGGCCACAGGTTCCTGTGGGTCTTGCGAGCCCCTGCCCTCAGCGACAAGGAGAGGCTGTTTGATCCCCACACCAACCCAGATCTCGACACGCTCTTGCCCGATGGGTTCCTAGAGAGAACTAACGGCCGGGGCCTCGTCGTCAAGCTATGGGCTCCGCAGGTGGACGTGCTCCGTCACAAGGCCACGGGCGTGTTCGTGACGCACTGCGGGTGGAACTCGGTGCTGGAGGGGGTCACGGCAGGCGTGCCGATGCTCTGCTGGCCGCTGTATGCGGAGCAGAAGATGAACAAGGTGGTCATGGTGGAGGAGGCTGGGATTGGCGTGGAGGTGGTTGGGTGGCAGCAGGGGCTCGTCAGCTCCGAGGAGTTGGAGGCCAAGGTGAGGCTCATGATGGAGTCTCAAGAAGGAGAACGGCTCAGGGCGCGGGTGACAGCGCACAAGGAGGCCGCGGCCATGGCTTGGAAGGACGGCGGCTCGTCGCGTGCTGCGTTTGGTAAGTTCTTGTCGGATGCGGCGGCATGCCAGGGGACGAGGAACACACGCGTGTAAATTTTTATTTTGTTCATCAACTCGTTGCATTGGTAATTGGTTACAATATATTCTTACAGTTACAGCTTGGAAAACACTCTTTTGGTTGGATTGCTACTACGAGTGATCGCTAGTGCGTGTGTGCTTCTCACCGTCACAGAATGGTTCCAATCCAACACCATTTCGCGATGCCCCAACGACCTGGCCGTGGCAAGTCTCTGCCTGCCGTTCTCCACCCTGCTCGCCACCGCCTTCACGACGAGGCCGTTGCGAGTCGTCGCCAGCGACGTCCACCTCGAAGGTTTTCAGGGTGTAAAAGTGGAAGCACACGATGTAGTAAACAAGGTTGAGCAGCAAGAGAAAAGTGACGAGCCAGTAGTAGTAGTCCAGCCTCCCCCTGTTGATGTTGTCCTGGAGCCACACCCCTCTGCTGGCGCTCTGCACCACCGTGACGAGCACCGTGCCCAGGTAGTTCCCGAGCGACCCGGCGACCCAGAACAGGGCCGCGGCCGAGCTCCGCATGCTCTCCGGCGACTGGTCGTACAGGAACTCCATGTGCCCCACCGTGGAGAGTGCGTCGCTCACGCCGTGGAGCGCGTACTGCGGCACCAGCCAGAACACGCTGATGGGCACCACGGCGCTGGGCGTGTCCGTCAGGCCGTGCTCGGCTGCCACGCCGCGACGCTTGGCCTCCACGAACGCGCCGGCCATGACGCCGAGCACGGAGACGGCGAAGCCGGCGCCCATGCGCTGGAAGTAGGTGATGCCGGAGCGGCGGCCCGTGAGGCGGCGAGCGAGGGGGACGAACGCGCGGTCGTAGAGCGCGAGGGTGACGAGCATGGTGAGCGTGGTGAAGATGATCATGGTCGCTGGCGGGATCTGGAAATTCGGGGTGACGTGGCGGTCCATGGTGCGCGCCTGCTGGATGGCGAAGGTGAAGTTGTGCGACGCCGCGGCGATCGCCGTGAAGCTCGCCGCCCACAGGGGCAGCATACGCACGACGGACTTGAGCTCCTCCACACGGTGCACCGTCGACACCCGCCATAGGTACGGCTCGCCGGAGTCGGTGACGTCGCCCGTCGTCACCACGGCCGCGCGGTCCAAGAACCTTCACGTGCAGCAAGTACCATTAGCAATTCAGATATTTCGGAGACGTTGGATCGAGCCCAGCCAAAATAAACAACGAGCCACGGGAGTAGTGGTGCACATGGGACTGAAGCAACAAAACTGGGTCAAAATGGCTCTTACCTAAGCTGATTGGTGTGCAGCAGCCTCCCATCGGCGGCGATGGGGTTATCGAGCTCCTTGTTGTGGTACAACAAGCCGGCGTCCTCCGGCACGTCCTCCATCCTCTTCCTGAACGCGGCGACGAGAACCTGGAGCAGCCGCTTGAAGGGGCTCCCCTCGGGCTTCACCTTCACGTACAGCGGGTACCCGGCCACGAACGACATCACGGAGAGGAACATGGCGATGGCCGGGATCCCAAACCCCCACCCCCACCCGACGTTCTCCTGGATGTACACCACCACCGTGAGCGCCAGCAGCACGGCGAGCCCCATGGCGAAGAAGTAGAGGTTGAAGTAGCTCCACTTCTGCTCGCCGCCGGGACGCTGCTTTCTCCGGCCGAACTGGTCCGCGCCGAACGCCACCACGCAGGGACGGATGCCGCCGCCGCCGAGCGCGGTGAGGAGCAGCGACAGGTAGAACATGGCGAGCTGCCCGGCGTTCGCGCGCTGGCATAGTGAGGGCGCCGTGGCGGCGGTGGCAGAGCACGGCGCGGGGCGGAGGGAGGGGGAGAGGGCGGAGAGGACGAGGCCGAGCATGCCGAGCTGGTACAGAGCGCCGCCGCCGGCGATGGTGGAGAAGCGGCCGGCGAAGGAGTCGGCAACGATGGCGCCGAGGACGGGGGTGAAGGCCGCCGTGCCGTTGAGGTTGGTGAGGAGGTTGGAGGCCTCGACGAGCGGGAGGTGGAGCTGCTGCGTCAGGTAGGAGATGAGGTTCGCGTTGAAGCCGGCCGTGGCGAAGCGGTCGCAGATCTCGTTCGCTGCAGGGGAGGGGGAGGGGATTACCATTGATCGAAAATTCACGAAACACGCTGAAGAAATGTATCGACGGGATTGTACTGAAGAAAAGCGATCGGAGTAGTATGTGGCCAAACCAAATATGAACGGCATTGTCTTGAAGCCGCCCTGCTTCGTCTTCTTCGGCGATCCAGCTTCATCGGCCGGTGCCGCGGCAGCCGCCATGGAAAGATGCTACTGTAGCTTCCTTCCTTCTTGCTGCCGTACCGGACTACCGGGCTAGCTACGGATAGTGAGATACGGAGTACGAAACTGAAGTGGCAGTCAGGCAGTGGAGCACGGATCGAGGGGTAAAATAAGTAGCGGTCTTCTGGCAGATTGGGCAAGTGGATCGACGGCGCAGGATTCGTGCAAACAGCGAGGCGGGCACCAGAGACAAGCGTTCGTCGTCGGTCAAGGACTCCAGGTAGACCTCTCACATGCTATCAGCAGGCCAATTTCTAACAAAGCCTAGCCGCAAGTGGACTCCATTTTTCGTGCGCATGCCGACATGCTTCAGAAAATCACCTTCTCAGCATTTTCTTCGGTGGGCAACAAGTTACTGGGATTAATAGACTAATGGTACGGGCCAAAAGATTTCATGGAAATATACGGGCTTTTTTAGGTAGGGAATACTTTCGTTAAGCACTTTGTCCATGCATGTCTCTGGACACCATTACAGCTATATGTGTACACCCAGCCATAGTAATGGATTATCACAACTGAAACTCATGGAGTGTATACACTACTGAATTACAAGCCCTTGGGTAATTGAAACTCAAAAGCCGGCAGCAGCCACCAGGGCCGTACCGCAATATATGGGGGCCTGGACAAAATCAACTAAATAGAATGTGTTTTGTGAGTAGTGTATTTATACGTATAATGGTTTACGTATTGTTCAATTTGAATAACCCATGATGATTCGGTTCACCTAAATCTCTAAAACATGCTTAGTTCCCATCTTTGCATGAGAAAGCATAAGAATTAATAAATAACTGACTAGCTGAACATCAGTAGAAGTGAGTAGTGAACGGCTAATAAAACATAATGTCCTACACCTAACTAGAGATATTAACTAGGCAAGATAGGGGCCCTTACAGGGGGGCCTGGACGATCGTCCACCCTGTCCCTACTAATCGACGGCCCTGGCAGCCACATGTCCTAGAAATTCAGTAAAGTCAGTCTGTCGTCAGTCCATCAGGACTCCAGGTAAGGACCACTACCGGAAACCCGGTGTTTGCCATGTGTCTAGATATTTGCGAGTGTTTTCGACCGGACACTCGGTAAAGCCCAGATTTACTGAGTGTCCCAAGAAAAACACTCGGCGAACAAGATGCACTCGGCAAACACTCTTTTGCCAGAGTGTCAAACTCCAGACACACGGCAAAGAACCCAAACAAACACTTATTAGCATATGCAAAACACTCACCAAAGATCATCAAGTGGCTCACATGTACGCCGGCCGTTTGAAACACTGCAAAGGGACGTTACCGCTTTGCCACCAGCCTAGCTCGCGGCTCCATTAATTGTTGTAGCATGCATGGAGCAAAGGCCTACAGTACTACTACTACTATTATCGTCCCTGATTCCCTCAGCTAGCCTTTGGCTTGCAAGTGGATGTGCACGCTGCGTCTTGTTACCTCTCGCTGCTGGTAATGAATAATGATTGATTACTAACTATTAGACGTAAGCGAACCTCAAATCATGTATTGATCGGACAAGACAAGGTTTGTGACAGATAAGATCTTAAGACGGCTTGATGGAACCACAAACCTTTGTTTATCAAGTATCATCTCTGTCCGGGCGTAAATAGAAGCAATGTGCATATTGCCTTGCCGCGGCATCCGCGGTATCAGACTGTAGCGTGCGAACGAGGCTTTTTTTTTTTAATTTGTTTCTTTAATTTAATCCAATCCAATCGAGAACGACGTATTGGTTCTGCAAGTTGCAATTGGACTACCTCATGACCTAACTGCGAACTGATGAACGCCGATCGTTTATTTCCGTGAACTGAGCTACGGCCTCATGGGCAAGGCAGTGAGGAGTGAGCAGCAGCCTGAACGCCAACAACCTAGATACTCAGTTTGTTTGGCTGAGGAGAGGAGAACACGAGTTAATTAGGTCAACTTGCGGTTATGCGTCCAGCATCAACAGCGTTCTCCATGCCACGGCCCCCACACATGCAGATCGCGACGTAGCAAGCTGGCAGCACTGGCGTTACCCTCTCGAGGTCCTAATTAACTTGCTGAAAGTACAGGGGCACCATCAGCGACCCTGTGACAGCTAAAGGTTGGATTATGATACTCGTTTCTGTACTATTTAAGTCAAGAGCTGAGTCGGCACAGGCGTGCAGCAAAACAGTAGACACAGAAGTCAGATTGCCTGTACTTGTAGGCTTGTAGCAGGTCCCCCTGGGCCCTGGGCACCGCTGTGATGTTTGTCTGCTCCTGAAAACACATGTAGGGCAGGTTTTGGTTACAATAGCATATGGGTTCTTCAGCTTAAGCAGTGGAACATCACCGTTGGGTTCAGGGAGGACTGGGTTGTCTGCAGGCAGCAGCCATGGCGACCGCAGCGGCAGCAGAGGGAGAGGGAGAGGGAGAGCAGAAGAAATGGAAGCAGGGAGGCTACAAGACCCTGCCATTCATCATGGGTGAGGAACTTGCATCATGATTCATGAACATCATCCATTTTCTCGTATGCTGCATTGCCGACACGTACACATCACTTTGCCCCGTTGTGGTTGCAGCAAACGAGATCTGCGACCGGTTCGCCACGGCAGGCTTCAACGCCAACCTCATCTCCTACCTGACGCAGCAGCTGAACATGACGCTGGTGGACGCGTCCAACACGCTGACCAACTTCGGCGGCACCACCAGCCTCACCGTCGTCCACGGCGCCTTCTTCGCCGACTCCTACATCGGCCGCTTCTGGAGCATCTTCGCCGGCTCAGTCTTCTACCAGGTCGGCATGCTCGGCCTCGTCCTCTCCGCCCTCCTCCCTTCGCTCCGCCCCACGCCGTGCGGCCACGCCTCCAACCCCGGCGACACGACGTGCCCGCGCGCCTCCGGCGGCCAGCTCGCCGTGCTCTACGTCTCCATGCTCTGCATGTGCCTCGGCACCGGCGGGATCCGGCCCAGCGTCGTCGCGTTCGGCGCCGACCAGTTCGACGAACAGAAGGGGGCAGAGGCCTGGGCTCACAGGAAGCGGCGATACTTCAACGTATACTTCTTCACCATGGGTTCGGCGACGCTGCTGGCGCTCACGCTGGTGGTGTACATCCAGGACAACGTCGGGTGGGGGTGGGGGTTCGGCATCCCGGCCATCAGCATGTTCGTCTCCATCCTCGTGTTCGTGGTCGCGTACCCGCTCTACGTCCGGGCCAAGCCCGGGGGCAGCCCGTTCACGAGGCTCGCCCAGGTCCTCGTCGCCGCGTTCAAGAAGCGCAACGCCGAGGTGCCGGAGGACACCGGCATGCTTTACCAGGACAAGGACCTCGACGCCCTCATCTCGACCAAAGGCCGCCTCCTGCATACCAACAAGCTCAAGTGAGATATATAGGATCCACGTGACGTGTTTGTCATTTTCTTTTAATTTTCCCCGCGCACGACAAAGGTTGTGTTCATCATTAATTTTCTGACACCTACGAACAATGTGCATCGACCAAGGTTCTTGGACCGAGCGGCGATCGTGACGCCAGGCGACGTCTCCTCCGACTCCGGGCGTCCCAAACCGTGGCGTCTGTCGACGGTGCACCGCGTGGAGGAGCTCAAGTCCGTGGCCCGGTTGCTTCCCATCTGGTCGGCCGGCATCATCCTCGCCGCCGCCGGCTCGCACAACGGCTCCTTCACCATCATGCAGGCGCGCACCATGGACCGCCACGTCACCCGGCACTTCGAGATCCCACCGGCGACCATGTCCATCTTCACGACGGGGACCACGCTCGTGACCATCGTCCTCTACGACCGCGTGTTCCTGCCCCTGGCGCGGCGCGTCACTGGCCTGCCCTCCGGGGTCACCTACTTCCAGCGCATGGGCATCGGGCTCGCCATCGCCATCTCCGGCGTCGCCTCGGCCGCGCTCGTCGAGACCAAGCGCCGTGGAATCGCGGCCCAACACGGGCTCCTGGACACTCCCAAAGCCATCGTGCCGATGAGCGTGTTCTGGCTGGTGCCACAGTACGCCATCCATGGCGTCGCCGACGCCTTCGCGTCGGTGGGGCAGATGGAGTTTCTGTACGACCAGTCGCCGGAGAGCATGCGCAGCACGGCCGTCGCGCTGTTCTGGCTCTGCGGCTCATTCGGGAGCTACCTGAGCACGGTGCTCGTCACGGCGGCGCAGCGCGCCACGCGGTGGCACGGGGACTGGCTCCAGGACAACATCAACCGTGGCAGGATCGACAACTACTACTGGCTCATCACCTTCATCATGGTGGTCAACTTGGGACACTACCTTTGCAGCTTCTATTTCTACACCTTGAAGCCGCTGGAGGTGTCTGAACAGCACGGCGATCGCGACAAGGAGTGCGAGCTCCTTTCTTCCCAGAGAAATGAAAATGATGCTGGCAATGGCGTCGGGATGGCATAAAATTGATTTGGGTTATTACAGCGTCTGGATGTTGTTAATAAGTAGTCGTTCTGCTGTTCATGACACGAAGATTTCTAAGTTCTTGCCCTTGTTCGGTCTGAAGCGTACTGATGAGGATCGGAGAGGCTTGTGAGGGATAAAATTAAATCTACTACAAATTAAAATCCTTCTCATTTCTGTTCAATGGAAAGGGATTAACTGAACAATACTGTCACATTAAGATTCATGATACTCAAACTATACATTGTGACCATGTTTGGATCGTCCTTCACTTCATCAGTTAAGCACCAGCTCAAAGACGATAGAGCCAGGGGATATCTTTTATGATAGAAATACACATGTGGGCGTAGTAAAAATTGTTTTTCTAGACAGTAGCGTTGAAAACTGTCCTATTGGTTGCGTAGGTGAAATCGTTCGTTTCAGCAGAGCAGGGCCCCAAGCCCACAAGTGACAATTACAAAAATCACTTGGAAAATAGGATAATGTGAATTCGCATAGATTAGGACTGACTTCAGAATCCTGGCTAGCTGATATACTTTTTTTTTCTATTTTCTTTTGCCATACCATGATTGCAACTTTTGCAAGTACTTGTCTTGCAAATACTGAAGTGAATTATTGGCGCTCCCCAGAGATAAGAGGGGAAAACATGTCAAGAGCATGTCATTGTACATTTGTTTCTTTTCTATATTGAATTGATATAGTTTTCCACTGACACTCAGCTACTAAAAATTGTCGAGGAACATCCTTGCATTAGTTTTTTTTAAGATGTGCATAGCACGTTTTCCTTGTTAATGAAAAAATCCGGAGCTCTTCACCCCGTCAGGTCTAGTTCAACATTATATTACTTGAGGCTGCATGGTTAGGACTGTAATCGTTGTGTTCGTCTTATTGTATTATCTTTTATTAAGGGATGGTGATTTTGTATTGCATATGTATCCTCCAACCACCATATGCTCAGATAGGACTTTGATCGAAGAAATTTCTAAAAAGGTACAAAAAGATAATAACTTTCAAGGTACAGATAGGTGAACTTTTTTTTTTTGAAACTACAAATAGGTGAACTTTAATTTCAGTAGCACTATTTATTTTCGACTCTGAATGTCAGATACTACAAATCCTAAAAATTAGAAGTAGGGTAGGATCAAGGGGCCACAGCCGCACATATGACAGATCGAAGGGATAAAATAAGGAGCACTGCATGGACAATTATATCATCGAGTGGCTGCATAATTTAGACTCCAACGGCGTTAGGCATCGGTAGTCAGTGTCTCAGTGACCAAACCCGGCGACAGGCGCGGCAGGGGGGACACGTTGAGTACAGCGACGCGCGCGCGCCAAAGACGAGCAACCCTACAGCGAAGCGGGCTCCAGTCAAATGTTCTTCTTCAGTACCAACAAAAAAAAAATATTCTTCGCCTGTTCGCCAGCCCAAGCCCGGGCTAGCAAGTAGAGTTGCAAGAGCTGGCAAGTACTGCAGAATCTACTGTTGCTTGCGCTGCATGGGCAGCTGAGCTGCCCGTCATGGTTTCAGCGAATACTCTCTTTCGAGTCTAAGATAAAAGAGAAAATTACCTATTTGACACCGGGAAAGTTCCTAATTCTCTATTTGACACTTAAAACTTGAAAATTCCCTATTTGGTCTAGATGCAAATTTTGCTTCCCTATTTGATACTACCATGAGCAGAGCACGATGACGGTGTTAACTAGCAGATGAAAAGTCCGTTTTCCCCGAGCGTCCGTACAAAGTCATTTAGGAATTGACAAAAAATTTCTCCTTTCATATTGTTATTTTTTTCGGGGGCAGCATTCTCTCCACTGCCATGGCCGTCGATGGGTACAGCATTCTCCCCATTGCGGGTGTCGCCCTCCATGCTCCCGCCCACACCTACGCCTACCACGTCGCCCGCACCCACACCTCCCTCGTCCATATGGCAAAAAAACTGGCAATGAATCGTCCAAACTTGACAGAATCAACTAATAGAGGTCACAATAGTGTCAAATAGGAAAGTAAAATTTGCATCTAGGTCATATAGAGAATTTCAAGTTTTGAATGTCAAACAGGGAATTAGGAACTCTGAAATAAACAACATTCATCGGGTTTTCCGTTGGAGCGACGACCGGACGGCCCATAACATTGTTTTTTGAGCATGGGCCCATAGCATTGGTGGACCACTGGACCAGCTCGCACGAAGTCCACGGAAGGAAAAAGGCCAGCTTGCGAGAGGGAGACTTGTTTTCTTCGTAGACATTTGGTTATCAGGCTTTTCCCCCACACCACCACCACCCCCCACCACCGTTTGATAGGTAGGATTCTCTATAATGGCTCCTGCCAGTTTTTATAGTAGAGTTAGAGCTGTTTAGAAAAAATATTAGTAAAACGGCTTGAAGAGCACTTTAATACTTTTTTTTTTAGCATAAGAACACATTAATACTTGAGAAGGGAAGATAAGCCGGCGAAGCCATTTTTTTATGCTCTCTAGTGGAAACTGTTTTGGGCTTTATGTGGGCTTCTTGGGTGAAGTCATTTTACTTCTTCACAAGAAACCGTTGGAGAAGTAGATGAAGAAGAAGCCTTACCATACGGCCGACATCACCCTCACTACCACAAAGTACCTCTAAACCCAAGTCTGCAAAGCATAAAGCGGTATCGATCAGGGTATTTAGAAAGAGGCCTCATATAGGAAATGCAATGCCACTTTTGAGGAGTTCTAATACAGCTAAGGATTATACGGTGAATAAACAGTCTATATCAGGGACACTTTGCTTAATGTTCACTAGGTCCATTTGTTACATAACGATACGACGGGATGCGCCGTGGAATAGCTGCATTTGCTACCTTAACGAATCCTAATCGAACCAGCCACTATTCCCCATTGGAACCGCACGGCCGATTTAGCACTCGGTGCACGACAGTACGACACGGCATCTTATCCGGCACTAGTGACCCGAACTCCTCGTGCTATATACGTACGCGGCAGCTAAGGTGTTTCATGTTTTGGTGTTTTATTGACGTGACATATATCTCTAGTGCCGAACCGCTACAGTGCTCGTCAGCGAACGCGGCAAACAGACCAAAAAGCCCCCCACCCAAGTGGAGCACGGTTCTGATCTCCAGGTAAAGAGCCTTCCAAAAAGGATTATCCTTTCGGCATTCCGTCCCTCCCCAACCACGTAGCGCAGGATTTGGCATGCCCCACTTCCCCAATACCCGGCGCCAGCAACAACGAGATCGCGGCAGCCACGCGTGGGCGGCGGCCACTCGATCGGCACCATCCGCCGCGCCCGGCACACGGGCCGCGCAGCCAAAAACAAAACAAAAAAAAGCCACCGCTCGCTGTTGCTGCCGGTGCCGGGGCCCTCCTGCCTGCCCGCGGCCACGGACCGCGGCGCGATGAGGTCACGCCGGACGCCACCAATTTTGTCCCGCTCCCCACCGGGCGCACGAGGGATTCGAGCGTGCACCGCCCCGTCCCATCGGAGACGGCCAACCGAGTGAGCCCGTGCGCGCGCCGAATCCGCCACGTCTCCACGGCCGCGCGGCGGACTCGAACGAACGAGCAGGAAGGTCCGGGTGTCCGGGGATACCGGATCCAGACGTGACGGCGCGCACCGCACCGCACCCAGAGAGACCAGATCACCAGCCGCGCACCACGCCGGCCGCCGTCGCGACGCTCGCCATGCACTGCACACTTGTAAAGCGAAAGCAGGCGTGCGCGTCCGGTTCTAATGATTGATTGATCGGGAGAAGCCTGTCTTGTGGACGGGGAGCGCCGGGACCGGCGCGGCGGATCGAGAGATGACAGGGAACGGACGTCGTGTTGGACCGGACCAGCCTCCCTGCAGTGCCGGCACCGGCGCGCACCGTCTTGTCGCTGTCGCGAACCTGCCGTGGCGCACACTGGCTGCTACTAGTAGCAGGAGCACCGAACCTTTGAGGCTTTGACGGGTATTCTGGGCGTGCACTCAGGACCGCATCGATTATACTATGTGTCTGAATAATTGGTGAATGATTGCTGGATTAGTGGTACGTACTCAGGACTGCAACTCATGTCCGGATCGGTTAAAATACAAATGCTCCTAGGAGTACAAGATACAATGTTGGGTTCATTAGTAAGACATGGGATAAGATTTTGTCACGGCATTAAATCTGGACTGGATTGTGAGATAGCCGCCGCATGACTCATGGCCATCATCTTCTCCTGGTAAGAGGGCCAAACGGCCGGACCAGACAAAGGTCCGGTTATCTGACGACCATGAGACATGAGTCCATATGACCCATTGACCCGAGCGGGCAGACCTGCCTAACCTAGATAGAATGTCCGCTTGGCCTGCAACAATTACAATGCGGTATGGGCAACAAGCCAAACCTGAACGGGGACTGTTGGCAAGTTAAGCTTGATAGGCACCACAAAAATTCAGTGGATTTGTGACTGGATCCGCCGAAGAGAGACGGGAGAAGAATTACGCCGCGAATCAGCCCCGGCTAGCCGTGCACTGCTTGCCACCAAGGAAAAGGAAAGCCTTTCCGCTTTCGGGACCAACAGATGGCAGGTGGTACAGTCATGGAGCCTCTACTCCACTTGCTGGTGTGAATGAAACGTAAGCATATCGTGAACTCGATGCTGTTTGCGCAACAAAGACTGAGTTGTCGAACATCGTGGGATCACAACATCGAGTGATGGCGAAATGAACCAGTAGTGGTTGCAGTTTCAGTACAGAGCAACCAGAATGTGATAGGAACTAGAGGCTCAGACGTATAATGATTCGACATGGCAGCGAGTCTCGGAGCTATTAGATTTCAGAGTGGCTATCAGATTCAGAGCCCCCCATCGCTCCTTATCGTTTGCTCGTGATGCCCAGTTGGTCAATCTTGTCATACTGCGGTTGATTAGCATCTTCTCAGCATTAGCGATGTCGGCACATGTGCATATCCAAGCACTTATCTTTCAATCAGTAGGAGTGTAGTGTGGATACGAGCAACCGAAACTTATTGATCTTTTCCTTCAAGGACCAATAGAGCTTACTAGCAGAACCCATATGGCTCAGCTACCAATAAAGAACTTCACCTTGCTATTATTAGTCGCACCAAATTCTTTGGAAGTAGTATCTTTTTTACGGTGCCCCGCCGTTGCTACCTCAAGATCCCTGGTTCCTTGTCATGATTTACAAAATTAGCAGGGCAAGGACAAACATGAAATGAGAATCCAATTGGGTCGAGGGCGGCATACTTACGCCGCCGCTTGTTGGGTGCTCAAAGATGTGTGTGTGTTCAAGATTAGATTCTCTGCCATGGCTTTCGTGCATTGTCACGGTCGAAGGCGTGATTCAGCATCAGATCCGAGTGTGAGAGCGATGCCTTCTTTTACTGAATCGAACTGGGAACGACTGCTTTTTGTCCACTCAATTTGGAATCTCAGTGACTAGTTCATAATCTCTGTTGTATCAGGTGCAGAGCCATCTATCATTCAAGTTACTGTATTTGAAGCAGTGTTTCATTCGGTCCTGCGTGAGATTTCTATGGGCTAGTGCCTGGTTAGAGCTGACGGCCCCTCATGTTCGAGTTTTTTTTTGTTGTTTCTCAGATGGAATCCCAGCATACCAACGTGATGACCACGACACAGCCAGATGAACTGGTATTACTCTACTGCACTACCGGAGCACCTAATACATACTGTATCGACAGTGTAAATGGACATTGAAGGGAGCGGAGAATGCAAATTGAGATGCACATTGAGATGGCACCTTAGCCATTACTAGCCCATGGGCGCCTGTGTCCTGTTCACAGTCCACACACAGCTTAGCCTGTCCGATCCCGAGAACCCGAGCACGACCACCCTTTTTCCCCGTGGCACGGCCTCCACGCAGATGGCAACGTCGTGGCCGCGCATCCCCTCCGGCAATCGTCCGGTTGGGGATTGGCTGTCCTTTCCCAGCTCGGCTGATGGACGCGTACATTCCGGTTTTGTTCGAGTCAGGCATGTTAGAGTATCTGGGTCTGGCCTATTATTCTATTTATTCTAAAGAATTATAGCCTATTTTTAATGTTATAGTTATTATGGTTAAAACCATACTGGTAGTGGAAAAGAATCTCAACCAACTTAAAGAGTCAACCTTTGGTGCGCTCGCTCGCCTCGCCGAGCCAGGCCGTGGGCGTGGGCGTGGGCGTGGCGTGGCGAGGCGAGGCGAGGCGAGGCGTGACGTGACGTGACGTGACGTGCCGAGCCTGAGCCTGACTTGCGTGCGGGAGGGGTCTCTCTTTTGCTGGCTATGGTAATTGAACACGCGATAATTGGAAGGGCTGATCATGGCGATCAATGATACCATAATTCAGCCTCCCCGATTCTCTCCCGTCTAGGTTCATCCTCTCGTCTCCCCCCCGAAGGCTATATAAACAGGGCCATCCTCTCCGTTGAGATTCAGATCTGAGACACTACTCCTCCTCCTTCCTCTGCTGCAACTCTGCCTCTCCATCGCCGGCGCTGCGCGCACATCACCGGCGAGAGCAGGTGCCTCCGTCACCGTTGCCTCTTGGAGATCCTGCTCGGGATACCGGGGCAATCAAGTTTCTGGAGAGCGTCTTCACGCGACTGCTCGCCCAGAACCGCTGCGTCTTCACCGGCGTACGGTTCACCGTTCTGGACACTCTGCCGCCGTTGAACGACTACACTCCACCGCCGTTGAACGACTACACTGCGCCGCGTCTCCTTCCTGTACGACTCCGGCGCACGGACTGCACTGCGTCAACGGATCTCCCTGCATCGAATTTGTACGACTACTTCGAGCAAGGCCAGTCGAGGAACACCATGAGTTCGGATGGTATTTCTCCAGCTGGTAACGGCGCAAACGATGCCTCCGGCAAAGGTCCCGCCCCGGGGTACATTTCGATGTCCGAACTGCTATCCTTTATTTTATTTGTGTTCTTATTTAAATCTATGTTAAATTTGAACACCTGCACATGGATTGTTTCAATCACTATAGTCATGCAAATATTTGAGAATTTAATTATAACCTTTGGAATTAAAATATGACCTATTGCAGATAGTTATCCAACAATCCAGAAACCTGATTTTAGTGATAATTATTTTGATAGGTTTTCGGTTGCTCAATTTGCTTCATCCATTAAGCCAAACGTGTTTGATGGTACAAACTTTGTAAGTTGGTGTGAACGGATGGTACTGTGGTTAACCACCATGAGCATCATGGATGTGGCGGAAGGGAAGCCCGAACAATGCACTTCCGAGCAGGGAAGTGCGTTCAAGGCTAACAGTCTCTTCCGCGGATGCGTCCTTGGTGTTATTGCCCCACACCTCATTAATCCCTTTTTTAAGAAGAAGACTGGGAAAGAAATGTGGGACGCCCTTGATGCTCAGTACGAGGTGTCTGATGCTGGCAGTGAGTTGTATCTCATGGAGCAGTTCCTAGACTACAGGATGGTGGAAGACCGTCCTGTGGTGGAACAAGCTAATGAGTTGCACGTGCTGGCAAAAGACCT
Organism: Digitaria exilis; assembly: GCA_015342445.1. NCBI lineage: Eukaryota > Viridiplantae > Streptophyta > Magnoliopsida > Poales > Poaceae > Digitaria > Digitaria exilis. Next base: position 500,947 of record JACEFO010000544.1, read on the forward strand.
CGGCTGTTGCAACAAAGAGAACCCTTGTGTGCTGCCCGACAAGTTTGTGGCCGGAGGTATCATCTCCAAGCTGCCACCTTCTTGGAAGGACTTTACTACTTCTCTGAAGCATAGGAGGCAGGAGTTCACGATTGATTGACTCATTGGCACTCTTGATGTGGAGGAGAAGGCGAGAGCAAAGGACACACGCAACAAGGGGCACTTGTTGGTGGGAGCGCGAACTTTGTTCAGAAGAACATTAATGCTCGCACCAACAACAAGGTCAAGGGCAAGAAACCTCCTCAGCCACAGAATCCCGGGAAGGCTAAACAAACCACCGGTTTCAAGAAGGAAAAAGGAGTCTGCTACGTGTGCGGGAGTAAGGACCACTTTGCTAGAAAGTGTCCTCAACGCAAAGGTGGCAAGTCTGGAAACATGGTCATTAGCGAGCCTGGAGGAACATCGGGGTACGGTAATTATTTACCTACAGTTTTTTCACTTATGTGTACACCCGAGTGGTGGGTAGATACTGGTGCTAATATTCATGTATGTGCTGAAATCTCCTTGTTTTCTTCATACCAGGTCGGGGGGGACTACCTCCTTATTGATGGGGAACAGAGCTCATGCGCGTGTTCTTGGTGTTGGAACGGTCAATATGAAGTTTACTTCGGGAAAGATCGTGCAGCTGAAGAACGTGCAGCATGTCCTCACCATCAAGAAGAATCTAGTCAGCGGCTCTCTACTGTGTAGAGATGATTTTAAATTAGTTTTGGAGTCAAATAAATGTTCGTGTCAAAGTTTGGAACCTTTGTTGGTAAAGGTTATGATAGCGGAGGTCTGTTCCGCTTTTCTCTTGATGATGGGTGTAATAAAGTAGTGAACAATATTGTTAACGTTGATGAATCTAATATTTGGCATTCGAGGCTTTGTCATGTTAATTTTAGTTGTATGTCACGACTTGCAAATTTGAGTTTAATTCCAAAGTTTACCTTTGCCAAGATGCCAAGAATTCTAAGTGCCTTGCATGTGTCGGTTCAAAACAAACTCGCAAGCCACACGTGGCTGCTGAGGCGAGAGACTTGGCACCTCTAGAATTAGTTCATTATGATCTTTGTGAGATGAATGGAGTATTGACAAAAGGTGAAGAAATATTTCATGACACTTATCGATGATAGCACTAGATATTGTTACATTTATTTGTTGGAAAACTAAAGATGAAGCACTTCACTACTTTAAAATCTATAAGGCTGAAGTAGAAAACCAACTTGAGAGGAAAATCAAAAGAATTAGGTCGGATCGCGGTGGCGAATACTTTTCAAAGGTTTTTGATTTATTCTGCGAAGAACACGGCATTATTCATGAGAGGACGCCTCCCTATTCTCCCCAGTCAAACGGGGTTGCTGAAAGAAAGAACCGAACCTTGACTGACTTGGTTAACGCCATGTTGGATACCTCAGGACTTTCCAGGGAATGGTGGGATGAGGCTATATTGACAGCATGTCATGTCCTAAACCGTGTGCCTCCAAAGAATAAAGAAAAGACACCATTCGAGGAATGGGAAAAGAAAAGGCTAACGCTCTCTTATTTGCGTACTTGGGGTTGTTTGGCCAAAGCAAGTGTGCCTATCAACAAGAAGCGCAAACTTGGACCTAAAACTGTAGATTGTGTTTTTCTTGGTTATGCTATTTATAGCGTTGGCTATAGATTTTTGGTAGTGAACTCTGGAGTACCTAACATGACGGTCGGTACAATTTTTGAGACCAAAGATGCTACGTTCTTTGAGAACATGTTTCCAATGAAAGATGGAACAAGTTCATCTAGGCAAGAGATTATCGAGGATGATATCTTCGCCGAACCGATTGTACACGATGAACTTTCTCATGTGAGACATCCTGAGGAGGATAACAATGAAGCTCCTAGAAAGAGCAAGAGATAGAAGACTGCAAAGTCTTTTGGTGATGATATCATTGTATACCTCGTGGATGACACGTCCAGGACCATTAAAGAGGCATATTCAACTCCTAAGGCTGACTATTGGAAGGAAGCTGTCAGAAATGAAATGGACTCTATCATGACTAATGGTACCTGGGAGGTTGTTGATCACCCATATGGATGCAAGCCTGTGGGCTGCAAATAGGTGTTCAAGAAAAAGCTTAGGCCTGATGGTACTATTGACAAGTACAAGGCTAGGCTTGTGGCCAAGGGTTATACCCAGAAAGAAGGAGAGGACTATTTTGACACTTACTCACCTGTTGCTCGATTGACCACTATCCGAGTTCTACTCTCACTGGCAGCCTCCTATGGGCTTCTCGTTCATCAAATGGACGTGAAGACAACTTTCCTAAATGGGGAGTAAGGAGATCTATATGGATCAGCCGGATGGGTTTGTGGCAAATGGTCAAGAGGGAAAGGTGTGCAAGCTGTTGAAGTCTCTGTATGGTCTCAAGCAAGCGCCCAAGCAGTGGCATGAGAAGTTTGACAAAACTCTAACCTCTGTCGGTTTTGTTTCCAACGAAGCCAACAAATGTGTGTACTATCGCTTTGGTGGAGGTGATGGAGTGATTTTATGTCTGTATGTGGATGACATACTGATCTTCGGGACTAACCTTAATGTGATTAAGGAAGTCAAGGAATTTCTCTCACGGAGCTTTGAGATAAAAGATCTGGGAGAGGCCGATGTTATCTTAATATCAAGCTGGTAAAGGATGGAAATGGTGGGGTGACTCTGTCACAAACTCACTATATGGAGAAGATGTTGAGTCGCTTTGGTTACAGCGATTACAAGTCTGTCTCAACTCCTTATGATGCCAGTCTAATATTGAAGAAGAATAAAAGGATAACGAGAGATCAACTAAGATACTCTCAAATAATTGGTTCATTGATGTATCTAGCCAGCGCTACGAGGCCTGACATCACATATGTTGTGAGCAAATTGAGCCGGTTCGTTTCAAACCCGGGCGATGATCATTGGCGAGCTCTTGAAAGAGTAATGCGCTATCTAGTACGAACAATGGACTATGGAATTCATTATAGCGGGGACCCTAAGGTTCTAGAAGGGTACAGTGATTCCAATTGGATATCAGATGCTGATGAGCTCAAGGCCACGAGTGGTTATGTGTTCACACTCAGAGGTGGCGCTGTTTCCTGAAAGTCTTGCAAACAGACCATATTAACAAGGTCAACAATGGATGCAGAACTCACAGCATTGGATACTGCCACAGTTGAGGCCGAATGGCTTCGTGAACTCCTTACTGACTTGCCGATAGTTGAAAAACCGATACCGGCAGTTCTGATGAACTGTGATAATCAAACTATGATTATCAAGGTGAGCGGTTCTAAGGACAACATGAAGTCATCCAGGCATGTGAAAAGGCGGTTAAAGTCTGTCAGGAAACTGAGAAACTCCGGAGTTATAGCCCTGGATTATATTCAGACGGCTAAGAACCTGGCAGATCAATTCACAAAGGGTCTTTCACATAATGTGATAAACTATGCATCTTTGGAATTGGGCTTGAGACCCACGTGAGTTACTCTATAGCTGAAACCTATCTTGTGTGATCGGAGATCCCGTGAAGCAGGATGGTGGAACAAGCTTTAGTGTAACTGAGAGAAGAGAACTTTTAACAAAGGCTCATTCCATGAGAAGATGCATTTCTCGTCAAATCTGTAAGATAGGATGGTTTATACCTTAATGTGCCCCAAGTGGTTTCATGGAACAAGGCAGTTGCTTTATTGAAACAGAGATGTTGTCCTACAGAACATATTTAAGGAACACACCTATATGAGCCTGACTACTGGTCATAGTCTATGAGATCTGGGTGCTCTCTAGAAACTCATGAAAGGCATGGAGTATGACCCATAAGCTCTAAAACAGCAGGGATGCTCCTGCAACCTAGTATCAGTGTAGAGCTCTGGTGAAACTTGTTTACACAAAATTGGCAATTCAAGACATAGTCCATTGTTCAGTTGTCAACGAATGTAGCCCTAGCTCTAGATGGAAGTTCAACTTAACAGTCTCCATCAAATACTGGTATATCAAAGAGGATCTGAGAACATTTCAAGTACGGCTTAGAATCCTTAGTGGGGATTGTTAGAATATTTGGGTCTGTCCCATTATTCTATTTATTTTAAAGGATTATAGCCTACTTTTAATGTTATAGTTATTATGGTTAAAACCATATTGGTAGTGGAAAAGAATCTCAACCGACTTAAAGAGTCAACCTTTGGTGCACCTCTTGTGAAGCGGGTAAAGGGAGATTGTTGTGCCACACGCGTGCGCGCTCGCTCGCCTCGCCGGGCCGGGCCGTGGGCGTGGGCGTGGCGTGGCGTGGCGTGCCTGAGCCGGAGCCTGAGGCATGACGTGACGTGCCGAGCTCAAGCCTGAGCCTGAGCCTGACTTGCGTGCGGGAGGGGTCTCTCTTTTGCTGGTTATGGCAATTGAAGACGCGGTAATTGGAAGGGCTGATTATGGCAATCAATGATACCATAATTCAGCCTTCCCAATTCTCTCCTATCCAGGTTCATCCTCTCGTCTCCCCCCCGAGGGCTATATAAACAGGGCCATCCTCTCCGTTGAGATTCAGATCTGAGACACTACTCCTCCTCCTTCCTCTGCTGCAACTCTGCCTCCCCATCGCCGGCGCTGCGCGCACATCACCGGTGAGAGCAGGTGCCTCCGTCACCGTTGCCTCTTCGAGATCCTGCTCGGGATACCGGGGCAATCAGGTTTCTGGGGAGCGTCTTCACGCGACTGCTCGCCCAGAACCGCTGCGTCTTCACCGGCGTACGGTTCACCGTTCTGGACACTCCGCCGCCGTCGAACGACTACACTGCGCCGCGTCTCCTTCCTGTACGACTCCAGCGCACGGACTGCACTGCGTCAACGGATCTCCCTGCATCGAAATTGTACGACTACTTCGAAGAAGGTCAGTCGAGGAACACCATGAGTTCGGATGGTATTCCTCCAGCTGGTAACGGCGCAAACGATGCCTCCGGCAAAGGTCCCGCCCTGGGGTACATTTCGATGTCCGAACTGCTATCCTTTATTTTATTTGTGTTCTTATTTAAATCTATGTTAAATTTGAACACATGCACATGGATTGTTTCACTAACCAAAGTCATACAAATATTTGAGAATTTAATTATAATTTTTAGAATTAAAATATGGCATATAGTTATCCAACAAGGCAGTCACCGTAACCGCCGCTTGGCTTCTGGGCCTTCACCTCCGCAGGCAGGACGCTGGAGGGTCTTTCGGGTGGTGGAAGCTCAGCCATGCATGCCCGGAAATGGGACCGCCGGGCAGGCGCCGCCGGCTGTTTGGCCGACGTGGAGACGACAGGGATGGATTGGAGGACGTATGCATGTTGCTAGCGGGGGAGCTTCGTTGGGAACGGCACTGGCCCTGAGCTCATGGACACAGCTTGAGTGATACTCCCATGCTCAGGGCCGGCCGAGCTCGATTGGCCTGTCCTGGACTCCTGGGCAGCTGGCTTTACGATGAACTGGTAAACAATAAAATTGACCAGCCGAGAAGTGTTCCATCTAACACACCGCGCGAAGGAATAATGCGTTAGCTTTTCCGTGCATCCTCGTATGGGTCTACCACTCTAGTCCATTAAAGATGGTTTGGAAAAAAAAAGGCACCATTAGATAAGTCATTTACACTGGAACATCCAGAGGATTCTGGAAGCTCTGTTTCTAATTAGGTCATCAGTCCTAATTCTTGAGGATTTGCACTTGTATATATTGCTCAACACATGAATTGACTGTAGTTGAGTTGGTTAGATTCCTTGTGGTTCCAACAGTGTTTGCATTCTGGAAGCTCCTTTTTAGTGTCTCTCATATAATGACTAGAGTATGGTGCAAAATATGTCTTTAATTAAAAATATTAAGTTAGCGTGAAGGATGAATAGAGTCTACCAAACTGATGGTATAATCTTATAATTTATAGAATTGCTCTAAGGATTAACATAAAAGTTCTAAAAGGAATATCTAATAATCATTACTCACTCCAGTAAGAAATAATAATCATTTGATACAGGGCCACCGAGACACTACTTTTATGGCAAACCAAGCTATACCATTTTTGAAAAACCATATTAAACACTAACTATATATATTAAATACTAAAAAGAGATATTGATGTCTAACCTTATCATGTGGCATGTAACTCAAAAAATAGATACTGGCAGGAGTAAGTAAACTGTAAGATATCAAAAATTAATCCCGTACCTTTTTTTGAATAAATAATCCCCAACAATGTACAGACTGGTTAATGGAAGCACCTTTCCATCATTAAAAATGATAAGGAAAATCGTAGCTGGGTTTGCAAACACCGATCAGGCCACAAAGTTGTTTTCTTAGGTAATCCTCAGCTCAAAATACAAATCTAATCTGACTAATCGTGTATTAGTTCCTCAAAAAAGAAAAGGGAGAAAAATGCAGTATCTGCCCCAGCGTCAATCCAAAGCTATACCATTTTTTTTTAAAAAAACATTTGAACCCCTGAAAGAGATATTGACATATAAAATTTAGCAAGCTGGACGAAATTCCAAAATGACAGTTATAAGTGACTGGAATAAGTTCCTGTTCAAAAAAAAAGTGACTGGAATAAGTAATTGCAAGATATAATCCCGATCGATGCACATGCAAGTGCAAGATGGGTTAATGGAAGCATGTTTGCTTCATTAAAAAATGATAAGGAAAGGCCTAGGTGGGTGCGCAAGCACTGACCGGACCATAATTTTGATTTCCTAGGTAATCCCGGCTCAGATATAATCTGATCCAACCAATCGTACCCAGTTCGTAAAAAAAAAAAGGAAAAAAAAAGAGAGGAGAAATTGCAGTCATAGTTTTGGTCTGAATTAGCTACTAGCATCGTCTCCTTGGCCCTTGGGCACCGCTGCGCGGAGATGTTTGTCTGTTTCTGGCTCGGCGTGCCTATATAAACGCGGCTCTATCCTCGCATCACATATAGGGCATGTGAATGTCACAGTCGATCGCAAGGCCCGTGCTGCTTGAGCACCACCAATACCAAAGCCTCACTCACTACTCACAACAGTAACGAGCGAGGTTATCTGGCTACCTCTCTGCAGGCTGCCATGGCAGCCACGACGCCAGCAGTGGACAGTAATGCAGATGGAGAGCAGGGTAGGAGGAAGAAGGGAGGCTTCAGGACCATGCCGCTCGTACTTGGTGAGTACATCGGTCGAGTACCATACATGGATCAAACATTAAACAGCAAACTGATGTGTGTTCTGCTTCTGCATGCCTTAGAAGTTAAGAAATTGGCATAGATACACCGATGTTTATTTGCATTTGGTCGGTGATTCAGTAATGTCCAAAGATAGCTGTACCCATCTAGCGAAAACCACGAGCTCTGCTTAGTCGGGCTCACAATTTAATATGGTTTCGTCGCACGAAGATACGCCTTCCTGTTCTTGGAAATCTAGATCCACGGCCTTGCCGTTGCCAGTATGCTTGTCTTCTTGTATTGTTTTTCTAGTCTTTGTAAGCTAAATGGGCACTCCGTTCGTTTTTTTATTACCTCCTCGTCCATTTCTATCGTCACACGTACGAAGTAGCGACGGTAAAATTGAGTTGGTGATTTCTTGATGTTCCCGTTCATGGCTTGTCCATATTGCAGCGAGCGAGGTCTGCGACCGGTTCGCCATGGCCGGCTTCAACGCCAACCTGATCACGTACCTGACGCAGCAGCTGCACCTCCCGCTCGTGGAGGCGACCAACACGCTCAACAACTTCGGCGGCACGTCCGCGCTCACCCCCATCCTCGGCGCTCTCGCCGCCGACTCCTTCGCCGGCCGCTTCTGGACCATCATCGCCGGCTCGGCGATCTACCAGGTCGGCATGGTCGGGCTCGTCGTGTCCGCCATCCTCCCTTCGCTTCGCCCTCCGCCGTGCTCCCCGGCGCTGGCCGGAACCCCTTCGTGCCGGCGAGCCTCCGGGTTGCAGCTCGCCGTGCTCTACCTCTCCCTGCTGTTCACGTCGCTGGGCTCCGGCGGCATCCGGCCGTGCGTGGTGGCGTTCGGTGCCGACCAGTTCGAGCAGCAGCAGGAGAGCGAGGAGGCCGCTGCCAAGGCGGAGGCGGAGCGGAAGCGGCGATACTTCAATCTGTACTTCTTCACCATGGGGTTCGCCGTGCTGCTGGCGCTGACGGTGGTGGTGTACATCCAGGAGAACGTTGGGTGGGGGTGGGGGTTTGGGATCCCGGCCATCGGGATGCTCGTCTCCATCGTGGTGTTCCTGGTCGGGTACCCGATCTACGTGCTGCTCAAGCCCGGGGGCAGCCCGTTCACGAGGCTCGTCCAGGTGGTCGCCGCCGCGTTCAAGAAGCGGAACGCCCCCGTGCCGGAGGACCCCGGGATGCTGTACCAGGACAAGGAGCTCGACGCGCCCATCTCCACTAATGGCAGGCTCCTGCACACCAACCAGCTCACGTAAGCTTCCATTACTTTTGATGACCTGCCGTACACGTGGTCGTGTGTGTGTGTCTGCTTTGGCACTGCACGTTCGTTTCGACCCGTCAGTAAAGATTGCGTGGACGGGATGCACGGCGCCCGCTCGTGCCTGAATGGTGATAGACGTGTCGGAAACTTTTTGTGGTGGTTACGTTATCAGCTCACAAAAGGGAATGCATACCGCTAGCCTGAAAGCAAGACTGCGCTCTGCTTTAAAATTATTACGTCCTACTAGTATTCACATTTCTCTGTATTCTAAATTTTGGGAAGCTGTCGCGCTCACACGCTTTCACCAACGTATTAGCAACACTGAGTTGATAATTGAGCTACTGATTTCCTAACTGTTCCGGCCTCTTGTGTGAATTAAGGTTCTTCGACCGGGCCGCGATCGTGACGCCGGGCGACATCTCCGCCTCGGGGCAGCCGGACCTGTGGCGTCTGTCGACGGTGCACCGCGTGGAGGAGCTCAAGTCCATCGTCCGCCTGCTGCCCATCTGGTCCGCCGGCATCATGCTCGCCACCGCAGGCTCGCACAACTACACCTTCGCCCTCGTGCAGGCGCGCACCATGGAACGCCACATGGGGCCCCACTTCCAGTTCCCTCCGGCGTCCTTGGCCATCTTCTCCACCGCGGCCATGCTCGTCACCCTGGCGTTCTACGACCGCGTGTTCGTGCCCCTGGCGCGACGCGTCACGGGGCTGCCCTCCGGGATCACCTACTTCCAGCGCATGGGCATCGGCCTCGCCATCTCCATCCTCAGCGTCGCCGCGGCCGCGCTCGTCGAGACCAAGCGCCGCGACGCCGCGTCACGGCACGGGCTCCTCGACGACCCGGCCGGGGTCGTGCCGCTCAGCGTGTTCTGGCTGGTGCCGCAGTTCGCCGTGCACGGCATCGGCGACGCCTTCTCGTCGGTGGCGATCATGGAGTTCCTGTACGACCAGGCGCCCGAGAGCATGCGCAGCAGCGCCGTGGCGCTCTTCTGGCTCGCCGGCTCCATCGGGAGCTACATGGGCACGGTGCTCGTCACGGTGGTGCAGCGCGCCACGCGGGGGCGTGGCGAGTGGCTCCAGGACAACATCAACCGGGGCAGGATCGACAACTACTACTGGCTTGTCACCTGCATCATGGTGCTCAACTTCGGCTACTTCCTCGTCTGCTTCTATTTCTACACCATGAAGCCGCTTGAGGTGGCGGAGGATGAACACGACAAGGAGTGTGAGCTCTCGTCTCTCCGGAAAAATGGCGGTGGCGGCACCAACGGGATGGTATAAGGATGATAAATTAGAATGGATGTTGTTAGTATATACTAATTAATCACACGCACATGCACAAGAACTACAAAGTTATAAATTGATTAGTAGTGTCTTGGAACCAGAACTGTGACTTGTGAGCATGCATAGTGTCACAGGAAGATACAAGCAAGTGTGACGATCATGATCGTGATCATGCCACCAAAAGGCAAGACCATCGCATTATAGTTTAGTACTTATCTGGGACTCTGGATCACCGGTTCACTTTTATGAGTGGAGTTCGCCGATCTTATCACGCGAGCCAGCGCACAAGATCTACACACGTTACAGCCAGCTCAACCAAAGAACCGTCAGAGGATATATTATTTTCTCAAGTAAAATTATGAAAAGACTCTTGTTCCATAGGAGAAATGATCGTTTTGGTAGTATGGGTGTCAACTGACAAAGCGCTTGGAACCATGATAATGTGAACTTGCATATACGACAAACCATGTGTCTGGTGTGCTGTATTTTATGGTTATTGGATCATTTATACGTAATTGCGTGCGTGAGATTGAATCATTAGAGCTAGAACGAGATATCAAACATAAAAAAAGCCGGCCACAATGCATCCATACGCTAATCATACTATGCAATGATTCATGTTATCATATCATAATAAGCACCACTTTTTGCGGACATTATCGTGAACTTATGTAAAGGGGAAAATCTATTCATCACCTGAGTAATTTGGAGGCTCTGCTCACCCAGATTTTTGAACCACCCGAAGAAATGGATGACTCAAATTCCTCTTCTCTCCTCACCTTATTTTCCCCCCTGGTTGGAGTCGGGGGTGAGTGGTGGAGAAGAAGAGGATGGGCAAGAGAGATAGAAAGAGTGAGGAGAGAAAAAGAGGAGCTCTAGAACTACTGATCCAATGGTAAAAAAACACGGTGTGCTTAGCATGATGCCTACTCAATATGACGCCAATTCAAGTAGCAATTCCACGGGTATCCATCAGTTTCTCACCACCTTATTGGTAGTTGTCAGCCGCCAATTACAGCGCAGTGAGGAGATAAAGGATATGATGATTGAGGCGAGCCGCACACTGGAGATGTCGGCTTTTCGCTTTTTTGCATTACATGGATGGCCTGTTAGTTTAAGAATTGGTTATGGTTAATTTGTTTAAAACTTTTTTGTGATGCTATAGCAGATGCGCGCTATGTGTAATAATCTGTGGACTGATTCCCTTTGTTCAAGGGGATGAAGCCGGAACTCTTTACATTATCTAAAAAAAAGTTGTCAGCCGCCAAATTTTGGAAGTCTGTTTCAGCCATATTGAGAATTTCTTTTAGTGAAAGCAGCAGCTCTGCCTATTTCAAGGAAGCTCAACAAAAGTTTTCTGGCTCCGTCAAAGCAGCTACTGCCACAGATAAGAGCTTACACCACTACTGATTCAAATAAAAGGCAAGTCTTCCAAAGCTTTTTTTTTATAGTACATCCATATTCTGTAGCAGTAAATGCGTTCTTCATAGTTTTGGTAGCATGCCTTGATCCACGTCACCATTGATATTATAGGTAACTTGTTGAACTGCAAGGTATTCCAAAGAACGCAACAACCAAATCTTAAGCTGTTTCGTCTACCCTTGAAATTGGGCAAACCTTTTGACCAGTTGGTAGGATGGTCATGGACCACGGTCTGTGCATGGCAGAGAATTATCTGCCCACCATCTGATGCAAAGAAGCAGGAAAAAAGACAATGTATTACCATAGGGACCGCCATCTTGCACAAAGCATGCATGACACATGCTACGTAGCCACCATCTACCTTCATGTTTGTTCACTGCTGACCATGTCCTATTGCATCCTCGATCTCTCATCTAATTGTACTCCGTCTATTGGTCTGAACTTCATCATTTTATTCTTACTTTAGCTTTTGACATCCTATTTGTGAATCGTGGAGGGACTAGGGAGCTCCATTGCTTTGGCATGTCTTCGGTGCTGAATATCGCAATAAGGAAAGAATGCTTGAACAATTTGCACAGACACATAAGGGTGCTCTTGATAGATTTATTGTTAGATTATCTCAAACTAGTAGAAAATCAAACTCTTAATCCAGATGGCAAAAAGAATCATGGATGCTTATGGTAGTTCTAGTATCAAAAAATGCACAAAGTTAAATAATGAGATCCAAAAACATTTCGATTATTTCTATAGCACTGGAGCCACAAAAAAATTGGTATACCCCCTAGTGAAACAAAAGTTAAATGTTTGATAGTTAAAAGGTACAAAAAAAAACGCAGATACGTTTTTCTTAACCCTGGTCACCTGCATTTGCCGGAAAGAACAAACAAATTGGGCTGAAGGGTTCCAAACAACCGAATGTTTAGAAACTTCTGTAATTCTTTTGCCGCTGATGGTTTGAATGTCTCATTAGAAAAATGGCCCACCATAATACTACTTGATTGACATGGCTCCTGAAGTGCTGATGTTTCCTTTACAACTTGTACCATCTTTGATCCCAAGCAGCTCTCTGATCTAACTAATATTAATAACTATCCACCTTGAATCATTTACCGAAATCAAAATTACACCACACCTCCAGCATCGGTGCCATTTTTCTCGAGAGAGGAGAGCTCACACTCCTTGTCATGGCCATCTTGTTCCTCTGCAAACTCCAGTGGCTTCATGGTGTAGAAATGGAAGCAGACGATGTAGTATCCAAGGTTGAGCACCATGAGGCAGGTGACAAGCCAGTAGTAGCTATCGATCCTGCTCCGGTTGATGTTGTCCTGGAGCCAGTCGCCACGTCCCCGCGTGGCGCGCTGCACCACCGTGACGAGCACCGTGCCCAGGTAGTGCCCGATGGAGCTGGCGAGCCAGAAGAGCGCCGCGGCCGTGCTGCGCATGCTCTCGGGCGCCTGGTCGTACAGGAACTCCATGTGCCCCACCGACGAGAAGGCGCCGGCGACGCCATGGATGGCGAACTGTGGCACCAGCCAGAACACGCTGACCGGGACGACGCCTGCCGGGTCGTCCAGGAACCCGTGCTCGGCCGCGGCGGCGCGGCGCTTGGTCTCGACGAGCGCGGCCGTGGCGACGCCGAGGATGGAGATGGCGAGCCCGATGCCCATGCGCTGGAAGTAGGTGATGCCTGGCCGGAGCCCCGTGACGCGGCGCGCCAGGGGCACGAACGCGCGGTCGTAGAGCGCCAGGGCCACGAGCATGGCCGTGGTGCCGAAGATGGACATGGTCGCCGGAGGGATCTGGAAGTGCCCGGCGACGTGGCGGTCCATGGTGCGCGCCTGCATGATGGTGAAGGAGCCGTTGTGGGACTCGGCGGTGGTGAGCAAGATGCCGGCGGACCAGATGGGGAGCAGGCGGACGATGGACTTGAGCTCCTCCACGCGGTGCACCGTCGACAGACGCCACAGGTCCGGCTGCCCGGAGGCGGAGATGTCGCCCGGCGTCACAATCGCTGCCCGGTCCAAGAACCTGAATCACGTATGTACGGACAGTTCAGAAATCAATTCCTCAGCTCGTGTCGCGATAGACTAGTGTGCGAAAGTTTCCGGAAAGATAAATAAAACTTGTACTGAACGGTGAACATAGCAAAGGCTAGAGTAAACAGCCAACACAGACAGATTGGAAAAGAGATCTTTAAATTTGCTGTTGTATTCCCTTTTGTGCAGTGATAAACTGATATATGTGACCACCGCAAAAAGTTGCCGACACGACTAGTACCGTTCAGGCACGCCGGCGTTAATGCAAAACTCATCACGTGGATGCTATCTTAACGGGATGGAGACAACAAGTCGAAACATACGGAGCCAGTGGCAGAGGCTGGATATAGAAGTTAGTTATTCTCATTTCTCAATCAGACTTTCTATTATTTCCCAGATATGAAAAAAATCTATTATACCAACTACAGTATGAATTGTTCAAACTAAATAGTGTCCATGTCGATCGAAAGAACGACATCTTTTTTTTCCTTCTAAAAATCTGCATTCCAACGAGTGTTAGAAAATGTTTGATGGCATCATTATGCTTAACTTGCCAAAAAAAATCACACTCAATAAATGTAAATAAGACTAAGTATTTTGTCATAGATGAGGAATACTGTATGTCTTATATTAATATCCCAACAAACACTACAAGATGAGGAATCTAGCTGGCTCCGCCGCGCCCGTGTACGGGAGCACGACAAATCGAAAGGAATGGACTTACGTGAGCTGGTCGGTGTGCAGCAGCCTTCCATTGGTGGAGATGAGCGCGTCGAGCTCCTTGTCCTGGTACAGCACGCCGGCGTCCTCCGGCACGGCGACCTTCCGCTTCTTGAACGCGGCGGCGGCCACCTGGGCCAGCCGCGTGAACGGGCTGCCCCCCGGCTTGATCCGCACGTACAGCGGGTACCCGACCACGAACACCACGATGGAGACGAACATGGCGACCGCCGGGATGCCGAACCCCCACCCCCACCCGACGTTGTCCTGGATGTACACCACCACCGTCACCGCCAGCAGCGCGGCGATCCCCATCATGAAGAAGTATAAATTGAAGTACCGCCGCTTCCGCTCCGCCACCGCCATGGCGGCGGCGCTGCCTGCTTGCTTCATTTTCTTCCCCTCCGTCTCCGGCGGCTCCTGGTCGAACTGGTCGGTGCCGAACGCCACGACGCAGGGCCGGAGCCCGCCGGAGCCGAGGGACGTGCAGAGAAGGGAGAGGTAGAGGACGCCGAGCTGCCACCCGGAGGCGCGGCGGCACGAAGGGTGGTTGCTGGCCGGAGCGGAGGCGGAGCACGGCGCGGGGCGAAGGGAAGGGAGGAGGGCGGAGACGACGAGGCCGAGCATGCCGAGCTGGTAGAAGAAGGAGCCGGCGATGATGGTCCAGAAGCGGCCGGCGAAGGAGTCGGCGGCGAGGGCGCCGAGGATGGGGGTGAGGCTGGACGTGCCGCCGAAGTTGGTGAGGAGGTTGGAGGCGTCGACGAGAGGGAGGTGAAGCTGCTGCGTGAGGTACGTGATCATGTTGGCGCCGAAGCCGGCCGTGGCGAACCGGTCGCAGATGTCGTTCCCTGCAACGGGGGAGAAGCCGCCAATTACAACATCTCAACGCACCAATCAAGAAACTGCACGATCGTTGTTCAAAATCCTCGGTAGAGTAAATGTTACATTACATCTATCAGAGTGAATACTCACCAAGTATGAATGGCATAGTCCTGAAGCCTCCCTTCTTCCTCCTCGTCTTCTCTACATCGCCATCACTCCTACCCACCGCCGTGGAAGCCATGGCTCTCGCTGAGCCTGCAGGGAGCTCACTCCTTGCAATGCTCACTACTATTCACTAAGCAGGTGCGTGGTGCAAAAGCTGTCAAGCAGAGAGCAGGCCAAGCGACAGTGGGCTATGGCCCTCACATGCCCCGCCCCTACATACATATATATACTGTGAGCATGGAAGTGTACAACCACATGTTTACAGACACGCCAACCAGCAAACATGTTTACAGACACGCCAACCTGCTGGTAATCGGCGATGGGATATTTGTGCACGTTTAGCTGTTTACCGCCATGGCACACCTCACTGTTGCTGCAGTGAATGCCGGGAAGAGGGGTACATGCAGAGAGACCGCCCGGCGACGAACCGTGACGCAGCGGCGCCATCAACCGTGGTGGGAAAACTGCGAGCTGTACGTCGCCGGATGGGGACGCACGGCCGCTAGTTGCCGTCTGCATCTGCGGGGAGTGGGGGCCGTGTCACGGACCGGCTCACCGCAAAGGCTTGGTTGGTTGGTGGTGCAGGCAGGACTGCCGGTGCTGTTCTGTTCCGCGCTCCTGCTAGACTCTGTGAGCCGGCCTGGACGCACAGCACAAGAGCGCACGGCTGTGGTACCAATGTACTAATGCCTACTCAACACTTTCAAGTGCAGATGCGATGGATTGGCAACTTTTATACCTCTCCAGTGTCCACAAGACCCTCAAGGCGGACCGCCCGGACAGAGGTCTCATGCTGCAGAGTAACGTTACCTATTTGTGCCGTTCCGATATCCAAAGTATGGTATGCAATCTTGGCAACGGTGGAAGCTGGCACCTCTTTGCCGGTGGCTGGTACGGAATTAATGGACTGGTGGCTCCAACTGCGCGAGGGACAAAACAGGTTCAGGCAAAAGGGTATGGATACAGCACTCATGCTGACCACCTGGTGCTTATGGAAGGAGCGAAACGGAAGGACGTTTGGCACCCGCCCGGCGAACGACGTCTACCAGATGATCGACATAATCGTCAAAGAAGGACAGCTATGGGTCCTGGCCGGCGCCAAATGGCTGGCTGCCCTAGGCTGGCCAGAGACGGTGCGTGGGGTCTAGTAGGTTTGGTGAACAACCACTCTAGGTTGCTTAGTGCCGTATAATCATCTAATGTAATCCGGAATGGAGGTGTGCGCCAATCATTGGCCCGCGATGTTAAAGATTTCTAATCATCTTCTTAATATAAAGATACGCAGCTCTCCTGCGTGTTCTTAAAAAAAATATCCAAAGCTGAAGCACAGGGCTGGCTATACCAGCTCGATGCAATTTAGACCATACGTCCAGTCCAGACTCCAGACGCGAAAATTAAAGTGGCTTCGAGGGAGAAGGCGTAACGATCACTGTTCTCAACGTACAACAACAGTAAACTGATAGGGAACAATCAAACCAGCACGGACGAGCACAAAAGCTCTGCGCGGCAGCCTCAATGATCGATGATTCTGCATGTCACATCAATGCTAAGCTCCTATGAACTGATCATTGAAACAAATGTTTGAGGCGCACAAATACTCCAATAGGATAGGTCCGTGTCAATTTTGTACAAAGGGGAAAAAAAATATTTCTCCTCTTCAGATTCAAACGTTGCTGTGGAAAGGTCTTTGAACGTAGATTATGCCGTTTTGTCGATTCAACCTGATCATTGCTGCGAAAGGGAAAAAGAATTGTAACTTCTGTTGCTCGTAACCAAATCTAGACGCTGATTGGAAGAGCATCGCATGGATTTCCACGTGTGCCATCATTACTGACGCTATCAGGACGACAGAACAGAAAGATTAAAAGAAGATTATAAATCATCGCAGTACCACAGCATTGATTCTCTTCGGATCCATCCACTATCGACCACTCGGATATGCCGCAATCGCTCGATGCTTGGCGTACCAGTCTTCCTTGGACAAACAACATCGAGTTCCATGGTTCCACAGACACTGATTTCCCTCGCACCAAAGTTCCATGGAAGTTTCAGATCTCAGGGACCGCAGTGTCTCTATATTGATTGACTCGAAGTTTTCCATTGCTGGAACTTGGAATCTATGCATTGCAGGCCCAAGACTGCAAAGAAATTTGCTGCAAGTATTTCTTGCTACTCACAACCTGTCTACCGGTACCGGAGTACCGCTCTGATCTTAAGTTCTGAACCGCAGCAAGTTTGTGTCGTTGAGTTCCAGACTTCCAGTTGCCATCGTCAATGTAGTAGGACAACAGCAACTCTGCTCCGATCCCGGCCAGGCTTGATTGTGCTGGCCGGACACTGGGACCTTCCCGCTTGTTCGCTTCCGGCGTGGCCGCGCGCGCTTGTGGCAGGTTCGGCGCGCCGGCCGCCGGGGCACCCCATGGACCGATCAGCGCTTGTGGCAGGTTCGGCGCTCGGGTTCCGACAAGGAAAACGCATTACGGGCAGCGTTGCCGCGCCACGCCAATGCGTGGTTGCCGCCGGTGGCGGGACGGTGTAAAACCGTAGGCCTCGTCGCGGTCATCCGTGCGACGCGTGGGCCGGGGCGTGATGAAGGGGAAGCTTCTGGGCTGAACCATGGAAGGCGCAAGCGGAGGCCCAGCATCAGAGAGTTGTCGGCGGTGTTGCGTGCATTACCAGCGAGCAATTATGGGCCGTCTTTCAGCTCGCGCAACTCAGAACAACGTGCAAAATAAAGAGAATTTGAAATGCGTGATTGCGTTCGTCATGACGAGATAACTCTGTTTGTCTGTTTCAATAGATTTTTTTTGGTAGAACAATGCTACCATTTGTGTTCCTTGTGACGGTCAAATTGTTCCATTAAAAATATTATGAAAAGCTGTCAAACTTAGTCGAGTGCGGTTAGGTATCAAGATGTTAGAGTAGCTCAAGTGGGTAAAATTCCTTGTGGTGGAACCTATCCACACGGGTTTGAGTTCTCGACTCAGCTCAAGTGGTCGCATTTTTCTAAATTCAACCGATGTTATTTTTTTCAGTGGTAGGCGATGTACCCTCGATTGTGAGGCACATGTGGTGACTCATCAATCTCGAGATCAGCAATCTTAGTTTTTTTAGGTGTTTAAAGAGGTAGGGTTGTACATGTATTAATAAACGTGAGTGTGTGCGTATGTGTAAGCGTGTTTAATTGTACTATAATAATATAATTCATGAAAAAAGTATGAAAGAGTCATCATAAAAACATAGTGATACAATTAAAATTTAATGTATATATTAGTTTTTTATACAAATGTATATATTGAGTATGAATAATAAAATAGCATAAGTTTTGTTTCGAACTCTTGTTTGCATGTTATCATAGTGATAGTGCATATTTCTACCCATGTGCTTGATGGCATTCCTTTTTTTAGAGAAAAGAAACAAAAGCTAGACCTATTGGGGTGAAGACCCCCACGATTTTTTTATTAATAAGAAGTAAAACTTATATGGGTCTAGAAAAACAAGAAGAGGAAGCATGGTCGTAGGGAACTAGGAGAAGCAGACCGCACTACACCGAGAAGGCCATCACCCTGCAGGACCCTTACCTCGTAGTGCCGGTGCAAACCCCACTCACCACGTGATAGTTCCACTTGGTTATTTGGCTAAATAGATACTAGGTGAGTTCCACTTGAACAATAAGACATGCTTGAAAATTAATTAACAGTGAAATGAAATAAGGATAACAATTAATATTTAGAGTAAAAAACGTGTCCATCATACAATACAACACTTGGCAAGGTATGTGCAAATTACTCTAACAACTTGTAGACCGCTCAATTAGGTGCAATATCTTCACATACTAGGGCATATACGGTCCAAATATGACAATGACGATATATTTGGTTATGCCAGATCAGAAAGGGAGAAGGGTATAGGGCTTGTAATATGGTATTTTAGGATTCCATTTCAAATACCATTACCCATATAAATTTTTAATTCTACCATATCTTTCCTTTCAAAATGATGTTCCAGTATCTTGTTATTTTCTGCACACATAATGTTTTTATTTTTTTCATCTTATACCATTATGGAATTATTTTCCTTTTGAGTACTGATAAACATATAAAATAACTTGTAAGGAATAGCTGTGTGGATGAAACCTTCTAATAAAATATCTCTCGATTCTATTGTGAATATATATTTTTTAATTTCAAAATAAAGGTTTTTGCCTTCCTCAAATTCATTTCAATATCGATGAACAAATAACGCTTAATTATTTTTCTTGACACGAATATACCCTGATGTGATAGTATTTAAGTTGAGCATGTTATAAGTTGTACTATTGTTGCTGTTGCTGATGAGTGTTCTAATCTTTATTCGGTGGAAGCTCTTATGTAGACTATCTGGTGCACACATAATGATTTAGCTAGTCTTTAAAAAAGAAAACTTTTCTAATCATTTGTGGGTTGTTTTAAAGGGAACATATAAGATGCGGTTTTGGTCCCTTATTTGTTCGTTCAACAAGCAAAGAACTAGCGGTTGCATGATGAATAAAATCTGAACAACTATTATTCACTAGTAAAACAGATCAGCATACCTTTCGCGCTAGAAAAGGTGATATATGAACCACATAAACGAGCATTTACAAAACTAATCATCTCGATCATCAAGTCTCAATTATGCAATATATATAACATTTCAAATAATTCTTCTGTCCCACAATGTAAGGCATAATCTCTTCAATGTGGAGACCAAGAAATATATTTATTTTTCTGAGATAAAGAAACAACTGCTAATAGAGTTTGATTGACGGTAATAAAGGGGCTTGGAGCATCTAGCATCTCCAAGAGGCTCCATTTTTAAGTTTTTATTTGACTCCTTATTTGTCTCTCAATAAAAATTACTTCAACATCTCACATTCTCACTCCAACATACTCTCTATTTCCCACGTTCTAGTTTGGCTAACGAAACTGCCTAGTTAATTTTGGCTAGTGAAAGGGTCAATTGGAGAGACAGATAACTTGGCGAGTTAGCCAGGTAGCTATTCTTTGGAGAGGTATTTTGGTGTCGATCAGCCCAAATTTAGTATGACGAGCCATTTGGCTAGTCTCTTGGAGATGCTCGCTTACTTGCTGATGTGGACATAAATCGAGTAAGAGGTGCCTTATAATTTTGGGGTTCTGAGAAAAGAAGAGTGGTCATGACATTTTCTTTTTAGACGAAGAGTGGTCACGACTTGAGGGAGTAATGCTGTCACCAGCGAAAAGCCCAATGGCCCCGGAGGATCTAGTTGGGTGTATACTGAAAACCATTACTATTGTTGAAGTGGACATCAAATCCAAGCCAAATATATATATAATTAAAGCAAACCATACGTCTGGGCGTAACACTAACACGTAGGTCGTCCTGAACAGTGGAAGGAAACGATCGAACACCACAAATAAATGCGCAGTATGGCACGCGCGGGATATAGCACCTTGTTGCTGCTGCGCTCTGCTTCAGTGGCGGGAGACGAAGCTCTTGATGGCGTCGATGAGCTCCCTTGCCCGCTCCCCGGTGGTGGGATCCATGTCGACGGCGTACTTGTTGAGGTAGAACGAGTGGCTCATCCCGCGGTTGATGAGCACCTCCACCTCCTTCCCCGCGGCGCGCAGCGCCTCGCAGTACTCGAGGTTGGTGTCGCGGATGAGGTCGTTCTCCGCCACCGACACCAGCATCGGCGGCAGCCGCACGGACTCCAGCGGCGGCGCCTGTGGCCCCATGGGGCACGTGAACGGGTGCTCCTTGGTCGCGCCCTCCGGGAGCGCGTAGGCCAGGAACTTGTCCAGCATGTCCAGCGTGAAGAACACCGACTCCGCCTTCGTCTCCAGCTCCGACCTGCTCCTCGTCGCCCGCACGATCCCCGGGTGGATCGGGACGCCCCCGGCCACGCGGAGCGGCGCCCAGCTGTTCTCCTCGGCGGCCATCACCTCTGCAGCGACGAGGTGGACGAGGTTGCCACCGGAGCTGTCCCCGACGAGGAACACCCGCGACACGTCGGCGGCCTCGCGGAGCAGCGCGGCCACCGGGTCGTCGAGGGCGCCCTCCTCCTCCTCGGACGTCGCGATGGAGCGGAGCGTGCGGAGCGCGGCGATGGCCGTGTCGACGTGCGCGGGGAGGCGGTGCTCGGGCGCGAGCGGGAGCTCGACGGAGACGACGACGCCGGGGACGGCGCAGGCGAGGCGGGCGTAGAAGTGGTGGTACATGAGCCACGACGGGTGGGAGATGCAGAAGCCTCCGCCGTGGAGCTGGAGGATGACGGGCAGGCGGCGGCGCTCCTCGCCGGCGTTGTGGCCCTCGGGGAGGTACACGCGCAGGTTGGGCTCGCCGGGGAGGTCGTGGAGAGTGTGCCCGTCGCGGGGCGTGGAGTACGGCGCCACGGGGGACATCAGCGGGAGGGCCTCTGGTGGGCCGGTCCACGTGCGGTCCACGCTGCCGTCGTCGAACACGCGCATCCAGCCGGAGACCTCGTCGACCACCTTGCGGCCGCCCGTTGCCGCTGGCACCTGCTGCTGTGGCTGCTGCTCGACGTTGGCAGGGGCCATGGCTGTCGCTAGTCTACTGGAGGTGGTGGTGGTGCGACGTGGGGGCAGGAAGAGTGGGCAGGTGCGTTGTGTGAGAATGACACGACAACCACGGTGGAGATGGCTGGTTTGCACTGAGCGACGCCCGTGGCCTGGGTTTTATAGGCAGCGCGGGAGCTAAACCATGGTCGAGAGCCGAGACTGTGGAGTGGGAGACAGGGAGGGCCGGGTGACTGTTGCTTCGTGTGCGAATCGTGTGGAGGTTTGTTGCCGGAGACCGACCTGATGAATGGAAGTTTCACAGCGACTTGCAGGGCGATTTCTGACCAGAGATTCGGGACGGCGACGTCGGAGCAGTCGTCGTGGCGAGCCGCGAAGACGACGGGGACGGTAAAGGCGAGGAAAATGCGTGCGACGTGTGGACCGGTGTGAAGGACCGGAACCAGACTGAACTTGCAGCCAGGTTAAACAAAGAAAACTATGCTCGCCGTCGGGAAGTCTGTCCTCTAGCGGCAACTTCCGAGCACATGAGGAAGCAAGTGCCGTTGAAGTAGTATGAACTGGGATTCCTGACCGAGCGTGGTGGACTAGAATAGTTGGTAGACAGTCTCGTCGTCGGGTCAGTCAGGTCAAGGAATAAGCTATTTCCTCGCAAAGTAGAGGAAAGGCGTGTCATCTGGCTAAAGTTGAGCCATTAGGTGATACGTGATACTCATGTGCGGACTGCGGAGTGCAAACAGCAGTGAGCCAGTGAGCACACTACACATGGGCTGACAGTGTGCCCCAGCAGGTGGAACACAACGGCTCTGAGGGGTATCCATACATGTTACCATGTGGATCCTTGAGGCTTGACCAGTTGGGTCTATCGGAAATTCGGAATGGTCCACCGTTGGAACTCTCTCGATTCCTTTTTCTCACAGGGTGCAGCTGTAAAATACGATTCGTAAAATACAAAATATATTCTTTATGACTTTTGTTGAATAAACTTGGATATATAGTTTGGCTATGAAGATTTGTTAGTTTTAGTTTTTCTAAAAAAAAAGTGAATATGTTTGCAACTCCTACCAGCCTCTGGTAACATTTTTCGCTCACTTTATGTTCTTAATTAATTTAATTATATTTTAAGTTTCAATTATTATTTTAAAATATACCCAGAATGATGGTAAATATCCAAATATGAACTGAACATGTTTATTCAGCTCACCGTTGTGTTGGCAGTAGTGTCGCTGACTTGCTTTATTGAAGAGTATACTCCCTCATCTCAAAATAAATGCAGTTCTGGCTATGTCTATGACAAACATTTGTCTAGAACTCTAGATACATAGCCAGAATCGTATTCTTTTGGGGAATAAAGGGAGTGTGAGCCAAATCATTAAGTTTCTCGCTGCTATCTGAAATCACATGTTGGAGGCTAGGAGCCTTCAACCGTTGCCTGGTATTGTATTCAGCATCTGCTTTCGGGCCGATTCAATCTCCCTAGTTCCACCTTGTTTTCCATTTAGCCGAACATGTCCGTACTGTAAACGCTTAAAACAACAATGTGCAGTTCATCAATAGAGAGAGGGGTAGAGGGAGAGGAGGGATTACAGATGGGCCCTACCATCACATGTAGTCCACATCAGCAAAGCCGCCAATTAAACCCACCTGATGAGCAAATATGAACTTTTTTAGAGTTGGATGGTCAAAGATTCTCTATTTTGCAGTTCGATGGTGAAAACCAAACTGTAACCATAGTTGGATGGCAAAAAAAAAATTTGGACTCGTTCCTTTGTTAAATGCATGGGTCCTTATTTGAACTTGACATCAACAACATGCATGGGAGGGTCAAACGACGCAAGCCAAAAGTTACTGGTACGACAGATGACGTTGGGCACTTGGCCTCAATTGCGACCAGGCACGCACAAGCGCTACACAAATACGCGGCGAAGAGTTTCAATAAGCTGCAAGATATATTCGTGAGCTTCAGAGTTCGATCAGTGTCGAGCGACGAAGCTCGCGATGGCGTCGATCAGCTCCTGCGTCCGCTCCCCGGTGGTGGGGTCCATGTCGACGGCGAACTTGTTGAGGTAGAACGCGTGGCTCATGCCGCGGCTGATGAGCACCTCCACCTCCTTACCGGCGGCGCGCAGCGCCTCGCAGTACTCGAGGTTGGTGTCGCGGACCAGGTCGTCCTCCCCCACCGCCACCAGCATCGGCGGGAGCGGCACGGACTCGAGCGGCGGCGCCTGAGGCCCCATCGGGCACGTGAACGGGTGCTCCTTGGTCGCCCCCACCGGCAGCGCCATGGCGTTGAACTTGTCCAGCATCTCCAGCGTGAAGAACACCGAGTCCGACGACCTCACCTCCATCTCCGACCGGCTCCTCGTCGCCCGCACGAACCCCGGGTGGATCGGGATGCCACCCGCGACACGGAGTGGCGCCCAGCTGTTCTTACCATCTTCCTCCTGGCCCACGCGCGCGGCGACGAGGTGGACAAGGTTGGCCCCTGAGCTGTCCCCGACGAGGAACACCCGTGACACGTCAGCGACCTCGCGTAGCAGCGCGGCCACCGGGTCGTCGTCGGAGAGCGCGATGGAGCGGAGGCGGCGGAGCGCGGCGATGGCTGTGTCGATGTGTGCGGGGAGGCGGCGCTCGGGCGCGAGCGGGAGCTCGACGGAGACGATGGCGGCGGGGAGGGCGCAGGCGAGGCGGGAGTAGAAGTGGTGGTACATGAGCCACGACGGGTGGGAGACGCAGAACCCGCCGCCGTGGAGGTGCACGACGACGGGCAGGCGGCGGCGGTCGCCGCCGGGGGCGACGTGGGGAAGGTACACCCGGAGGTTAGGCTCGCCGGGGAGGTCGTGGAGGGTGTGGCCGTCGCGGGGCGTGGAGTACGGCGCCACGGGCTGCATCAGCGGGAGGGCCTCGGGTGGGCCCGTCCACGTGCGGTCGACGGTGCCGTCGTCCAGCACGCGTAGCCAGCCGGACACCTCGTCGACCACCTTGCGGCCGTCCTCTGATGCTTGCACTCGTGTCTGCGACCCGGCGGTGACTGTGGCGTTGGCCATCGCTAGCTGTTGCGGGTATGGTGGTGTTCTCTCCACTGGGGAACGCGCGCGTGGGGTTGTATGAGTCGACGGCTGGGGTTGCACTGCGCGGGGTACGCCGGGGCCGCGGAGGTTTATAGGCAAACGGCGGAGCCTGGGTGGCCGGGTGTGCCGCCGCCGTTGATTTTTATGGAAGTTTCACGGCAGATCATAA
This sequence comes from Digitaria exilis, assembly GCA_015342445.1. Classification (NCBI taxonomy): domain Eukaryota; kingdom Viridiplantae; phylum Streptophyta; class Magnoliopsida; order Poales; family Poaceae; genus Digitaria; species Digitaria exilis. The sequence goes on from JACEFO010000544.1 coordinate 525,625, forward strand.
AATTATTAAGGCAGGCACAGTGTATGAAGTGATGGAAGTAATGAGGACCGAGCCTGAATGCTGGCAATTGGAAATACTCTCTCTCTCTATTTTATTAGTTTCAATTTGTTTGGTATATGCTACTCCGTACATTCTAAATATTAGAACAAGCAAATTAGTTTATTTTGAAGAACCTAGCTTGACCTAAACGTCATTGAATTAAAGAAGAAGGTGGTAGTATACTCTCACTCTATCCCAAAATAATTGCATTTCTAGGTATTAAATGTAGAGAGTAATATTATTGAGAAATTACATATATACCCTTATAAAGGTGTAATCATTACACCCTGAGAATAGTGAAAGTAGACAAAAATAGAGTTGGTTTGTCTTCTCTATAAGTATGCACTTATTTTATTATGGACGGACAGACCGAGAGTATTCCTATTAGAAGAGAAAAAGAATAATAATAATGTTGTCACCTTGAAATAGTGTGTGTGCTTTCGTTTTTGAAAGTACAAACATGCGAGGTTTACTATACCCGAGATGGTCAGCACCACGAGGTTCCCTCCACGGCTCCACCAATATTTTGGCTGTGTTCAAGTAAATGTGGGAAAAAGTTCTTTTTTTTCTAGGATGCGTGTTATGTGAGGGGATGAATAGGAAAGGTAAAAAAAGAATTTTTGAGGATGCGTGTTCTGTGAGAGATAAATAGAAAGTAAAAAGTACTTCTGAAATCTGAACACACCTACGTCAGCACATTTACCTGGTCAGTTTACTCTGCTGCAGGAGCAAAAATAACCAATAGGTTCACCAAACTTTTCATCGAACATATTCGAGGGTCCTATTCTACAATATATATAGTTGGTAGTAACACATGACCCAAATACAGATCCTCGTCATCTAATACCGCGTCCCCTGCCTCCCACAGTCCCACTTGTCTTTGATACTATTATAAGTTCGTCAACTGCATGCTCCAATCAAATTGATTCAGAGTAGCCACAATTGTCGAGCAAATATGATAGACACTCCATTTCAAATTATAATTTGTTTACTTTTTATCTTAAATTTAACTATTTTTCATATTAAAAAATTTATGCAAAATATTTTTTTTTTGCATGACTTGCTTTAGTAATCAAAGTTCTTTAAAAATAATTAAATTTGATTACAAGCGGTCAAATATATAGTTTAAAAAGTTAAATGAATTTTATTTTGGAACGAAGAGGGTGTACTTCAATACTCCACCTCAGGTTTAACAAACCTTTGAGAAGTATTGTAGTAGACTATGAATGGACAATGGTCATCTTTCTCATATTACTACACCTGGTGGAGTGAAAAGCCTGTGGTTTTTTATTAGGAAAGAAAAACTTTCTTCAGGTATAGAGAAATCCTAAACCCCGGCTATACCAGCTAAGGATTGTACTCTGGTTTAATAGTCGCTGACCATACCCTGGCCAACTAGGCTGGAAGACCTTTGGTAGCATGCAATACAATACATTTTTTAATGCATAGTAGTGTTAGCCAGTTCTCAATAAAGAATTCGAATTAGTTACCATCCTGTATTCGAGTTTTTGTGAAGAAAAAAAATGGCGAATAAACACTGGCATAATATCATGTCATATCTCACTGCTATGCCGAGACCGTCCAATATGATCGATATAAGCGCTTAGCATCAAAATTCTTCAAACCGAAGTACCATGCCACGTGACTACCCCATTTCTGTCAGAATTAATGCAAGACAAGAAAAGTTTTCTAAAAAGGTTGGCAAACAAAGAGTATGCTTCATGAGCTATGACAATGCATAGAACACTGTTGCGGAAAAGAAATTCAGAGCATGCGTAGTCTGAGTTCAATACCTACCTTTTTGCTTCACAATTTCAACGTAGAGATCTAAACTTCAAATTGGAAAACTGCACTTTGGAATTTGCAATAATGTGATGATCTTTTTTTCCAAATAATAATGCGATGATCTAAGAAATTGAACTTGCACGTGGTGGATTATCCGTTGCCTTGATCAACTTAGCTGCATTTGTCCCTTAGCTAAAGGATTTTTTTCCTCTTTTCTTTCTTTCGTCTTATTCTAATTATTTTGACCTCCTCCATAGCTCAATAGGGAACTATTCAATTCAATCGCTGCAACAACTTGCGAAATTGAAACCTACGATAATGTCATCATTGCCAGCTAAGATTCTCGAGGAGCTCATCCGTTCACCATCGCAAACAACACGTTAGCAAGCATCTTTCGAGTGTGAATTAGGGTTCCTTGACTTGACACTTGAGTACTAAACTTGCAAGTAGAATTATGAAATTAGAAAGACTCGTCAGGTCAAAGGATAGTATAGGTGAACACTTGCTAATTACTAGGAAATAAATGACGACATCAGGTATTCGGTCAAAAACAAAAGCACGTCTGGCAGGTTAGGTGCAAGTAAAATCACTGAAGTTGGCACCCTATTTTTGGTCAAAAAATGCAGGCCACATTAGGTAAAAAAAAAAGAGCTTTGTTACCGTACTTGAAAGGAACCATTCCTAATTATTTCTGGTCATTGGATCTAAGAAAAGGTAGATTTATTATACAAAGGATAGTTTAGTAATTCTCTTTGAATCGTTATTCCTTCCAACTCCAAGTAAATCGAAGGAATCTTCCTGGGTAGCCTGCCGGCTGCCGCGGCTTCCAATCCGGCGAACTGGAGCCTTCGTCAACCGGCAGGGACGACACCCCTTTGCCGCCTAGGAGATCGCGGCCCTGGCGCTAACTGCCAGAGGCTTGCCAGCACAAGCATCACTTCGTAGATTCAAATCGTTTTGATTACATGTGTTCCAGTTTAAGATGTGATTATAATTCTACCAAATTGTATAGGATGCCAGGAGGCCAAGGAGCTGTGCCGCCGATATCATTTGATGATTTGAAGGCATCCGTACTTTTCTGGCAACCCGGATTTGTATTTGCATTTTCTTGCGGATCGATGGTCTAACTGAATCATTCTTTATATAAAAATACCAATATGCCCCTTTTAATTACTTTTTAAATAGGTTCCTGCCCAACAAGTTTTAGTTACTGACCCACACTTTAGGTTCCTCATAATAGGTTCCTTTTACTTTTAACCGTTAGATTTTTGACAATATTTGTTATTATTTTCAAGCACCGTAAAATTTCTCAAAAAAAAAAAGAAGCAAAACTCGATTGGCTGAACAGGACCCAGGAACTGAAACATAAACGAACCAACTTTTGCAATTACATAGCCATAACACGGTAGAAATACGAACACCCACTCCGCGATAACACGGTCCTATCTGAACTCTAGCTATGCTTTGTATTGTACCGAGATGTGTTCGACAAGGCCTTCCATAAAGGTATTGACTATACAATGAAGGGAACCGGCAGCCTAAAGGTTCAAGATGTACGTTCCATTGATTCTTATAAGGGGATTGACTGTGGTAAGGGACTGCTTACTCATGCTTCTTCATCAAATTTATCCTTATCCTGGTCAGAATATTCCACTGTTAGAACAAAAATAAACAGAAATGACTTTACCAAACGTATTCCCTGTATATAAATATTCGGAGTGAACATCTCGGAAACTTTCGATCGTCTTATTATGCTATTGTTGACACTGCAACATGACCTTAATTACAGTTTCTAGAAAACAGAAAACAAAGCTTGTCACCTAATTCACGCGTCCCCTAGCTCCCAATGTCTTTGGTGAAGTCAGCAAATTACCAGGCTTACCAGCTCCAACCAAATCGGTGAAGAATGCTCCAACCTCTAAACAAAAGGAAAACAATCAAAACCAGTTTCTACATCCAAAAAATGGTGCTTGGTTATCGCAATTGCTGCACGAAAAAGAAAAGACAATTTGATGGAGGAGAGAAGCTTATGTTCTAGCATGAGTTGTGCTTGAGACCAAAACTCTTGGTGGTGCTGACAACTTTGCGTACAGGCGTACAGCTTCCTTGAATTACTCATGCACGCCGGCACCAATAAGATGCATCAGTTACATTTTGAGTTATCAACTTTATGTTGCTTTAGCCTAGCAATTAGCCAATTACCATCTAAGTCAGACAACCCCAAGATTGGAACAGTCTTGAAAGCGATTGCTTGACAGTTCTAGGCCTAAGACCCCTGGCTTCTCCAGAAATTTCGTCATGACATTTAGAAAGCTAAATTATGGTGTTTATGTTGTTTGTGTTGCATATGCAATTTCATGAGAAAGATGAGAGTCCTAGCATTTCGGAATATTCAAATAATTGTGACGAGTCAGAGAAAACACTGTTCTGTTGACAAGAATTTTCTCAGAAAAAACAAGGAAATTGAATGAGTGGAAAAGGTGGGTTGAGTTTGCAATTATAAGTGTCTTCTATTGGAGGTAAAAAAATCAGATTAGGACCATCTGAAAGACTGAAACTGTGTGCATGTTTCCAGTACAAGTAAGGACAATCTGAAGCTCAGTGCGAATTTTCTAGAGCAAGCAAGAAAATTCCAAAGCGATTTGTCGTTTCATCAAGCAATCTTTCGAAGATCATTGTTATTTGACCCAGGACCCAATTAGCATGCTAATGAACAAAGTGGCCGGACCCTTCCCGGACCCTGCGCAAGCGGATACAGAGTAGTAGGAAGCATGCACCCACTTGCACATGAAGTTGCTCAGTAAAATCATATCGTTGATAATACTGGCACCATCATTAGAATTTCACAAACTGAAGTATGACCCCCATTTCTGCTCAATATGAATGAAAATTAATGCAAGACAAGAACCATTTCTAGGTGAACAAAGAACATAGTTTAATTTCTAGGTGGCACAGATCCAAGTTCAGTTCCATACCTCCGTACCATTTGCTTCACAAGATCTGAGCACACTCTGAGCCCATGAGTCACACTTGTTTCTCTGTTCAAACAATAGTTGTCTCAGGGATCTGAATCACTGCAACAGTTTATACACCAGCAAAATTGAAACCCAGCACAACATGCATTAGGTACTACATCAAGACTACCATAGTCAGTGCAGCCCACTTGAGCCTATCAGTTTCCCATCTTCTGTTCTATAGAATAAGACAACATTGTAATGGAGAAGAAAGTATTAGCCAATAAATACACCATATTGCTCATCCACTTCTTGTGAAGAAATGACCAATCTTAATCAAACATTTCTGCTCAAGTGTCCACAAACTTGACCATCATCATGTGTCAGTTTCAGAATTTCAGAATCTGTTTTAACAATCCCTTCCCCTCCCTCCCCCACAGCCACACATAGTGGACAGTCTCTTTTCTCCTTTCTTCAAGGCATTGAGAGGATGGCCTGATTTCAATTTGTGATCATCATGCTTTATTTTTATCAAGATGTCCATATCAGCTCAAAAGGTTGTATTTCTCACATTTTGACGGCACAACAAGCAACTCAAAACATTATGAAGACTTAACTATCATGTACTCATGCTGTGTTGCCAATACATCTCATTCGCTCTTTCTGTTGGCTAAGGACCTATTCTGTTTACCCTCTAATTCATATGCGGTGAAGTGTGCGCAAAACAGTGAGTAGATTCAACTTTAGTACTTAAACTCAATTGCTCGTTATATGAAATCTGTCAACATCCAATTCAACTGAACTATATCCAGGAAGCTTGCTGACTTTAACTGCTTTCATGAAGCCTCGTATTCTCTCTGCATCACTATACCTTCCAGCATCTGAATATATGTTTGCCAAGCTCATATAGTAGCCACTCTTTCCAGGAGACATGTCCATCAATCGCTCTGAAATCCATTCTGCAGCCTCCATTTCTCCATGCACTCGGCAGGCTGCTAGTACACCTCCAAGCATTGCCTCATCAGGTTCGAAAGGCATTTCCTCTATCAGCTTCACAGCCTCAACGACACGCCCAGCTCTACCAAGAGTGTCAGCCATACAAGAGTAATGCTTCAGTTCAGGCTCAACCCCCCACCGTTTCATCCCCTCAAAGATAGCATATGCTTTGTCCACCATGCCTGAATGTGCACAAGCTGACAATGCCCCGAGAAAGGTGACCGAGTTTGGTTGGATACCTTCAGCTGCCATTCTATCGAAAAGTCCCAATGCAACATCAGAACGCCCATTCAAACCATGACCAAGGATCAGTGCACTCCATGAGATAACATCTCGCCTAGGCATCCCAGCAAACACCCTCTCAGCAAACGCGAAGTCTCCACACTTGACGTACATGTCCACAAGTGCGTTCCAAAGCGACAGAGGCGTCCCTACGAACCTCCGGACGCAGCAGGCGTGTACACTCCTCCCATGACGGCGCCACCCTAGCTGCCCGCACGCAAGCAGCAGGCTGACCATTACGACCGCGTCCAGCTCCATCCGTGCGGACACCATGCCACCAAAGAACCGCAGCGCTGCCTCGGGCTCCCTTCTCTGAGCGTACGCGGACAGCATGGACGTCCACAGCACGGCGTCCCGTTCGCGCATTCCGTCGAACAGCCTCCGAGCATCAGACAGGTTCGACAGCCCCGCGTAGCAGAGCACCAGCGCGGACGCCACGAAGAGATTCTCCTGCGCGCCGAGCTTCACGGCGAGCGCGTGGGATGAGGCAGCGAGCCCCGCGGCGCTGGTAAGCGCGCAGGAGCGGAGGACCGGGGGCAGGGTGAAGTGGTCCGGCGGGACCCCCCGCGCGAGCATGTCGCGGAACGCGCGGAGCGCCTGCGCGGGGCGGCCGGAGCGCGTTGCAGGAAGCAACCGTGGTGGCGGGGGCGGGAGGCATGTCCGCATGTGGCGCGCCGAGGCCGCTGGCGACGCCGGGAAGGTGTGCAGGCAATGCTGGCTGGTGTATGGGGGCACGACGCAGAGGTGTTTTTTTTTTCTCGAAATGACAACCTGAGGTGTGTTTAGTTTGTATGAAAAAAACACTGTAGCATCAGAAAACACTGTAGCATTCGTTAGAAAACGTCTTTTGTGAGTGAGGAATAGTGAAAAGTTGGAACGAACAGGGAAAAATTGAGAATGTGAACAAGGCCTAAGGGTGGTTTACTTCACCCTACCTTTCAAACCAGGTTTTGTTCAACTTAAATTTTATAAAAACCATTTAAATCACCCAGTGAGACTGGTCTAGCTGATTTTGCATGGCGGTTTTACCTAGTTGGCGGCCCAGCATATTATAAAAACCATTTAAATCATCCAGTGAGACTGATCTAGGTGATTTTGCATGGCGGTTTTGCCTAGTTGACGGCCCAGCATAGCTCTCTTGTGTGGACGCTAGGCTCCCATATGTGGCTGGTGCTGGTTTCCTGCATAGCTCCCTTGTGTGGACGCTAGGCGCTGGTGCTGGTTTCGAGCTCATAATGCCTGATGCAGCTCGGCTCTGAATCCTACCCAGGCTAGACCAAACTCATGAACCAAACACACCCATAGCTATCTGTGTCTATCGTTATACATAATTTGAAATCTAAAATCAAATTGCATGGAGAAATAGAAAACAAAATTGCAATTACATAAGAGCATAAACTGAGCGTAGCCCAGATGGCAAGCGCAACAGGTGTGCACGCTGCTAGCCCAGGTTCGAGTCTTCGTACTCACACATGTGCTTTCTCACCGGGATTTGCCTCAAGTTGCTTTTTCTTCTTAACGAAACATCACCTAGTTCTTCCTAAGTTGGATCGCATTTTTTCCCCAATAATTCAAGAAAGTAATTAAATCAAACCAAGATTTTATTCCGGATATCAAGTAGTGTCGGGTACCTGTAAAAGGGGTACCCTAACTTAGGCCCAGAACTACTCGGTAACAAGGCCCACAAACAAAGTTGGCCTGGCTCCGTAGTCCAGCAAAGGCCCATCACGACAAACTCCACCTCGGCGCTCGTCCCGCTCGGAGACCCTTGAACGAGGAAGTCCATGGCGATCGAGCCTACCCAAGCTCGAGGGAGACGTTCACCCTCGAGCGGGCGTTTCCGTCACGATCGAGGCTCGGCCGCGAGGCTCGAGAGAGACGTTCACCCTCGAGCCGGCGTTTCCGTCACGTTCGAGGCCCAGTAAGCTCGAGCTTGCAGACCAAGCTCGAGCCTGCTACGCCGGGAACGGCGCCCGAGACTCTGCGACCATCATCACTTATCATAAATGACTCCTCTGCGGTCAAAAAGAAGGATTCACTGCACCACGCCACCGCCCACGCTGCGGAGAGGACATCGGTCAAATCCACCTGGCGCGGTGGATTCTGATCTGACACTGCACAGGCCGGTCCTGGCAGTGGTACTATGCCAACCACTCCTTTGACTTTGCTTGCCTCGGATGCGCTACCATCCTCGAAGACAACCCTCGAAGGAAACTACAGAGCCTCGATCTGGACGCCGTACTCAAGTTGCCATCCTCGAAGTCCTGACCTGTCGCAACAAGAACATCACGTCAACCACTGCCATGTCGTCAGCCGGAGCTGGAAGGCGCGATTCCCGCTCGCATCGTGCGCGGCATGGGCAGCACAGTGCATTTAGCAGCGTCAGCACCACGAACACATGTACCCGCGCCCTCCCCCTTATGCCTATAAAAGGGGAAGGGAAACCCATGCAAAAGGGACGGCAAGTGACAGCAGGTTGACACCACAGAACACATACAAACGCACTTAGGCACCAAAAAGCTCAGGGACTTAGGAGCTCACCTCCTTCTCTCATCTTGCTTGTAAACCCCTATTACGAGCAATACGAAACTGGTGCTCGGCACCACTGCTGGACGTACGGCCCCGTGGCCGGAACCAGGATAAAAACCCCCGTCTCTTCACCCGCCATCGGGGCAACGAGTGGATTAGCACCTCAATCACTTGTTTGTGCCGGTGTGACCAAATCAGACACCGACAGTTGGTGCCCCAGGTAGGGGCCAGCGCTGCGCAACTCTCGTTCCCGATGGTGAACTTCGACCAAGGACGGCCCCCGCTGGGCGAGAGCAATCTGCTCCCAGTGGGGCAGGAGATCTGGTTCGGGAGCTTACGGTTCCAGGCATGTAGCGATGGTTACCACATGCGCATCCTCCAGGAGGAACCAAGCAACCAACTGGAGCCTCCTCATCTGCCACTGGCAGCACCGCGACGACGGAGTCATCCCAGACCTCGCGCACGATGAGCGCGAGCTGCGAGGCACGACGCCGACGCCAGCATCCCTCCTCCCGCGAGGGAAGGGGAGATCCTGCGATCAGGGTCATGGGGAAGGGCTGCTCCTTTCCTCCCGGGACCCATTTCTGCACCGCGTGCTGCGACGGCACGTCCCTATCCCTACGGGCTACGCGGCCCCATGGCCACGTACGCCTCGTTCGTCCGCACCGCCATAAGTGCGTATGATGGCCAGCCAGGCTGTCGTCCGGTCTCGGAGCACAACTTCACTGCTCTGACGCCCGACGATTCCCGCACGGAATCGGAGGATGGATATGCCTTTGAGCATGAGCGCCCTGGTTGGGACTACTCGGGTCTCCGCGACCCAGAGGCCTTTCTGGCCTTCCAAACAGCGGCGGATTATTGCTTCGGCTATTCCGATGATGAGTATGATCCGACCAGGGAGTGTTTCGTCATCAACGACGGGCGGATCAGCGAAGGATCAACGTCGGACCACGATGGCGAGGATGACGACCAGGGAGGCAATGATGGCGCGGATCCAGTGGGCGCACAGCCACCGGATCCATCGGACCACTTGCCTTTCGAGGACGAGCGGCATCCACGCCGTCGGCCACGAGTTGTTCGCCCCCACGACTTGGGAAGTGGTGACGTCTCACCACCGGCACGCTCCGACCATGAGTCGCCCAAACAAGGCCACGAACACAGCACGGACGCACGGCGCGCAGGGCGAGTAGCTCAGGCCCGCATCCTCGCCGAAGGCAAAGATGACGACCTCGCTCCTAGAACGAGCCAAAAGCTCATCGCGGCGGCCGCGCTGCTCCGAGCCATGCCGGAAGCAGCTACCCCCGAGGGGCGGAAGCTGCATCTCGTGGCCCAAAAGTTGGTTGAGAACGCCGCCCGACAGCAGGCCGAGAGCTCAGCCTCCCGCCTTCGACGCTCATCAGCCTCGAAGGGCGAACGAGGAGGGGAGTCATCGGTGCGCTCACCCCGGCCTAACGGCAGGGCACGAGCATAGTCCCGGGGCAACTCCCACCGGGACATGGCACGACGTCACATCGGCGAACCACGTGCACCCGAAGCAGGAACACTTCCCGCGAGGGTGCCCGCGAGATCACGCCTCTGGGACACCCGAGGCGCGATCAATGATGGCGACGCCCGCAACACGCTGAACCAAATGAGGAAGCGAGAGGGAGCCTGGACCCACCAACGCGGGCGCACCGACGTTGGGTGGAACCGGGATGCGGCCCCGGAGCCAGCGGGAACGCGGGTGTTTAGTCGCAACATCCGCACCGCCCTGATTCCCCCCCGCTTCCGACAACCTACTACCATCACCAAATACTCTGGGGAAACAGACCCCAGGGTATGGTTGAACGACTACCGCCTAGCGTGCCAGCTCGGCGGCGCTACAGATGACGACATGATCATCCGCAATCTGCCACTCCACCTAGCAGATTCCGCGCGGACATGGCTCGAGCATCTGCCCCCCAACCGGATCCGCGACTGGAACGACCTGGTCGAGACCTTCGTGGGGAATTTCTAGGGCACCTACGTGCGCCCCGGGAACACGTGGGACCTTCGAGGGTGCAAACAAAAACCCAGCGAATCCTTGAGGGACTTCATCCGGCGCTTCTCCAAGCGCTGCACCGAGCTTCCCAACATCACCGACCATCAGATCATCCACCTCCTTCCTCGAGAGCACCACATGTTATAGCTTGGTGTGCAAGTTGGGGAGGAGCCCACCCCCCGACGCAAACCGGCTATTCGAGGTGGCCTCGAAGTACGCCTCAGGGGAGGAGGCGGCCAACGCCATTTTTAATGATAAGAAGGGAAAGCGTCCCGAGGAAGCGTCCGCGGAGGACGACAAGACAAAGGGCCCCTCGAAGAAGCGGAAGCACGGCAAGAAGGGAAAGAAGCTCCGGGCGCCCCGTGAAGCGGGCGACGTCGAAGATGAGGCCCTCGCGGTCGAACCTAACCACAAGGGGCCTCGGGGTCCCCGCGTGGTGGGGGCATTTTCGACGACCTCCTCAAGAAGCCATGCCCGTACCACAAGACCGCGGTCGCTCACACTCTCGAGCAGTGTGAGATGCTGCGGAAGTTTTACAACCGCATCCCTCGAAAGGATGGCGGTCAGCCCAAGGATGGTGGCGGCAAGGACGACGACGGATACCCTAAGGTGGAACATGTGTTCTTCATCATGGGAGGCCCCGCAACCAACCTAAAACCTCGACAGCGGAGGAGGGAACACAGGGAGGTCCTGCTGGCCCGGCCAGCGACCCCCTCATACCTCGACTGGTCTTCAGAGACCATCTCATTCGGTCGCGAAGACCATCCCGACCATATCCCGAACCCCGGACAGTATCCCCTCATCGTCGACCCCGTCATCGGCAACACGCGCTTCTCCAAGGTGCTCATGGACGGCGGCAGCAGCCTCAACATCCTATATGCTCTAACTTTGGAGCTCATGGGAATCAGCACCAGTGAGTTGCGGCCCAACAAGTCCTCCTTCCATGGAGTTGCGCCCGGAAAACGCGTCCAAACTCTCGGGCAGATCGACCTGCCCGTCTGCTTCGGAACCCCGGCAAACTTCCGCAAGGAAGTGCTCACCTTCGAGGTAGTGGGTTTCAAAGGAGCCTACCACGCCATCTTGGGAAGGCCGTGCTACGCCAAGTTCATGGCCATCCCCAACTATACCTACCTCAAGCTGAAGATGCCAGGGCCTCACGGAGTCATCACGGTCGGCCCAACGGTCGAACACGCCTATGAGTGCGGCGTCGAGAGCATTGAGCTCGCGGAGGCTCTCGCCCTCGACGAAACCCTCGTAGCTGATCTGGAGGCGATCGTCAACACGCCCCCTGACGCCAACGAACGGCAACCGGGGAGCTTCACGCCCGCTGAGGACACCAAGACTGTCCCCCTCAACCCCGACAGCCACAACGGCAGGGTGTTGAGGATCAGCTCTTCCCTCAGTCACAAATAGAAAGTGGTGCTCGTCGACTGTCTCCGCGCCCACGCTGACATCTTTGCGTGGAGCCCCTCCGACATGCCAGGCATTCCAAGGGAGGTCGCCGAGCACTCTCTTGATATCCGCCCCTACTCCAAGCCGGTCAAACAGCGCCTCCGCCGTTTCGACGAAGTGAAACGGCGGGCGATCGGTGAAGAGGTACGCAAGCTTTTGGAGGCCGGGTTCATCAAGGAAGTTTTTTATCCCAAGTGGCTAGCTAATCCTGTACTAGTAAAGAAGAAAAATGGGAAGTGGAGAATGTGTGTAGATTACACCAGCTTGAATAAAGCATGCCCAAAAGTCCCATTTCCTTTACCTCGTATAGACCAAATTGTAAACTCCACGACGGGATGTGAACTTCTATGTTTCCTTGATGCGTACTCCGGTTACCATCAGATTAAGATGAAGGAGTCCGACCAACTCGCGACTTCCTTTATCACCCCTTTTGGCATGTACTGCTACGTTACGATGCCCTTCGGCCTTCGAAACGCCGGGGCCACGTACCAACGTTGTATGCTCCACGTCTTCAAGGATCATATAGGTCGTATCGTAGAGGCATATGTCGATGATATCGTCGAAAAAACCAGGAAGGCGGACGACCTGGTGCGCGACCTCGAGGTCGTGTTTAGCTGCCTCAGGGCGCACGGAGTAAAACTCAACCCTGAGAAGTGCGTCTTCGGTGTGCCTCGAGGTATGCTCTTGGGCTTTATTGTCTCCGAACGAGGCATCGAGCCCAACCCCGAAAAAGTCACGGCCGTCCAGCAGATGGAACCGATCCACGACCTAAAGGGTGTACAGAGGGTGATGGGATGCCTGGCGTCCCTAAGCCGCTTCATCTCTCGTCTCGGGGAGAAGGGGCTACCTCTGTATCGACTTTTGAGGAAGTCAGAGCACTTCGCCTGGACCACGGAGGCCCAAGAAGCTCTCGATCGACTCAAAACAGCGTTAACGAACACGCCAATCCTTACGTCACCAAGAGAAGGCGAACCTCTCCTCCTCTATGTCGCATCGACCACTCAAGTCGTCAGCGCGGTTATAGTGGTGGAAAGAACTGAGGAAGGACACTCTCTGCCGGTCCAGCGACCGGTGTACTACGTCAGCGAGGTCCTGACCGAGACCAAGACGAGGTATCCCCATGTCCAGAAGCTGATCTACGCCATTGTGTTGGCTCGACGTAAACTACGACATTACTTCGAGGCTCACCCGGTGACCGTCATGTCGTCCTTCCCACTAGGCGAAATCATCCAGAACCGCGAGGTCTCTGGACGAATCTCGAAATGGTCAACGGAGCTGATGGGGGAGACCCTCGCTTATGCGCCAAGGAAAGCCATCAAGTCTCAGACCTTGGCGGACTTCGTAGCCGAATGGACCGACACCCAGCTCCCCCCTCGAAGTCCAGCCTCGACTGCTGGGAAATGTACTTCGATGGGTCGGTGATGAAGACCGGTGCAGGCGCCGGCCTGCTTTTCATTTCACCCCGCGGGGAGCACCTTCGATACGTCATGCGACTCAACTTCCCCGCGTCCAACAACATGGCGGAGTATGAAGCGCTCCTTGCCGGCTTGAAAATCGTGCTCGAGCTCGGCATTAACGCCTCGACATCCGCGGCGACTCGCAACTGGTCGTTGATCAGGTGATGAAGGAATCCAGCTGCCACAACGAAAAGATGGCGGCATACTGCCAGGCGGTACGTAACCTCGAAGACAAGTTCGACGGCCTTGAGCTCCACCACATCGCACGAAGATATAATGAGGAGGCCGACGAATTGGCAAAGATCGCGTCAGGGCGAGCCACCGTTCCCCCGAACGTGTTCGCCAAGGACATCGACGGACCCTCGATTACCGTTGCCACCTCGGCCCGAGCCTCAACCGCACCCGACACTCGAGCGGCCACCCTCGACCCCACGAGCACGGAGCTCTTGGTGGATGAGGACGAGCCCATGGGGTATGAGGCTTGCTCGGAAGAGGAAGACAAAGCGGAGGCGATGGAAATCGACGAGGCCCCGGCGCCTCGAGATTGACGAAGCCCATATCTCGACTAGCTCGATCAAGGCGTTTTGCCTAACGATCAAACGGAGGCAAGGCGCGTTGCGAGGAAAGCTAAACGGTTCCTCGTCAACGAAGGGAAACTATACCGACGGGGAACCTCGGGGGTCTTGCAACGCTGCATCCTGATACCCGAGGGAAAAGAGCTCATCCTCAACATCCATGCGGGCGTGTGCGGACATCACGCCGCCCCACGCACGCTCGTAGGCAACACCTTTCGACAGGGCTTCTACTGGCCCACTGCCATGGCGGACGCCACGGAAGTGGTACGAACATGCGAAGGGTGCCAGTTCTACGCACGCAAGACACACCTTCCTGCCCAGGCGCTGCAAACTATCCCCATCACGTGGCCTTTTGCCGTATGGGGCCTCGACCTTGTCGGGCCAATGGCAAAAGCGCCCGGGGGCTTCACGCACCTATTGGTGGCGGTCGACAAATTCTCCAAATGGATCGAAGCTCGACCCATCAATAGAATCAAGTCTGAGCAGGCGGTGCTTTTCTTCACCGACATCATCCATCGGTTTGGGGTTCCCAACTCCATCATCACCGACAACGGCACCCAATTTACGGGAAAGAAGTTCTTAGAATTCTGCGATGATTTCCACATCCGAGTGGATTGGTCGGCGGTGGCCCACCCACAAATGAACGGTCAAGTAGAACGTGCCAATGGCATGATTCTACAAGGCCTAAAGCCTAGAATTCACAACAAGCTGAAGAAGTTTGGGCACAGGTGGGTGCAAGAACTACCATCGGTGATCTAGAGTCTAAGAACGACCCCAAACAGAGCGACAGGGTTCTCCCCGTACTTCCTCGTCTATGGGGCAGAGGCCATCCTCCCCACGGATCTGGAATATGGGTCCCCTAGGTTCCGAGCGTACCAGGAACAGCGAAACTGCCAGGCTCGAGAGGACTCGCTCGACCAGGTCGACGAAGCTCGAGACGTGGCCCTACTCCACTCAGCAAGGTACCAGCAAAGCCTACGTCGACAACAGGCTCGAAAGATCCGGCACCGAGATCTCTGCAAAGGAGACCTCGTGTTAAGGCTTCGGCAGGACAACCGAGGACGGCACAAGCTTACACCCCCATAGGAGGGGCCATACATCGTCGCCGAAGTCCTCAAACCCGGGACATACAAGCTAGCTGACAAGGACAGGCAGATCCTCACGAACGCCTGGAACATCCAACACCTACGTCATTTCTATCCCTAGAGTGGCCCGTGGCCCTCGAAACTTTTGTACATACTTTAGACTTGTACATATTTCTTGATTAAAGTGTCGGCTCTTAACCCCCACAGTTTGGGAACGAATAAAACGAACTTTTGTTCCATCACGTTTCGAGGGAGAAATGGCTCTACCCTTGGTAGAACCATCCCTCCCTCGGGGGCTAAGTGGGGAAGGACCCCCGAAAAAATCGTCACTTTTTTCAAAAAACTCCTTTGCAAACCCTCGAAGGGAACACACTAGGCGTGAAACGGACAAGGGCAAGGTCGCCTGAGCCAAGTGTTCGCCCACGCCTCGAGGCTACGGCAACACCTCACTTCCCTCCGCCTAAGTCATTCACGTACGATCGATCCTAGTGACGTTTTCCTTTCGAGGCACATGCATCGGACACGATGCACGTCGCGAAGATACTGCATGAAAATAACATCCCGTTTAAGCGAAATAAACGATGTTTAGTAACATGTAAACGAATTAATCTTACACCAAAAAAGCTCGAATTCCTAAACTACTTTTTACACTCGGGCTCGATGGCCCGAGACTTTCAGGGATTGCCCCCGCCGCCAAGGTCGTCCCAGCTGCCACCATCCTCGCCAGGGAAGAGGACGCCCTCGAAGTGGCCAGCAAGCACCCGTGTCCTCTCGTCAGCAGCAGCATCCGCCTCCTCGATCGCCGCCACTGCCTCCTCGTCGTTAAGGTTGTCGGCGACGACGTACCCGGCGGCGAGCTTCGAGAGGTCCGCTTGGTAGTGGGTCGTGACCACTCCAAGCGCCTTCCGAATCCCGAGCAGGAGGGCTTCCTTCACACGTGAGGTGAAATGCCCCCCAAGCGCTCGAAGGCGACTGGCGAGGGAGCTGCCGGACTGCACGTCGGCACCAGCAATTTCGTTGCAGGCCGCCGAAGCAGCCTGTACCAGCTCATCGAGCTCACGCTGGGTCGCCGAGTGTGCCACCAGCAGAGCCCCTTTCGACTCCGTCTCGGCCTGGAGCACTTGCTTCAGCGCTGCACTAATAAGGCTGTCAGAAACGAAAAAGCAACAAAGCAAAAGGATCGAGACTCGAGCAAGATCGGCTTACCCTCGACTTGACCCTGGGCAGCCTCATGGGCTTTCTCCGCCGTGGCCCGAGCCGCTTGCTCTAGCTCGAGCTGGTCTCGAGCCTCCACCGCGAGATGCTGTTCCTCCCCAAGCGTCGACTCCGCCACACGACGCGCGACTCGCTCGTTGTCCAGCCAAGTGCTGCTGTTTGCAAGCTGCTCGCGCAGGGCGCCGACCGTGTCATCTAGGCGGGTGATGACTTCACCCTTCTCCCGACACTCGGCGGCGACCCGGTCTCGAGCGTCTTGGAGGTCGGCCAGTTGGCGGTCTTGAGCCTCCACCACCCCCGACAATCGGCGGAGCTCCAACAATAGCGCCGCAATTTGGTCGTTCTTTGTGAACGTCTCCTTGCGAAGTTCCTGCGAAAAACGAGCTAAGCATCTCTTGAAAAACGATTACGACAGAACACCGGCTGCAAAGAAACGCACCTGGTGGGCCGTGCTGGCCTCTTCGTGAAAACGAAGAGCGTCTCGCAGCGCCCGGACGACACCCTGACCGTGCTCCAAATGAACGTCCCATAGACGCTCCTCCGCTGCGGCTTCACGAACGAACTGCTCGGGAAGCTCGCTGCGGGATTGCCACATCACGGGGGACCCACGCTCGTCGACGCGAGCAGATACTCCGCTCGGCACGGCCGACGCTGGCCCCGTTGGAAGCACGACGAGGGTCGACGGCGCGGCCCCGCCACTCTCATGCCCCTGCGGCACAGAGGCTCGCATCTCCAGAGCCTCGGCCAGCTCCGACAGATGGGGAAACCCGCCGCCAAGGGGCCGTCCCTCTCCCCCCTCATGCGGGGGGACCACCACGACGTCCGTCTCCACGGGCGCCGTAGACGGCTCCTCAACACGAGAGACCCCCTCAGGCGCGGGGGTGGCGTCCTCGGTCCGAGCAACCTCGGCGCGGGGCTCGACGATGCCCTCGAGAAGTTGAGGCGGCCTTGGCTCCTCAAGGACCCAAGGCGCCTCCCCGCACGGCTGCCGCTCGACCTGCGGCCCCGCCTGAGCGTCGAAAAAGGTGACGAAGTCCTGCATGGCCTCATTCGTTGGGCCCAGGAGTTGCGAGGACGGGTGAGGCGACGAGCTTGGCCCGACCTTGAGGGCCTTGGTCGGCGCAAGGGAAGGCACGGTCCGCCCACCAGACCGACTGCGCCATGAAAAAAGCTTAGTCAGAAATAAAAATGAAGTATCGATGAACAAGTGAGCAACGAAGAAAACTTACCGAACGATGGGGAGCTTCCGCTTCAGCCTCGAGGCTGAGACGAGAGCCACCCTCGAGACCTCACCTCCCGTGGAGGCGTCGGCCTCCCCTTGAGGAGTCACCCTCGAAGCCTCCTCACCCCCCGTAGAGACGCCGGACTCTATTTGAGGGGCCTCTATTCCTGGCCCACGGGCTGGGGCCTCCTCGACACCGCCCAGCCGCTCGGGTGCCTCGCCCCGATCTTGGGGTACCTCGAGAGTAGCCGCCGCTACCCCCGACGGGCTCCCGAGAGCAGGCACCGTGGTCGACGGCGGAGCTTCGAGGTTGATGGGCTCTCCGCTGCCGTCCTCAGACGCTGCAGCAAGGGCGTCCCCACCGGGGGAGGCCCGAGAAGAGATGGGAAGCTCGAGAGGAGATGGGCTCCTCGCCCCACCGTCTTCCTCGGATCCCTCACCAGCGGGATCAGGGGAAGTCTCCGGCGTCGGGAGCGGTGAGAGCCCCTGCCTCTCCCGCTCGCGGTTCTCCGCCAAGTGCTTCCTCTTCTTCCGCTCTTTTCGCTTCCGCCGCGCCTCCTTCCGATCCTTTTCCTGTTTCGCCTTCTCGGCGAGGGTGCGGTTGACGACCCTGTCTTCGGGGACAGGGGGCTTGGAGGTGTGGCCGCGGGACAGACCCTGCGAAGCACCAGCCGCGAGGTCAAAGACACGAAATCGAAACGAGAAGTAAATGCGAGAATCGGAAGGCACTTACGAAACTGAAGTGGCCATCCTCGGGCCGCATGGGCACTACCCACGGGTCGTCCAACCGGTCGACGGCACGCCGCGCCCGCTGAACGGCGATGGCAACGGGCAATGGCTCCGCCGCCATCGCTGTGCCGGTGACGTCGGCGCCTGGCGTCATCCCAAACAGCGGGAGCCTCCTCTGCATGAGGGGAAGCACCCGCCGCCGATGGAAGTTCGCGATGACACTACCAGCAGTGAGGTCGTGCCTCGACAGGCTTTGGAGCGCCTCGATCAGGGGGGCGAGCTTGTCCTTCTGCTCCGGCGGCGACACCCCGTAGGTCCAGCGGTCCAGCTTCTGCGTCAGCAGCCTGCCGGTGTAGGGCGGCAGACGCCCCCCGTCGTTGCGGAGGTAGAACCACCCCTTGTCCCATCTTGGTTGTTGGAAACCATGGAACAAGGGATGTAGAGCTCCCTACGGCTCCTCCGGACTTGGAGCACGAGGCCACCAGCGCGAGTAGGGCGACGGACCCTCTTGGTGACGCCCTCTAAGAAGAGCTCGCCGAAGAAGAGGTGGCGCCACAGGTCTCAATGGGCCTCGATGCCCAAGAAGCCCTCGCAGACGGCGACGAATACCGCCGCCTGCGAGATCGCGTTGGGTGAGAAGTTGTGTAGTTCCACTTTGTAGTGGAAGCACAACGCTCGTAAGAATCGTCCCGCCGGGACGCCAAAGCCTCGCTCGTGGAGGCGAACAAGGCTGACGACGTAGCCCGCCGGCGGGGCGGGCTCCGTGGCAGCCCCCGGCGAGATCCAAACCGGCGGTTCGCTGTCGACGTTTGGCGGCAACACTCCGACTTCCACGAGCCCCTCCAGACAAGTCTTGGTGGCCGTCGATGGCTTCCACGGCGCGGGGTCGACGAGTTGGACCATGGCGATAGGTGGAAGCTTAGGCGAGAGAGGAGGTGGGAACGCAAGAGCAAGAAGGCAAAGGCTTGAAGGCAAAGGCTAGATGGCAAGGAAGGCGTACCCTTGGCAGGAGCCCTGCCGCGCTATTTATACTCCCCCGCGGAGCAAGGCACGGCAGGACACCGGCCGTGACATGCCAGCCCCCTAGCCTGACAATCAGGCCCGCCCCGGGAGACGTAACGGCACCGCCCGCGTCTACCGCGCTAGCCGCGTTAGCTGCGCCGCGAGGATCGCGGAGTCCGGCGCAGTAAATGTGCGGTCGTGTCGAACCGCGCCCGCACGCCTCACCTGAAAAGGCGCGCCCACTTCTCCCACGAAACCACGAAATCTTCCTCGGTGGCCATCATGACCCGCGCGAAACAAGGAAGGGCGCATTCAAGGCGCCAACCCTCGAAGGGAAAGCCTCGCAGCTCGAATGCTCGAGGAAGGCCCGTCGAGGGACAAAGGCCTCGAAAGCCTCGACCGACACCAGCCCCCGCAGGGTTGCACCTCACCCCTGCGTAGGCTCGGGGGCTACTGTCGGGTACCTGTAAAAGGGGTACCCTAACTTAGGCCCAGAACTACTCGGTAACAAGGCCCACAAACAAAGTTGGCCTGGCTCCGTAGCCCAGCAAAGGCCCATCACGACAAACTCCACCTCGGCGCTCGTCCCGCTCGGAGACCCTTGAACGAGGAAGTCCGTGGTGATCGAGCCTACCCAAGCTCGAGGGAGACGTTCACCCTCGAGCTAGCGTTTCCGTCACGATCGAGGCTCGGCCGCGAGGCTCGAGAGAGACGTTCACCCTCGAGCCGGCGTTTCCGTCACGTTCGAGGCCTAGTAAGCTCGAGCTTGCGGACCAAGCTCGAGCCTGCTACGCCGGGAACGGCGCCCGAGACTCTGTGACCATCATCACTGATCATAAATGACTCCTCTGTGGTCAAAAAGAAGGATTCACTGCACCACGCCACCGCCCACGCTGCGGAGAGGACATCGGTCAAATCCACCTGGCGCGATGGATTCTGATCTGACACTGCACAGGCCGGTCCTGGCAGTGGTACTATGCCAACCACTCCTTTGACTTTGCTTGCCTCGGATGCGCTACCATCCTCGAAGA
This sequence comes from Digitaria exilis, assembly GCA_015342445.1. NCBI lineage: Eukaryota > Viridiplantae > Streptophyta > Magnoliopsida > Poales > Poaceae > Digitaria > Digitaria exilis. The sequence continues at coordinate 545,998 of JACEFO010000544.1, forward strand.
CAACTCTGGAAGGAAACTACGGAGCCTCGATCCGGACGCCGTACTCAAGTTGCCATCCTCGAAGTCCTGACCTGTCGCAACAAGAACATCACGTCAACCACTGCCATGTCATCAGCCAGAGCTGGAAGGCGCGATTCCCACTCGCATCGTGCGCAGCATGGGCAGCACAGTGCATTTAGCAGCGTCAGCACCACGAACACATGTACCCGCGCCCTCCCCTTATGCCTATAAAAGGGGAAGGGAAGCCCATACAAAAGGGACGGCAAGTGACAGCAGGTTGACACCACAGAACACATACAAACGCACTTAGCCACCAAAAAGCTCAGGGACTTAGGAGCTTACCTCCTTCTCTCATCTTGCTTGTAAACCCCTACTACGAGCAATACGAAACTGGTGCTCGGCACCACTGCTGGACGTACGGCCCCGTGACCGGAACCAGGATAAAAACCCCGTCTCTTCACCCGCCATCGGGGCAACGAGTGGATTAGCACCGCAATCATTTGTTTGTGCCGGTGTGACCAAATCAGGCACCAACAAGTAGACAAACTCTATTATAATAGTACAGAATAAAGAATCCTTTTCCACAGGATTGGAAAAAATCCAAGCAAATAGTCTTTATTTTAGCATCTCCAAGCAAATATAGTTGTTGCACTAGTATACTACTCGCCGGCGTCGGTGGATGAGGCAGATGATGAGTGCGATGATGAGAACCAGGATCACGATCGGCAGGGAGATCACCAGGGTGAGCTGCATCGTGCGTTTTTTTAGACGTGCGACCTGCAACACGGTCACAATTCACAAATATATTAACAGACTAGCGACGAGTGGTAAGCATGTGCTCAAATTAAGTCAAAGTTGATGTAAAAAAATCAAACGGAGGTAGGAGTGTGCAAGTTAAGAAGTGCTCAAACTCTTCTTTTCCTTCATTTAAGGGGTCAGACCAAATTAATTTCTCTTTTTTGTTCTGAAAATGCAACTCGACAAGCCTAATTGACTCATGGTCAGTGCCAGGGGCGGAGTCAAGGTCTAGACAGAAGCTTGGTAATTAGCTTAATTTATGTCCTAATACTAATTCATTTTTAGAGTGGTCAGCCTCTCCTTATCTTGTATCCTGGCTAGGCCCGTGGTCAGTGCAAACTGTACTTCGGAAAAGGACATGAATTGCAGGAAGGAGAGAGTAAACTACTAAATAAACCAGTTACGGCTGCTTCTCAGTTATTCTTCTACAATGCGACGATTACTTGCTTAAGTTATCTATATAACTGAAAAATGAGAAAGCACAACTCTTAACTGAAGCTGGTGAGTTCCACGTACCTGAAGCTGCTGATTTTGGACAAGGAGCTCGATTGGGCAGCTCGAATCAGAGACGATGGAAATTTCTGATGGCAGAGTGAGGCGAGATGCCCGTGGAGGGTATAAATAGACTTGGCAAAGCGAAGGAGTTTGTTCCTTCAGGCGAGGAAGGAATCGTTCAGTTCCATTCCATCAACTTCCTTTCGGCTAAGCATGAGTTGGAAGACGAGAATCCGATCCGAGCAGCGGGCGGCGACCACGTGCCACGTGTAGCTTTCCACCAACATTCATTCCCTCTGGCGTCGGGGCCGAAAGCTTTGGATGCGGCCAGCTAGCTAATCGTTGCGAATTTCGTGTCGAGCAGCTGGGCCTTTTGCCCTTTGGATAGAGCAGAGCTGGGAAATCGCTAGAGAGAAGGCGAAGTGTCCATGCTCCCGAGCTGACACATCTAGCCAAGCGAAGATGACACGGCGCCATCAAGCGGCGGCGTGGCGATGCCGAGCGAGCTTTTCGCGCGGATTCGGTTGGTTGTTGTTATGAAATGGACCTCTGCTTTTCGGCTAGCAGGATACGTTCGTCTGTCGGGACGACACTGGCTTAAGCACATCGTGCCGGGCCTGATTTTATATTTTGGGGCTGACCAAAACTGGGCCTCACAGTGTTATACGGCCTGTTCGACCAAAACTGGCCCTCACAGTGCTAAATTTTTTACATTTACACCCTTCCGGGCTTACCAGCTCCAACTAAGAATGCTCCAACCTCCAAACAAAGGAAAACAATCAAAAACTAGTTTCTACATCCAAAAATTTGTGTGCTTTCTGTTATTGGATCCTTCTTTTATCCAAGGTAGAACTTCATAATATACTCTCTCCGTTCTAAATTATTAGTCATTCTAACCTTTTATCAGATTAATTGAAGATACTATGAATTTAGACAAGTATATGCCTAAATTCATAGAAGATGTTATAAATTTAAACAATCAAAATAGCATCTAGGATGACTAATAATTTGAAACGAAAAGAGTAAACAGTAAAGTAGGTTACGACATCATCTGTCTGAATGGAATAGGGGGTGACAAAGAAGAATGAAATGGTGCTCGCAATTGCTGCACGAAAAGACATCACTGGTGATGGTGGAGAGAAGCTTATGTTCTAGCATGACTGCGTGAGCTGTGCATGAGACCACAACTCTTGGTGCTGCTGACAAATTCGCGTATAGGCGTACATCTCCTCGAATTACTCTAGCACACTGGCGGTCTCGTGCCCGCAATGCCTCACCATGTGGTTCCATCCGTTCATGCATGGCTGCTTCATGCATCTTTTCTATCACCTCTTTGTAGTTCCTCGACGACCCCGGCCTGAAAACTCTAATGGCTCTACAGACTACAGGTCTGTGAAAGGGAATCCTGACCTTAACAGTCAAGTGGTATCCACAAGATGCATCAATTACATATTGAGTTATGCTTTAGCCTAGCAATTACCATCTAAGTCAGACAATCAAAGATTGGAACAGACTTGAAAGCGACTGCTTGACAGTTTTAGGCCCTCCTGACAGCTAAATTCTGTTGTTTCAGAAGAGATGAGATAGCATTTCGGAATATTGAAGTAATTGTGAACAGTTAAAGAAAACACTGTTCTGCTGACTAGAATTTTCTCAGAAAAGTAAGGTCCTTGTGGTGGAACCTGTCCACCCGGGTTCAAGTCCCCGTCGACTCAGCACGAGTGTCATATTTTTCTGAATTTATTCCAGGATTTAACCGGCATTGTTCTTTCGGTGGTAGGCGACGTCCCCGTTGATAGCGAGGCGCCTGTGGTGACTTTGTCAGTCTTGACTCTCGAGATCAGCCGGCTCAGTCTCTTTGGAGGTGCTCATACGGGTATGGTTACGTACATATATTCATAGGGGTGAGTGTGCATATGTTTATGTGAGCTTCGATTGTACTGTCATTCTAAAAAAGAATTTTCTTAGAAAAAAAAAGAAACCGAATGAGCGGATAAGGTGGGCTGAGTTTGCAAATGTACTACGTGTTTTCTATTGGGCGGGGAAAAACCAGATAGGGAATTTGGGATCAACTGAAACTGTGCATGTTTCCATCGCAGGTAAGGACAATCTGAGGCTGAATGCAATTTTTCTAGTGCAAGAAAATTCCAAAACAACTTGTCATTTCATCATGCAATCTTTGGAAGAACATAGTTATTTGCCCCCAGGACACCAATTAGCATGTTAATGCCATTAATATCATATTATATGAACTTTAAGGTGATACAGAGTAGGAAGCATGTACCCACTTGCACATGAAGTTGCTCAGTAAAACAATATCGTAGTCGTAGATATACTGGAGTAGGCGTACATTACTATATAATAGAAGAGAATAACAAGATTATATAAGGAGGCACACGGCCGGGTACAGATCCGATCTGAGCAAAGCTAAGAGAGCTACTCCATATTTATTATTATACTATTATTATTAATCATGCATGTGCCTACAGTGGATCATGCAACCAATCTAAACTAATAAATTAAGGCGGGCACTTGGGATTGCAGGACGGACAGACACTCTTACACTCATCAATTGTGTCGTAGCAAAGAGGTTCCGGCTTTTCAGTCATGCAGCAGTAGCACACATTTTTCAGGCCTCCACAAAGAGCCTTGCTGCAGAACACAATGTCCACCTTGCTTTCACCAACTAGTCCCAATTTGTTCATGTTCTTGAGGCCATATGCGTCATGGCTTATTCCAACATTATCGTGAGGACGACCTGATGATTCAATAATGTTGTGTTATAATCATCAGTCCGAAGCCAGATCTGCAACAAACTAAATTTGATAGACACACAAATAAATAATAATTTAGGCTACTTACATTGAACTATTGGTGACGCCACGAGGAATAAGATTATGGTTATCAGGTGCGCCAGACCAACAACCATGCCCTTCATATTGGATCAGAGGGTACTGCAAACAATGCAAGGCTATGATCAATTGGTAGCTAGAACGCAATAAAGGGCAGACCTTGGATGGTTTATATGTATATACATACACGTACGCGGGAGCATTTCATGGAAAGAGCTCGATCACCTGAGCACGCAATCATGATTTTTGATTTGGTTCTCCTTGCCGCATATATACGTATCATGATTTGGATTTCTTCTTCCTACAAAAAGAAAACTGGCCTATCCCACGCTATCGGATCGGATTCCTTTTTTTCCGACCACTTACAAACTAGGAAATATGTACTGGCAGCTCAAAACCAAAATACAAATCAATGACAATTTCTCATTTTTTTAATCTTTTCAAGTGAAAATAAATATGACGGAGCTATTTTGTTGAGGTACATGATAGATTTATTATACTCTACAAGACGTACATCATAGCTAGAGATTTTAAGTTAGCATGCAGGTGTTTGCTGCTATTGTGCTTGGCTCCAGCTTGTGCTCGTTGATCCGTTTGTTTATTTCAGTAGTGTAATCACCTTGTTCACAGTGCAAGTAGCAAGTGAAGTGGAGAGAGGCATTGGTGTACAGTACCACAAAATGCTTGCGTGTACATTATTACACGTGTTTCGGTATCTTGGGTCGCGCCATGCATACGTACACGTGTAAATCGATTAGAGGTAACGTGCAGCAGTGATCGATGGTGTACCGTAGCAATGCAATGCAAGCATCTCTCCTCCGCTCTACGTCCGATCTTATGCTTCTTTTGTGCCAATCAAATTGTTGCCGAATTCCGATCTTATGCTTCTTTTGTGACAATCAAATTGTTGTTGAATTCAAATTTGTTGCTTGTTTGAGTTTAGAAAATGCCTAAACTTTATTTCTGTTAATTCATATACGTTTTTTTTTGAGATAAACGTTTTTTGTTCATCTCGGGCTGCTTCCTCTCGTTCCGGCCACCAGCCAGCCCATCCAGCGGCGAGGCCCATTTCGTTCTCCGCCAGCCCAGTTTCCCCCCTCCGCCTCTCCCCTCTCTCGCTGTCACCGCCATGTAGGACCTCCATGTCATCCCCTCCACCTTCCTTCTTCCGTCTCCACACCAGACACGAGGAGAACTTGCGACTAAAAAGCGTGCACAAACACTGTCACTTTTGCACAACAAGCGAGTTCCACGACCATTTGCACACCGTCACGTCATTTTTTTTTTGTTTTGGTACGCCTGCATGCAACTTCGGAAAAAGGTTCGATCTTCTCTCGATCCCTATAGCACACAAGAGCGTCTAGATTCACTCACAGCGTCCGGCATCAGAAGCAAAGCGCGAGCTCTCTTGAACGGCGTGCCGTGCGTGCTGCTCCTGCTCTCCCGTTCGTCCAACGTGACACACGAAGGCGATCGACCCTGAACTCTGCATGATCGATCGGCGGAGGTTATCGGAGTACGCCTGCATTATCGTAGGAAAGGGAAGCGTAAAGCTGCACGCAACGCAATGCGTGCGTCTACTTGTTTCTATCCTCGAATAATTATTATATGCTTTTCTCCACTGCTTTCGATCTTTGGGGAAAAGTCTTCTATAATTGCATGTCTAATTCTGCCTCCCCAGGCTCCATCGATCGAGAGTGGGTTTAGGCATGTAGTTTCCCTGAACTAAATTTGTCGCCTTCGATTTTGTCGTTGAGTTTGCAGACTGAACCATCGTTCTTTAACCAACCGTCGTCGCTGCAACTCGATCTTTTCCTACATCTCAACTCGTTTCCTGGAGAGATGAGCTAGCAGATAACCAGATAAAAAGGTCATGCACGTGATGTTTCTTCTGATGAAGGCCATGGAGCTGTTACAATCACGAAACTCAGAAGATTCAGCTTTAATTTTTACAGTCTACAGCTTTTGGAACTTCTATTTTTTTTTGTACTGTTTGTGTTGTTTTTGTAGGAACTGCAGATAGGAAAACTACTAATGACCCTGTTTGGATTAGGTTTCTGATAGAGTAGCGATTTTTTTTTTTAATAAGCTAGCTGCCCATAGAATCAGCTGGGAGGAGAATCTAAAAGTTTGGCAGCCTGATTTTCTGTAAGGAGGGATAATGACATGAATGCCTTAAAACTATTGGTAATAAGGGAAAGTCAAATTTACACCCTCCAACTGAACAAAAGTTTGATTTTAAAGATGGGTAGCAACTATCAAAACCAGGAAAATTTAGCCCTTTGAGTGATTTTAAAGGTGACATTCTATTTTATGGAAATATAAAATAATATTATTTAAACACAAAAAATTCATAACTAATTCATTTTGGATAAAATAATATGAAACCAATGACACAAGTTTTTTTAAAAATGTAAAGTATCTTTTGATACACTACTTTAAGTTATTTGGGTATTATCTGTTCATGTTGACATTTTATTTTTTCTAAAAATACTAGGAATAGAAATAAATAAGATTTAAATAACTTCAAAATGGTGTACCGATATATAGTTTACGTTTTTGACAAAACCTTTGGCGTGTGTTTCATACTTTTTTAACTTAAAATGTATTAATTATCAATTTTTTAGATTGAATTATTTTTTGTAACTTTTGAAAAACATAAAGCCTCCTTTGAAATCACTTAAAGGAATAAATTTGCACGGTTTTGATAGCTAGATGGCTCTTTGTGTCCGGTTTTGTAGTAGCATATTGTAAATCAGACTTTTGTACCTAAAAGTAAGTTCATATGACTATAATTTTATTGCTAGGAACATTATATTATAGGAGAAATTAATATTCAAATATTATTATTGAATACCGTGTCAAGTTTGACCACGCATTATATTCAGGGACGGAGGGAGTGCATAAATAGAATCAGAAATAAATAAATAAATAACTTGCAATTAGTAGTTGTAACTAGGGAAGCACAGTAGGTACCCAGTGGGTCTTTTGGGTTAACTGAATAATTATGAGGGCATGTCACTTTTAATTCATTTCCCTTCCTAAATTATTGCGTACAATGACATCCTATTTTTTTTGTGATAAAAGAGTGCATATATTTATAGAGAAATTAAAAGTTTACAATCCTCCAAGAGGAGCTCATTTACACAAGCCTATGCATTTTCTCTCCACACTGCACTATGCACCGTTCTTTTGGCTAATTGAACTAATTCATGAGCTAGTCTATTCTACTCTCTTCTAACATTGTTTACCTCCTATTTACTTTATTAAGCTTTTAGTTTGATCTAAAATATATATAGCTTGCTACCCTAGTTGCAGCAAAAACAGATGCATCCTCCTTTCAAAAAGATTTAAAGAGTACAAGAACTTTGGTAGTTACATTCACGCGAATTTTTCTTTTAAGGATCAAAGCAGAGAAGCTTGAAAAATTGCAATAAGACAGGCTATAAAACATGCCCCTCAGACAAATGATTCCAATTAAATATAGGTGATTGCTGATTGCATGGGGATACATCTAAGCACCAATCATCATGGATGGCACGAATCAGAGGGTGGTGGGAGTCGATACTTCTAGTTTTCCACAAGTGATGCTTTCAGATTCAGTTTCCAATTGCAGTTCCATTGTGTGATACAATGAAGATATGCAGGGCAAATGGGCAATATGCACTCAACTTGCAGAGCTCCAGGTGATATCTTTCAATTGATGGATGCCGGCACTGTGTGCACTTTGTATAATGCATGGACAACAAACGACTGATTTTTTTTCAGTCAAGGTCATTCACGAGTCTTTTCTGGGACAAAGAAATAAAGATATACTATAGTGCTAGCAGAGTCGGCTATCTCAAATGGAATCAAAGGAGCCAATGCAATGAGGCCTTTGGACGCCAGCCCTTCTTTTGTCTGATGGGCTACGCTTTTCCTTTGCTAGGCCTGTCGCATCGGCCTGGCTAGCGTTGGACCGGCTCCTGTAGATCCATGGACCACCGTAATGTTGCTGAGCGAAGCAAGCAAGCTCCACTGAAACTAAAGAAGCTTCTTCTTTTACAAAATGTTTTGAACAACAATAGACAATGTAGGTTAGCTCATAGGACGTTGTAACAGAAGACCTGTTCAATAAACAAAGAAGAGATGCAAATGATATTCAGAATAATTCAGAATGCCAATGCAGCAGCTGGGAGCCACACCAAAAAGTGTCCAAAACATAGTTTTATTTCCTTTCATGTCCTGTCTATGTGCCTGTGCATGGAGTTAGTTTAGAGTTTAGACAAAAGGGAGAGCACCATGAAAGCTGGAGTTTGAGTGGGTTTTTGATTGGGGGCATAAAGATCTAGGACAAAGATGAATCTCTGACCAGGGATCTGAATATTACCTGTCTGAGGCTAGCTTTGGCGCCTACCTTCATGAGCGAGCAATCAAGACGCCCCAGACGACATGGCGGATGACGGCATCCTTTAGCCCAAAGTTTTTTTTTTCTCTTTTATAGGACGCTCATCAGCAAAAAAGCTAAACAAAGGCGCCGCAAACAATGCGCTCGTGTTTCCAAGCTCAAACAGCGGCACCGGAAAGCAGGCAGGCAAATGCAAAGGAGACGAGCCACCCGTCCATCAGTGTGTGTGTGGGTGTGCATGTGTGGATCAAGCAAGGACGGAGAGCGAGCAAAGCAAAGGTTGGTGGAGGGCAGATGAAGGCGAGGATTCGATTTGTGTCGCTACATCATATTGTCCTCGCTATGGGAGTGTGTGCAAGCTAAGGACATGATAAAGCCTGTAACTTGTGTAGTAGGTTCATGACCATTCATGGTGCTGAAATGGAACGTGTGTGTCGAACTGAACTAAAGCCCAGGGAGGTGAGGGAACACTAGCAATGCACTTTGGAGGAGGGATGATATGGTTCCCGTTAGTCGTAGAGAGGCCAGGGGAGCTTAGAGTAGCCCTGCTGATGCCTAGTGTCCTTACTCAGGGGGCTAATCTATATAGCCTCTGGCCTTATCTGAGATTTGCCTTGAGATTTTGGAGGATGATATGGTGGAAGAGTGAAAGATTTCGTAAGTGTAGGAATGAAAGAGACAGCTGGATCAATGTCTGGCAAGTTATCACGCTTTATTCGCTCCTAATGATCGTGAAACTAATGCTAATGGTACTGGTGCATGGTACAGTGGGACTGAGGGAGTGATATTTTTTTCGTTTCTATCTAGTATATGCTGTTCTTTAACTTCCGTCGTATTTGTAAATTTCCTAAATTTATCAGTATGTGATTGTTGAAGCAACAGGGGCATCTATTGACTGAAGATGGACGGTACACACTCTTCTCTTTTCTTCTTCCCTTTTCCTTTCCTTCGTCTTATCTGAGATAGCTACTTCGTGAGACCAACAGGTAGCGCTTTTGTCAATTTTCCTTTGCTCTAATGTGGTACATCTTCCGGTGTAAGTTACGTGCTATCTGCTCAACTGTTCACCGTAATTGACAACACAACAGGGTAAAAAGCTTCAATTTTTTTTATGGAAAAAAAGCTTAACTTTTTCATGCTATTCCTTTCGACTGAGGAACTAAAATTCACTCCAAATTGTCTTGCATATAATATACTACTCCGTAGTAAACCTTAGCTGAAGATGTTCCAGAATTGAAGGATCTATTTTGAAAGCTAATGCAACCCTTTAACGTGTGTCTTCCCTCATCCACTCTTTCTTTTGCTACGCTACTCTGAAGGTCGTTCGTTCTTTTTTGTCGCTCTAATGGAACTATTGTCAATGCTTCTTAAAGCTGCAGATTATAATCGACGAGCAGACATTGTGCACCAAAGGCACGTCCACATCATCAATAATCACACATAATTATTGGTATTTCATCTCATCTGGACGATCAAATTAAAAGAAAAAACTTTTTAAGGATAACCGTGTCTTTGTCAGGTTCAGAGTAACTCTGGGTGTTCAGAGCCAAACTTTTTTATGTTACTTTGAGCCTTTGAGGTTCACTGAGCAATCTTAACTACTCCACGACTTGTTCTTCCACAATTCATTTTTTGACTGCAAGATCGCAGAATGCATGTTGCTGTGGAACATATGCGGTCATCAGTCACTGAATAGATTCAAGTACGAATAAGCAGCCCTCCAATAATTATCAAAGTGCATGTGTTCATTGGATGGGCAACTACGAGCCCGGGCGCCTGCTGACTTCTCCCCAGCATCTGAAGGGGAGGGACCCGATCGAGGAATTGCAGAGACAAACAAAACGTACGCAGAGTTGTTGCAAAGACGACAGATGCCAAATTATTATGGCACGGGGGGAACTAGTGAGCAAGCAGCCTCACAGAAGGGATACAAAGAGCATCAGATGTGGAGCGCATGCAGTTTTTTCTTGTCGCTTACTTCTTCCCGGCGGTCAAACTTATAGCTGAAAAGGTCAAACGACCTACATTTTGGAACAGAGAGAGTATGAGTTAAGCAATGCATCATGTCTTCAATCTCGACCCGATCCATGAAGGTATGTAGTGGATCGGGTGGATCTGAGTCTGACCACGTGAGGTTTACACGCCGCCGGCCACCGGTTGGCACCCTCCCTGCCCAACGCAGCAACGTTGCTGACCGCGCGCAGCCGCATGCATGTTGCCACCGGCTGTTGGCCGCTGCGGCCTTCCAGGCGGACAAGGAGATCGAAGTGGTTGCGACTTGCGAGAGGGCCCAATATTCGCCGCCGCTGCCGCCATCGGAGTAACGTCGTGTTCCGTCGGTCGACGAACGAAATGCATCTTTCATTAAATGGTTAATGCAAAAATAATGTTTCATAATTACCATTTCATCTAATGTGAAAAATATTAAATAAATATGTTTCCTATATTACCCTTATACTAGTTGTACTACTCTCATATACTAGTTATATCAATAGTAAGTTTTTAAGTAGTATAAAATTAATCTTAACCGTTAGATGCTTACATACTAGTCCATTTTTAACAGTAGTATAGGCTAGTATTGTGTACTGGAAAAAAAAAGCTCATGTAGTGGCAAGCACCTCGTCTCCGACGTCGAGTTCGAAAATGTAATGACGGTCAGGAGCAGGATCCCATCTGTGTTTCCGTCGAGCTCCCTGTATGGCTGTATCTTGGTAGGTAGGTACTGAAACGACGCTGTGGCAAGTGACGCGGCACAGGCTCTCCGGCATCCGGTGTGCAGTGTGTGGTGTGGTGACGCCGACGCATGCCGATGCGGTTGTTCCGGGATCCTGGGCTCCTGGCTAGTGCTGCGGTACGTGTAGATTCATGCCATGCTGCCATCCACTTGGAGCCAGGGCATAAAAGGGATTCCAGAAATAATTGCCGCCTCTCGGCTTTCTTTGGATCGAATCATCGGCAGCAGAAGTATCAACCGTAACGGAACATGTTTCGCGGAAGCGCGTGTAAAGAACACACAGATCTTTTGCCCCTCGTCAAGATCGGACCATTGGGGGAAAAGGTCTAAGCAAATACAAATAGCTACTTTTGTTTCTTAGCTTTTATTTTACTGAAAGTCTGAAATAGCAAATACAAATAGTTCGCTAACTCTTTTTTTAGGAACAGGAGGGGTTGCCCCTACTGATTATATATAATAGAATTTAAAAAGTCATAATAGTACAGGAAAAAAACTCAAGAAACAAAAAAAGTAACAAAGAAAATAAGGTCTACTACAACATTGTGTCTATCCATGAAACCATTTGATGAGGCAGATGATTCTTTGCTCGAGGTACAACCAGAGCAAATTCCTTTCGAAAAAGACCTTTACAACTTTGGATTGAAGGCTGCATATTTCTGAAAATGAGGTCATTTCTTGCCATCCAAATACTCCAGCAGATCAAAATGATGACATCCATGAAGAAGGGAATTTGGAGCTGCTGCCTGAAGCTTTCTACAGAGTGGAAAACATTATTTGGATCTGAGACATGGAGGTTAAAGATCGCCCAAACTTTCTGGGCAAATGGACAGTGAAAAAACAGGTGTTTCATACTTTCTTCCGGGCTGTTCATACATAGAACACAATCATAGCTTGGGAGAACCATATTTCTTCGGCGTACTTAGGCGATCCTTAAGTAGAAGCCAAAAGAAAGTCTTATGTTTAGACTGAACCGAGGCCTTCCAGAGCCATCAGAAACTTGGGTATACATGAGCTGAACCCGTGAGATGCTTATAAGCCCTTGATGATGAAAACAATGAAGATCCCCAAATGTATGTCCATGAATCGGATTCAGAACCAGGCACAATGGCATTACATTCCAGAGCATGCAAAAGTAAATGTAACTGCAGAAAGGCTGGAGCTGAGAGAGGCAAATGGAAGAGCTGACTGAGGTCTATTGTCAGTTTAGCCTGCTGAATACTAATGTTTTTATGCTTTGTGAATGATTTTTTTTTGCGAAAAAAATGCTTTGTGAATGAATACAGTTCAGGGAAAGCCAGTTTTGGAATTCTTCCATCCCACAGATCATTCCAAAGGCTACAGGTTGATCCATCCTGGAGAGACACCATAGCCATTCCTTTGTATTTGTCAAGCAATTGCAAAATATTCCGCCACCAAAAAGAGCCCTTGGCAGTGTGACCTGGAAGTTTGCCATTTGAATATATTTCTCCCATATCTTTACCCATGGGATGTCAGCCTTATTAAAAAACTTGTGCAAATATTTTGACTCGAAGACAATGGGATCAATGCAAAATAAAAAAAAAGTGAAAACCACATAACATGCATGTGGTTTGTGTGAGGCTGAACCGTGTCTGCTAGACACCAGAGACATTCAGGGGATATTGTCATTGTGGCTTAAACCATGCCAACCATCGGGACATATCAATAGTGTCGTATTGTTTGATTGTTCACTGTAAGTCTATAATTGGTTTCTACTCACTGTATTACAAAATATAAAAAATAGTTTTATTATAAGTAAAAAATTTAACTTTAAAATATATTAAAGTTTACAATACCAAATTAGTTCACTATTAAGAATTAAGATATATTATATGATGGACTAATTAAATTAATTTGGTGTAGTAGGTGTTTTGCATTTCTTTTCTAGAAACCTGATCAAAAGTAGAGGGATTTAACTTGAGCTCTCTTACAGTGTCTTATACTGGTGTATACTGGTGCTCGACATATAGTATGTGTACTATACATGAGTAGTATAGATAGTATAAGGGTATTATGGGAAAATGACAAAAATTATGTCACGATTATATATTTTTTGAAACTAAAAATCTAGCCCTTTACGAAAGATAATTAATATTTGTATAATCATTAGTAAATTACCCTTCATAATGGATGGTTTAATCTCATATATACTCCATACTACCACATAGTAGTATAAGACACCGTAAAAAAGCTCTTTTAACTTAGGACACAGCTTAAACCTGTTAAAATTTAAAATCCATAGTATATTATTGCAAGGGTGTCAATTGGCTCCATATTTAATTATATAGTTTCATAATAAAGGTGCAAGTTGGATAGGACGAGATGTCTACAAAAACACTAGAATGGCAGTCTGGTTTGTGCGGTGGTTGTGTTGTGCACTTGTGCTACTTTAATTTGATATGCCATCTTTTAAATACATTATGTCGAAATGTTCTGAAAAATCAGTGATCTATTGTGAAAATCAAGTTGAAGTTAGACATTTTGTTATCCATAATATCTCTACATCTAAAAGTTGACTATACCAAAAATCAATATTACTAGTGTTATAAATCTGGTCACTAGAAGGAATGCACAATGAAAAAAGTTGTATCTTCAATTCCACTTAATATCTGTTCTAGGAGGACATTGAGGGGAAATAATCAGTCATGGCCAAATGCTCCTCACAAAGCAATGAACTCTTCTCTTCTCCGTCAATGTATAGGGTAAACCTAAACCTAAATGCACGTGTCCTTCCGATTAAAATATTCATGTGGAAATTAAAAACTCCCTTTGTCTTCATCATTGAGGGGTTATTCCTATTAAAGATAACTTGTCTAGATGGAGCTGACACGAAAATCAAAATTACTACTACTGTAGTACCAATGGAACAATAATATACCATCTCTTTTTTTTTGTACGACTATGTTGATTTGGATAATAATTCTTACATGTGTAAGTGCTGCCTGTTGGGACATTTGCCTCAGTAGAAATGATAGTCTTTGATAAAGTGAACAAACAAGCTTGTTTGTAGATCCTATTCCTATATAGGGCTACTGATCACTATGCAACACTTTGGCCTTGCTGGAGAAAGAGGGGGACACATGGACACTATACCAAAGGGTTGTTGAGCTTTGGGCATGAGCAATGTATCTTGTCCAAGTAGTAAACTGTAAACAAGAGTGAGGGACCTAAAAGAGCAGTAAATAGCTATATAAATTCCCACAATGATTACTTATAAGGTAGGAAGTAAGGTGGGTCCTGTTAAGATAAAAAAAAATCTTTAATTTTCAGCCTCCAATCATCCATTGGCTGCAAAAACATAGGAAAGAGATGCCAAGTGCATCAACTTGCGTTGACTTTCCAATAGACAATAGTTTAGGCTGTGTTCAGATTCAGGAAAAAGTATTTCTCCAATAAGTTTTTCCTATTCACCCCACTCACAGAACACGCTTCTCAGTGCACTATTCATCTAAAACTTCCACCCACTGTTCTAAATCTGAACGCAGCCTGATTCTTTGTTGCCTGGTAGTAAGCTTGCTACCTAGCTATAGTTACTACTCACTCTCATAAAGACAGAACATAAACACTAGCAGACCCTATTCTCTCAGGAAAGAGATCGACTTGCCACGCCCCCTTTCTGCTCGACAATATCGACAACCTTGTCATTGGAGCAAAGATTTATAGATACAATCGTACTGCCGCTATTACATAGCCCGTGATGCCTTGTCCTCTTCTTTCTCATCCTATAATCATGCTCCGGGGCCAATGTTTTCCAGGACAATTTGATAGTGTCTCAGTTGCCTTCCAAACCTTTGGTAAAGCAATCTGCCTCTCGGGGGAGAGCAAAGGGGCCAACCAAAAAGCTAGAACAACATATGTCACAGGTACTGGCCCCTGCATGGGGGAATTGTTCCAACTCAGGATGCAAATTCCGAACTACCGCAGCTGCAACATGTATATGCCGCCTAGCTATTTCAGTTCTTTGGTACCTAAGCTTCAAGAGTTTTTTGGAGAGCGTCAAATGCAAAGTAGACCCCCCCCCCCCCCCGAACTTCCACAGCAAACATAGATAAAATTGAAGATACATTTTTAATTGGGAGTTTTTAAGTGTTGAGAAGAAGACGAGGGAAGAAAATCTAACAATAACTAAAAACTCATTTCTCAATTTTTTTAAGTTAAAATGTGATAGACACCCCGTGCTATTAGGTCATTCCAACCCAAGACATCATCTAGCAGTTTCTATACATCCATGAGTTTTGCTCCAGTGGTCCCTTTTTCAAAAGTAGCACGAATCTTAAAGCAATCTAGGATTAATTAATTATTTTTCCAGCTGGGTATTGTGTGGGCCGGGCTCTGCCCATGCCTAATCCAGCCCAGACGTTACTGTTAGCCTCCAATGCGCCGTCATTCTCTATTCGCTCATCAATCGTCAAGTTCATGTTCTTCTCGTTCCTCAGCGCCGACGGACGGGTGGGTGGCTTCCTCGGCCGTCGCCGATGCGTCGATCCAATAGCAGCCGCAACAAGAGATCCTCCTCGTTCCTCCCTTGATTGCCACCAACGCCGTCGCACCCTGCCTCACCGTGGATCCAGTTTTGTCGGCAGTTTAATTTGCAGCTTCAAAAGAACTATAGTTTACTGGATCAAGCATGGGCTGGACGCAGTAGGTGCAGGCCCAAACAGTACCCAGTGGAAAAAAATAATTAAATTAAATACCAGAATGCTTTTAAGATCCGTGCTACTTTTAGAAAGACATTGCACGTACAAACTACCTCCAGATGCATAGTTTTTTTAAAAATAAATTATCATCCATTTTCATATCTTTTCTCTCCTTTACCTTCCTTATCATCGTGCTTTCTTTTATGGTTTTCATGTAGATATATTTCTTATGCAAGACACCATATCCTTCTACTCTCTTTTTAATTATTTTGCCACATCATCAAAATACTTATACGACAGCCTTTAGACGCTAGCTCTACACAAGGAAAAATAGAAAACATACAGGCCGACATGCTACTAAACCCCCGGCACCAAATATTCTACTTTCATGTTTTCCGAAAGAAAGACATTTTCATTTGAACAAAAAACATTTTCTCTAAAAAATATCGGTAGAAAACTTCAAAAGTTTTCAGAAAAAATCTCCAAAAAATCCCAGATTTCCAGCCGAACGAACTGAATTCCCGGGGCCACCTGAGTACCTGAGAGCTGAGGGAGATCCTCCACGACTGACCAACTACTCACCAACGCCGCGGCAGGGGCGTATCGGTTATTCATTCGCTCCCCAGATTAGCCTCCCCACGAGCCCTCCGGCCGTATCGAATGAACCGGTGGTCTGGCCGGCGCCGATCCGTGAAGCGATTCACCCATGCATGCATCGTCAGCTAGCGAATTAGATCTCCTCAAGAATATAATCCGATGTTGGGCAGGCTCCGGCTACGGCGGCCTCTGTTCTCCGATCCCGGAAGTGACCCGGCAATAACATGACGCGGCATCAGTGCGCACTCGCGGTCGCTCTGCCGAGGAATTTCCCGGCGAGGGATCTGTGAGGCTCACGGATAAAATCTAGCTTTGTGGGTTGTTGTGGCGCGCTATCTGCATACCTGGCAGAGCTCAAAACGAACATGCATTGCCATGAGATTCTTTCGGCGTCACAAGAACCTGAAACGCAAGTTGCTACAATAAGCCATGAACCCCGTGGCAGGCAGCAATCAGCATGCAGCCGATCGAGCTCGCAGCGTCCACACACCTAGGGCGCCCTGTACCATCAGCTGGAAGCCTGGAACTGATTCCACCGGTCTCGGTCGTGTGGCTCTTTACCAGCCACGACCCACGAGCAACTGTCGTTCGCCTGCCGCTCGGGTCGAAGAATAAGCATCGTCGTCGTTCCTCGTTCTTGACACGTACTCGGTACTCGCGTCTCGTATCTCTTAAGTGGCAACCCACCCGTGAGCGTGTATATCTTGGATCACCGGGAGGCGAGAGATGTAACAGTTAGTACGCAGCCTCGCTCTGAAGTCTGAAGCTCTATACTACTATCGAATCCGCCGACTGTCGCCGTCAGTTCAGGCGTTGACAAGTAGGCGTGGGGGATCGCGGGCCCCATGGTCCCCATGCAGCCAATGACGCGTCGACACGCGAGCAGAAGCCCCAGCGCCGCGGGGTGGTGGGGCCGTGGCCGCGGGCGTCACGGCGCACCGGAGAACCCGGCAGGGGTCGTCCGCTCCGCGTCGCCCTCCACTCCCCACCCAGCTATTTGTATTTGCCCGCCACGCCGGCGTGCTCCCCCGTCTTATCCATCCATCTGCTTTGCTCGTCTACATCCGATCCGGCTCCGTCGACGCTAGCGCTGTGGCTGTGCGAGTCATCGAGCGTGGTTAGGCGTTTGCAGTTGGACATGTCTTAGTCTCGTGTCGTGCCCGTTCGTTCAAACAAAAAAAAAAGAAAAAGAAAAAAAAAAGGAGAAGTTACAGCCGGTTTGGGTTCGCTAGCTCCTGCGGGCATCGTCTCCACGGACTGAGGAAGATTCATTCAGCACATGTTTTGCTATGCGCCTATGTAGCAGCAGCATCAACCGAACCGTGGCAAGCCTGTCACAATTAATCTCAGAGCACGGCCTTCGGAAGCAGGTCACCACCTGATGGCTAGATGTAAACCTCTGTGACAGCGATTAGCGAGGAAAAAAAAAACACCGGATGACACGAGCAGCCGCATCAGAAGCCACACTTGCGGCCTTGCCCCCGTCAGTGTGGTGGCAGTGGCACTGTGCCTTTTCCCTTTGCACTACCAGTAGCAGCAGCAGAGGAGCATCCATGCATGCAGCCAGATGCCGCCGGCCGGCCGGTGCGGTGTCAGCGCTGGGCCCCACAGCAACCAGCCAACCAACAATCCTAGCACCGCACCGCGCGGTCGCCGGCGAGCGCCTATAAATAGCAGCCTCGCGCTTGCCCCTCCCTCCTCAGGCGACAAGCAAGCACACCCCTGACCCCACCTCTCTCCGGCCGCGGAGCTTGCAGCAGCTGAAACAGAGCCAGAACACGAGCAATAAGCTCGGGCAGCAGCAGCAGCAATGGCGGTGGCTAGAGACGGCGGCGAGTCGGTGATGCAGAGGTGCAAGCCGTACGTGGCGATGATCTCGCTGCAGTTCGGGTACGCCGGCATGAACGTCATCACCAAGGTGTCGCTCAACCACGGCATGAGCCACTACGTGCTCGTCGTCTACCGCCACGCCTTCGCCACGCTCTCCATCGCGCCCTTCGCCCTCGTGCTCGAGCGCAAGGTCCGCCCCAGGATGACGCCATGGGTCTTCCTCCAGATCTTCGTCCTCGCGCTGCTAGGGTAGCTAGCTCTCTCTGTTCTGAGCTCTGTTTCGTCCGTCCTTCGACCTCTGCTACTGCTAGCTAGCTCTGGGTCTAATTGCTGCCATCGATCGTGACTGACCATATATATGTGCACTTTGATTGTATCGTGTGTCGTAGGCCGGTGATCGACCAGAACTTCTACTACGCGGGGCTCAAGTTCACCTCGCCGACCTTCTCCTGCGCCATGAGCAACATGCTCCCCGCCATGACCTTCATCTTGGCCGTGCTCTTCAGGTATACACACTAGTAGTCTAGGACGAGCAACAAGAACCAGCACAAGCAGCAATGAATCTAGAAAAGGCAACACAATTATATTGTGTGGCATTTCCAAATTAATAAACAACAACCTAATGATCGAACGAACAAACTGAACATCAGGATGGAGAAGGTGAACCTGAAGAAGGCGAGGTGCGTGGCCAAGGTGGTTGGCACGCTCGTCACGGTGGCCGGCGCCATGCTCATGACGCTCTACAAGGGCCGCGTCGTCGAGATGGTCTGGACCAAGCACATGCACCTCCACGCCCCGCACCCGGCAGACGCCGCCGCTGCGGCCGCCGCCGACAAGGACTGGTTCACTGGCTCCATCTTCCTCATCATCGCTACCCTCGCATGGGCATCCCTCTTCATCCTCCAGGTTGACACACACGCACGCTCCATTAATTGGCTCCCTGGACGTTGGAGCTCCAATATACTACTTTAGTATACTGAGTTACTGACAGGGGTGACACGTTTATTTGTTCAACCTGTTGCTGCAGGCCGCGACGCTCAAGAGGTACGACGCGCCGCTGACGCTGACCACCCTCATCTGCTTCGTGGGCACCCTGCAGGCCATCGTCGTCACCTTCGTCATGGAGCGCGAGACATCCGTGTGGAGGATCGGCTTCGACATGAACCTCCTCGCCGCCGCCTACGCTGTCAGTAATAGCAAACCTAGCTCTCTGCTCTCCACGAGCTACCACTGAATCTGAAACACAACATCAAGCATGTCATGACGCTGACCAAAGAATCTCTTGGGATATATATATGTATTTGTCTGTGTGCTGCAGGGCATAGTGACGTCTAGCATTGCCTACTACGTGCAAGGGCTGGTGATCCAGAGCCGGGGCCCGGTCTTCGCCTCGGCCTTCAGCCCACTCATGATGATCATCGTGGCCATCATGGGCTCCTTCATCCTCGCCGAGAACATCTACCTCGGAGGGTAAGTCAAGTGCAGGTCACCAACTCGCCATGGGCCCATGGCTCCACGCCATGAGCAAGCTAAGCTCATCCATGCACGCAGCACAGTGCAAGCAGTAACTAACGTTCATGTCGACTCTGTTTTTTTTTTCAGTATCATCGGGTCAGTGCTGATCGTCGCCGGCCTGTACTCGGTGCTGTGGGGGAAGCACAAGGAGAACCTGGAGAAGAAGGAAGCCGAGGCCATGGAGATCCCCGTGGCGATCAAGGCCGTCGATGGCAACGGGAGGATCGTGGACGTCGTGGAGGTGGACGAGGTGCAGCTGGAGAAAGCCCAGGCCAACGCCAAGGCGGCGGTCGCAATCACGGTCACCGGAGAGGAGAGCCGGATGCAGGGCAAGGATGAGTCTTAATAATAAGCTATCAAAAAAGAATGCGCCGATCAATCGATCAGCGCTCGATCAGAGCTTCTCACGTCATTCTACCCCTTTTAGCTTTGTGCGTTCGCCCCCATGGTGTTGTAGTGTGGGCCTGTGGGGTGACCTGAATGATGTAAGCAAGTGGTGGTGGTAGTACTGTAGTAGTGACTAGCGAAGTAGTATCAAGATGGAAGCTGAGGAGGATGTCATGATCACGAGGGAGAGTTTTGTAATCTCTCCTGCTAAGCAGATCGATGCTGTTAGTGATAAACATCTCCAACGTAAATGCATTGTATGTACTACTACCATATATAAACCTTCGATCAATGACGGCGTTTGCAGCATTATGCCTCAGGTGTCATTGTGCCAATCAAAGTTCAACCAATTAAGTGTTTGATGATCATGTAGATTTATCCTCAGTAGAAAAAATAGGAAACTATTTGATCATGTACATTTATCCTCAACCTGCATATGCATTTTAGTTTTGGCTACAATTTCTTCCGTACAAGGTGTAAACTCAGGCTAGTCCACAGAGTAATCCTATGATTTTCGGTAGTTCATATGATTGAGTGTAGGCAAGCAGCATTCCTGGAACTCTGAAAGAGCAAGAACTCAGTGGACCTAAAAGGCTAATCTTTTTTCAGGCTTCAGCATTGTTTATTTCGACACAACAGCCTTTACATTTTCTATATATACAAACGCGATCAATGTGCGGTTTCACGATGTAGCATATTGATGCGGCGATTGGTGCATAGCCACATGCTTAGTAGTAGTATTCAAGAATATCGTTTCCTATTGCATCTTGAAAAGAAATGCTTCCACTAACATGTGTATATCCTATTGGTGTACTAGGCAACATCCGTGATGCATACTGATTCCAAGAACCATGTCTGAAGTTTCTTTTGCATAATGAAGAACCGGCCGTGTCTTAATTAGTAAGGATAACCTCAAAGAATCACCATTATATAGTCTCAAAGAATCACCATTATATAGTCTCAAAGAATCACATTGAGTAGTGATGGGAGTTGGGGGGGAATGATTCCCCGAAAGAGGTCCTACATAGCAAGCACTTGAAAGATTCAGTGTTGAGACCAAACCAGCATGTATCTCTTTTTACTAAAATATTTTAGAAAAAAAAAACCCAGAGACCTGAGGTCCCATCTCCACTACAACTGAACCGGTCAGTACAGTGGGAAAGTTGGTTGCACAAAGCCATAAAGCCCAAGGCCAGGAACAAGAACGGTACATGAATTTGATGCCCTGCCCTAGGCATGGATCTGTCAAATCGATACATGAATTTTGTAAGCTCTAGTAGGTTCCCACTGGCTTCCATACCATTTCTTCAGGGAATATCAACTTGCACATGTGCCACTGCATGAGCCATACAGTCATACTTGACAAGCAGCAGGCCACTTAATAGCAAGTTAATGAATTCTGCATTATTTGCTACTCCAGTTCTTAATTATCATGACGCAGCATATCTTTTCCGAGATTCATCATTTGGGTTCCAGTTCAAAAAGAGAGAACGATTGACTATTTGAGACCAAGCTTTAGCTGAGGAGCTGTGTGACAAGTTCTAAAAACATGTCACGCTTAATTGGAGCAAATGTTATCACACTTTTTAGATAAAGGAAACCGGTCTCCACACTCACAACAGGGTGCTCGCAACCACCGATTACAAGGTTCACAGCAGTTCTTAGATCACCTAAAACAAGATCCTCTAGGCGACTAACCAAACTAAGTTTTACCAGCCAGACGGGTAGCACTAGAACCAAAACAAAAGGGAAAAGTCTAGTTTTCATCCTTTAACTGTTACAAAAGTTCGATTTTTAATCTACAACTACAAAACTAGACACTGAACACCATCCAACTATCCAAACCGTGCAAAATTGGACCTTTGGGTGATTTTGAAAGTGGTTTTAGATTTTATAGAAATAGCAAAAATATTATTTAAACTTAAAAAATACATAACTAATCATTTTAGACCCAAAAAATATGAAATCGGTGCCAAAAGTTCTTTTAAAATACAACCAACCTATTGACACACTATTTAATATTATTTTAATATTATATGTTTATATTACTAGTGTCTTTTGTTTTTTCTAAAAACAATTAGAATAAAAATAAATAATATGCAAATAACTTCTAATGGTCCATCAACATATAGGTCACATTTTAGAAAGAAGTTGGCACCAGATTCATATTTTTATAATTTAAAATAAATTAGTTATGAATTTTTTAATACAAAATTATTTTTATTTTTTAAAATAGAAAACCACCTTCAAAACTACCCAAAGGGTCAATTTTGCATGTTTTGGATATTTGGATAGTTTTCAGTGTCTGGTTTTATAGTTGTGGGTTAAAAATCAGATTTTTGTAACAGTTGAAGGGTGAAAATTAGACTTTTCCTAAAACAAAACGACTTCGAAGACTACTAAGAAACAAGACTACCTCTTCATTCTTTTTCCGGGTCTCCACCCGAAATTTTTGAACATTATAAAAGCGATGACTTCCATTTGATTACAGTCCGCCTTTAGCGCATCATCCTCTTCGTAAGTTGCTCTGAAGAGTACCTGCAAAGCATTAGTAGTAGTAGTTCTTTTGAAAATTACATCATTTCTACTTAACCATGTGTCCCAACAAACTGCCGCCACACCAATGAATACTTGTTTTCTAAGCTTTTGAGGGAAAACTAGCTCTATACCATCTCCAAACAGAGCTATTGTGCTGGCAGG
Source organism: Digitaria exilis (assembly GCA_015342445.1). Classification (NCBI taxonomy): domain Eukaryota; kingdom Viridiplantae; phylum Streptophyta; class Magnoliopsida; order Poales; family Poaceae; genus Digitaria; species Digitaria exilis. The sequence continues at coordinate 568,948 of JACEFO010000544.1, forward strand.
AGGATGAAGAAACAACTCAACAAAGATGATGCTATAGGTCTCAACCTCAAAAAAAAAATCTCATTAGCTATTTCAGACACGTTCCATTTTGCAATTCTGTATCTTTTTACTTCTTGGCATGTACGGGTCCTCTCAGTTATATGAGTGCAAAAAAGGCGCAATTGTGTATGCAAGATGCTTTCTTCTGTTGATTCAAGAGTAGACGAGTACAGAGTCCAGCCAGCAATTATCCCTGTCAGACAGTGGGAGGGAAACCAAAGTGCTTCCACTAAGCATCTATCAACATCTTGGGAATAAGAGAGCAGGAAAAGCAATGCAACCAGCCAACCATAAAGCAAATCACACTCACACAAGAATAGTTAATTAGCACTCAGGCTATATTCTCTTTTTTTCATATATTCTCCAAAACTTATGTGATTTCCGCTACATGATAACCTCAGCAGTGTATATAAAACAGGATGAAAATGCATTAATAATAAGAGTTGTGTGCGAGTAATATCCTTGTTAAGATTCCTTATTCTGAACCCAAGATGTGTCACATCATGCAGCCGGCAATATTCCAAAGTGTTAAACATGTTGCTGAATGCTACCACAAATTGCATATTCGGATTCCTGTAAACCTCTCTCTATTGCAGATGAGTACCCTAATCAGAAAGCGTGTCTCTGTGTTCTATTATATTAACTAGTAGCTTTAGAAGTGCCAAGCTTTTGGTTTCATGGATTATTCATACATTACCAGAGTCCAGAGCCGATAAACAACAATTTCATAGATGACCAAGTACGTATTCAACTAGAAATTGAAAGAAAATTGTTGCCTACAAGTACACGGTAGAATAATTGTTCTGTGATGTTTAACTAACAATGGGTTTTTAACTTGCCAAGTAACATCGTCTACCATAAATACACTTCAATCATTCAGTAACTTTCTTGTAAAGTACTTTCAGTTACGTAATTGACGAACAATTTACATCGTTGTTATCTTTACAAAAGCTAGAGATGTAGTTCAGTAGCGTCGTTTTGCAAGGGAAGAAGTAATTTCTTCCACCAAGTTGAGCCCTCCAGATCATTGCACATGCTTTGCAATATTCTAAAGATAATTTGTGTTAGCCAACAAGGATATCACAATTCATAAAGATGGCTAAAGTGATAAGCCCGGTCTGCATCAGAGCAGGGAATACTATTCTCTAATCCGAGGTTGCATCTCATTAGGGGGTCTCACTAGAGGAACACTTGCTAACTTCAACAGGAATGTCGACTCTATAAATCTTATTATGGAATCGAATCCTGAGGTGCTTATGTCACTGAATTCTTTAGCTGGGATTCACTGACTTTACCTGTTGGATTAGCAACATGAGAGCAAGGGGACAAGAAGCACCAAAACTGCCTTTGGGATCAGGATCAATGGAATGACCGGGAAGACACTGGTATCTAGTGTGGTTCAATGAGCACCTGCATTACACTAATGGTAATGACTTAATGACTACTCGCTAGTGACCACTGATATCAGTATTAACACTGACATGACTCAGGAAGAAATTACCCAAACAATTATGCAACAAAACAGTACCAGTTTCCAACTGGTCAGATATAAGAGGTGAAAAAACATAATATTGAGGACAGAAACTTAAAAAATCTGAAAGTGAGCATCAGGGTCAAGTAACTTTTAAAGCATTAGCAAGCAGCTAATCTGTATAGGTCGGTCAAATGAGATGTGCAGCAATGGTTACAGTAGCTCCAACTTATAGGTGGTAACTACACTCAAAATGAAGAATTGTCTGAGCAATCCTTTGGGAGGGCAACATAGTTTGCTGGTCCCACGGTGCTTTTGGTAGCTTCCTTCACCTTCCCAGATGGCAGCCCTCCCTTCCGAGACATTGGTGTAGTGACACGGCGGCTTGTTGGAGTTCCAACAGCAATGTTGGCAGTAGTGCTCTGCCCAAGAGGCTTCCTTGCAGGATGAGAACGGATAGGGCTTGGCTTCGTTCCAAACTTGGCACCATGCTCTACAGAGAACTGTTCCTGAAGTTTCTTCAATTCCTGAAAATAGTTGAAGCATCCGATAACCCATAAGCCTTGAGATTCACAGCAGAAATTACACAAGAATAAATCATAATGTGACATTGTGATATAATGATCAGAATATAGTTGAACTATGAATTTCAAATTGTTACGCCAAATTACCATTCATCACAAGCATCTAAAGAACACGGACTAAAAAGCAACTACAAAAACGCAATATGCTTGAAATGATTAAGAAATTGTGGATTATAAGGTATGTAAAGTAAAACCAACCCTCAGTCGACGCTTTTCCTCTTCTTTTTGTTGTCTTGTAGAGGTGTACTCTTCTAAACTATCCAACAGCCTCACCTGTAATGAATATACAAAGTCTTAAATAAGCACACTGTTGATTATAATGTGATAAACAAGACAATTTATTTGACAAGAACACTGATTAATTGAACTTGCCTTGTCAAACATAAATGGGATACCCTTCTCCTTCTCCCACAATTTAATTTTAGCTGTCAAGTTCTCCAGAAGAGCTGTAGAGTGAACTAAGACTTGAGTTCACATTGAAATTTTACGGACTACAAATACTATAAAACCAAAGGGTACTGGCAATGAGGCAACAAAAACAAATAAACCATGGAAGGTAATGAAACTACAGCATTATAAACGAGGGATACTGTAAATTTGACTTAAATAATAGAAGATGTGAAGGGCAGGTACCACGTATTTCCAAAACAAAACGTCACATGACTGAACTAGATTTTCTTTCTTTTGGGTGCAAACAGTAACCTCATTTTATAATTGTGGATATGTTTCTATTAAAAATCTTCAATCCAAGGACTATAATCAGATAAGTTTTTTTTATTTATTACACACAACCTGAAATTGTAATGATGTAAGGGTACCATGGCCTTCTGATATTATCTACACATAATAAATATAATATGGGATGCTCTACCGCTCAAAGATACGTAGTACAAACAAGTATACAGCTTACATGGAATTTTGCTGACCAATACCCTGGCTTTCTCCGCGTGCTTCAGATTGAGGTGAGCTCCTCGACCAGCATTGTAGCGGTTCTGATCCTGGAGCGGAAATCAAGGTTGTACATAAGCATTACTACAGGTCACTGACAGATTTAGCACTGGAATTGAGAACTTATGATATCTAATGAATGGCTTTTGAAGAAAAACAAATTAGGTACCCTTTCATATTCATCAAGCCAAGTCTCCTCTTCAGTTGCCGATGTCCATTTCTCCACCTTTTCTAGTATGTCCTTTCTGCTTAGAGCATGTTCTTTTGCCTCCATAATTCGATCGTCCATACCTGCCAGCAACTCAGAGAGATCTGCTCTACCTACAGATCAAAGTTCTTTATATGATTAAATATAGAATCAATCAAATGACTCTAATAAAGCACGCTGCAATAAACTCAGGATCGTATTATAACTGTTTGTCCAAACATTTCCATCCACAATGGGTAGCTAAGTCACATAGATTAAGTTATCTCAGTCCATAAGCTGGCAACCAGAAAGTCTTGTAACAACAAAATGTAGAATTAAATTGGAAATCGCAAGCGAGATTAGCTCGCATGAGTAGTAGTCTAGTAGAATGACTCTGGTGTGGAATTCGTGTACACATATAGGAAAGGATACTTAGGGTTGTGGTTTATAGAAACAGAACCAAACCAGGATATCCCTGCCTAAAAGATCAATACTACTGGTGCGCTCAGCCGCTCACGGGCTCATGGCTGCTGCCAGCCAACACCTGTGGGGTTGGACATATCCAAGATAGCTGATCAACTAGTCTATCAGAAATGATCATCAACTTGCAAAGCAAAATGTACTCAAGAACACAGATGTAACGTGCAAAGGAAGAACTAGACAATGGCAAACCATATGTGCTAATGTCTTCATTGAGTATAAATGTTTTCTGTTCTATTCTAGAACAGAGTAGAAGTTACATACATATGTTTCAGTCACAGAATCAGGGTGGCACGTTATCCATGAACCTCAAGTAGGGTCATAGCTAATACAATAAATATGGCAATGATAATGCATGAGATAAGTAATTAGTTACATGTTAATTTTAAAAGTGGTAACTGAGAAGACAAGAATCAAATCCTAATGCAAATGCACAAAGCCATAAACAGATTTTTATTTGGAGATAACCAAACTTAAGCTGGACACGACATGACACATCAAGAAATTGAATGAAAGAAAAAGCTAAATAAAGGAAAAAGATGTGAATATTAGGTTTAGCAAGCATGTCAGTATGAATTATGAAATCACAGGAAAGAAGTGAACCAGAATCAATGAGATCACTGAGGGTCCGCCGCTCAGAGTCACTATCAATGTACATGTGAAAACTTCTAAAGATTTCTTCAAGCTCAGTCATCTTCTTGAAGACTAGCTCTTTCATTTTGCTGGCTTTCAAATTAGTCAGTCTCTTAACCTCAGACTCAACCTATATAAGAGAATAGAATGATTCTATATAAGAACTGGCATATTCTAAGCATTAATTCCAGGAGAATTCAGAGGGAAAGGATAAGGACAATAAATGGTAACCTTCTCGATAACATCATGTGCAAGGCATCCTTTGGGCATGACTGTATTTTGCGAAACTTTAATAAGAGAAGTAACATGGTTAAAACACTTCTGTTCATCAACTGGTGTATCCATGAGGTTCCATAACTCAATTAGTGTGCTGCCAAGATCTTGGAGCTGAAATGGAGTGTGAATTTCAGACCTTTTGAGTTATTGGTATATTGAATACAATGCAAACATAGAAAAATAAAGAATTATAGCACCCAGAGTTTTCGAGGTGCATATAGGACGACAATCAGAGAAACATAGTGATAGGTTACTGAAGTCATGAATCACAAGGAACAAATGTTTTTAGTATGGGAAACAAACTACATAGAATTAAAGTAGAAAATGATAATCAATACAAAATACAAAGTACTTTACAAATGTTGAATGTATGAGGAACAAGCAATTCAGACATACTCTGGATAAAAAGTATAGTCCCTCAATCACTAGGTAAAATGAGTTGTTAAATTGAAAACACTAAAATGAGTTGTTAAATTTGACTTGAAATGTACCTTAAAAGGTTTCAAAATGTTTTACTTCCACCTTTTAGTAAATAAGTGGTCAAAATCATGTATTGTTGACTGAAAAGTCAAAGAGAACTTATGTGTTATAGAATGCAGGGACAAGTAACAGTATTATGTTACACGTTTAGTTTAGAGTTATGAATATTCCAACAAAACAGAAAACTTAGTAAATCACCATGATACTTTATGTGAGAACAGTTTATCTCCTTAAGGTCAAGTTCAATGTCTAGTAGTTTGTTCCAAAATCATAATTTACTGCTATGCTGGAACTTGCCAAGTCAGTGAAAAAATGGAAAAGTTCAATGCATTTCAGTGATAGATATGCTGATATATGTTCAACAAATAAACTACCTTGCATAGGTATACGTACCTTTCTAAGTCTTTGTTTCTTTTCATGATTTAATGCATGAACCTTTCCTTCAAGGCTCTCGAGTGTGCTGTTGCCAATACTCACAGGTTTGCTTCTTTCCAACTCAGCATAACTGGGATAAACATCATAGAGTGCCTTCTTAAGATCAAGAGACATTATGTTGCATATTTGACTAACACAGTTGATCTGAACGTTAATCTTTTGCAGCCTCAGATTCTGAAAAATTAACAAAAACAACAAATTTTTAAGAATGAATCCCTAAGCAATCTGGGAAGTGACCCTTTAGAGCTCATGCACTACCTTTTCTGTCTGAAGCTCATTAAGCTGCACCTTCAGTTCACCTAATCTCTTTAAGGATAGATCATTCTCATCTACCAAAGGAACAGTGGGATCCCCATGATCAATGGTTCCTGAAATTTCTGCTTGTAGACGAACTATCTGTAACTGAACAGCCCTGAAGTCATTTACTCTCTCATCCCTCCTCTGCCTCAAATCCTTCAGCACAGGATCTATCTTTGCAAGTTGTTCCATTAATGTGCCACCTAGCTTCTCTGACTGAGTAGATAAAGAGACATCAGCCCGAAAAATTGCGTGCCTACAACTACAAAAACCATGGGAAACGATTGATGACATAAAAATTTACCCTGGGAAATGATTCATACTCTCCAAGAGCAGAAAGGATTTTGTCTATGTCAGCTTCGCCAAAAGACAGCTCCTGAAGCAGGTCAGCCTTCTGTTTTCTAGTTTGATCAATTTTCTTTCTATAAACATTGAGACAATCCTCCTCCAGCTGCAGTATCATCCTGTCTCTTTCCATTTCATCCTGACCAATTTCTCCCCATAGTTCCTGATTGAAAAATTGTGAAGTTTAGTACCGTATGCAAAGGTGAACCAGATGTAGAAAGGCCCTGCCGACGCAAAGCAGAAACAACAATGAATGCGTTCCCCCAGTGGATTTGGATGCACGCAAAAGAGAACGGTGAGACGAAGAATCACCATGATCAGAAGGGTAAATGACAAACGAGGCCCGAATTGGTACCAAAAGAACAGAAACAGAGAATTTCCGGAGGGCGACAACCTTGTCCCAAGATCTAACAATCATGGGAAAAAAATTCAACACCGACAAATGCAACGGTCGTACCCCGAATCCCCGTACTAGTCCAAGAAACATAAAAGAAACACAAAATCCACGGTCAATTCCACCGCATCCATACGAAATCAACAACGGGAACCACGAGAGCGCAGACCTAGGAGCCGATCCCCAAAGACTAACACGCTTGAACGCCAACGAGCAACCATTCCGTACGAACCCCAAACCCCGCTCCCCCGCCTAGAACCATCGCGGGGCCACAATCGCCGGGCTACGGACTCGAAAGTGGAGAATCGCGCACAGAGAGAAAGAAACATCGTGTTGCGGGATCGGACGGACCTGCAGTTCTTGGAGAAGGGAGCTGCATGAGACGCGCATCGGTGGCTGCAACGGGAGAAGCGCCGGCGGGGTCGCCATGAGGCGGCGGCGGCGGCGACGCGGTTGAACGGATCGGGGGAAATGGAGTGCTCGCTCCCTCGCCTCGGCTAGGGTTTATAGAGAGATGGGGGCCGGGATCGGCAGGGGAAGTGTTCGATTTGAAAGAGGAACAGCGGGAGGGGGGAGGAGGATGGAATGGAAGGAACGGTATTATTGGCTGCCCTGCCAGCCGGCGAGAGGAGGGAGGGATTTGAAAATGTTTGAAAACGGACGCGCTGTTGTCGGCAGTTTTGCTGGGCCGACTCGTGTCGAGATTGCAAACGGAAGGCTGTCTGTAGAGATGGCCTCGCTCACGGGTCGTACAGTTGACAATTTTGAAAATTGTGAAACACAATGGACTCTAAGAGAAGTACGGTAATTTTATTTCCCTTTTTTTTAGGAAATTTTATTTTTTTTGTACCAAGCACAACTTTATCTTACTATCATGACTAGTTGAGTTTCCACGTTAATCCTACAAGATGCGCAAGGAAAAGATTAATTGTAGAAATTCTCGGAAAAAACAGAAACACCATGCCATCAATCGAGTAATTGTCATATAAATTAGAACTATTATCTTTTCTAATAATTCACTTTTTATGTTTACTATAAAAATATTTTTAAAGTAACTTCCTAATATGTATCTTTATAAAAAATAATATAAAGTGACCATCTATTTTTATATAAGTTATCCACTAATGTTAATTTCGAATAACTCTAAGTTTATATAAACTACATACATATATTATAAAAAATAATAAAGTAAGCTCTAAGTTTGAATCTAAATTATTTGATTATAAGAAAATTCTAAAGTACACTAATCTTAATTTACTATTTGTATAATTCTCAATGTACCCATGTCATTGTTTATGTAAAAATGCTACCTTAAAATATATGTCTAATGCGCTAAAGTTTAGCTAGACGTTAACTCTCTTGTTTCGATTTTTTGAAGGTTAGATGGAAGAGGACACGGAGATTGGTATCAAATGTACTGTTGGTAATTGACAACGATGATGATAGTCGACGACGAAACAAAGGATCGTAAGGTTCAAAGTTTCCATTTATCTCATATGATATTTGAAAAAAAAAATATCCAACACATTGCTTGCTGGATTATCCATGCTACTGAGTACCACTTCCTAGATTTTCTATGTTATTTGGTATCACTTATTCTTGTATTCAGGTTATTTCGTTTAGTTGTTATCAGCAGTGCAAAATCCTATTTAGGCGATGCCATCAATGGCATATTATTGGACATGCGAGGCGACGCCAGATTTGCATCCCTGAATCTACCCCGACGCAAAATGATGAGATGGTGAACATGGCATATTATTGGAGGCGGCCTCAAGGCATGTGCTTGTATTATATGGTCTGGATTTGTAGGGCTGCGGAGCTCTCGAAAGACTCGTCATTAGAGAGAAAGCGAACTAGCGAAGGTTGGGGCACATACTTGATGGCTAGAAAAACCCAGGTGCTAGATACCACCCCGAGAAACAGCTTGTAGAGCGGCGCCTGCCGCATTCCTGATTAGAATTTCTAGACAGCTACACAGTAGCCATTTTTTGAAGCAGCAATTTGGGCTCCTTTTCGTCCTATTGCTTTGGAATTTACTTGTAGTTTGTAAACCAGACGATGATGTTGCATGACGTTTTGCAGTTGACCACGGACAGAAGAACCCCCCTTATGTACAGACATGGAAACGGACAGTGTGAAATACTGGAATATACAGTTCTATGTTCCCACGTTCCAAACAAAATATACATATTCCGGTAAATGAGTCAAAGCATTTCAGCTTGACAGCTACCTAGTATCTGTACCTTAGACTTCAGTTACTACCTTCACACCTTCCACCCTGGAAGTCTAGTCACACATAGTATGCCTGAAAATGAAAGAGGGCTCAAAACTTATGGATCACGTTTTGTAAAAGAATGCTGCATTACAGGAGGGAACAATAAGCAAAATCCCAAATAGAGGAGTATGGACGTGGCAACAAAAAAAAAAAATCGGATATCTAAGCAAAACCGTAAACAACAAAAGATGGTTTCCTTCCTATGCCAATTTGTGTGGCAGTAATTGTAGAAATCCAAACATGGAGTACATGATTTCCTTTACCAGAATATTTTGTAAACCAACCCAATGATACATCAAACAAGATAGTGACCTACTATTGCAAATTGTAGCTAACAAGTTATAGTGTGTGTACCATAATGTTAAAATAGACATAACAGAGATACAGAGATCAGTTGTTACTAAAAAAAATCAATTTAAGGATTGATGCAATCACAGCACACCACATCTAAGGATACACATATATTGTTCACTGGAGTGTTCGATATTGAATGGCTCCTTACAATGATTTGATTATGACCTAGACACCCGACCTAACGAAATTAGAAAGAACAGCCTATCTCAAGCAAAAGCAAACCAGTTATGTCACTGTTTTTAACGTGGTATCACAATGTATGCATACATTGCGGGTTATATATAGAGAAAACATGGCTATCGTCCAGACTCCAAAATTGCAGATTAAAGCATATGGCTATGAGTGTGAACTTCAACACATGGAATGGAACATGCACGTTTAGGTATTGTTGAGATTTTGAACTTCTTAGGCGCACAAACTCCTACTAGTGACTTCTAAACAGCTGATTGCTCACTGATAGCACGACAATGCCTTGATAAACCATCAAAGCACCAGCACCAGTGTCACATAAAGACTGACCATGTTAAAACATAAAACCCTGAAGCACTCATTTTTTTTATGTTCACCAAAAACGTAACTAAATTATTCTATTAACAATAAGAATCCTGTGGAAACCAATCTTCTATATGCAACACATAAGGTCTCACGTCTGTACTAAAAACAACTATAAAGTCATTGTTTTATTTGCATCATATATCGAAGCACACATATACAAGTAGTTCAGAAACCCATGCAAGGCCGAAAGAATATCATGGTAACAGTCTAGCATGCACTGACACGCTGTAAATTGACACATATGACCATAGGTTAACCAATCAGCAAGAGAGTTTGTAGCACAGTAAGATGAAAAGAGATGACATCATACCTAAGAGGATGATGTGAAGTCGCTGGAAAGTCCATCATTCTCAACGGTGTGCAGGCGAGCCTCTTGTTGTACGATGTCTGCTTCAAGAGAGAGCTTGGCAATAGCTAAAAGAATATAAAACCATGCGTAAGCAGACAAAATATTTATCCTGGTAGATTACATTACATAACTATCAACGAATATGTTATCAAAACAACCAAGACTAACTACCTTGCCCAGAGATACCATCAGAAGCAACAGAAGTCTCGGATTCAGCCTCAGCGTCTCCAACAAGGCGAAACTCGACAACTGATTTGAAATCTTCCCATGGCTTCACCCAAACCTTTGATATGTACAGACCCTTCTTCCCAGCATCAGCTGCCTCCAGTATCAGGTCATGCAGAGTCCCTGTCACCACCTGGCGCTTAGATTTCAGCACCCGTGTAAACTCCAAAGCAGCACCCTGCACAATAAAATTCTCCAAACATTATTACAGAACTCAGAAGAAATTCATCTTGCTATACATCCATGATCCATGGAGTGATCATACTATGAATATGACAAACCACTGCTAACATTTAGAGTCACGGCCCATTAGACCAACTGAGAGAAACTAAAAAAAAATCAGTTGTTTTTTGAAAGACCCCAATAATTCAATTTTCCCTTAGTAACATGACACAAGGACCAAATTTCTAGGCATTGCACATGTGGCTCGTCGAATGTCTTCACATACTGTACAGTTCGATGAACTAGAGAATTCAGCTGTTAGATCTTGGAACTTGGTTCTAGTAAATCTAGTACGCCATGCCCCATAATAAGGCTGCACAAAGGGAGGTCAGTTCAATAACTCCTGCAAGTTGCAATTGAAGCGCGTTGGCGAATTCGTGGACCTAATTTTTTCCCCTCTCAAGAGAAACGGGGTGACCTGATTGGGGGTGATGTCAACTATGTAAGTCAATGCAAATCACTCGTCGTGCATAAGAGTTCACACCGATGGAATTGGCGTCAGCACGGGGGGAGAGAGAGAGAGAGAGAGAGAGAGACGGGGAGCGAGGCGGCGCACCTGGTTCTTGTTGTGGTGGGCGACCGCGAATCGCGCGGCGTCCTCGGCCTCGGCCCGCTCGCGGAGCGCGGCGAGCATGCCCCGCACGAGGCCGCTCTCGTCCCCGCCGAGGTGGAACCCGGAGACCCCGGCGGCGGCGGAAGCCGCGAGGAGCACCGCGGCGAAGAGGACGGCGCGGCGAGACATCGTCGTCGTCGTGGCTGGCAGCGAACTCCCGTCCGGTCCGGTCCCCGAGCTCGCTAGCTACCAACTACTGGTTGGTTCGCGTCGGCGTGTGGCGCTTGGCTGCTGCAGTTGCTCTGCTCTTCCCCTCGTGCTCGTGTGCTCTCTCTCGCTTTGCTTGGGAGGGTGGGGAAAGCGAAGCCCGGTGGTGGGGGCAGGTTGGCGTGGAGGCGACAGCGACGCGTGATCCGATCGGAGCCGTCAGCGCGTCGGGATCGGGCGGCGGGGAGGTGGTGACAAAGGAAAGGAGCCTGACGCGGAGGCCGGTTTGTCGTCTTCCCAGCTATGGGCCGAGCCCAACTGCCCGACCGTGTCTGCGTTGCGCGACTGGGTTGTTGCCTTCGTCTCCGGCGGCGCCACCGCGTCACGGCACTGCGTCGTGCCGTCGTCCACGCTTTCTAGGACTACATCCAAAGCTTCTCTTCAACTCGATGACATTTCGACTGGACGTCTAGACTACTACGGAGTATACACAGCATTTTATTTTTAAAATAGTAAAAAAAAACTCCAAGTTATTTTGTGTTGCAAATGCCCGCCAGTCACCCGTCCTCGTTCGGACATACTGTTGCAAAAACCACGGCATCGCGTACTTCCTTAACCCGAATCTAACATGTTTTCGCCAATGTCAACGTACTAATGGTCCGTTTAGATAATAAAAGTCTGCCAAATTTTATTATAACAAAATTTTCTGAGATATTACAGTTTCCAATAAAATAAAAGTATGAATGAATACTGAAGTTCTAAACGGGATCTTAACTAAAATAAAATATAGTTACATGGCGTGTTTGCATCCCTATAATCTTTGACGAATATATTGACAGGCGCCGTTGTCATAGAGCAAAATATAGCAAAGATTGGCAAGGGAAGCAATCACACGTACTATATGTTTAAGCTAAAGCCTCTATATTTATATACAATAAGGCCAAGGAGCAGTTCGACTCATCTAGCGCGGTAAGCCATGGCTAAGTCCAAATGGCCACGACAGTTCCTCGATTCACAACTAAATTAGTACTGTAGCAAATATAACGTTTATACATCATTATTGTTATTTTATATCTTCTATCCATCAAGATACTCTAGAAGTCCTGCTACTTCTTCAATATCTTCAGCAAATCAACCAGTCATCACCATCCTCATTGGAAACCGACTGTCGCTTGCAAATGCCTTTAGCGGAGTCATTGCCATCCGACACTGCCCCAATGCTAGCGTTGTCATCCAGACCTTCGGCCACTGGGCTTGCAACTTCACCAACGGTGTCCTTATCTGAAGACTCAACTGCTTCAGTAGTCCTACCCAAGGAACTCCCGCTTTTGTGGAGAGAGGAATGCAACGAAGAAGAAAGGCTCGACATCGTCGAACGCTGCAACTTGCTCAATGATAGGCGCTCGTCCACCACTCGCTTGAGTAGTGAGACATCCTCACATATCACAGCCATCTCACCTCTGCAATGAAGACAAGGACATGAATCACAGGGTTGGTCACAGATTTAGATCTCATAAGCACTTGAGACAATCTACTATCATTACTACAAGTTATTTGAGAAGACGGGGTGGTACATTACTGTCCAGTACAGAGTACGGACAAAACATGATTTGAAAAGTTGTAGACATTACACTAAGATAATAAAAAAAAATGTTACAAGAGAATTATCTACATGTTTCAAAAAGCATTTATATTGATGTAGAGCATCTTTGAAAGATCCGGTTACAGTTCACGTTCAAACAGGACAACAGTATTAAATGGCTTAACAGTGATCAAGTAGCTGAGGTGAAATGGCAACTTACTGCAGTGTATCAACAATTTGCCCCCGCTCAACCAAGAATTCCTTCAGCTGTCCATCAAACAATTTAATTAAACATCAGTAAATATTTTTAGCTCAGTTCCTGCTATTGTTTGTTGTAAAAAGTTAGTCATTTTGTTCAGAAAATTCAAAACTACGGTCCTGAGTGACAAAATACGCCCACTGACAAATATATGGCAAAGCTCCTCAGGTAAAACATTTTTCTTAGATATAGAGAAGCTAATCAAAATCTATTATGCACAGGTTTGTCATCGTGTTTTATAAAACAGAAACGAAACAACATCTAGTAAAATTATGAAAACAAGATTATGAAGGAAGCAGGTAATACCTTCAAGTTCTCCTCTGCTTCTTTTTGCAACTTTCTTGATTCTTCGACAATAGAATTCATCATCTTTTCTTGCTCATCAAGCAGTGCCTGAGCAGCAGCCTCTTTTTCAATCTTTTCTTTCTCAGCTGCTGCAATTTCTTGTTGTGCCGCAACCAATCTTTCATCAAGGGTTTGATGTATCTATCCACATCAAGTTTTCATCGATTTAGCCTTTTTTATAAATTAATGCAATGCAATCATATGGCCACTACAACCAACAAATAGAGTGCTTTTTTGTCAAATTATTTGATCAAGTCACACTAAATTAAAAAAAAAAAAAAATCTCCAAGAATAAGGAAATTGTAACTCAAAGGACCTATGTTTTGGTACAAAGCTCAACCAGTGCAGAAAACTTCCAAAACTCTCCCAGTATTGAAGAACCATGCCAACTGTATAAACTATGAGATGGCATCCTTCAACATCAGGCTTCATAAATTTTATTAGTCACACTTTAACTTTAGCTTATGGAGGATGCTATGTGCATACAAAATGCTAACATAAAAGAAACAGTGTACCTCTTCAATTATCACTAGATATTTATTCCTCTCGTCTGAAAGCCTATGAAGTCGTGATTGAAGCTGACGCGCCTCTGTGGTTAAAATAGCTTTCTCGCCACAAACTTCACCAGCATGCTGTAGTAAATATAAAAATTGTCATCTAACCTTGTGGCATAAGCCTAGAAAAAATCAAGAATTTAATGGTGTCAAATATTATGTCAAAGAGAAAGACCATGTCATTTGCTTCCTTTGCATGAGTTAACATTTCTTTGAGCTCCTCAACTTTAGTCAGAATGCATGTTCCAGCAATAGATGACTCTTGCTTTGCTATTTTAGCCTTTTCTTCAAGAAGCTCTACATCCTCTATCATTTTTGTAACCAACTCCAGAGAGGGTAACAGATCATTCTGCATTATGTCAAAATCACAATAATCAGCACTATTTCCCCGGACGACCAATATATAGAAAGAAAAAGGAGAAGAGAGAGAGAGAGAAGCTGTTGTTAAACCCAAACAAGTACTATTCCGCTATACTAATATCCACAGGTGCAATACGAGCACACACATCAATCAAGCACATGGTAGAGAATGTACAAGGAAGATAACAATTACAAAAGGTATCAAAATGACCAGGACACAGCAAACTTAAATTACATTACCTTATTGCTTCTGGCATCAGCAATAGAATCCTCAAGAGACTCAATACTAACAGAATGGCTTGAATGGGTTGAAGCCATAGAACCAAAGTGATTCAAATTAAGATCAGGAAGCATTGTTTTAGAAGACAAGAGAATGGCTTCATTCTCATCTATATCCCCTGACAGCTGCTTGTTGGAGCCAGTGCCAGCATTGCTGGTACTCTTCTGTTCTATAACTCCAGAAGTCCCAGCAGAGGATGCTTCTTTATCTGGACTGGGAACATCGAACACAGGTGTAAAAGAATCTTTTTCATCACTCAGAATTCCGGAAGATACTTGATGATTGGAAGAAAAGCCCAAAAGGTCCGAAAAGAACAGGTCATCCTCAAAATTTATGTCCTCATAACCACTCAAAAACTTCAACGAATTGTTCTGAGCAAAGCAATCCCCAACTGGATTATTACTGGAATCTTGATCATGGAGTTGTGGAGCTTTACTACTTATGCTGTCACTACAGTTTTCCCCCGTTGGCAGTTGAGAAGAACATTCACTTGGTAATACACCAAATCCAGCTTCATTATCTGAGTTAGCCAACTTTCTCTCTGGACTGGAATTTGAAGATACCACATCAAGATTGGGAAGCAAATCACGGTGATTACCATTTGGGATAAGATCAGAACATAGATTTAGTTGCTCATTCATCTCATGGATTGATGTAAGTCTTCCCGCATGTAATTCGCTGTCTATGTTCTCTTGTGTGCCAGTTGTGACCTCCACACAAGAAGTGCCTTGTGCAGAGAGAACACTTCCATCAACCTCATCAGCGTATATATCATGTCCTAATTTGTGGCAACAGCCAACTCATTAGTGTAACTTAAAAATAAGAAAAGAACATATGGCAACAATATCCAAAACAAAATATGCTTGGTTCAATAAAGAACACAAAGGACTAATTACAGAACTACA
This sequence comes from Digitaria exilis, assembly GCA_015342445.1. Classification (NCBI taxonomy): domain Eukaryota; kingdom Viridiplantae; phylum Streptophyta; class Magnoliopsida; order Poales; family Poaceae; genus Digitaria; species Digitaria exilis. Next base: position 584,542 of record JACEFO010000544.1, read on the forward strand.
CTAAACTTGAATCAATAAACTGGCCTGAGATAAATTATACACGTGCATGAGAAAGTATAACCACAATTGCCTTAGAAACTACTATAAACAAAAAGTGGCACCGAACTAATTAAAACTACACTAGTGAGACAAATTACAAAAAAATCATACATGTGTTTGAATCTTTTAGCTGTATCATAAAACTCAAAAGAACCAAAAAGGATAAGGGGAATAGTGTTGATGCAGAAAACTGTCTGGCTGTCAATACATATATTTTTACAGAATAAATACAAGACATGTAAAAAAAATCATCCCAACAAAACACCTTTAGCACTGTACAAATTGACTGAACTTTTTTCTCACCAGCAGATGATGAACTTCCGACTTCATGTGTGCTGTTATTAGCAAACACATTCCCAACAGAATCAGCCCTAGATGGCAATACTTCATGATGAGCAGAGAAAACTCCAGCCGAACCAGTTATGAATGGCATGACTTCATCAAGGATAGCAACCACCGCCGAATCAACATCTTTACGGTGTTCAATGGCAATAGCCTTCAGTATACGATGATCAACCTACAGAAAAGAGGTATCAGACAAATTTGCACCTCTGAAAACAGCCATGAATGACACAGGGCTTACAATTCAGGTTGCCCATGAACCCAAGCAAATACATCCCCTAAATTTTTATTGATAATGAAATAATCGTGTACAATTTCTCCACAGCCACTGAAACCGAAACAAACCTCACCGTAACAAATAGCCCCAACCCCACTGGGATTTACCATCACCATGTGTGTTGTCACATGATGTCTCCTAGGGCTAGTTACCCAAAATATTCACGGAAGAATCCTACTTTATCAATCTTCCCAGATACGAAATCTCATAACAATACAACCGATCCGACGCACCTGAGGAAAGAGTTCTTGTAGGGAGCGGAAGACCTCCTTGTGATCGGCCATCTGAGAACCCTAGGTACCAGAGATTGACGCAGAACCCTGAGGACTGAGCTCCCCTAGGCTTTCCTCCGGCGGCGCGGCGGGGAAGGATTAGGGTTTGGGGTTCCCCGCTGATTGCGTGAGGGGCGAGGTGAAGCAGCCAAGCAGGAAGGCGAGGAGCCGGAGGAGGTGCCCGAGCCGCGGGGGGAGGACGGCTTTTACCAGGAAAAGGCCCCGTCGCTTCTCGCTACCCTTTTTCCGTTTAGGCCCCCCAGTGCTACGAAAATCGAGAGAGATTTCATTTCATAAAATTCCAAAATTAGCCGCTTCGTAAATCACCATCACCGTGACACCGTCAACACTTCCGTTGAGAAACAAAAAAACAGAGCAATATCCGATAACAACTTGGTTTGCTTCTCTCTTGAGCACAACTTTTTTCATAAAAAAATCAAATGATAAAATAAAATTGTATAGTTTATTTCTTTTGTTGCACTTTGATTCCAATGATGTATACCTTTATTAGAAGAGCGTAGACACGGATATCATGGCCAGTTTTACGGTTTTACCATTCTCTGATCCTGTAGCCCTACAATTACAACCATATTGTTTGCTGCCACCTCACGTGCAGCCATCGAGCAACTACTCACCGCACTACCATTTCTACCCCCTCCATCGGCAACGCCCAACATTCACTTGCACCACCTCAACTTCGACCTCTGATTAATCGGCCATGGCCCCAACTCTGGCCACCACCATAATCAACGTTGGTCTGATTCATTGTCGTTTCCTACACCAACATAGATTGCACATTTTCTCCTCTATCCTGGAGTATGATGAATCATGCTTTTCAGAGTTAGTGTATTGTGTTTTATTTTAATTACAGAAGGTAAGTTACAGAAATATGCAACCATCAGTGTATAAACCAGATCATAATAATTGTTACATTTTTCTCGTCTCATTATCGCTGTCGTCAGCGATAAGGCCTACTAATGTTGAAAATATGATGGAGTGAGAAATTGTTCGCTCAACTTGGCTCGAGTGCAGGAGTAGGCCTACTAATGCTGAAAATATGATGCCTTGCCACACCATCTCCTCTTAAAATAAGCTTGCAGTTGCAGTCACCGGGAATTGGCTGTTTGGATTTTGGAACGTTCAGCCACAAACTCAGTTTGTTGTACGAGTTTATATAAGAAGTAAATACATGCAAGGACGTTGAAGTAGCGCTATTCCTCCTCTTATTAAGTTCACTGAATAATTCAACAGGAACAAAAACGACAAGGCAAAACACCAAAACAAGAGTATGATCTCCTTGGTCACGAAGGATGGGCTACATCAGCTAGACACTGCCACACTGGGCAGGTACAGGCACATTTCTTAGGCACGAAGGAAATAGCATGACCAACAGGAACACAGGAAGCATATTGAACTCTTACATTAACACTAGAAAAAAAGATGGACGGTCTCCCGTCGCTGTGACCGACTGGCCGTAAGCCCGCCCGATGCAGGGCCAAACTCTGCAACTCACATGGCTTGCAAACGACGTGCTGTTTGTTGTTTGCGGGCTGGATAATGATTTGTCAAACAATATACACTTGAAAAGTAAATAGCACCTTCGTTCCACAATATAAGAATTTTTGAATTTCTATGCCAACATTTGACCATTCATCTTATTCAAAAATTTATAAAAGTATAAAAACAATTATGATTACTTAAAATATATTCAATGGTGAAACATGTTACAACAAGATAAATAATATTTTCATAATTTTTTTGAGTAAGACCAATGGTCAAATATTGGCACGAAAATAAAAAATTCTTATATTGTGGTACGGAGGGAGCATCATAATAAAAGTGTAAAACCACATGAAGCACCAGTTATTTGTGCTGTTGTGCCCCCATCCAAACATGCCACAATGTCACTGATTCCAAATATCCAAATAAACCAATAACGCACCAAAAAAGGCACAGATCAGAATAATAGGTTCACACCAACTTCCAGAGTCAGTGTGTGTTTAGATTGTAGGAAAAAATACTGTAGCATCAGAAAAACACTGTAGCATTCGCTGGGAAACGTGTTTTGTGAAGAAGAAATAGTAAAAAGTTGGAATAAACAGTGAAAAATTGGGAATCTGAACATGGCCTCAGCTTCACACCCGGACAACACATATGCCGAGCAGCTTGACTCAGTTCTGGTGGACCAAAAGCTAGTGCTCTAGTTAAAAAAAATACTTTTTAACTTTCCATTCATTTCCGTTACAGAACACCTTTCAAAGATTTTTTTTCACCTTTCATATTCATCCCAGGAACACGCTTTCCAAAAAATAATCCTTCTTATTAGTCCACTAGCCAGTAAAAAAAATCCTTCTATATGAGTTTCCTGCTTTGGTAAGTGGACTCAGCAGTTCCTTTACTTCCTCTGCCTCTATAAAGGAACGCTTGCTAGTTGCCACAAGATATATCTAATATCGTATCAACAAGCTCAAAAGGTGTAGTCCTCGGGCATTTCTTAAGAACTTCGAACATCAACTTGCTAGTTTCTTGGTCTTGTTTAGTTCGTCAACTTTCCAGTCACATCTTCTCTCACAGACACGTTTACCAATGCACTATTCACATCTCCAACTTTCCACCAACTTCCTCATCTAAACAAGGCCCATACAGCTGAACAGCAGAACTCCCATCACCATCAGGTTCCTCTTTGAAACGATCATCCGCCCATGCAAAGCACAGCTGCTCAATCCTTTTGGCATTCTCATGGGCCTCTTTCTTGTCCAAAAGTACATATTTGTCGGAAAAGTACAGGAGACACAGGTTACTTGGGCGAATTTAGAGGAGACGCACACTGTAAACACGTGTCTCCTATATGTATTTGAAGACGCGGTTTAACCATAGTCTCCTATTAGTTACATAGTGCCACTTGACGTTGTTGTAGAAGCCCAAGACCTTGGTTGCCGCGTTCAGCAAAGAAAGAATTGCAAGTTGGATCCGAAACAGGGAGTTCTTAGGGGTCGTGGGGAAGGAAGGGGATGGAAAAGCAACGCGACCCACCGCACGCGGTTTGGGGACGAGGCGCAGACGAAGATGTCGCCCGCGATCGTGGAAACTATTATCGAGACGGTTAATTTTCAGTCCGATCGGAGTAGGGCTGGACAAAAAGCTCGGAGCTCGTTAGCTCTCTCGGCTCGTGGCTAGCTCGGCTCGTTTTAATTTACTATCGAGCCGAGCCTAATTTTTGGCTCGTTTCTTTTAACGAGCAGCTCGAGCGAGCCGGCGAGCTGAGAGACTGGGACAATCGCAAGCAAATATCTCTGCTCCGAGCCCCCACCACCATCCATGTCTTTCAGTCCACAGTCTTATCCTCCCTCATCTCTACCACCGACACATTCACGCATGCCTCATCCCCATCCATGGACTGCCTCGTTTCCATCCCAAAATCCCCATCTATGAGTACATGGCCTTGCAGACCAAGATCCACCTCTCTACACGCGGTCGGGCGCAACGGAGCTAGCTCCACCCAGGTCTTGACGCAACTACGCAAGGGGCAGGCTTCACGAGGTCATTTGCTTCTCAGCAATGATGAGGAGCCTCTATGGCGTGATGCGACGGCCATGGTGCCAATAACGTGGCGCTTTGAGCTCGGAGCTCCTGCAATCTTCTAATTGATTCAAGTTTTGTTTGATTCAGCTCTTGTAAGGTTATGAGTTTCCATGATTTGGGGTCCTGCTGATCCAAATCTGATGGATTTCTTCAGGCGATTTGTATCTATCTTTAATTTGCAGCAGCCATATGTGAGTCCTCCTCTCTTTGTGTTGACTTTCTGCATTTTTGCTTGATTTCGTTGCCATTTGATTCGCACTGATGTTTGCTAGCGCTCTTGCTCGCGAGCTGGACCGAGCCGAGCCGGTGTTTAACGAGCCGAGCTGAGCTCGCTCGTTTAGAACGAGCTGCACCGAGCCGAGCCTAGATCGGAGCAGCATCGGCCGGCCCGAAACTTTGGCAGTTCTAGTCGGACTCGAGCCCCACCGCCTCGCCATAAATAAAATTGGTCACCAATCCATCCATCCGTCTGTCAGATCAAGATCCAATCCACGCTGTCTCGCCTACTTCCTCCAGTTCGTCGTCCTGCCCCCCGCCGAGCCCATCCGCCGCGAGCTCCGATCCATCCAGCTCCCGCAGCCCGCCATGTCCTTCCTCGAGAAGAAGAAGAAGATGAGGCACGGGCCAGAACCGGCAGAGGAGCTGTTCGTCAGGGTGCACGTCGGCGAGGGCTATCCCCAATATGACAGCGTGTTCGCGCTCCCGGCGTCTCACCTCACGAGGCCGCGCCTGGCGCCGCTCGTGGCCATGGCGGAGGACACCCATCAGGGAGGCGACGGCTACGTGATTCGCATCGAGTGCCAGATCAGCGACTTCGCTCAAGCCATGGCGTTGACGGCTGTGGAGGAGGCCGCTGAAGGGAGGACGGCCTGGGGCCGGGTGGTGGCCCCCGCCGGAAGCCGACGTCTCCAAACGCGGGAAGCCTCGATCCTGGAGCAGGCGCTCACGCGCGGCAGGAAGACGAGCAAGGCCAAGTCGACCAAGAGCCTCGCCGCGAGGATCAGCGAGCGGCTGCGCGACTACATGGCGACGAAGCACAAGCCATCACCGCAGACGACTCCTCCGCCGCCATGCGACACCAGCTTCCGCCCTACTTGGGCACGGAACCGCAGGGCGGCGTCAGTCCCAAGAAGCCAGCTATGAGTGACGAATTGAAGATCCAAGCTCGATCGCACCTGAAGCTCAACACCGAGACGACTTCGTATGTCTTCCTTCACTGCTTCTTACACTGCTCGAGTCCGTTTCTTCGAGGTTTTGCGCTCGCTAAGGGAGAGTCTTAGTGTTCTTTGCATCTCGGTCAAGCCACGCTTGTGTTACAAAAGAAACAGTGGAGTCTCCGGCCTAGTTATCCAAAGCACTTGTAAGACGTGTTAGTTCACCTTTTCTATAGTTGGTTCGATTGACTTAAGAGATTCGGTAGATAAGAGGCTTTTGGGTCCTAAACTAAAGCAAAAAAAAAAAAGTTGAGTAAAAAAATCAACTTGTGCAATAACGAGATGGAGCGTAAAACGCACTCGCTTAGGAAATCACAAAATCCCGTCTACCGGCCGGGTCAACGACAATGAAAAGGAATAGGAATGAACATGTAATTCACGCTTAGTTGCAAAGGTTGTCCTAGTTCCGGAGACTCTACCTAGTATTTTGTAACACTAGGGTTGATTGACTTAGATTCGCGGGAGCATTATTTTATCTTCCTTAGTTGAGGTCTGCAATTTCTTTGAAGGAACCACTCGTGCATGTGTGGATGGTGAAACTAGTAGTTATGACTCGTTGATGTAATTAACTAGTTCACAAATGTGGTGTTCTTGATGGTGTAAGCTTCAGATGTTCATCAATCAATGAGACTCTACCTAGTATACAATTCAGCCTACTGAATTTGCTTGTGCGCTAAGCGTCTAGCCTTTGTTTGAGCAAAAGACTCCTGAAGTTATCGTAGTTTACATTATGACGCTAGCATGCATGTTGGTAAGGGTTCTGAACTTTCTATGAGAAAATGTTACTTTCCCTACTATAAGATTGCCACGACGGTGTACTACAACAGAGTTTTGGAAAATTTCATTTCTGATCGCAATTCATAGCACTCAAAACCGCATGTCCTTTTCTGCCCATTAGTTTATCACTAGTAGATGTCCTGCAACATATTGATGTCCGAGCTAACCCATGCAATGCAACAGTGCCCTAATAGATAGAAAACTGCATAAATCTTATTCTATACACTGCAATGTATTCCCAATATGTTTTAGTCTTAGAGATGCCTTTTGTACTCTAGGTTCGTTGTATCCTCTTTGAACTTCAGTCATTTTTGTGGTCATTATTTATTGGCCTGCATCTTTATGTGGCTCTTACAAAATAAAGATGTGTAGCAGTCAAGCTCTGAAACATATTCATTCTTAGACAGTGGATGTGGCAAACTTGTGGGAAGAGAATACTACAATCTGTAAAAAAATATACATGTGTGAATAAACACAAAAAGAAAACACTTGTGAATAAGCATGCTATATGCTCTGGTTGCAACTCTAACGGCCTGATCTGTGCTTTGCTGGTTGTGTATAGGTGCGAAGTTAGTTGACGTCAGTGACATGAGATCTAGGCATAGTTCTGTGGACGTAAATACAGGAGGTGAGGTTCCTACTGCTACTACATCCAGCTGTGCTATTTAAAGTATGAATGGGGCCTTTGGCAACTGCTTGCCTCCAACTTGAGACATATGAGTAGTTAAAGAATACTATTATTGTGAAAAATTATACATATTAAGGTTTATGAGATTTCATCTTTGAGTTGTAGTGCTACTACTTGTTTCCAGCTATTTCTTTCTCGAATAATTTTTTTTTCTCTGATACAACTATTTCTTTCCAACTTAATTAATGTAAAAGGGAAAAACAATTTTTTTTTCACAGCACGTCACTACCAAACATAAGGAGGTACCTGACTTTTTTTTTCTAAAATATTCTCCCTATACTTTCTGAGGTTGAAATTGAGCTAATGACTAGCATTCACACAAAGAAAAAACTTCCTGATTTTATGCCAGGATTATATGTAAATTCCCTTTGAAGTTCTAATTTTAATAGATCGCTGAAATGCTAAATTTCTGCTTTGAAATAGTTGGTTTTTATTGACCTCTCTGGTAATCTTGCACACTTAGATAGCTCTTTACCTCTATTTTACAATAATTGACAGCTCTGGCTTCACTTTTCAGTTGTTTACTAACAATGTGTGCTTAGATATTTAGTTAACCTACATAATTAGGAATCACTAATGCAGTTTTGGCTTCCACTGTTCAATTATTTTCTTGCACTAAAGAACAGTCTGGTTATTGAGGAAGCATGTTTCAGCAGGACAATATGTGTGATATGCACTAAAATGTCTATTGAACCTTTTTATTGTGCACATGGAAGTAGTAGTGTACATCAGCTAATCAGCTATAGAATGATGTGATTTGAAGCTTGTCATCCCACTAAAGAATGATACAATAGGCTAATATAAACAGATAGTAGTCTCCTTTTTTCGCGGATGTCGTTGCTTTCCGCTCATTGAAGATAATAAATCCATGTTCTAATTTGGGAGTCTTACTTAGCTTTTTGGCTGTGCCTTCCTTGGTGTAGGGGCTTTCATCTAGTATTGATTTTGCGTTTTTTGATTTACTGACTCCATTCTAGCACAGCAAGTTGAGGTAAAGGAAGAAGAAGATTAGAGAAGTCTGAATTGACTTACGACGATGGGAAATAATAGGGCATGTAAATAGTACTATTTGGTAATGTTTGATTTACTAATGAGAGTGTGGGCCTTTGGCCTTGATTTCAATATCACCTATTGGTTTGGTGCAGAGTTGCCAGTTTTGGAGAACAAGAATAAGAGTTGGTGGCCATTCTAGCACAACAAATTGAGGCAAAGGAAGAAGAAGTATAGAGCAGTCTGAATTGACTGATGACGATGGGACATAACAGGGCATGTAGATAGTGTTATACCATTATCTGTACAGACTATAGACATGAAGTGGTTAGACATCCATTTTCTGATTTTCCGGATAGACACCTGTGATTGATAGGATATCCGAGGTGTGCGGATGTCCTGATGTTTAATTCAAATGCCGAACATGGCCTCTATATTGCTGATCGATAGAATAGCCCTGGTGCTTGGATGCATTTTATTGTTGATCATTCAAATGCTGGACAGACACCTTGTTTTACTTGCTATGCCCTTTTGTCACCTGGTATGTTAAAAGACCATTAGCTGTGATGGTTTGTTATTTTCTATTGATTGGTATGTTTTTGTTTGCATCGCCCAAGTGTTCTGCTCCTGATTGCGGTTACATTGGCAGCCCTATTACAAGGTCAGACGATGTAACTTAGTCTAGTGCATTAGATTTTCTTGCATTCATGTATATTGCGATGTGTATCAGGTAGCCTTTGAGTTTTAGGTCTGTTCAACAACTGTGGATACATTTCCACATGTGCCAGGTTTATGTTTATTTTTAAAGATTTATGTTCATGCTCATTTTTAGTGAAATGATAGGGCGTGCGCCCCTTGTCTAGTCATTTTAAGTTTCCCTAATGTTATGGTCAGTATGCTCACCTGGTTACAAGTCATCTGATCCAAGCCAAGATAAGCTACAGCTTGTTTCTATCTGTTACCAGCGCAAGCCCTCATCCAATTCCATATCAACACCGATATGTAAGCCACTGGTTCAGAGCGGATAGACATCCACTCCTAGCATCTGATGCGTCAATTTTGTATATGCATACTTAAAAAAGCTATTTACTGGTAGTCGTTTCCGTCAACCAATATGAATATGTCACAGCTAGTGGGACATGAACAAGTTCAGAACGCAATGGAATATAGGGCAGTCGGAACCTGGTTCGGCGAACATCAAACTACCATCTACCATTACATTTAGCAGGCTAACAATCACATTTGAATGAGGAACATCAAACTACCATTTACCATTACATTTAGCAGGCTAACAATCACATTTGAATGAGCATGACTGAACAATAGTCAGGTGACCTAGAAGTATGGAACCAACCTTTTTCTTGACCTAAACACCAGGCAATCGTTTCACCCTACCTCTTCCGGCTTTGATGCAGAAGCTGAGAAGCATACCCTGAAACGGCACAGCAGCATATGGTGATTAGACATCAATTTTGTGCCCCTCTGATAACACCAGGTTAGGGTTCTGATTTCCGTGCGACGGACAGCGGGCAACGGGAGGCCGATTCACTACTGAATGGAAATATCGAGAGCGTACTGCGTAGAAACGGATATCTTGGCCACTTTTACGGTTTTACCATCCTATGCTCCGGTAGCCCTACGATTACAACCAGATTGTTATTTGCTGCCACCTCATTTGCAGCCATCGAGCAACTACTCATCGCACTACCATTTCTACCCTCCATCCGCAACGCCCAACATTCACTTGCACCACCTCAACTTCGACCTCCGATCAATCGGCCCTGGCCCAGCTCTGGCCACCGCCATAGTCAAACGTTGGTCTGCTTCATTGTCGTCTCCTACACGGCTACACCAACATAGATTGCACATCTTCTCCTCTGCCTGAAGTTTTTTTTTAGCATACTCTGTCCTGAAGTATGACTAATCATGCTTTCAGAGTTAGTGCATTGGGTTTTATTTTAATTACAGAAGGTATGTTACAGAAATATGCAACCATCAGTGTATAAACCAGATCATGGTACATTTTTCTCGTCTCATTGTCACTGTCATCAGCGATAAGGCCTACTAATGCTGAAAATGTGATGGCGTGACAAATTGTTTACTCAACTTGGCTCGAGTGCAGTAGTATTAGTATGGGTCTTCCTTGCAACACCATCTCCCTCTCTAAGCTTGCAGTTGCAGTCACTGGGAATTGGCAGTTTGGATTTTGCAACGTTCAGCCACAAACTCCTTTTGTACGAGTTTATAAGAATAAGAAGTAAATCCATGCAAGGACGTTGAAGTGGCGTTATTTCTACTGTTATTAAGTTCACTGAATAGTTCAACAGGAACAAAAAACGACCAGGCAAAACACCAAAACAAGAGGGGTATGATTTATTAATCCTTGGTCACAAAGGATGGGCTACATCAGCTTGACGCTGGACAGGTACAGACACATTTCTTAGGCACGAAGGAAATAGCAGGACCATCAGGAAGACAGGAAGCAAATTGAACTCTTACATAACACTAGAAAACAAGATGGACGGTCTCCCATCGCTGTGACCGATGCAGGGCCAAACTCTGCAACTCACATGGCTTGCAAACGGCGTGCTGTTTGTTCTTTGCAGGCTGAATAATGATTTGTCAAATAATATACACTTGAAAAGGAAATAGCGATATTCTAATAAAAGTGTAAAATCAAATAAATAACCAGTTATTTGTGCTGTTGTGCCCCATCCAAACATGCCACAACATCACAGATTCCAAAAGAAAACCAACAAGGCACCCAAAAAAGGCACATATCGGAGTAATAGGTTCACGCCAGCTTCAAGAATCAGCTTCACCTGACCCTGATAATACAGATACCGAGCAGTTTGACAAAGTTCTAAATGGTGGACCAAAAGCTAGATCTTATTAACCTAGATGGTATTCAGAAGATCACTGGACCAAATGCTAGATCTTACTGCATTAACCTAAGCATGGTCAATCATCATGCTCCGCCTTAACGTTTTGCAGCTTTGAATTCAGACCGTCCTCATCCTCATCATCCTCGACATCTTCATCGTCATCACCATCATCAGGCTCCCCCTCAGGATCGTTCTCATCTAGTGAGCCCAGGACATCCAGCGAATTCTTCCCAGCCTTGAAAATGTCCTTCACTTCATCAATCCCTTCATCAGAGATAAAATTACCATCAATGTTTAGTTGCACAAAACCTGGTTTGTTTGCAACTGCCCGTGCAAAGCAGCGAGCTCCAACCCGCTGAAGCATGTTTGTGCTTACATCAAGTTCCTTCAGATCTGCATGGCCATCTTCCAATGATCGTGCAATAACCACAGCACCATCATCCTTGAGTTCATTCTCAGCCAAGGTTAGCTTCTTTAGTGACTGCATGGCTGTTAGGCATTCTGCTAGAGCTGGGGCTGTTTTGGCATTTATTTCATTCCCAGCCAATTCAAGGACTTCCAACTGAGGTGCTGACTGTTTAAGGGCATTGACAATTGCCACTGTAGCCTTATTTGCAAGATTGAGGTCGCTGAGGTAAAGCTCAACAAGATCAGAAAGCTTGGGAAGGGTTTTGCTTAGAGCAAGCCCTGCTTCAACGCAGAACAAGTTATCCCTGAGATCTAGTTTCTTCAGATGTGTGCATGTCCCTAATGCCTCGGACAGAGCAATGCCACCATCAGATCCTATCCTTGTTGCTGAGCACCTAAAACTCTCTAGATTTGGAGACCGCTTAACCATCTCAGCAATATACATAGCACCTTCATCTCCAGTCATGTTATTGTGGAAGTGAAGAACCTTAAGCTTCTCGGTAGAAGGAATAAGCTCAGAAAGAGCTTTTGCAGCGTCCTCTGATATGCCATCATTCATGACATAGAGTTCTTCCAAGTTTTCCTGTGACTTCAGGAGCTCACTGAATGCCCTGACACCCTTCTCACCCAATGCATTGTCTGATATGTTGAGATATCTCAAGACAGAACCCTCTAGTGCTTTGGAGAATATGCGCATCACATCAAGGGCTTCATCCTCAGGCCGTCCAGCAACAAAATCAGATATATCTACCTCTGTAAGCTGATTCTTAACTGACTCGAGAATAGGACCAACAACATTGGCAGCATGAATACTGAAGCTCCTGTTGCTAAAGCAAATCCTTCTATAGGAGTTTCCTGCTTTGGTAAGTGGACTCAGCAGTTCCTTTGCTTCCTCTGCCTCTATAAAGGAACGCTTGCCACCAGATATATCTAATATCGTATCAACAGGCTCAAAAGGCGCATCAGCTACTGGTGCTTCTGGTTCTCCTGTAGTCCTCGGGCCTTTCTTAAGAACTTCCAGCATCAACTTGCTTGTTTCTTTAGCATACAGCTGGACAGCAGAACTCCCATCACCATCAGGTTCCTCCTTGAAATGCTCATCTGCCCATGCAAAGCACAGCTGCTCAATCCTTTTAGCATTCTCGTGAGCCTCTTCCTTGCCCAAAAGTCCATATTTGCGGGAAAATATGGACTCAGTGGACAGGTTATTGGTCATCCTCTCTATAAGACTGAGGCGTGTGCTTTCACTTGGTGGCCATAGCTTGATGGAGAATGTCCTGGGTTGGAAGTCTTTTGCTGTTGAATCCATTTGAAAAGCTTTTAACTTGATACTGCACCCTAGTAGTACAACATGAATTATTAGCCTTGTGATGATATAAGATACGGTAGTGGCCAAAAAAGGCAACATATCAACAATCCACAAATTGAAGAAAATATCAAAATAGTACCTCCTGGTTTCCTGGAAGAACCAAACTTTAGCACATTTGGATGAAAACAAATAAAACTAAGCATGTTTACTTGACTAAAGTCCACACCACAGTACCAACACAATTCCCCAAACAAAGACATAGGCTGACAAACATTTCACCCAAGCGGTTTGCTTACAATTTTTCTCACCTTTTTGTATGTAGGAGACCAGCAAATCATTTACTCGTGAGAATAGCATGAAAAAACTTTGTGAGTTCCATCAAAAGAAAAGTAAAGAATGTCCCATGCTATTATGCTACCTCACTGGTTTATGGGGATTAATTTGCTCATACAGTTATGTTTCAAAATGTCTTATTGGACATATACTGCTTGAAACGCCAATAAGCTACACTGCTCCTAAGCTCACGAAGTCAAAAATCTATTATATATTCAAGAACTAAGAGTGCAAGCTACTGAAAATTGTGATTCACCAAGTTGTTAGCCCCCAAAACAATTTACAATATCGGTTTAAGAACATCACTTTGGCTGAAATCCAACAGCTTTGGCACACAATTTGGATCTCGGCAAGATGGTGAATACTGAATATTAGTAAAACTCAGCGAAACAGGTTTCACTATTTCAGCTAATTCCTACCATGAACAGTTCCCAAAAATTCGTGTCAGATTCGCATAATGTGCAATCACGTATCTAACAAATTAAACAAAATTCACCCTAAGTTCACCCAACGAAGAATAAGCAACATTTAGAACTAGGTGCGCAAACAACAAGAGCATGGGGATTTCAGTTCAAACCCGAGTTGCTTATTATTCTCTTTAAGAAGATAAACTGGCATGTATCGCCCAATCACAGAGTAACAGATTGGACGGATCGAGCGTTGATTCAAACAGCTAGCGCAGATTAAAACTAAGTCGCCCAGAACAGCAGATCCAATCAATCGAGTACATGCTTACCAGCAAAATGAGAAAACAAAAGCCTGCCCTGATGGATCTCCGCTCCACAAGCAGAACCCCCTCGTGATGGAGAACTCAGCTCCGATGGAAGGAGGCCCGGAGGCTTGCGTGCTCAACCGAGAGGCGCGGGCCGAGTTAGTCCGGAGAAAGCAGGAGCCGATCTGTGGGCTCCCGTTCTGCCGGCGCCGCCGCCGCCCGCCGGTGGATGTGGGGGTGGGCGTGAGGGAGCCTAACCGAGGATTTAAGGTAGGTTCCGGAGGAGGCGAGAGGGGGAGCGTTTTTGAAATTTCTTGAGGCTCTGCGGGGCGCGCGGCCGAAGGCCCCGTACTAATTAACAATACTAAATTTAGATTAGTTACAAAATTAATTGTAGAGATCAAGACTAATTTAGTAGACAAATTTATTAAACCTAATTAGTTTATTATTTATAATAACATTTCTAATGATGAGGTAATTATATTGGGTCTGTCTATTGATAAGGTGACTTAGATTCTGCTTCTGTGTAAGTCACTGTGTTATTGTATAGGTGACTTACATTTACATATCTGTAAGTCACTGTCTTTTGGGGTTTCTTTTTGGGTGACTTACAGTTTGTTAGATGTAAGTCACTGTGTATAGAAATAGTAAGGCAAAATTCGAATTCTACATCTCGCGGTTGAAGCAAGCAGGTCCGTTTGAATTGTTGCCGACCAGGCAACATTGAGCCCAACAGCAGGCCCAACAATCTATAGTTGCCTGCTATTATAACTGTGGGTTTTTGTCCTTGTCCTGTGGGCTTTTGTCCTTTCGTATTGTGGGCTCCTGTTTTTTTGGCCTGCACACAGAGCCAACAAAAAATCAATGGAAATAAAGAAAAAAAAAGCCCAACACGGTAGTAGGTGAAAAAAGGGCGGCAAAAGGCACAGCCAACAGCTGCCAAAAAAACATAAGGAGGGATCCCATCAGCAACCCTATCCCAGAAGCAACCCCCCTCCCCAAAAGCAAACAAAGAACCCACAGTCTGCCGCCAGCAGCCATGGAAGAAGAAACTATTCCAAAGAGCAACGGGAGGAAGAGGATGGAGCAGATCTGGGACAAGTCAGATGGGGAAACAAGAATTGTACCTGAGGTAAAGTGTCAATCCCCTTTCTGTGACATGTTTTCTCACACGTGAGCCCTTGGACCACCAATCTGCTTGAGGCACCAATCTGGAAACATTAGATTGTGAGTAGCCCTTCCTGGATCTGTGGAAAATAGATGCAAAACATTAGTGGTTTAGAAGGAAATACACCTCTGAATTAGTGGCTGTTCTAGGTACATGATACTTACTAAATAATAGAATTACAACATCACTTAGTTGTGTAATTCCCTAGATTTGGACTGTAAGACTCCATACTGTTCCCATCACAGTCATGGAGCTGGTTATTATCCTAATAGATGAAACTAACACTCTACAGTGTATTCAAAGAATGGAAGACAGAAACATGCAAAGAAGACAAGCGGTTTCAGAGGTAAGCAGAGGAGGAATACCTGAGGTAACATTTGAATACATCTTCTCTTGCTGTTGTGGAGATTTGATTGGTCAATCTTTTGATTGGGCAGCCTCAGATTAACAAATGAAAGTAATGTACGCAGTCAGTTATTATTGTTGTACATGTGAAGGATATTAAAGTACCTAGAAAAAACTTGATTACCATATGTATGCTTATGGTTTGTAAAACTAGAACTACTCCATCATTCATGACAGTAATTTAGTAGTTTGTAACTTTAAAAATGATGCAGGGGTTCAATTTTGATGACACAAGCCTTGATAACAATGCTATGGAGACTATGATGACTAGCATTATTTACAATAACAGTGACAAGCAGATTATGGAGAGCTGGAACAATATACAATTTGAAAAGCTATTACAGAATGATATACACTTTGAAGACATGGTGAGCAAGTGAAGAACAACAGCTGCATTATTTCAAATCATCTGGATCAAATTATGTTTGTTTTCAAATTCAATTCATGTACAGGGGATGAAATCTTCATTCGAACAAATAAGGTACAATCAGTTTGATGGGATGCAACATCGACCAGAGACATCTCCATTATGCAATGAACAGAATCTTGTTTCACAAGAAGAGAGCAACTGCTACATGTCGGATAGAGCAGAGATGCGTCTAGCTTATGAGGTAATCAAACCATGTTTGACAAGAATAAATTAAGCATCTAACTTTAATGGAATAGTGCTGCATATGATGGTCATACACATTACTAATTCAGTATTCTAACTATGATGCGATGTTTAACATAGGCCCCAATGGGTTTCTTCACCAGCATGCTATGCAGCCAAGATGGGGTGGATGACTTCTTTGGTACTAGCTTTGAGGTAATTTAAAGCTAGAATTACGCACCAACACAGTACTGTCTTTTCTCATTTTTCGGATGTAATTCCTTGTTGCAGTCAGTGATTACATTGATGTAATTTGTGTGCTAACCTTCTGATTGCAGCATGATTTGCATGTGACGACGAGTAGGACAGCTGGAGCAGAACTTGTGCCGCTAGTATGTGACAGACATCTGTTGACAACAACATATTCCAATGAGCAACTACAAATGAGTAACAAGTCACATGAAGATGCATATGTATCAATTGAAGAGCAGAGCTTGGCTGAATTTGAAAACAACAACACATCAGCAGCAGTAAAAGGAACTGGCGTACCACAAAGTGGGGTGGATAAAATCATCAGTTTTGCAGGGACAACAACAGCAGAGAAGCACATTGAAAACAGTCAAGAAATCTTTAAAATGTTCAACCACAGCCAGAATATGGCATGCTTTGAGATGAACATTACGACAGCAACAAACGTAGGGCAAGGCCAGGAGAATGTAGTGGGAGAAGAAGAAATTGAATTGTTTGAGCACAATTACGGTTTGACAAGAGAGCTGACACCACCACCAGCAGTAGCAGGAGAAGGGCTTGATGATGACATCACCGAAGAGGACATAGAAGTGTTTAAGCAGAATGACAGTTTCGAGGAAGCCTTCTCTTTAAGTCAGGATGGCGAGTCTCAGCATGTTCCAAAGATTGACATGCAGTTTGAAACAGCTGAAGATGCACACAAATTCTACAACCAGTATGCGTTCATAGTTGGCTTTTCAGTGGTCAAGTGTGGGAACTACCACTCTAGAGAAAAAGAGACTATGGGTATGGTGACAAGAATGACATTCAAGTGTAACAAGAGGGGGAAATCTATCGAGGAACAACTAAGCTGTGAGCAGCAAACAACAGGTTGTGCTGTCCAAGTTAGCAGCCTAGCAAAACAGAGAAAGAAGTACCCTATATTGACAGATGAAGCTCAACCAATTCCTGCAGCCAGCACACGCAGGACAAAGGTCATCAACAAGACAAATTGTCAGGCTGAGATGGATAACGCTGGTGAAGGGGCGTTGGACAGTTACTCGACTAAATCTTGATCACAACCATGTGTTGCTACCTACAGAACTAACTAAGCTACTGAGATCGCACAGATTCTTCTCAGATGATGAAAAGGCTATTATCAGGTCTTTAGTGAAAGTGAATGTGCCAAACAGAAAAATCCTAGCATTCCTATCATCGCTGAGAGGAGGAGAAGAATTCAGCAGTGTTGTTAAGACTGACATAAGCAACTACTGGACCAAGATACAGAGGGAAACATGATGCAATGATATGACACTAGTGGTTCAATTCCTAAAGGACAAGCAAGCACAAGACCCACTTTTTTTCTTTAGCTTCGATGCGGATGAACAAAACAAAGTAAGAAACATCTTTTGGTCATATGGAAAGAGCAGAGTGGCATATGAGCACTATGGTGATGTTGTCAGTTTTGATACAACATATGAAACAAACAGGTACAAGCTCAGATACAGCTTCATTAACGGTAAGAGTCACACCTTCAGCACTGGGGCACAATGGTGATTTCATTTTTCTGGAATCTAATGTTTTGACACACCTCTTCCTCAATATAGCTTCTGGGTTATCGACCATGCAAACTTCATTTAAACAAGAGCTTGGAGACAACGAACTCATGCGACCACGTGTACGAGTGGCAACCGTATGGACAGCAGCGTCAGTGGAAGCAGTAGAAGTTCTCCTCCTTTTCGATTGAAACTGACTTGAATCATCACCATTAGAAGCTGAGTTAACTATTTCTGTTTCTGCATTGCTGTCTAGGGGGGCGGTTTCAGAACCCTGGCCAGAAGATGGAATGATCTCTGTGTCACCACTCATGGCTACATTATTATTGTCCGGCAGTGTGGCATTGGTGGTGGTACATTGATAGGGGACATCACAATGCCTTCCGATGCCATGAACAGACTGCAACAGAGTTGATGTAGCACTTCTCTTCACATCAGCAGCAACACTTCTTTCCACTGCAGCTGTAGCGCTTGAATCCACATCAGCAGCAGCACTCCTCTCCACAGCAGGTGCACCACTTTTGTCCACATCAGCTGCATCACTTCTCTCCACTTGAGGTGCAGCATTTCTGTCCACTTGTGCTCCGATAGTACCAGGAGATGCAGTGTGCACATCTTCATGAAATTCTTCAAAGGGAGACGAAACTTATGGTACATTACCATCATAATCATTGTCTCTGTCATTGCCATCATTCATCTGACAGCCCCTTGACAAACCTCCAGACACAGAAGCCTCACCAATGTTCCTTGGCTGCACGTTTTCTGTAGAATTATCTTGTATGGCTCGCTGGTGAAAATACTCCATTAAATCCACCATGATATTCTTCACAAGTTCTGGACGGTCATCATGTGATGCAGAATTTCCGTGCTTTGTGTATATAGCAGTAATATCAGCCAAGCTCTACATGAAACAAGGTAGGAAAAATTAGAATGCTTTGTGCAATACAGAAAGTAGCGATAGAGTTTACTACAATGTTTGAATTAGTAAACAATGGAAAATGGAGGTCGTAGTGGTATATATTGTAGCATAAGGTAGGTGTAATTTGTTAGGCATATATCAGAACACAGGAAATAAATTGTGAGCACAACATTACTCTGCTTATTCTTAATTTGGAGACACAATTAGAGAAGCTAAATTAGAATGCTGGACCACATTTCTATGAGAGAGCATATAATTCAGGGAGGGAAAAAAGCACTTCATACAACAAAGATCAGCCCATGAATTTAACATGCATGATATAAACTGCACTACAGTTTAAGATGTTTTACTCTGGCTACCCAATAAAATAGAACAGCAACAGATAGCAAAAATCATACCCTGGGAGAAAAATTGTCTGGAATTCTTTCAAGAACAACTTTCTGAAAATCATCAATGTTTTCAGCCCTGCCAGCAGCACTTGGAGCATAGTATGTTGATTGAAATGACAAAATCTGCCATTGAAATTGCAAAGCCAAATTTTGAAAATATGTTAGGAAAAAATACAGGTAACACATTAGCAGCAAAATAGCACATGAGCGGTAAAAAAACTTATAGGGCGCTTGCCATAAACATGTCTTTGAATACGGTCCAGTTCTGAATAATCCTTGATCATATCCCCCTTCCACACTCTGATGCGAGGAAGGGTATGCGGCACCTGCCGGTAAGGACCAGGTTCAAGAAAATCAAGGTAAACAACCTGTTTTGAGAACACAGATAAAATGAAGCAGTTAATTACCAAAACACATAGAAAATGGAAAACTGAAACAAATAAGCACAAAATAAAGGCGAGTAAGAACTCACACATAAAAGGTACAGACACCCTCCAAGAGAAACTGAATCCAGTTGTTTCTTCTTTAGATTTTGATACTTGCGGATCTGATTCAGCAACCATTGGTGGATAAGCTTGCACCAATCCCATTCATGCACCCTTTCAATGTCAACTAATGGCAACAGATAGTCTGGGCATGGAAATGTGCTTGAATTGGGACACAAGAAGGTCGATAAAGCAACAATAAGGAAACAGCTCAAAAGCTCTTCATCAGATATGCTAGCTTGCGTTAGCTTATCACCAAAAAAAGTGTAGCTTGGTACTCTAGGCAAATTCATGGCAGTGAGAAAGTTCAACTTCCCGGCATCTGAATCTGTTTTCTTAATTTCCTCTCCTCCAATGGGCACATGCAGAACATCCCTAACACTCTGTTCAGAAAAAGGTATGGACCTCCCATTGTACACAATGTCGGAGCTGCTAACTTGGACATGGTCAGCTATCCAACTTGCTAGACCCACTGGCACATGGCATCTGTCAAATAACAGCAGTGCTCCAAATCTATGGTTCCTAATGACAGCCCGCTTATCTTCGCTCAAAGACTCGACAATGCCCGAGAAATAGGTGACATTGAATCTGGTAGTAACTTTTTGGGCAGAATGAGCAGATCTGGTGGATGTGGGAGGTCTTCTAACTCTGCTAGAGCTGGGAGCACTAGTGATAACTTGCCTCAGTGTGTTGCAAAACTACAAAAGTTTCAAAGGTAAAGGAAAAGTCAATTAACCAATGTTATCTAAATAATAATAGATAAAAAAAGACAAACATAGTAATTTCTGGTGGCCTTGCACAACAGCATGACAAGATCACTAATTTACAATGGCAACCTATAAAATTATACTGTCTACTCATGTTGTAATCCTAATATACAATATTCATGAAACATAGTTGTCTACTAGATCTGATGACTAGAGTATGCCAATAAAATTTTGAGGAGCAAGAACATGAAATAAATCTCAACAATACATCCTTTATAATTGTACACGGACCAGTAAATGCCAGAATGAAAGTGGAGCTTGACAAAGCATGAATCAGTACAAATTAAAAACAGAGCTTAACATATCAAAATAGTTTAACAGATAGGTCTGAATACTTACTACTGTTTTCATGAGACCAATCAAATTATCATCATCTAATGATTCGACATTTTGACGGTCACTCCTCCGACCATCTCTTCTACCACAACCAACTTCTTCAGAACAGTCTTCTTCTGATGTGTAATCATCTGCACTTTTTTCAAAATCAATCTCATTACCTTGTTCCAGTTCAGCTTGGCGATTACGTCGTCCGGGTGGCATTGAGTCTTAAAGGACCATATTAAATAACAATATACAGTGACAAACAGGTGGTCAGAGTTATTAGAGGAAAAGAATGAATAACAATATACAATGACAAACAGGTCTAGGGTTGACTTACCTGGCACTTAATAAACAATTCAATATACCACTGAAAAACCAAACTGACAGAATACCTGAAATTTTTTGTGCAATTAGATACTTAAACAACTCTGAACAATATAACAAGACTAAGTTCTGCAGTACCAACTCTGAACAAAACCATGAATATTCATATTTACTGCAATAAATGAGGGAATTATAGGTCTACATGAGTATGGAATTACAGTATAGTTTAGTTGTAATTTAGTTGTGAAGAAGATAACATGATACAAACTCAATGCAACAGAATACTATATTCAATTATGGTGTAACATAATTTTTATAATTTGATATACAACAACCACAAGTGCTAATCAGCTACGCAACTGCATCTACTAGCCAAATTAACACAATACAGTACTCACACTAGGAGCATTCAACGCCTACATTCAGTCACCATAAATTAAGACAAATGGATAGACACACACATGTATTTGAGCATAAGTTCTAATATGCAGCTTATAAAAAGCACAGCTTATGCTGATCACCAAGCACTTTTGGTTCCCGATTTGACATAAGTACGGAACAACAGATTCCTAGTTCTTAATTCACTGTTAAGAAACTAGAAGCCATATAAATGACAGCCAAATGGACACAACTTATGCTGATCACCAAGTGCTATTTATTAGTTTACAAATGGATTCACACACGCATATAGATGACAGCCATACATGATACTGGAGTAATTAAAATATGGATAGGGACAATTTTTTAGCTTTATAAAGAGGATAAACATTGCCTAAAAATTTTCCTATGCAACTAGACAGCCTGTCAGTGCTACTATTAATTTTTATTTGAACAAAGAAGACAAGAAAAAACACCATGAGAGCAAACACAACAGGTCGTGCATGATGCTGATTAGGTACACGCAACAAAGAAGAACCACCATGGATGCAGAACTAAGCCCTACACGGTAGCAAGAACAGTAAAAGGAGATGTTGGATACTCAGATGCTGCAGAAACCTCAACTTGGCAGCCACCAAGACATTCACAGAGAACATTTCTATACTCAGACGCACCAATCAACATTTCTATACTTAAAAAGCTACTTTTTTTTAGAACAAGCTCCTAGCGAGAACTGGTAGTAGCAGCACACAAAACATCAAAACAAAACATCAAACCAAAACGAGCAGATCTGGGTACGAACCTCAGGAACAGGATGCACTAAACCACAGGTCCTCCTATTGAAACCATACCAAATCAAAGGAAATCACCTCAGTCTACTTCAAAACCACAGATCCACGAATACCATAACACATCAAAATGCACGAACAGCAAATCCACTCATAGGGAGACGAAGAGTCTAACCTTCCTTCAAGCAGCACCGAACACCTCGAATCGTCGAAAACATGAACCGTGTCCAAACCCTAACAGAGAACAAAAGTCACCGAATAAACCTAAAACAAGCCAACACGAGATGGAGGGAACAAGGAGGAGAAGGGATGGAACCCATGAATAGACAAATCAAACCACAAATTGACACAATCATGGATTGCACAAAGCTAATCGAAACCCTAGTGCCTACACGGGCCTCCATCCAACAGGGCGTCAGGGGGAGAGGGGACAAGAGAAATCAAAGGAAGAAACCTACATCAACGCCGCAGGTGAAGCGCCGACGAGCAGCACCTTGGATCTCTCCACCTACGCCCCGTGTCGGCCCACCATGCGGTGCGCCTTGAGATCTCTTCACCTCCGCTGCTCGAAGCTCCGGCGCCCTCAGTTTCCCCCTCCTCGACTTATGCCGACGGGGAGCGTCGGGCACCTCCGCCTGCCTCCGCCAGGGCTCTGAGCACCGATGTAGAACAACGAAATGGGGAAAGGTAGGCCGTGGGAGGAACAGAAGAAGAACGAGGAGATGAGGAGTCACGGGAATTCTGGAGTCACAACATTAACAAGAAAACGGGTTTAGAAACGAAAACAGGTGAAAGACAATGACTCGCGAAACGGGCTTTGAATGCAAAAAGACGGACCCAGTAGCAACCAGACCGGGTGATGTCGAACAAACAGCGGGCCCGAATACAATACATCACATCAAACAAATCCGTGCGTTGGTTGATGATCCAACGAGTCACGACGTCGACTTACACCAACATAGAAAATCAGTCAGCTTATGTTTAGCAAATCTGAATTATATTTAGTAGATTCATCTTGTGAATTAAACTAAAGGTTACGCAGATAGTTTTTTTTATAGTCCTCTAATTGGCACCTAAAAATTCGATGTAATATGGCTTAACTTTTGGCGCTTGAGATCCAAACATCCCCGAAGACGTGGCCAAGGGCGCCTTTGGATTCGTGGCCTTGGCTTTGCCTAGCCAAGCAAGTTCTCCTCGCGTCGGGGCTAGCGAGGCGAGGCACTCTCACACTAGTGAGACATGGCAACGCTGGACCCAATCACACCCCAAACCTCTTCAAATTATTTTCAAATCTTGTCTAAATGACTTCAATATTTTATTTGGTATATAAGTATGTCCCTGATGTTTAGTACTATCTCTTCCATAAATAATACTTCCTCCATATTGAAACATTTGTCGCTGTTGATTTTTTTTTTACAATTTTTGACCATTCATCTTATTTTTTAAAAAATATATACGTATAATATATTTTGCTTGTATCAAAAGTATTTGAAGTATGGTTTATCTTTTTACATATTTGTAATAACTTTTCTAATAAGACGAATGGGCACATTTTATGCAAGAAGTCAATAGTGGCAAATATTTCGATATAGAGAAAATATATGTGAATATAGAAAGGCTAAAATGGCTTACATTTTGAAATGAGGAAGTACATTTTGACATATATGTACGCCTGCTTAATCAACATTATTATGTTTGCTTTAAATTTTCAAGGTAAAAGAACATCCGACCAATTAGAAACAAAAACAATGAGAAAGGTTAGAATTCAGGTTTGCCATTAGTTGGTCGTGTTGACTTTTTCTTTAAAAAAAGTTCTCTAACGCGTGTGACCACACTTCGAAAATAATTTTAGTTCATATTACTTGTTGTTGGGACCAAGAACTCCGGATGATATTGACCTTCTAACGCATGGTGCTGACTAGTTTTTCTAGCCTTGTCTTGCTAGCAAAAATCTAAAAACATGGTCGATTCAAGATAGACGTGATCAAATCAGCGAATGTCTGATCACTAGACTGAAATACCCTATCACATATGATTAATGAAAACTTTCGGGCTTGCACAAATGCCTGAAATAGCAATTTTTTTTGTTAGATTGCCCCTCTTGAGGTGTCTTTTTTCCAAAATTTAAAAGGGTTTTTGAGTTTTGATTAGGGATGCAAGTCATAAATACTTTGGGTTATTGGGTCAACCTAAAAATTTGATAAAATAAATTAGCATAATATTGCACGTAATTGCTTTAGGAGGACAAATGAATTAGAGTGACATGTTATCATAGTTATCCAGTTAACTCAGAAAATTACGTTGAATAGCATCCCTAGTTTTGACTACGAAGCGTCGTTAAGATCATAAGATGGACCAAAGCGAGTCCCCCCGAGGACGTACAACTTCAGCAGCACACTAAAATTGGCATTGAAAAAAAGGAAAGAAAACTAAAAATATAGGAGTTACACCTTCCAATATGCTATGCTATTTAACAACCCCAGGACCAGCACGTCCTTTGTAGTTTGCTTTGCTCCACATCCTTTTCTGCTCATCAAAACTTCCAACAAGAGCAGACTGCTTCTTGGCTGCAAGCAGCTTCGCTAGCTCTGTGTAGTAAGCGCCTGAATCGAGACGATCTAATACCTTCACTGGCTTTCCATTTATTTCGTCGAGGATAGTTTGGCCATCCATGCTCACATGACCCATGTCAACGCTGATGGCCTTTTCAGTGATCGAGAACTCTAGATGTGACTGCCGAACCAAGAACATCGAGCCAAGGATCTCCCCCAGAAACATATCCTGCAATTCGTGGAGGAAGAAAAGGAGACATTGTAACTTACTAATATCAAAAGTTGTGATTTAGTTATGCACCGATCAGATAAATGGCTTAGCGGACATAGATATTTCCACATTTATTGGCACTGAATAATAAGGCAGGATGCGGCTTTTTTTTTTTCTTTTGAGAAAAGGATGCGGCAATGTTACGGATGAATGGAGGATGCTGAATGCTTTGTTATGCTAGATGGAATAGTCATTACAATTTTCCTGTGAATTAGTCACCATGTGTATAACAACAGTAACAACAGTATGTCTGGTTGTCGACTGATATATCTTGCGCATTATTACTATGGGAGTTAGAAGAACAGAACTGTAAAACAACTCACAATGTGACTGTATGTCTGGTGTTTCTTTTGCAGCTTCTGCATCAAAACCAGCAACCGGTACACGAATGATAATTCAGGAGTCTTCTCAGCAGAGCGTAGTGATCTTAGGACTTCTCCAAAAGAAGACACCTGGCGCTGAGCTCTCAGAGGAATGACAGTGATGTCTAAACTAGATTCTACAACTGTCTTAGCAGCTTTAGGGTCAAGAAAGAAATTGAACTCAGCAAATTTATTTGATGGCACAGTTAATAGATTGCCTTCTCCTTCTCCATCAATCAAATGGGTGCCGACTATGTAAATTTGCTGCGCCCAATGAAAAATGAAGGCCATAAAAAACTTGCAATTTATAGATTCTTCAGACGATCACCAGAAAGGTATAATAATATAGTTCGCAAGCTTTTGAAACGAGTAGCTTACTAACCTCAATCATCGATTTTGCTTTTGTGTCAGATAGAATGATGTTAGCAATGTTCGTGAGAGGGCCATTGGTCAGGACGGTTATCTTGTCAATTGGTCCAAGCTCTGATATAACTTGTTGCCAAACTTCGGACGCCAATGGCTGTCTGAGCTTAGGGTGAGAAGTGTCCCTTGGAGCACCATATTTCATTGAATTTTCTGCTGTGTACCTATTTAAAGAAGAGAGGTTAGTTATTTGCGCCTCTACGCACACAATTCCGCTTTTAATATCTACATGTATGCAACAGATGTCGTTGAGGCCATTCATTTGTACCTTCTGAGGCTTCTTGGCAACATCCGGGCGAGTCCAAAAAGTGTGTCAGTGTCAAGACGACCCCCTGAACCATGTGGTATGGCCTTGACGTATTCACAGCCGAGCTCAGGAGCTCCTAATGCAGTGACACTACCAAGTCCTACTGGGATGTCATCACGGCCCATCATATGAAGAACATCATAGATAACATCTATTGTTGCAGGATTTGACCATCCATTGCCATTTACCAGTATCCCCTGTATACAAAAGCACACATTTATAAAAAAAATTACTATATTATTTTGCTTTAAGTTTTTTTATGGATTCATCAGAAAGGAATTAAGGACACATGATTCTGACCTTGAGGTCTATTGCTTCTATATTTGCTTTCAGGAGGCACAGGAGAGCAATAAAATCACCTGGACTCATGTCCATGTCGAATATGACAGGCATTCCTCTAATCCGGTTTCTGAAATCAGGTTTGTACATAACCTCTTTACAGTGAGGGAATAGGTTGGTGAAGTTGAAGAGGCCAGAATGTGCAGGACGATTCAGAACCTAGATGAGATTATGAGAGACATTCTTAGAAACAGAGCACCAGATATGTGCTGACAAGGAACTATTTTTGCTCTATCTTCTTATCCCATATCACTCTATCTACTAATACATCACATTGCATTACTCATCTGGTCATATTAAATTGAGCATCGCTTGGCGGTCCTGAGAACTTTCAAATCCCAATGTTGCACAACAATATCTTTAATCAGATTAAAATAAACCTTGCACTCCTTTCGAAGTTCATCAATGTGAAGATGTGCTGGTGTATACATGAATGCAAATGTGTAAGATTTCTCTTCAGTCATCTTAAGCATTCATCTAGATCAACAATTTATCACATATAGATTCAGGTCCATGACATGAATCAGAACTTCTCTCTATAATCTTCAGCCATCATTTTTCTAGACATACTGCAATATCTAAACAGGGCATAGCAACTTAAAATGGCATACATGAGCATGAAAAAGCAGAAGCTTTAAACAAAATTAAACCACTACTAGAGAAACAAATACCTCGAGAAAGTTGTTGAAAAACTCTCGATCAAGAGGGCTGCTAGCATTTCTATTAGGTTTTGCCTTCACTGCAACAAGTGCAGCAACCGATTCAGGACCTTGCACTTCTTTTGTGTATCCATCCTGGTAAATATTCAGGCCCATCATGTTATCTATCATCATGACTCCCAAGTCTACATTATAATAAATGCATATGAGAACAGCCCTGAAATCTTTGTTGATATCAGATTTGTAGTCATCCATATATCAGCAAAGGGTTATGATGTTTATAACATATTTCCGTTTCTGAATGAAAGTTACTTACCTGGCATTTCCCTTCAACACCCCCCTCCATAACACAATATGGATCGTCAAGTCCAGTCACAACATGACCACTATATATACCACCATCCAGTAAGTTGAATTTTGGCCTCACATGCCCATCAAAGAATGGATTTGATCCATCATGAACACCGTATGGTTTATTAGATGTAACAACAGTTATGTTCATCACTTCCATCTCAGAAAAATCATTATCACCATTTTGCCTCTCACCATTGTGCATAATCGAGAGCGCAACACCAGTCATGAAGGAATCCCACATAAAGTAACTCTGTAATCATCTAAAAGGAATGAAGCTAAACCAACAAACAATGAATTTATCCAGAAAATAACATAACTTACTGTGTAGAATTGATTGTCGAACCAAGTATCCCGAGCAATCTTCAGAGATTGGAAGCAATACTTCGCCTCATAAGTGTTCTGCTTTTGCTCAAATGCCTTAAAGAAGTTCTCAGTGATTGGTATTGTGTTGGTGGCATCAAGAGGAACGAGGGTGATAGGAATGCCAGAATGAAAGACCTGTAAAACCGAATGAAGAGATAAGCGTGAGCTTAGAAGCTAAATTCTGGTTACAAGACCAAAAAACAAAGGTGTGTGCAGGCAAGGTACCTGATATGCAGCAAAAGGGTCCCCAAATATGTTGAACTCAGCATATGGATCTTTGGTGTAAGCCGTAAACATGTTACCATGATTTTCACATTGTTGAGTCACACACGAGATGCTGCTCTTTGAGCAGCAGCCAGTGGGATTGTGTGATCGCACACCACCACCCATTATGTAAACGTGCTCTACATTTTTCTTCAGATGCGGGTTGCTCATGAGGAAAAGTGCAAAGTTTGTATGTGTCCCCATTAGGAAGATGGTTGTTGGGCCAGCAGTTATGGTGTCAATCATCATCTGTTGCGTAGTTGGTTGTTGAAGAGGCAAGTATCTCCGGTTGCCCTGATTCAAGAACCAAAAAGTAGCAGAAAATCATAATGCTGTATGGTCTGTGCTCGCTGAACTAACCTAAAAAAAAACAGGTGGTCATGATTGAACCTTTCTCCGAGTTTTGTACCTGAGGAAGAACCGCTCGTCTGATTCCATAGTTTGTGTTGACATTCAACCGGCCATTTCCCACCAGCGGAATCGTCTGTCGGTACCGACACCCCCCAACTGTGTTCATTTCCTAGGAAATTACAATCATATAAAAGTACATTGAAGAACTGGAGTCCGTGGCAAAAATCACGATCTAGTATTCTGTGTGAAGGGGTGGCGAGGAGAATTGGAAGACAACCAAGCTTCAGAGGAAAGAAAGAAAATGTTTAGAGAGCATGGTCTACTGCACCTGCTCAATTATCGCCCCATCAACATTGGGATAAATCGTACCATCTTCTGATATACCACCGTCCCCTCCAACACCAACTGCTATGTCATCTCGCCCCATCATGTAGAGTAGATCATACAGATGGTTAACAGCATGGCCAGCATCAGACCAAGCGTTTGCACTGATAGTGATAGCCTGAATGAAGTGAAAGACTAACAAATTAGCCTGAATATAGTGAAACACTAACAAATTAATTTATATAGCCTGAATTAGTATTATAGAAGAAAAGAAACGGTGCATTTTAGTTGATCTCGGAATCTAAGGCTCTACATAATGCGCTATTTTTTGACAAAAATAGGCACATTTGATTTCTTTTTCCTAGGAACTGCCATGATGTGAGTAATGTGACATCAATACATCATCCATTCAGACCAAAGTATCGTATTGTAATGGTTTTGGACGAAAATGTTTATATCCTTAAAGATGAATGTTCAGACAACTAGTAGTGCTGAAGGAAGATGACTCAAGTATTTAAAGGCTCATCAGATGATGAATCGCACAGGACACATGGAACAAGTCGCTCCGGCATTTCGCCGAGCACTTTCTGAGCGCCTAACGAGTCGATGATATGATACTATCGAGAAGGAGAGAACAAACCGCCATTGCCAATAACCTCCAGCTTCTAAATATCGTCGCCAAGGATCCAGCTGCTTGGCATCGAGATGCTCATCGAACGAGAATGAAAGCAGCCGCATGGCAAGAGGCGGCGCCGGGAGCACATAGTCGCGCACACCATCGCACCGTCCGCCCATGTCACCCACTCCCAGGTCCCAACGGCCGAACTCGAGGAGGAGAACCGGGCATCTCGGGCGCTAGCAGCGTGACGACTGGCTAGAAGCACAGTAGTGGTGGTGGACTGGTGGTGGCGGCGCCGGCCCCAGCGCCGGTGCCCCCGAGTCCCCGACAGTTAATTACGGTGTGGGAAAAAGTATATATCACGTGTTTACGGAGGCTGGGATCAAATTACCTAAAGCAGTTTTAAAAAATTATAGTAAATCATAGAAAAATCATAAAATAGAAAATCTAATTGTGGTGGACTTCAAATGAGTAGATATAAACATTGAACATGTAATATGCTATGCTATACTTTTCTCCATAGTTGTAAAAAAATATATCAAAGCATATCATATTATATGTTCAGTGTGTATATCTACTTATTTGGAGTCCAATACAATTTTGATTTCCCATTTTATGATTTACAATGATTTTCTAAAATTGGTTTAGGGGGTAATTTGATCGGCTTTAAGAAGTTTAGGGGGTGATATAGACTGTTTCATAGGTTGGGGGTCATGTAGCCCAATCTCCATAGCTGAGGGGTGATATAGACTTTTTCCTTACGTGTGAACTGTGTGGCTGATAACCGAGGCCGGGCCGTGCAGTGGAGGCGGAGCGTGCATTTGGGCTTCTTTGGGACGACCCAAAAAAAAAGACACGAGTCTGTGTCCAATCCAATAGAAAGCTAGCTCCTTTTAGATCCAACTTCCGTGTTCACACCTAAAGATTTTAGTGAAATTAACTAAACGTTATTAGCAATGACTTGGTATGGTGATCAGCTACTTTCTATTGGTTTCTCTCTCTCAAAAAAAGCTACTTTCTATTGGTTAGATGACTAGATTTTCATATATATGCTCCCACATTAGAAGTCCGATCCTTGATCCATACATATCAAATTCATATAGTATAATATAAAGTTCAAATAGACCTGTAATGAAAAAAACTACACTCTAGTAGGCCCTCTACTGTGGTCTCTATTGGAGATCTCCAAATCTCTCTCCCCCCCTCCCTCCTCTCCTGGAGGAGGGGTCTCTAGGGAGTCTATCGGCAAATGGATATAAAGGAGAGTGTGATTTAGAGTACACCACTGGAGTTGGAAATGGTAGCCATCCAAAAGTAGAGAACGCCCTTACTCAAGAAGTAGAAGTAGAAGTGAGATTTAGAAGCCATTGTTGGAGATGCTCTTGAATTCAGTCCATATGTATCCAAAGTCAAAAAGAAAAGTTCCCGTTGGACTTTAGATAATCCAAATTAAGCCTACCGTATCGTATGCATGTATGATGCAAACACTTTCCCTCCTCACCGCGTTCCCATTTACGTATCTTTTTCTTGTCCAGAAGCTTACATTGTGTTTGCATAGTGCTCTTTTGCACCGAAGGAACTAATTTTATAGTGAGTGATGAATGAGGCAAAATATGTTTATTCACAAGAATATAGTTGGAATAAATACGGTGGAGTAGAGTAACCACAGAGATAAGAGGCCAATATCGTGGACTAAGAATATTGTGACGTGAGCATAATGCTCTAAGCAATAACAAACCGTGCTTGTGGTCTTTCCTGAACCAAAGTGCATGCGGTATGACATTTTGCTAAATGGGACAAAAGCAAAACGAAGTATCCAAAAGGGGCGTTTTTAAGTCCACCCAATATCCAGATGTTCAGGTATGCTTTAGCTCCTTTTGTAGCGGCGAAGAGAAGTTGCAATAACCTGAAACGAATATGGATATAACCTAGCTTTTTTTTTTGAACGAATCACACAATATTGTGTGAGTTTCTATTGGACCTAGCTTAAAACCACATGTCAGATTTTATAATCTGGAGCGGGGGGTTGCCGGTCTAGGTGGAAAACGAATTAACGGGGGCGTTTCAGGTTATAGGCTATATAAGTTAGATCTTACAGATATGAGGCCTGATAGTGTGATAGCCATAATCTAGAGACTCTATCGGTGACTTTGAACCAGTACTTCAGCAGAAGTTACAAGGCCGTCCCCAACCCAAGATTTCCATAGCTAGTGTCTATGGTGCCACACCAACTAGACATCATCTTAGACACAGTCTTTTTCAACCCATAGTTTCTTCATGTGGGATCGTAATAATTTTTTTTCCCTTCCACCTCTTGCCTCTGCTTTTCCCTCTCCCGCTTTCTGTTCTCGCTCTGGACGGATCCAGCACCGGAGTCTGCTAGCAGAGCAGCTTGCCTTCCCCTTCTCTAGCTTGCTTGCTTCTTTCCAAAAGTATTTCTCACACGCATGTACCGGCAGCGGTGGCCAGGTAAGGCGGCAAGCCGCGTTGAGCGTTGCGGCGCCCGCACAAGGGCGAGTTGGCACCTGGCGCACGGAGACCAGCCCCGAGCGGTGGCTGGCGGCGAGTCTTCGTCTTCTCGTTCTGCGCCAGTGGAGACCGGTCCCAAGCAGCGATGCGCTGGCGGCGAGTCTGAGCCGGCGAGCAGAGGGCGGCTCTGTGATGACAGCCAAGCGGGCACACGAACCTCGGCGGCGACGGCAGCAGATAGGCCCTATAGATGGAAACGAGGAGACTCCCAGCGTTGGTTCCATTCGTTTCTTCGGTCTTGATTGGTGTGTAGAAACGTGCATGCGAAACGGCTTCTATCTTTTTTTCTCCTCTCTCCTCGATAACTCTCTTGCCATGTCAGTTGTTTGCCTATGTGGCAGGCTATTTAATAATATGGACACTAGCTGATATGGAGGGTTGGGACGGCCTAAAGCCATTAAGGCACTCACTAGCGCCAAACATTCCTGTCAGTGTTCAACTGAGTGAACCGGCAACGCCTATACTACCATCGATCGTTATTGTCGGGTACCTGTAAAAGGGGTACCCTAACTTAGGCCCAGAACTACTCGGTAACAAGGCCCACCAACGAAGTTGGCCTGGCTCCGTAGCCCGGCAAAGGACCATCGCAACAACTCCTCGGCACCCATCCCGCTCGAGGTGGACGACCACCATCGAGCAGGGATGTCCGTGACGATCGAGGCTCAGCGACCTCGAGGGGGACGTTCACCCTCGAGCGGGTGATTTCCGTCACGTTCGAGCCCAGCCAAGCTCGAGGGGGACGTTCATCCTCGAGCGGGCGTTTTCCGTCTCGTTCGAGGTTCGGCAGGTACGAGCTTACGGTCCAAGCTCGAGCTTGCCACACTGGGAACGACGCCCAAGGCTCTGCGACCCATCACTCCAAGTCATGATGACGCTCCTCTGCAGTCAAAAAGCAGGGGAATCACTGCGCCACGCCACCACCCACGCCCCGGAGAAGACACCAGTCAAATCCACTCGCAACAGTGGACTTCTGAGCGCCATGCTGCACGGCCAGACCTAACTAGGCAGCAGCACTGTGCCAACCACTCCTTTGACTTTGCTCGCCTCGGATGCGCTACCATCCTCGAAGGCGAACCTCGAAGGAAACTATGGAGCTTCGATTCGGGCGCCGTACGCATGCTGCCATCCTCGAAGCCGTGAACCATCACCAGAGGAACGTCACGTCAACTGTTGCCATGCCGTCAGCCGGAGTTGGAAGGCGCGATTCCCGCTCGCATAGTGTGCGGCATGGGCAGCACAGTGCACTTAGCAACGTCAGCACCACGAACACATGTACTCGCACCCTCCCCCCTTGGTCTATAAAAAGGGGAAGGGAAGCCCATGCATAGAGCACGGCCAAACGCACTCAAGCCCACACGCGCTAGAACACACACCACTTAGCTAGCGACAACCAAACTTGGGGACTTAGGAGCTCATCTCCTTCTCCCACCTTGCTTGTAACCCCTACTACGAGCAACACGAAACTGGTGCTCAGCACCACTGCTGGACGTACGGCCCCGTGGCCGGAACCAGGATAAAAACCCTCGTCTCTTCACCCGCCATCGGGGCAACGAGTGGATTAGCACCGCAATCACTTGTTTGTGCCGGTGTGACCAAATCAGGCACCGACAGTTGGCGCGCCAAGTAGGGGACAGCGCTGCGCAACTCTCGTTCCCGATGGCGAACTTCGACCAAGGACGGCCCCCGCTGGACGAGAGCAATCTGCTCCCAGTAGGGCAGGAGATCTGGTTCGGGAGCTTACGGTTCCAGACATGTGGCGATGGTTACCACATGCGCATCCTCCAGGAGGAACCAAGCAACCAACTGGAGCCTCCTCATCTGCCACTGGCAGCACCGCGATGACGGAGTCATCCCAGACCTCACGCACGACGAGCGCGAGCTGCGAGGCACGACGCCAACGCCAGCATCCCTCCTCCCGCGAGGGAAGGGGAGATCCTGCGATCAGGGTCATGGGGAAGGGCTGCTCCTTTCCTCCCGGGACCCATTTCTGCACCGCGTGCTGCGACGTCACGTCCCTATCCCAACGGGCTACGCGGCCCCACGGCCACGTACGCCTCGTTCGTCCGCACCGCCATGAGCCCTATTTCTTGCAACGCTGCATCCCAATACCCGAGGGAAAAGAGCTCATCCTCGACATCCATGCGGGCGTGTGCGGACATCACGCTGCCCCGCGCACGCTCGTAGGCAACGCCTTTCGACAAGGCTTCTACTGGCCCACTGCCGTGGCGGACGCCACGGAGGTGGTACGAACCTGCGAAGGGTGCCAGTTCTACGCACGCAAGACACACCTTCCTGCCCAGGCGCTGCAAACTATCCCCATCACGTGGCCTTTTGCCGTATGGGGCCTCGACCTTGTCGGGCCAATGGCAAAAGCGCCCGGGGGCTTGCACCTATTGGTGGCGGTCGACAAATTCTCCAAATGGATCGAAGCTCGACCCATCAATAGAATCAAGTCTGAGCAGGCGGTGCTTTTCTTCACCGACATCATCCATTGGTTTGGGGTTCCCAACTCCATCATCACCGACAACGGCACCCAATTTACGGGAAAGAAGTTCTTAGAATTCTGCGATGATTTCCATATCCGAGTGGATTGGTCGGCGGTGGCCCACCCACAAACGAACGGTCAAGTAGAACATGCCAATGGCATGATTCTACAAGGCCTAAAGCCTAGAATTCACAACAAGCTGAAGAAGTTTGGGCACAGATGGGTGCAAGAACTACCATCGGTGATCTGGAGTCTGAGAACGACCCCAAGCAGAGCGACAGGGTCCTCCCCGTACTTCCTCGTCTATGGGGCAGAGGCCATCCTCCCCACGGATCTGGAATATGGGCCCCCTAGGCTCCGAGCGTACCAGGAACAGCGAAACTGCCAGACTCGAGAGGACTCGCTCGACGGGGTCGACGAACCTCGAGACGTGGCCCTACTCCACTCAGCAAGGTACCAGCAAAGCCTACGTCGATAACAGGCTCGAAGGGTCCGGCACCGAGATCTCTGCAAAGGAGACCTCGTGTTAAGGCTTCGACAGGACAACCGAGGACGGCACAAGCTTACACCCCCATGGGAGGGGCCATACATCGTCGCCGAAGTCCTCAACCCCGGGACATACAAGCTAGCTGACAAGGACGGGCAGATCCTCATGAACGCCTGGAACATCCAACAGCTGCGTCGTTTCTATCCCTAGAGTGGCCCGTGGCCCTCGAAACTTTTGTACATACTCTAGATTTGTACAAATCTTTTGATTCAAGTGTCGACTTTTAACCCCCACAGTTTAGAAATGAATAAAACAAACTTTTGTTCCATGCACGTTTCGAGGGAGGATTGGCTCTACCCGTGGTAGACCCATCCCACCCTCGGGGGCTAAATGGGGAAGGACCCCCGAAAAAATCGTCATTTTTTTCAAAAAACCCCTTTGCAAACCCTCGAAGGGAACACACTAGGCGTGAAACGGACAAGGGCAGGGTCGCCTGAGCCGAGTGTTCGCCTACGCCTCGAGGCTACGGCAACACCTCACTTCCCTCCGCCTAAGTCATTCACGTACGATCGATCCTAGTGACGTTTTCCTCTCGAGGCACATGCATCGGACACAATGCGCGTCGCGAAGATACCGCATGAAAATAACATCCCGTTTAAAGCGAAATAAACGATGTTTAGTAGGATGTAAGCGAATTAATCTTACATAAAAAAAGTCC
Source organism: Digitaria exilis (assembly GCA_015342445.1). Taxonomy (NCBI): domain Eukaryota; kingdom Viridiplantae; phylum Streptophyta; class Magnoliopsida; order Poales; family Poaceae; genus Digitaria; species Digitaria exilis. Next base: position 620,097 of record JACEFO010000544.1, read on the forward strand.
GAATTCCTAAACTACTTTTTACACTCGGGCTCGATGGCCCGAGACTTTCAGGGATTGCCCCCGCCGCCAAGGTCGTCCCAGCCATCACCATCCTCGCCAGGAAAGAGGACGCCCTCGTAAGTGGCCAGCAAGCACCCGCGCCGTCTCGTCGGCAGCAGCATCGGCTTCCTCGATCGCCGCCACTGCCTCCTCGTCGTTAAGGTTGTCGGCGACGACGTACCCGGCGGCGAGCTTCGAGAGGTCCGCTTGGTAATGGGTCGTGACCACTCCAAGCGCCTTCCGAATCCCGAGCAGGAGGGCTTCGTTCACACGTGAGGTGAAGTGCCCCCCAAGCGCTCGAAGGCGACTGGCAAGGGAGCTGCCGGACTGCACATCGGCGCCAGCAATTTCGTTGTAGGCCGCCGAAGCAGCCTGCACCAGCTCATCGAGCTCACGCTGGGTCGCCGAGTGTGCCACCAGCACGGCCTCCTTCGACTCCGTCTCGGCCTGGAGCGCCTGCTTCAATGCTGCACCAACAAGGCTGTCAGAAATGAAAAAGCAACAAAGCAAAAAGATCGAGACTCGAGCAAGATCGGCTTACCCTCGACTTGACCCTAGGTAGCCTCGTGGGCTTTCTCCGCCGTGGCCCGAGCCGCTTGCTCTAGCTCGAGCTGGTCTCGAGCCTCCACCACGAGACGTCGTTCCTCCCCAAGCGCCGACTCCGTCGCATGGCGCGCGACTCGCTCGTTGTCCAGCCAAGTGCTGCTGTTCGCGAGCTGCTCGTGCAGGGCGCCGACCGTGTCACCTAGGCGAGTGATGATTTCGCCCTTCTCCCGACACTCGGCGGCAACCCGGTCCCGAGCGTCTTGGAGGTCGGCCAGTTGGCGGTCTCGAGCCTCCACCACCCCCGACAATCGGCGGAGCTCCAACAACAGCGCCGCAATTTGGTCGTTCTTCGTGAATGCCTCCTTGCGGAGTTCCTGCAAAAAACGAGCTAAGCATCTCTTGAAAAGTTATTACGACAGAACACAGGCTGCAACGAAACGCACCTGGTGGACCGTGCCAGCCTCTTCGTGAAAACGAAGAGCGTCTCGCAGCGCCCAGACGACCCCCTGACCGTGCTCCAACTGAACGTCCCATAGACGCTCCTCCGCTGCGGCTTCACGAACGAACTGCTCGGGAAGCTCGCTACGGGATTGCCACATCACGGGGGACCCATGCTCGTTGACGTGAGCAGATACTTCGCTCGGCCAGCTCCGACAGATGGGGAAACCTGCCGCCAAGGGGCCGTCCCTCTCCCCCCTCATGCGGGGGACCATCGCGACGTCCGTCTCCACGGGCGCCGCAGAGGGCTCCTCAACACGAGAAACCCCCTCAGGCACGGGGGTGGCGTCCTCGGTCCGAGCAACCTCGGCGCGGGGCTCGACGACGCCCTCGAGAAGTTGAGGCGACCTTGGCTCCTCAAGGACCCGAGGCGCCTCCCCGCACGCCTGCCGCTCGACCTGCAGCCTCGCCTGAGCGTCGAAAAAGGTGACGAAGTCCTGCACTGCCTCATTTGCCGGGCCCGGGAGTTGCGAGGATGGGTGAGGTGACGAGCTTGGCCCGACCTTGAGGGCCTTGGTCGGCGCAAGGGAAGGCACGGTCCGTCCACCAGACCGACTGCGCCAAAAAAAAACTAAGTCAGAAACAAAAATGAAGTATCAATGACAAGTGAGCAACGAAGAAAACATACCGAACGACGGGGAGTTTCCGCTTCAGCCTCGAGGCTGAGACAAGAGCCACCCTCGAAACCTCGCCTCCCGAGGAGGCGCTAGCCTCCCCTTGAGGAGTCACCCTCGAAACTTCCTCGCCTCCCGTAGAGACGACGGACTCTATTTGGGGGGCCTCTATTCCTGGCCCACGGGCTGGGGCCTCCTTGACAGTGCCCAGCCGCTCGGGTGCCTCGCCCCGATCTTGGGGTACCTCGAGGGTAGCCGCCGCTACCCCCGACGGGCTCCCGAGAGCAGGCACCGTGGTCGACGGTGGAGCTTCGAGGTTGATGGGCTCTCCGCTGCCGTCCTCAGACGCTGCAGCAAGGGCGTCCCCACCGGGGAGGCCCGAGAAGAGATGGGAAGCTCGAGAGGAGATGGGATCCTCGCCCCACCGTCTTCCTCGGATCCCTCACCAGCGGGATCAGGGGAAGTCTCCGGCGTGGGGAGCGCAAGGGTGCGGTTGACGGCCCTGTCCTCGGGGACAGGGGGCTTGGAAGTGTGGCTGCGGGACAGACCCTGCGAAACACCAGTCGCAAGGTCAAAGACACGAAACCGAAACGAGAAATAAATACGAGAATCGGAAGGCACTTACGAAACTGAAGTGGCCATCCTCGGGCCGCATGGGCACTACCCACGGGTCATCCAACCGGTCGACGGCACGCCGTGCCCGCTGGACGGCGATGGCGACGGGCAATGGCTCCGCCGCCATCGCTGTGCCGGTGACGTCGGCGCCTGGTGTCATCCCAAACAGCGGGAGCCTCCTCTGCATAAGGGGAAGCACCCGCCGCCGGTGGAAGTTCGCGATGACGCCACCAGCAGTAAGGCCGTGCCTCGACAGGCTTTGGAGTGCCTCGATCAGGGGGGCGAGCTTGTCCTTCTGCTCCGGCGGCGACACCCCGTAGACCCAGCGGTCCTGCTTCTCCGTCAGCAACCTGCCGGTGTAGGGCGGCAGACGCCCCCCGTCGTTGCGGAGGTAGAACCACCCCTTGTCACAATCTTGGTTGTTGGAAACCATGGAACAAGGGATGTAGAGCTCCTTGCGGCTCCTCCAGACTTGGAGCACAAAGCCACCAGCGCGAGCAGGGCGACGGACCCCCTTGGTGACACCCTCTAAATAGAGCTCGCCAAAGAAGAGGTGGCGCCACAGATCCCAGTGGGCTTCGATGCCCAAGTAGCCCTCGCATACGGCGATGAATACCGCCGCCTGCGAGATGGCGTTGGGTGAGAAGTTGTGCAGCTCCACCTTGTAGTGGAAGCACAACGCTTGCAAGAATCGTCCCGCCGGAACGCCGAAGCCCCGCTCATGGAGGCGAACGAGGCTGACGACGTAGCCCACCGCCGGGGCGGGCTCCGCAACGGCCCCCGGCGAGATCCAAACCGGCGGTTCGCCGTCGACGTTTGGCGGCAACACTCCGACCTCCATGAGCCCCTCTAGGCAAGTCTTGGTGGCCGTCGATGGCTTCCACGGCGCGGGGTCGACGAGTTGGACCATGGCGACAGGTGGAAGCTTAGGCGAAGGAGGAAGACGACGCAAAGGCTAGAAGGCAAAGGCTAGAAGGCAAGGGAGACATACCCTTGGCAGGAGCCCTGCCGTGCTATTTACACTCCCCCGCGGAGCAAGGCGCGGCAGGACGCCGGCCGTAACACGCCAGCCCCCTAGGCTGACAGTCAGGCCCGCCCCAGGAGACGTAACGGCGCTGGCCGCGTCAACCGCGCTAACCGCCTTAATCGCGCCGTAATACTCGAGGAGTCTGGCACAGTAAGCGTGCGGTCATGTCGAACCGCGCCCGCACGCCTCGCCTGAAAAGGCGCGCCCATTTCTCCCACAAAACCACGAAATCTTCCTTGGTGGTCATCATGACCCGCGCAAAACGAGGAAGGGCGCATTCAAGGCGCCCACCCTCGAAGGGAAAGCCTCGAAGCTCGAAGGCTCGAGGAAGACCCGTCGAGGGACGGAGGCCTCGAAAGCCTCGACAGGCACCAGCCCCCGCAGGGTTGCACCCCACCCCTGCGGAGGCTCGGGGGCTACTGTCGGATACCTATAAAAGGGGTACCCTAACTTAGGCCCAGAACTACTCGGTAACAAGGCCCACCAACGAAGTTGGCCTGGCTCCGTAGCCCGGCAAAGGACCATCGCAACAACTCCTCGGCACCCATCCCGCTCAAGGTGGACGACCACCATCGAGCAGGGATGTCCGTGACGATCGAGGCTCAGCGACCTCCATGGGGACGTTCACCCTTGAGCGGGTGATTTCCGTCACGTTCGAGCCCAGCCAAGCTCGAGGGGGACGTTCATCCTCGAGCGGGCGTTTTCCGTCTCGTTCGAGATTCGGCAGGCACGAGCTTACGGTCCAAGCTCGAGCTTGCCACACTGGGAACGACGCCCAAGGCTCTGCGACCCATCCTCGAAGGCGAACCTCGAAGGAAACTACGGAGCTTCGATTCGGGCGCCGTACGCATGCTGCCATCCTCGAAGCCGTGAACCATCACCAGAGGAACGTCACGTCAACTGTTGCCATGCCGTCAGCCGGAGTTGGAAGGCGCGATTCCCGCTCGCATAGTGTGCGGCATGGGCAGCACAGTGCACTTAGCAACGTCAGCACCACGAACACATGTACTCGCACCCTCCCCCCTTGGTCTATAAAAAGGGGAAGGGAAGCCCATGCATAGGGCACGGCCAAACGCACTCAAGTCCACACGCGCTAGAACACACACCACTTAGCTAGCGACAGCCGAACTTGGGGACTTAGGAGCTCATCTCCTTCTCCCACTTTGCTTGTAACCCCCTACTACCAGCAACACGAAACTGGTGCTCAGCACCACTGCTGGACGTACGGCCCCGTGGCCGGAACCAGGATAAAAACCCCCGTCTCTTCACCCGCCATCGGGACAACGAGTGGATTAGCACCGCAATCACTTGTTTGTGCCGGTGTGACCAAATCAGGCACCGACAGTTATGTAATCACAACTATATAAGATTTGGCTTGCTCCTTCTTCTTAAATGACATAGCAATACTCCTACTCTTTTATTTAATTTTTTTGCAGTATTAGGCCCGTTCGGCTTCCCTACAAGCCAGCTACAAGCAGCTGCCCAGCTGCAGAGCAGCCATACCAGCCGAACAGGACCCATTGGTTCGTTCACCTATTTGCCGACGGGGATTTGGCTAGTACATATGGATCATCGAGAATCCGGCCATCGAACCTGACCATTCCGATTCCAAACACCCACTTATTCTCAAGTGCGACATTTCTCCGCAACAAAAAACAGAGGACTGGTGCTAGTATCCGCGGCCTCGGAAAGCGCAGAGATCAGGAAAAAAAACAATAAAAAACGGCCGGCGAGGACCGGACCCGCGCACCTGCGTCGTCTGCTATTGCCATCACGTTCTGATCACCCGCGGAGTCGGTGGAAGAAGGTCACGGCACCCACGCAAAAAGAGCTAGAGAAAGAGCGATGGATCGGATGAACTGACGACGGTTGGGCGTGGTGGCACTTGGGAGCCATCATGGAAATGGCTCTGTTCGGAATACAAACTAAATAAGTGTTTTTTACTCTAATCTAAACACACCGAGCTCTATCCATGTGGCTTGAGTAGAACGGCAGCTCGAATGATCGTCCGCCACGGCACTTGCATCAACGCATCTACTACTCTGTGGCCATTTTTTTTCAGGAATGGAAAAGATCGGCACCGCGTGGTGAGCAACCACCAACATGAAAAAGAGTAGCAGGCATGCTCGTTTGAAGTGAAGGAGGGGAAGTCTCAGGATCGTCGCTCTCGTACGTCGCGCACGTATACATACCTTGAGGTCGAACTCGGAGCGGTCGTGCTTGAGCAGGTAGAGGATGGCGAAGATGTCGTCCGTGTCGACGTCCGTGCCCACAAGGATGCGCCGCGGCCGTCGAACCCCGCCGTCCGCTGCTGTTGTTGCCGCCGCCACCATCAGGAGCATCAGGATCGGCACCACCGACACCATTATCCACACCAAGGACCTCTTCCTCTATACGTAGCCGTGAGAGCTTGGATGATCGATGCAAGGTGATCAGTATTCTGGGAGCTCGAAGTTTTAATTTGACTGGCGGTTCCCCTAGTACTGGGACTCGGGAGAGGAAGGGAGACGAGCAAAGTGTTAAATAGGCGGAGACGCTGTGGATGGCCAGTTGGCCATGGACGATGCACGCTAGTTAAAAATGGAAATGCCTGGCCGGGTGACCCAGAATCGATGCCGCCCCTGGTGAGTGTGGCAACTTGGCAACGCACACAAGTCTCAGAAGACGCACAAGAGCACATCAACAATGGTGTGAGCATTGTTCTGATTCCCTGCCCACACACACGCAATGGGACGGGAAGGATTATTAGCTGCCGCTATTGATTAAACTAGTTTTTTTTTGGGAAATATTTGATTAAACTAGTTACTAGTGGGTGATTGTTAGCGTGACACATAGGGGCAGGGGGATTAATTCCTAACACACACAAAGCGAGAATTGAGTTGGCGCACATGTGCAGTTTTGCCGAGTGGGGTTGCAAATGGCAAATGCATTATATGTATCCTGTGCACGCCCCTGCAGGTGACAATCGGGACGGCGGAAGGTCGCCCACCGTCATATAGCCGACTGCAAACGGCAACTGGGTTAGTTTGGTTTCTAACAATACTTTTTTGAGAATTGCTCCGGTACTCCTCTTTTATTTTTTGGCACAGATCTTAAAGCAGTCCAACTATTAAATAATTAATTTCGTGAGTATTTTTTATTGGGCCCCGAAATTATCTAGCCCAGCCCTTATCCATCCCATCCACACAGTCCAACCCTCTTCCGTCTCCGTTCCGTCTCTCTCTGTTCGTCTGCTTGTTTCTCGCGCACGTCTCTTCTCTGCTCGTTGACCACGAGAGACCGTCGGCTGCGCCATTAAGGCGGACGGCCGTCTCCGGCCTCTCGCCGCCAACCACCTCGTCCTACCCGGCGCCCTGTTCCGCATCAGGCTCTTGTCCGTTTTCTCTCTGCTCCGCTCGACCGCTCCCTCCGGATTAATCGACGAGACGGATGGCGGCGGCTGGCGGCATTCAGGCGGATGGCTCTCCCGGGCCTCTCGGCGCCGATCACCTCCAATCCGGCGCCCTGGTCCTTCCCGGAGGCCCCGGCGTCGGCCTCTCGGGCATCTCCACCGCGGCCCCGGCCTTTCGGCGCCGACGGAGGCCGCGTCCCTCGGTGCAGACGGAGGCCGCGTCCCCGGACTCTATCCTCTCCCGTCGGCGGCGGGCACGCTCCTCCCCGCGCCCTCGACACCCGGCGAGGTGGGCTCGCGCTTGGGAGTCATCTGAATTCCGGCGATGATGGTGCGAAATGAGGGTGCCGAACGGAGCTCGCTGCGCTGACACACTAGTAGTACGCATGGAGCCATGGATCGGGCACGAAGTTTCAATGATTCGCCGGAGATAGGCCCTCGACAGGTGCGTCCCCGGCGAGGTGGGCGGCGGCGCCCCCGAGGCCGAGGCCTGACCTGGCACATCTCCGTGCAGTTCTCATATAATCGATGTAAGTGAACCTGGGAAGATGAGGCCACTGATGGAGGTACAGATACGCACCAAAGAGATGGACAGTAATATGTGGTTTAGCAAGTTTTGTAAGTTCGGTTGTGACAGTAATATGTGCCTTTCCTCTAACAAGGGCACTAGAAAACTATAGCTTGAGCTGAAATCATATTATTTTGGCATTGCTTAGAACCTGCACTCCTTTTATGTTGTCCAGGCTAAAAGACTCAAGACTATTATGTTGGCTGCAGTAGAGTTAGCAGCTCTGCGCCTACGTGATCTACCAGATAGTGACCGGGGTGTTGTCAACTGCAAGAACCCAGCTTTCCGTCGACAAAAAATGGGGATGGAAGAATCAGCATCGAGGACCTCACAGAGGTGATGGAGGATCAAGTTGCTGGGGGCAAAGAAGCAACAGAGCTCATGCATCTTCTTGATGCAAACAGTGACGGCTCCTTGAGCTCTGATGAATTTGAGTCGTTCCAGAGACAGGTAGTTTCGTGTTATATGCAGCAGTGATAATTTCTGTGGATAACTGTGAATATGGCTTGAGGGAGGAAAGCGAAATTTTGATTTCCTAATGTGTGTTTCCATATCAGATTGAACTGATGAGAAGCTTGGAGGACGACGATGATCAATACAGGAGGATACTGAAGGAGAAGCTGCACACCATTGATATCGCGGGTCTCATTCATTGTTAGCTGACCCGGAACTTATGACAATCTGAACCCAACCAAAACCACCATCTATAACCAAGCAACGAAAAAAATTCAAACTTGCAGAGCACAGTATCTATAAACACTGATCCTACTGTACCTAATACTGCTGTTAGAACTTAGAAGAGATCGGGGTGAGTTCTGGATTCTGGGTCAAATATCACTGATGAAAACAACAAAGGGCGTGGTCAGTGGTCACAGAGTAAGTGGCTGCCGACTGAAAAGAAATTCCCATAAAAAAATTCCACTTAAAAAAGGAAATTCCACTAAAAAATTGGGATTCAACGGAGTGAAGACCTGGCACATCTCCGTGCCTGCGAAAGACATGGCTAGCTGGCTGCTGTTCGTAAGCAAATGCTCTCAGAAAGATAACTACACTTATATGGCCTTTTCTCAGTAAATGATTTAAACCTCTTGTTACACAAGCCATTGGTGTTTTGCTTCATTGGACCATTCCTATTCTTCCTTGGTGCACCTTTGGTGACAGCAACAACAAGATCACTGACACGTCCTATTGTGGCACGGTATGTTTTATCATTTTCATCAACTCCTCTCTGCTCATCATCGACATCACAGTCAATCCTGTGTTTCTTTGAAATAATTTCCCCCAGATATTGCTTAACATTGGAGTACTCTTGATCGTTTGTTGCCGCAACATCAAATGCTTCACCCCCTAGCACAGCCAATTCACTGTACCTTGATTGCTTCTTTGTCCAACCATGAATACTACTTTTGCGCTTGGACGGAAGCCCACCCTTTGCAGCCTTCGAATGTCGTCGCAAAATACAACACTTTGGTAACTCATAAAGTTTAAGATGTGCCATTATATGAAAAATATGACTGGATGGGAGTCCGTTCGTCTCCATTTTTTGGCAGCTGCATTTTATATTTGTTTCGGAATTGGCAGTCCAGTAGTCCACAAGAAACATCGATTTGTTCCACTCGTTGTGTGCAACAACAAATCTTTTTGAGTCCGTACCAACAAGTGTCTCAAAGACATGATAATCATCAATCTTTAGTAGCTTGTGTTGCAATAGATAAAAGTTGGCGGCAGTGAAAATATGCGAACAAGGCACTTCAATATCTCTGTGATTTGTTAATGGAACTGGCAAAGACTGAGAAGCTCTAGAATCAAAATCAGACTCAGTTTCACGCAGCCGGTAAACACAGTTCTCATAGTGCTCAACCAGGTCAAGTAAAGACATGTATATGTCTAGGTGCCTGTGAAGACTCGAATTCAAACTTTCGCTCCTCTGGTTACTTCTCATTCCAAGAAAAAAATTTCCAGACTGAAATGCTGCAGCCCACAACCCCTTATTCCTGTACATCATTGATAGCCAATTCTTATTTGTTTCAGTTTGGTAGTTTGCAACAAATGAATTCCATCTGTCTTCAAAGGTAGCTGCAGTAGCATAATACATAAGCTTGCGAAACTGCTTCAATGATTTGCTATCCAGATGCTTGAGAACATTTTTCTCCACATGCCAACAACACACTCGATGGCTTATGCCAGGAAATACCTGTCGAATAGCCTTAATCATGGAGCCAACTCCGTCAGTGACAATTGATTTTGGTTTCACCTGACACATTGCTTTCAAGAATGCACGGAGCAGCCATACATATGTTTCTGCACGCTCATCTGCAACAATGCCACAACCGAAAACAGTTGTGCTACGGTGATGGTTGAGTCCAACAAAGGGAACAAATGGCATCTTATATCTGTTCATCCGATAAGTACTGTCAAAGACAACAATGTCACCAAAAGATTGGTAGTCCATACAAGATTGGCTATCACACCAAAACATGCACATCAGACGACCATCCTCATCAACCTGGTAATCAAAGTAAAAATCAGGATCTATCCTCTGCCTCCTCAGCATGAGACCCAAAACCTTATTGGCATCACCATCCATGATCCTAGACCTCTTGTGCCTAGAAGAGTAGTTGTATATATCCTTTGTAACAATGCCAACCTTTTCACCATATCTGCACTGAAGAACATCCCTAATAACATGCTTACGGATTCCAGCAGCTTCCATTGACATGATCTCGTGTTTTAGAAAATCCTTCATTTTCCGATGAGACCACAGGAAGGGAACTTCATTAGGCGAAGCTAGACGATGGTTGTGCGCATCTACAAAATTATGCACGAACCATAATCCACGGGATCTGTCAAGCCTAATATCAAGCAGGGCAGGACAACCACATCTAGTTAGGGCTCTTGGACGACGGCTGTAATCCTTCTTGTTCAGCCATTTGCCATGTCGCTCTCCTTCTCTAGCACACACAAAACGTCTGAACAAAACTGCTCCTGATGGTTTGGCACGCCTCACTTTCTCCTTTCTTACGCCAAATCCCTTATCCCATGCGTATTTATTGTAAAATAAAAAGGCCTCTTGTTCACTTACAAATGTCTTATTTGCAATGTCCCAGAACTCATCCAATGAAGTGTTCCTTTCTCCAACATCGGCAATGTTTCTGAACATTTGCTTCAGTCCTGTACCACTGTCACCTTCCTGCAAATGGAAATGTACAGTATGCCTATCAGTTTTGAATGAACCAGCAAGCAAGGGCTACTACAAAAATCAGCATCTATTAAAATTTGTTCCTGCCAATAAACATACATAATGTTCCTGCACTTAAGACTATTTTGATTCAAATGTTGTAACTGATTCAGAAATCCAGATGCATGAATCCCATTGTCACTTACAATTCATTTCAGCTAAAGTATGTCTCATACGTTCACAAAACAAGATAACAGACAGGAAAGTTTCGAATTTACCTCTCCATCGTTCAGTTCATCATCACTAAAATTGGTTCCCTTCGACGATGAACTAGGAAAGGATGGATTGTCTCCATCCTTCGAGCCAGTATCATCACCACTCCCAAAATCGAAGAAATTGCCTCCATCCTCCGACCCAGTATCACCACCATTCCCAAGATCAAAGAAAAAATCTTCCTCAGATCCACTAGTCATCGCACCTTCAGTGGAGATTTGTCGCCATGGAATCTCTTGGTCGTCCGCTGTGTCTGCCTCTTCAACAACGCGAACAGGGGATGAGCCGGCGGCCAAAGGTGCGCCGGCGGCCACGGATTCAGGGGGCGCCGTGGAGATTCGCCGTCGACGACTCTCTAGGCCGTCCGTGGTGTCCCCATCCTCGACACCACCAGGACGTGCTTCGTCGCCCGCGGCGGCCTCCACCTCCTCGACGGCAGCAGGTCGTGCTTCATCGGCGGCGGCGGCCGTGGCGGCCTCCACCTCCTCCACGACACCATCTCGTGCTTCGTCGCCAGTGGCGCCCGCGTCGGCCTCCACGGCGCTGCCTTGAGGGTGGCCTTCGTCGCCGTCCATCAAAACGAAAACCACCTGAGATTTGCCGGAGGGAAATGCCGGAGGGATAGCCGTTTAGTTCGGATGGGTGGTTGACTAGGGATGGAACATGCGAAATTGAGAGAGCCTAACCCGGAACAGGGCGCCGGGTAGGAGGAGGTGGTCGGCGGCGAGAGGCCGGGGACGGCCGTCCGCCTGAATGGCGCAGCCGCCGGCTCCCCCGGCCGTCCGTCTCTCGTTGGTCAACGAGCAGAGGAGAGGAGCGCGAGAGCGGGAACGGGGGAGGAGCAGAGGAGAGACGGAACGGAGACGGAAGAGGGTTGGACTGTGTGGATGGGATGGATAAGGGCTGGGCTGGATAATTTCGGGGCCCAATAAAAAATACTCACGAAATTAATTATTTAATAGTTGGACTGCTTTAAGATCTGTGCCAAAAAATAAAAGAGGAGTACCGGAGCAGTTCTCTACTTTTTTTTGGGTGCTTTAATCCTTGTTATGAGTGCAATTATGATTTTGTCCTTATTTTATTTTTAACTTTGTCTCTATTCAAATGTGTCAATGCGAATTCGGGTTCCCATTTTAAGTGGAAGAGAGACATAAAAGGACATTCTAAAAACACGAGTAGTCCTCGAGGCGCTAGGAATGCTCGACCCTTGCCCAAACAACCCCAACAGAAACCATCCAATCAAAGAAATTACTCGCAACCAAGTACACTATTACAGTATCTAGCTTCGCAGTACTACACACCACTTGTTGGAAGCAACTATGGCTATACCACCAATGCAAAAACACCACAGCGGTCGTCGACGATCAAAATACGAAGAGACACACAGACACCCTTCTACTACCATAGGTTTGACCTCGACGCGTGCCACCACAGCGACGTCAATCCTGCACGAGAAATGAACCGGCAAACAACCTCAGCACCAGAAAAATGAACGACGACGAGGGGCCTGCGTGCTAGCGAACACTGATCCAAGAGCAATCCCTTCTTACCTGTGGCGAGGACGGCCCCGCGAACCACGGCGACGGCTGCGCCGGCGCCGGAGGTTGCCGCATCGGCGGTGGAGTCGCAGTTGGAGGTGGAGTTCCAGTCCCCGCACAGGCACAGGTCGGCGTGGCTCTCCATGTCGTGGCCGCACACCCCTCCCGTGGCGCGGCACGCGCCGCAGAACCCGCGGTTGGACTCGGGGAGCGCCCACGTCGCCCGGATCCCGTACGCCCACCCGGCCGCCCCGCCCTCGGCGCGCACGGGCGCGAGGCTGTACGCGCTGCTGTACCCTTCGCACTCGAGCCGGGACACGTTCACCCCCCGTATGGCTCCCCACGGCACCCCGCAGCACTCGGGCGGCGCTCCGTCCCCCGGCGTCGTCTCCCGGCGCCCGCCGGTGTCGGCGTAGTAGTCGTCCCACGCCGGGCAGGCGAGGTAGTCGCCGCAGCCCATCCCGGAGACGTTCCGGCACGGGAGGTGCCTGTCGGGGAAGCCCTGGAAGAGAGGGGACGTGGCGCGGCAGCCGAGGAGGAGGAACACGTTGTCCGGGTCGGGCGACAGGTAGGGCTCCCGCCACGGGTCGAGGACGAAGCCGTTGCCGCGGCCGCGCGGGGCGCGGTCGAGCGCGCGGCAGTCGGACATGGCCGGGTCGTGCAGGGTGAGGCCGCGGTAGGCGTAGTCGAGGTCGAGGACGCGGTAGGAGCCCGAGGGGAGGTGCAGCATCAGCGCGCCGTTGATGCAGAAGAGCAGGTCGCGGAGCCCCGCGTGGCCGCACCCGGGGCGCAGCGCGAACGGGTAGTCCACCGTGATGTTGCCGCAGAAGGACCGGCACGTCGTGATCGGGACGTTCGCGGCGGCGACGGTGCACGCGCATAGGGCGAGCAAGGCGGCTAGCAGGTGCGAACGCGGCGGCGCCATTGCAGGATTGCAAGTGAGGTTAGGAGTGTCAACTGACAAGAACTGAAGAACACACCCCGTGCTGTGGGGAAGAGTATATGGCATGAACCGCGAGTGACGAGGCAGCACAGATCGATTCTTTGCTTTCTCATGAAGAAGAGCTGGGCGGCATCATTTGCTTTTCTTTTTCCGGCGGCGCTTTAGCTTTAGCTTTTCTTTTTATTTTAGTTCTGCACTCTTCAGTCCGGATGCTTTCCGTTCTTGCTCTCTTTTCCATCTCGTTTGAAGTTTGAACACAAATGGGAGCACGACAACTGCGAGTAATTCATATTCGGTAACGATTATTCACGTACGTATTACTGGTGGTTATCAGCTACATACAGACGACGTCTGTGAAGCGGGCACCGATTCTACAAACACCTACAGTATCTCTATTTCCGCCAAGCAGCAACAAAAAAAATCATGTCATCAAAGACAATATAACTCCATTGTTGAATAATTTAAAAATAAGCAATAAACATCAGATATAATGAAATATCATATATACCTTAGAGGAACAGTTGAATTGTACTATAAGAACAACGATTTATACTACCAAAACAATATGAAATAGTGCATGGAACAATCAATTTTTCATTGCTAAAATAATCTAATCATGATAAAAACAGTTCAAAAAGAAAAAAAAGATGAATAAACCATAAGTCTATATAAGCACGAATCGCTAAAGAGTATGATGTATATCATAGATATGCAGAGGATAATTGCATTGTTCTACCAAAACAATAGACTATCATTTCTGGATCAATTTAAAATAAATCATAGAAGAATCTGGAATCAATTGTCCACAATAACTTTTTTTAAGAATAAAAATATGAAACTGAAAAAAACAAAAAAAAAGAATATGTGTAAGATTTATTTGACCATGGAGACCAGAAACAATATAACAAAAAAGAAGAAAGTAGTAATAAAACAGAAAATGGAAGAAGGAAAAAATACTTCTGCGCTGAACCTAGCGCTACCTGCGCTGTTGCAGATAATGGAAGAAGAGGCTTTGCCAGTCAGTTTATGGTCTTTTTTGTTAACAAAGTTAGTTTATGGTCTTAAAAATCTCTGAACATGAGAAAAAGAAAAATGATGCACTTGGGCCACTAACACAAAGTAACTGGACCATGAAATGGCTTGAATCAATTGGGCCATGTGAGCCTTTCATTGCGCAGCCCACCATAAATATGGGCCCGCTATAAATCAGGTCCATGTTTTGACAGCTTGTCACAACAAGGCTCCTAAAATGAAGGCCTGCAGTCCACCCCAATTTCCTGTCGTGCCGTGAGGATCTCGTCGCGGTCGCGGGGGCGCCCCCACCCCACCCGATCCACGCCTCCGCACGAACGCGCCCGCCGTCCCACCCCCACCACACGCTGAACGCAAGAGACCAGCGCGGCGGCATCGCAACTCAACCCAGGCCAGACGCCAACCCGAAACCTCACCGGATCGCTCGTCGTGCTCGTCGCTTGTGCTGCGTCTCGCCTTGGCTCTGGCTGGCCCCCTCCCTCCCTCCCGTCCCGTCGCGTGTCTCGCTCGCCTCGTCCCGTCTCGCTCGCTTCGTCTCCGTTTCCTCTTCCGCACCCGCGTCAACCAACCAACCAAACCCTAGAAGGCTCTCTCGTCCCCTCCCGGCCCCCAATCCCTCGCCGCTCCCCCGATCCCCGCCGCCCGCCCGCCCGCAGGCCAAAACCCTACGCCTCTCCCTCGCCGCCGGGTCAGGTAAGCTACTTGTCTCCCCGCTCCTCCTCCCCCCTTTCCCGTTTCTCCCTCCCCTCTCTCCCTCTCTCTCTCTCTGATCCCTGCTGGTTCGATTCGATTCGGGCGTGGCGGTCCGGCGCCCCCCACGGTTTGATCCGCCGGCGCGCTGGAATGCCACTGCTCGTCGGAGCGTGGGCGGGCGCCGCGTGCCCGTGGAATTTCGCTGGGGGGAACGGGTTGGCTGGCGCCAGGGGATCGCGTGATGTCGCGGCTGGGGTGGCCGTTGTGGGCGCCCCGTGCGTGCATGGGCATGAAGCGACGCTCCACTCCTATGATTCCTGTGGAATTCGATGGGTGCGAGGTGTTTGATTGGTTGGATTGCAGGGTGATTGTTCTCTAGGGTTGCCCGAGAAGAGAAATTTTGCTCTGCTGCCTTCTAGTTCCAGCATAGGTCTGGTCTTAGTTACAATTCAGGGGACGAGGTATGCAAACACTGTTTTCCTGGATGATTATAGGATCATGCAGGCAAAATTCTTCAAAATTCTGGATATGGTTACTTGTAAGATTCCTGTTTTGGTTCGACAATCCGACAAAAAAAAGGCAACGTAAGCGGGTATACGCTGAGCCAATCCTGAGTTAGGGTTCTCGGAGTCTGCAACGTCTTAGTAGGTATCTCGTGTATTAGCTCCTGTCGCTATGTGCGCAAGGTTATTTCATGTTGCTTGAATATTGGGCATGGGAGATGGAAACAAGCACAATTTTTGTTCTTCCTTTTGCAGAAGAAATACAACTGAAACAGAACATCATTAGTGGACAGATGTTACATGCTGAAAATGGAGGTGGAGCCAATATGTGTCTTATTTTTAGGTTCATTTTGGCGTGGGAGATTTGCACTCTGTTGTAGTGTAGCGAGCATCCGGCAATCATGAATCATCAGGATTCTTTAGTTCTATTATGCTAGCTGTAATAGACGATGTTGCGTTGCCGTTATTTCCTCAACGGCTGTTTGAGTTGGTGTTGCTGTTTGACATTCTTATGTTTGACCAGACATGGATGTTTCTGTACTTTTCTATTTCTTAAGTTTTTACTCTTGGATATTGAACTTGCCTCATTTGCCTAGTCCTTAGTAGTGCATTTTCTTAGTGCTAATTTTTCTTTTCAAAGTTGATCGCAGGTAAAGACAGTGTAATCACCTGTCAAAAATGCCGTCTGCATCCAAGTCCAAGTCGAAGGACAGATCAGCTTCAAAAGTTGCTAAAGAGCAACCTAAGGTTGCTGGAAAGCCAACTGGGAATGGTACACTTGCAAGTTCTTACAATAACCTCTCTGGAAAGTTCCATGTTCTGGAACCATCGGCCTCTTTGTTGGGTACCCAAGGTATCGAGAAATTCAGGAATACAGATGAAATCGATGAGCACTCCCGTAGCTCCCATGGGACAGGGGACTTTGATTGTGCCTCCAACAATGGTAGCTGTTCTGGCGAGTCAGAAGATCCAAAGGACAAAGCAACCAGTACTGCGTCTCGAGTGGACTCTGTTCCTGGGTGTGATATTGATAAACGTGAGAAGATCAGACAAAAGAATGAGAAGAAGCATCAAAGGCAGAAGGAGAGGCGTGCCCAGGAATTACATGAGCGTTGCAAGGGATACCTTATGTCCAGAAAGTTGGAGGCACTCGCGCAGAAGCTTGTTGCGATGGGTTTCTCAGCAGATCAAGCGACGATGGCCCTTATACAGAATGAGGGTTGTGTTGAGGAGTCTGTTACCTGGCTCTGCAACTTTGATGGCAGTGAGGAAACTAAGCAACAACTTGCTGCTGATCAACAGTCTGGAGTTAACTTGAAGATTGATATAGCTGACGAGCTTGCAAAGATTGTGAGCTTGGAGGCGAAATATAAGTGTACAAAGCAAGAGGTTGAAAGAGCAGTTGTTTCCTGTGAGGGTGATCTGGAAAAGGCTGAGGAGGTCTTGAAGACACATAAGCAAGAATCAACTGGAGTACCACCTAATAAGCCTGAAGGATCTGGCGAATCAAGTGGCTTGCCTAACAAGCAGCAAGTCGTACTTGCGCAGAACCCAGCGAGGCCTCAAGCAAATGGATTTTCTTCAGTAGCAGTCCAGCAAATGAGGAGAGAGGAGAAGGACTTAAACTATAAGCTTTTGATGAATGGTAGTGGTCCAAAGGAACCTGCAAGTAAAGGCTTTCAGCCACTTGCGGCACAAATTAAGCCAGAGATGGGTCGCCAACAATTTGTCCAACCAGAGAAGAAACGTCTTAATGCCAACTCGGTTCCATCTGTTCCTTACGTCGCATCATCGCCTTTGCCTGTTTCAGTACCGCAACTGAAGTCAGACATGCGGCATGTGGCAGGAGGCAATGAGGTGAAAAGTGCTATTCCCAATGGAAGCTTGCGAGAGTCAGTGGTTGTTATGCAGCGTCCTCAGTCCGCAGGTAGCAAGCAAAGCCTACCATCCACCAGCCATGGCATGTTTGCATCAGAACCATCTTCAAGGGATTGGTACTTGAATGGTGGTGCATCAGGTGTGGATATGATGTTGAATGGTGGATTGGGGCATGGACTTAGGAATATGAGTTTGGACAATGTTAGTTCTGGCAGGCCATTTGGACTTGCAAACCATCAACAAAGTTTTGTTTCCAATCCTATAGAGCTAGCTGCCAATGGTTGGGGTGGCACCTGGAGTTCTGGAGGTACATCATCTTCCCGTTCTGTGTCGTCATCACTCGGGGCATTTAGAGGGTGGAACACATCTGAATCCTCCTCTACATTGTCTCATTCTGATTGGAGAACCAATGGGCTAGCACCTTACGACTACACCTCGGTAGACTGGAGCGTTGACACAACGTTGTTGAACCCAGCAGCAAGGAGTGAGCGGCTGTCGGACACATGGTCAACCATGTTCATGGGCGGCAGATCCACAAGGGCACCTGGAAACCTCAGTGGTGCAAGCATCGCTGGGTTGCATGACAGTAACCATCCAATGGAACCCGCTCCATCACCTCGTCCATATGATTGGCCTTCTTTCTGCAGGGGAGGATCTTCCTAATTCTCCCTACCCTGTAGGTAAGAGGCCATTGAATAAAAAAAGTAAAAGTTGTCATTTGTTTTTTTTTTCTTGTTTTGGTCTCAGTTGCAGTTGGTTGGAAAAGTTTTACTTTGTGTATCGAACCGTGCTTGTGTATCTTGACTGTTGGCCGAGATAAGTCATCTTTCTGCAAAACCGTTGTGCATGAAAAAAATAAGGGAAAAATTGGATCTGTCTTGGCTGAGGTGCAGGATTTTTCCTGTATGTTATATGCTTATAGTCACTTAGTGGTTTATAGTCACAGTTTGGCCCAATAGCCCATCACTATTCTTGATTCAGGTATGCCCTCTTACTGGGGCTCTTAAGAAGGCACTAATTTTTCCTTTTTTCTACTCCCTCTGTCCCAAAAAGAATGTAACTAAGGGTTGCGTGTGGGTCACATTTGACCAAGTCTACAGCGAATTATATACATATTTATGTATCCAAATAAATTTATTATGTAAACAATTTTGTTAATTAATCTAATAAAGTTTAATTGATATCACAAATATTGATACTTTTTTTTATCTATAATTGGTCAAACTTCATATACTTAAAACATGACACTATGCTATAATTGCATTCTTTTTGGGACGGAGGGAGTACTTGCTATAGGTTTTCATTGAAACTAGCAGATGCAGTTGTTCCATTTTCTAGAAAGGATGTAAAATAATGTATCCAGCTTAATATTAGCGCTATGTAGCATAACCCTTGTTTTATCCACCTGGGGTCTATTTTCTGTGCTGTATTTTACTTATGAAATCTAGGAGTTCTTTTGTTTCATCCTTTAGATGTTCAAAGTTATTGTTTGGATGGGCTGTTTTTTCTTTGGGGCTTGTCAATTTTCTTGTGCCTTTTGCTGCGAGAAGCTTTCATTGCATTACCCTGTTTGAAACCATGGAACCTAACATTGCGTCCTCATTTAGACAGTATATAGTATAAAGACACTACAAACATCTTATTCCCTCAGAGATTCTGGTGTAATTAACATGTGCAGCCATCCTTCTCATCGGCTATAGTGTTCATTTCTGCAACCAAGGTGTCTTATTATTATTGAAGTGGTGCCTTGGCCACTGTCTTTAGTTGCATTCGTCATCTTTGTGCATACTGCTTGACTGTATATTCAGCATTGCAACAATATGGATGAATGGTGGGGTGGCTGCTGTTGCTGCCAGTCTTTTGCTAGTTGAATTTGTCATCTTTTTGAGGGCCTGGTTGTCTGTCAGAATTTTGCATAAGCAATGATAAGGACAAATGTTGGTGCTACTCATAAAGTTTCTATGGGATGAGCTTTGAGGTAAACCTTTCTCTCTTTATATGATTGCTATCAACTATGGGTTTCTTTGTTTCTGTTTAAGATACCTGGCCGGGACGCTATAAGATTGTGAAGGACGCTTTGTGTTTTGTGCCAAGGCTCATTTGATTGCTATTGCTAACCGATAGTAGCTTTTGTTAACTTTCAATTCACTTTGATTAAAGCGCGTGCTGCTGATGTGAAATCTCTGCCGTGCGCTTGGTTGCAACTATCAAGCTTCAGTTTCTGTTACAGTGTTTTGTGTTGATTCCCAGTCATGATGTTGTAAGAATGTGTTCGAGCAAGGAGCTATATGAACGGATGTTGGGTTTCGATGCCAGGTCAGGGTCCGAGAAGCTTGCGATCCCTATGTGCATGTGTGTGGGCAAGCTAAAATTTCGCCACTGGTCGCGGAGGTTTGATAAATCTGCCTTTTTTTTTTGTTTGGGTAGGAAGCTATTTGGTTCAATGGCAGTCGTATCATAGTATATATATATATATATATATATATATATATATATATATATATATATATATATATATATATATATCGCAGTACTCCAGAAAACTGAAAACCTCTCTGGACGCATGTGCATCATCATCACGGAGGAGTGTGCATCTGGCCCGGCTCGCGGCGAGGCCGTCAAGGCGTCAATCATGGCCCATTTTTTCTAGTGACCCGCGTCTGACTGGCCAGACCAGACGACCCATGTTCGTTCACTCAAGGGGCGGCAGTTCGGCAGGCACGCACACGCAGCTGCGGGCGCTGGTGCCGGTGCGGCGGTGATGAGCGGGGCGCACGTCCCTTTCACGTCGCAGTCCGACGTGCATCGATTCGGAGCTGGAAGAGGGTGGCGGATGCGGCTGGGACGCCAAAATATTCCGACGTTCGCGGCAGCGCGGAGCTCCGTGCGGGGCATGTCAAAATTTCCCCCCTCCAGATTATTCGAGCTCGACTCGACCGGGTTATTCGGCCGCCGCTTCGTTCCTGCATCGGCCAACCCGTTCACGTGAAGCGAAGCGAGAGCGAGATTGTTCTGCTGCCTTCATATCTTCAGATCGGGATTTGCTGGGGCCGCCAGGGATCGGACACAGATATGTTCGTGTAGACGCTAGAGTCTGTCGAAGTAGAAATGTGCCCAGAGCATTGCAATTGGCCGCGCGTTGCTTCTGCCCTCCCGGCTTCTGCAGCCTGCACGAACAAGAAACCAACGACCTTTTTTTTTTTCAGAACACGTGTGGCACGAAGCGGCCGGACATATACCTTCTCGATGTACTTTCAAAGATCCATTTCTTTTACAAGTGGACGGACGCACGGTCGTGTATGCTCGGCGGTCCGGTGAAAGCCTAACTGCTTAGCAGCTACGAGCATTTTTTTCCAGACAGGCGCGCGTGAACAAAAAGGAGCACGTACACCTAATCTAACCTCCGGATTCTGGTACGCCTGCCGAATAGGTGCACAGATGCTCCACTGATTGTCAAACCAGTGCCTATCTAGGGGATCCAAAACCCCAGAAATGATCTGCACACAGCACTAGGTCGATAGAGCCACGCGCCCCAATAGTCTATCTACTCTAGTGCATCAACGCTACGCTCGTTGCCCCATCCACGACAGGGCCCTGTCGAGCCGAAACGCGCTTGTTGGTATCGGCCACCTCGGCCCACACGGCTTCCGGCCACCACCGCGGCCAAGCGCACTTGCCGGTTCCTTCCCAGTTCCCACCACCACGCGCTCGACCACCCGTCCCGTCCCGTCCCGTCGCACTCGATCGCGAGGGCCGGTGCGGTGCGCCGCCGGAGTGGCGCGGCACGACGGACGAGCCACAGGCCGGGAACGTGCTGGGGGCGCACCGGACCATCCCGTCGCGCGACACCTGCTGCACGCGCCGGCCGCGACCGCGACAGGCACCCGCCCGCTCACGTCGCCACGCGGCACCAGTCGCACCACCGGGCGGAGAGGTTGCGCGCTCAGTCACAGTGCCACTGACCGGCCGGCCGGCCGACGCGCGCGGCGCGGTTCGTTAGAGTGCAGGCTGCCCTGGAGCGCACGCAACGCACCTTTGGTTTCGCCCGGCTTCGACTCTTGATACGTCGATGGCGTGCGTGACTGCAACTGTGGTCTGTGGTAGTGCCAATGTGTGTCTTCACTTAGATATCGGATTTTCGGATTGGAGGAGCTGCCCGCTGGTGATGTATGATGCTGGTTTATGACGACTCGTGCAATTAGGGAGCTGACACGTTCGGGAGCTGCTTGCGGTGGCTTCTGAGAACTTGGAGGATTGCGTCAGCTATTTCATGGGTTGAGCATGATTGACCGACCCGGAGGAGAAGCACTGTGTCCTTTATATTTGTTTTTGTTTATGTGTGCGGGGTATCATGTATATACTAGATCAGTATTCGGATCAAGTTATACTGAAGCTCGTATTAATATCTGTCTGGTTCAGGCACGAGGAGGAACAGGACCTGCAGATTTCTATGTGCTGTTGGAGGTTATCCTCCTATGGTGAAATAGATGTAGTAATGTCATAGATAAGTCTCAGCTTCTTCAGTGGAGTAATTTCTTCTCCTCTTAGATGTCATGTAATTAGCTTCTTCTGTTCCTTTGTGCTCTTCCTTCCTACCCTCTCTTGCTGCTTGTAATTCTCCCTTCTTGTAATCACGTGTTTGTAATGTGTTTTTCTTATATGAAATAAAATTTAGGCAACCCAAGGGTTCCGTAGTTTTCTCAAAAATATGTCTGGTTGGATCTTGTTTTGTTAATAAGTCTGACTCAAGAACCTTGATTTTTTTTTTCAATAGAATTACTTAAATTAGGTCATTTTTCATCCAGGAAAATTAGCCGCTTAGCATTTTTTTCCTAAGTTAGAATAATTAATATTTTTGAAATTAGGTACTTTTAGTTTCAAGAATGTTTATTGGAATTTTGAGGGATTCTAATCCCAAGGGAATTGCCCTCTATAGATGTTCTTCAGAATAAGAGCCAGAGATGGCAAGATTTGCTAAGGATTGCACCCAATTTCGTGCTCCAATTCCGTACGAAAAACAAGAATGAGCTCCACAACGTGAGTTTGTTGCTACGAAGTCCAAAACATCTTCTCTCTTTCTTTCTCAAGCCTCTCTCTCCGTCCCAACAAAATTCTTATATATATTGAATTCCTTCGACCCATCAAATACATCACCTCTAACATGCACAATTTGGGTGTTACTTTAAAATTTGGTGAGATAATATCAAACATCATAACACATTAAAAAATACAGCATGATTTTTTATTATTTTTATAGGATAGGACATTTGAAATGCACTATAAAGGAAGTAGCAGCATGTGTAGATATCCCTTGTAACGTTGCCTGCATTATACTTGCCACTGACGACGAGTAAGACCTGGGCATCCACGCAAATCAACATAAGCATGATTTCCAATATGACCAAAACATAGGGTAGAAGGCATCGGATCTTATAGTAGAAATCTATGGAAGATGTTGAAGAAGTTGTTGCAATCCTTGTCGCTGAACACTACCAGACTCCCATCAAAGGGCAAGTAAGAACTAAAGTTTTCAGAAAGAAAAAAAAATTGATGGACGCTCACTAGGTTGTCATGGGTCGCGCCAGCCAACAAAAAATTACGCAGTTTCAAATAATGGTATAGGTGAATAATTTATATGAAGACTAGGACTTACTTTGGATTTTTTTATAACGGCGGATATGGAAGATTTAGATATGAATTTTGGAGATTGCTTTTCATAATGCTAGACGTGGGAATTTTTTAGAAGGCATAGTTGATCCAATGCCTATAAATATATGATTATAGAGCTTCCCAAGTGATGGCAAGAAGTTTCTAATTTTATTTTGAGAATTTCGAGGATGTATTTTTCCTACCTTGTCTCGTGTGAATAATGTGAAGGCTCAGAAACAAATATTTACCTGAAGCATTGGTAAGATTTTGTTTCCAAACGACGGTAAGAGAAGATGGTTTCACATGTTCTTTGGAGGAAGAGACGGTTTCACACGTGAGAGTGTTTCCTCTGCTTTCTCTACTCTACCATCGTTCTCCTCGGGGTGACGGGGTCCAAACGGTCCTTATTGATATTTCTATGATTTCATCATATCCCATATTATCCTCTCGTGATACTTTGTCGAGCTGGCCCAATGGGGTGCGAGATTGGTAGGGCGCCCAATTGCTCTCACTCGCCCCCTCCGGGTTGCTCGGCGCGCGAGGACACAGCCAGCGCGGAGGAAAAGCGAGCAGCACACTTGCGCGGCACAGGCGAATGAATTCCAGCCACACGCGCGGCCATGGCCTCTTCCCCACCGCCGTGGTCACCCACACAGTCACACACTCACTCACACTCATCTCCCCCTCCCCTCCCTATCGGCATCCCACATCACAACCTGCCGCGCTACTACAATAGGAGTGCGGAGTGCCCTCTCACTCTCCCCCTCCGGCCACCACTTTCTGGAATCCCCCGCCGCCTCGCAGTCCGCACACTGCTAGCTTCCAGCTCAAGCCCTGCCGGGCACTAGCATTTTGGGTCGTCACTTGTTGAAGAAATCGGACGCCAACCATTGGGTGAAGCTAGCTAGCTGTTGCAATCTTGAGCCGGGGGAGGGGTAAAAGCAATGGCGCTGTCGACGTTCTCTGTTCCGAGGGGCTTCCTCGGCGTGCCTGCTCAGGACTCCCATTTCGCTCCGGCTGCCGAGCTCCATGTCCACAAGCAGCTTCAGGTCAGGCCTAACAAGGTAAGCAAGCACCCATCCTCTGCTCTGCTCTATGCAACCTGAATTATATATGCTCTGCCTGGCTGATTCGATGAATGCGGCGCGCAGCCACGGCGGAGGCCGGCGTGCGTGTCGGCGTCGCTGTCTGAGCGGGAGGCGGAGTACTACTCGCAGCGGCCGCCGACGCCGCTGCTGGACACCATCAACTACCCTGTCCACATGAAGAACCTGTCCGTGAAGGAGCTCCGTCAGCTCGCCGACGAGCTCCGCTCCGACGTCATCTTCCACGTCTCCAAGACCGGCGGCCACCTCGGGTCCAGCCTCGGCGTCGTCGAGCTCACCGTCGCCCTCCACTACGTCTTCAACGCCCCCCAGGACCGCATCCTCTGGGACGTCGGCCACCAGGTAGGTACACGACGATCGACACGCTCTGCCAATGCGCCATGGCAGCACGCATCCCTCTGTGCAACGCAACGTGCCCTCCATGTGGGTGGGCAAGCAAGCTTGCTTAGCCATCGGGGCGTTTGTTTAATCTATCGGCGCGGTGGTTTGATCTGCAGTCGTACCCGCACAAGATCCTGACGGGTCGCCGTGACAAGATGCCGACGATGCGGCAGACGAACGGGCTCGCGGGGTTCACGAAGCGCTCGGAGAGCGAGTACGACAGCTTCGGGACGGGGCACAGCTCGACGACCATCTCGGCGGCGCTGGGGATGGCGGTGGGGAGGGACCTCAAGGGAGGGAAGAACAACGTGGTGGCGGTGATCGGCGACGGCGCCATGACGGCCGGCCAAGCGTACGAGGCCATGAACAACGCCGGGTACCTCGACTCCGACATGATCGTCATCCTCAACGACAACAAGCAGGTGTCCCTGCCCACGGCCACGCTCGATGGCCCCGTGCCGCCCGTGGGCGCCCTCAGCAGCGCGCTCAGCAAGTTGCAGTCTAGCCGGCCGCTCAGGGAGCTCCGGGAGGTGGCCAAGGTACGTTCGCACAAACTCAAAACCTCCTGGCTAAGAAAGCAGTGGCGCACGTAGTAACACCTAACACGGCTGGAACTCCTTCCTGGTGGCAAACGGATGTCTGACTGAAACGAACGATAGAGTAATTCGTGTTCTTTTTTTTTTCGTCTTAAATTAAAAACTCGCTTTGGAAAATGGCTGGAAACTGGTCGGCAGAGGACGTGTCAGTATCACCGTGTAGTACGTCTTATTTTTTGATTTTTTTTCGATTATGTATATATAGCGCTAGAAAATTATCGTTCGTGTACGTCTTCTGGACGCTTGCGCCAAGACATGCCAAAATAGGCCGCGGCAGATGCACGAGTGGCGTGGTGTGATCATCTTCTAGGCGACATGCGTTGTCCACCGGAAAATGGCGATGATGCAACGAATCTGTAGTTTCGAGTACTGCCCATTATTCAATCTTCGTTATAAAAATTGCTGCTGCAAGGATGGATGGACCCTCCTCCCTTACAAGTTGATGCGTTTTCTATGTCCATCCTCACAGGTCACTGCCAGAGTCCTACTTGTTTGTAATTTTGACTCGAAAAGTAGCTTATCATCGTCTCAGAATACTCAAATTTTATCCATACAGGCACATAGCCCCAAGTCAACCATTCAAATTGCTTTCTGCTCTGGTTGGTACGCCCTTAAAGTTTTTGACTCGGGGGTTTAGGTTAGGTCTTAGAAATTTATCCTCGTACTAGACGACTGGAGTGGTCGTAAAAGTCCTTGGGCTAAAGTTAAGAAAAGAAAGTTCTTGGGCTAGGCTCTAACAGAAGAGGCCCATAACTTTTGTTGGGCCTAGAAGGAAATGGCGGCCCAGGATTGCAGCTCTGGCCTGCCATTTCTTCTTGGATCGTTTCCTCAAAAAAAAAAAAATCTTCTTGGATCAGGGCGTGACGAAGCAGATCGGCGGGTCTGTGCACGAGCTGGCGGCGAAGGTGGACGAGTACGCGCGCGGCATGATCAGCGGGCCCGGCTCCAGCCTCTTCGAGGAGCTCGGCCTCTACTACATCGGCCCCGTCGACGGCCACAACATCGACGACCTCATCACCATCCTCAACGACGTCAAGAGCACCAACACCACCGGCCCCGTCCTCATCCACGTCATCACCGAGAAGGGCCGCGGCTACCCCTACGCCGAGCGCGCCGCCGACAAGTACCACGGTTAGGACTGTACCTAGCAGAGCAGATCGTGTATCACCGCCGTATCATCATCAATGTGTGCGATTTGATTTGGCCATAATGTAATGGCAGGTGTGGCCAAGTTCGACCCGGCGACGGGGAAGCAGTTCAAGTCGCCGGCCAAGACGCTGTCCTACACGAACTACTTCGCGGAGGCGCTCATCGCCGAGGCGGAGCAGGACAGCAAGATCGTGGCCATCCACGCGGCCATGGGCGGCGGCACGGGGCTCAACTACTTCCTCCGCCGCTTCCCGAGCCGCTGCTTCGACGTCGGGATCGCCGAGCAGCACGCCGTCACGTTCGCCGCCGGCCTCGCCTGCGAGGGCCTCAAGCCCTTCTGCGCCATCTACTCCTCCTTCCTCCAGCGCGGCTACGACCAGGTGCGCATTCTCCTTGTTGTTGGACTCTTGTTTCTTCTCCTGTGCGATCCTTCTGACAACATGGCGGCGCATATATGCAGGTGGTGCACGACGTGGACCTCCAGAAGCTCCCGGTGAGGTTCGCCATGGACAGGGCCGGGCTGGTCGGCGCGGACGGGCCCACCCACTGCGGCGCGTTCGACGTCACGTACATGGCGTGCCTGCCCAACATGGTCGTCATGGCACCGGCCGACGAGGCCGAGCTCTGCCACATGGTCGCCACCGCCGCGGCCATCGACGACCGCCCGTCCTGCTTCCGGTACCCCAGAGGCAATGGCATTGGCGTCCCGTTGCCTCCCAACTACAAAGGCACTCCCATCGAGGTATGTTACCTCCATGGTCTCCTCTGCTGATTTTATCTGATTTTAACCGGAAGAAACAAATAAATAAAATTGCCTCTTTTACTGATCAATTTCAATTGATTGGTTGCAGGTCGGCAGAGGCAGGATCCTGAGGGAGGGTGACAGGGTGGCGCTGCTGGGGTATGGGTCGGCGGTGCAGTACTGCCTGGCCGCGGCGTCCCTGGTGGAGAGCCACGGCCTCAAGGTCACCGTCGCCGACGGGAGGTTCTGCAAGCCGCTGGACCACGCCCTGATCAGGAGCCTCGCCAAGTCCCACGAGGTGCTCATCACCGTGGAGGAAGGCTCCATCGGAGGGTTCGGCTCGCACGTCGCCCAGTTCATGGCCCTGGACGGCCTCCTCGACGGCAAGCTCAAGGCAAGTAGTCACCACTGAGTTTTGCAACTGATCCACAAGGCCCCTCGCATCTTTCACTGTGAGAGAAACAATTAGTTCCGAAACAAATTGTTAGCTGACCGAAGATGGATTTGACTTTTGGTTTTGTGCAGTGGCGGCCGCTGGTGCTTCCGGACAGGTACATCGACCATGGATCACCGGCCGATCAGCTGGCCGAGGCCGGGCTGACGCCGTCGCACATCGCCGCGACGGTGTTCAACATCCTGGGGCAGAACAGGGAGGCTCTTGGCATCATGGCAGCGCCGAACGCGTAGGAGATGTGGTGATTCTTGTTGCCTATAGAGAGATCGATGCTTGTACATTTTGGTCGTTAGATGTCAGCAGGAGATTAGTCTGCTTCGGATGAAAATGCCGCGGGAACAACCGAACAACTTCGACACGCACCTTTGGCTATGTATTTTGACACTGAAGTGCAGATATGTCATCGAGGCAATGCTTTTGAAGGAGGTGGGTCTGACCGTCTGTCCCCGAGTCCGAGTAGAATTAGGGATTTCTCACGGTTTAGATCTGTAAAGGGACTTCCTGGTAGGGCAAGACCTCCCCACCCTATATTATGAAGGGCCGTGGCCGATTGAGCACCTCTACCCAATCGTCAAACACAAATACATCTACTATTTTGTACCTTTTCTTTTATCCCTTTGCCCTAGCTTTTCCAATCTCATCTGCTGTTCTTCCTTCGTCTCACCTGCCGATCCTAGAACAACCCAAGGTGCGCCTACCCTGACGGGGTCCCTCCCGGGTGGGCGTTCGTTGGTTTCTTACCGGGCTGTTGCAGGGAGTCTGACCGCCTGTACAGGGGATCTGACCGCCCGTAACCGGGGGGTCTGACCGCCCGTCGCAGAGGTGCTGCAGCGAGCTCCTTTGCGCCTCGCACAATCTAGTGCGTTCGTGTGTTGGCCAGAAAAGGCGCCAACATATTTTGGCGACTCCGCTGGGGAAGAAGAAAGATAAATCGGTTACCATGACTGATCTAAATCCTAAACACGACGAAGTTGATCAATCCAACATCGTCAGGCCTGACCTAGATCAGTTTGAGGCCGACGACTGTAAGATCCTTGATGAAAGATTCAAGAAGATCGAAGAGGAGCAAGCGCAGGAAGTACTACAACGTAAGGAGGAAGCAAAGAAGCAATTCCTATCGCACTACTCCAGAGATCGTCAAGGCAAGGTTATAAAGCTCAAGGACGTCGTCTTTGATGAGTCTCCACCTGAGGTAACACCCAATGTAAGTGATTCATCTTGTGGTGTTACATTGGAACAAATTCAAAGTATGATGGCTGAGCGTGATGCTTTTCTAGTTAATTGGCTTTTATCTAGAGAGAAAAAATCTGCTAGTAAACAACCTGAAATACCTATTGATAATTTGCCAGTTACAACTAGCGTTACTATCAATGTCCTTACACCTGAGTCATCGGCAAACCTACCATGGAACAATCACCATATGGCATGCCGTTGAATTTTTATAGTGGACAGATGGTGACACCTACCAGTACATTGGTAGCCCAGCCTTCATACCCAGAACCCATCATGAGCATCCCTAATTCTGGCCACATTGGCCGAACTAATGAGCTTGTGAATTTTGTTCCGCCATATAGTACCTTCGCATATACTACACCACCTATACCATCCACAGGTACTGTTGCACCATCGGTCCTATTTCTAATGAAACGTATGACCGATACTTGCAACGGTGGCAGAACAGGCCACGACTGGTCGGACCGACCCCTACAGGCGGTCTGACCGGTACGGCGGTTGGACCGACCCCCACAGTCGGTCTGACTGGCTATCCGAACCAGCATAGTGCTCCCACACAGCCAAATTCATTTTCATAATTTGATAGAATATTTGCTGATTATAAGAATGATTTGGCTAATTTGCTTAAAGAAAATCTTGGAGTAGATTTTAGAAGCAAAACTCGTGCATATCAAAAACCGTATCCTGCTCACTTTGATTCGGTTCAATACCCTGCTGGTTTTAGACTGTCTGATTTTGTTAAGTTTGATGGGGAAGATCATAAAAGTACTTTTGAGTATATTAGTCAATATCTTGCCCAATTAGGAGAAGTTGGTTCTATAAGCGATTTAAGAGTGCGCTTATTTTCATTATCTTTGACTCGAACCGCTTTTTCTTGGTTCCTGGTTCTATTAGCTCATGGGAGCAATTAGAACAAAAATTTCATGATCATTTCTTTTGTGGAAATAATGAGCTCAAATTGTCTGATCTTACATCGGTTAAGCAATCACGTGACGAATCTGTGAATGATTGTATTAAAAGATTCCGTGATACAAAAAACCGATGTTTTGGTGTGAATATTGCAGAAAAAGATATAGTTAATCTAGCTCGTGATGGTTTACGTTCTCATATTGAAGAAAAGGTAGATAGTCATGATTTCTTTACTGTGAATCAAGTGTATCAAAAAGCTTTGGCTGTAGAAAGCCGAGGTAAAGATTCATTAGATGTCCATAAGCATCGTCCTAATGTTCATGTGTTGAGTTATGATTCTTCAGACGAT